>JBBGZY010000160.1:7087500-8287500 GCA_037952925.1 Lithobates clamitans | reverse complement strand
CACTTTTGGACATTTATTGGCAGGCAGGGACCTAGTTTTTGGTGGGTACCCATGCCCACTGCCAGTCGGATCCCCTAGGAGATTTCCCCTGAAGTTCTCTGGTTTTGTTCCAGCAAAGCCCTATTCACTGTAGTCTAAGCCCGATTCAAACAGTGACTGGCCTTCAGGAATGTGCAAAGTTTCAATGCAAAATTGAGATCTCTGATCTGTAAATGCTGGAAGTTTTTTGTTTACCCTTCAGAGGGAGTCACTGAGCCAATCCTCACCCAATCAAGAGAGCTAAGGGGTGGGAGATAGAATTGGCAAATCATTTTATTATTATTCATTGCCATTAAAAAATAAGCGCAATGCACGTTTTTAGCGGGTTTCCAGGGACACATGTTCCTGGAATGCCAAGTTGTTATTGGGGCCTTAGTGTAACCGGGTGTTATGAATATATCGCCATGCAGTAACCATTATGAAATATGCTTGCGAGTGCCCTAAAAAAATTGGTAACATTTGGGGTGACTGGATCCACATCCTAATTCTTGTGAGCATTGGAGTTAAGAGATTAATTCGTCCTTCGACAATATTTAGATCTCATTCACACCATGAATTGGCTGTTTGTTTATGCAGTTTGAGCTGCCAGGTGCTGTGTGCAGGCAGCCTATGTAAGTGTAAAGAAAAGCAGCAGCTGTACAGACACATGCTCTCTTCCTAATTTCACAGCCGCGTGCATACCTTTGAGTGGTCACCTACACAACTCTCAAACTTTGATGAGTGGCTGTGCTCGTACAACTATTGCTCCCCCATACACTTACATAGGCTGCCTGCATGCAGCACCTGGAGGCTCAAACCACATAAACAGCCCATTCAATGTCTATGGGCCAAAGGGTCCTTGTATATGAGACCTGAGAGGGAAGGGGGGAAAAGTGATCGCTGTCACAGCACTAAATTCTTACAATGTGGACTTTAAATAATGTAAGAACTTTGGAATACACCTATTAACCCTGATAGTGCTCAGAACAGAAACTTGCTTAGTATTGTCTATGTCCATCTGTTTTGTTTTTCTATTGTTTTTGATTGGAAAAGATCAAGAAACAAAAATGAAATATCCTTTATTGTAGTATATAAGAACACTGTCACAGATGCGTTTTGTCTTTGTCTAATGACATGTACTTGTAAATTTGTAAATGTACTTGTTAGTACTTAAGCAAACTCTGACTCTGGAGGTATATGACCAGTGCTTGTCAAGAAACATTAGTCTGTTGAGTGCTCTGCTAGAAGTATTATGAGATGTAAATTTTAAGACAGGGCTGAGAACGCATTTTAGGCTTACTGACCTCCTAAGGTAGTGTTTTCAGCCTGATCTGCTGATTGAACCTGATCTGTCGTAAGCTTTTTTGTAGTAGTAGTAGTGCTGATATGAGATTTTAAACCTAATCATCTGTCACTGACTTGCATTTCTTGAAGAGAAGATTGGGTACACTGTGTTCAGTATAACCTCCATTCTCTTTACTCGGTTTTAGTTCATTGGACCTTATTGTCCCCAACATATTAATAGGAGAGGGGAAAGGCAACATTTAAGTGGATTTAATTTCAACTTTAACATAAAAGAATGTTATGTTGAAGTACAGTGTTAAAAATGGTGAATTACATTATGGACTACAGAGCACCCCCTCTGTGTTGATGGTGATAAGTGAAGAGCGAGCTGTTCTGTAGTCCTTTTCTAGGATTACAACACTGCTCCTCCATAAATACAGTACAGTGTGCATTTGCATCCTGTGACAGGAAGTGTATTCCAGGCAGTCGACACATCTAAACCCAAGATCGCGCTAAGTACATGTTCAACAAATGCAGAAAATACTGATTGATTTTGCCTGAAATGCAATGTCCTTTTCAGTGACGTAACTAGAACCTTTGGGGCCCTGATGCAAGAAACCGTGAAGGGCCCCCCTTGACCCCCGGACAGGGCACTTTCCTCCAAGGCCGGTGACGGAACGCCAGGACCCGGTCGCAAGAGGGTGGCTGCATATAAAGGAACGGATTTTTCCATTCCCCCCTCCCCCCCCCACACACACACACTTCTCCTCCTCTTCCTTCCGCAGGCATTCAGCGGCTGCAGGAGGAAAATTATGGCAAGATTGATTCCTCTATGCCAGTGTTTCTCATTTTTTTTCCAGTCAGGACGTATACCCCTAGGTGAATGGGGCTGCACTGCAACCACTCCACACCTGTGCCTGTGTGCATTGCACGCAGTTGCAGCATAGTAATGATGCATTTAGGGGGTTAAAACAGGCGGTCAGGAGGCAACATATTGCCTCTTTACCGGCTGTCAAATGCCTCCTTTTCAGAGGAACAACATTTTTTTGCTAGTACTATGAACATGCGGGGAAAAATAAAAAATCAGTTCTGATTGTACACATAGGGGGGGGGGGGTGAGGATTAAAAGCGCATACATAAAATGTGCATACATACATGTAAACACACATGTACGCACACATACATACATACACATATATAAACATGCACACATAATACACACACACATATTGTATATATAAGTACACACATATGTAAACACACACACATAATACACACACAAACATACAGTATATTGTATATATAAACACACACATAATACACACCCATATAATTGCACATATGCACAAGCATATAAACATATGCAAACACACATATATGCACATACATACATGCATCCACACATGCACACATGCGCACACACACACACACATACATACATAAATGCATATACAGTATCTCACAAAAGTGAGTACACCCTCACATTTTTCTAAATATTTTATTATATCTTTTCATGTGACAACACTGAAGGATCTACTCTTTTCTACAATGTAAAGTAATGAGTGTACAGCTTGAGTGTGTCAATTTGCTGTCCCCTCAAAATAACTCAACACACAGCCATTAATGTCTAAACCGACTACATCACGGAGCTGTTGAATGTTCGAGACCTTACGCTCCTCCACCTTCCGTTTGAGGATGCCCCACAGATGCTCAATAGGGTTTAGGTCTGGAGACATCCTTGGCCAGTCCATCACCTTTACCCTTAGCTTTTTTAGCAAGGCAGTGGTCGTCCTGGAGGTGTGTTTGGGGTCGTTATGTTGGAATACTGCCCTGCGGCCCAGTCTCTGAAGGGAGGGGATCATGCTCTGCTTCAGTATGTCACAGTACATGTTGGCAATCATGGTTCCCTCAAGGAACTGTAGCTCCCCAGTGCCGGCAGCACTCATGCAGACCCCAGACCATGACACTCCCACCACCATGCTTGACTGTAAGCAAGACACACTTGTCTTTGTACTCCTCACCTGGTTGCCTCCACATACGCTTGACACCATCTGATCCAAATAAGTTTATCTTGGTCTCATCAGACCACAGGACATGGTTCCAGTAATCCATGTCCTTAGTCTGCTTGTCTTCAGCAAACTGTTTGCACTCTTTCTTGTGCATCATATTTAAAAGAGGCTTCCTTCTAGGACAACAGCCATGCAGACCAATTTGATGCAGTGTGCGACGTATCGTCTGAGCACTGACAGGCTGACCCCCTCACCCCTTCAATCCCTGCCAAAATGCTGTCAGCACTCATACGTCTATTTCCCAAAGACAACCTCTGGATATGACGCTGAGCATGTGCACTCAACGTCTTTGGTCGACCATGGCGAGGCCTGTTCTGAGTGGAACCTGTCTTGTTAAACTGCTGTATGGACTTGGCCACCATGCACTCCTCCATGAAGACATCACGGAGCTGGTGGATGTTAGAGACCTTGCGCTCCTCCACCTTCCATTTGAGGATGCCCCACAGATGCTTACTAGGGTTTAGGTCTGGAGACCTGCTTGGCCAGTCCATCACCTTTACCCTCAGCTTCTTTAGCAAGGCAGTGGTCATCTTGAAGGTGTGTTTGGGGTCGTCATCATGTTGAAATACTGCCCTGTGGCCCAGTCACCAAAGGGAGGGGATCATGCTCTGCTTCAGTATGTCACAGTACATGTTTGCATTCAAAAACTGTAGCTGCGCATACGAACACTAGAGGACCTTATGAACGGTCCAATACTCAAAACATTTGGATCCCTACAAGCCGAGTACGGTTTGGAGGACCACGAATATTATAGCTACATTCAGATATCGCATCTTCTTCAAAAATACCACAACACTTCCATTGAAGTACCATGGAGAGTATTCCTATACCTTACAAACCCCAACACCAACATAAAAGGTATATCATTATTTTATAACTCGCTCAACAACAAACAGGTGTTCACCAAAACTGACAACATCATAGCATGGGAACACAAATTGGGTGCTTCCTATACTGAAGAACAATGGCAAAAAGCCCTACGCAACACATTTGCAGCCACTAAATGCGTTAACCTGTGGGAGACAACTCATAAAATAACACTAAGTTGGTATCTAACGCCATACCGAATTTCTAAATTTGCTCAACAATCCTCGCCTCTATGCTGGAGGAACTGCGGACAAGTAGGAACACTACATCATATTATTTGGGAATGCCCAGGTATACATACATTATGGCAAAAAGTATTTATATTAATTTCAACAATAGCAGGAATTACAGTTACCCCGAAAGCAGACCTGGCTGTCCTTTCATTAGGCATAGAAAATATACCAGTAGCTACTAGAACTATAATAATACATATACTACTTAGCACTAGGTTAACAATCCTCAGACACTGGAAGGATACCAAACCTCCCACCTTCAGCGAAATTATTGAGCTGACCAACACACACGCTACTTACGAATGTATGTTTGCAGCAACCCAGGGTCAATATTTGAAGTCACAATCCAAATGGTCCAGCTGGACAAAATGGTACGCTAAGAACCACCAAAGGTAAACTTATCTTCGTTCTGATTATCTAAAATCCAACTCATATGAAGAAAACAAAGCTGCATATTTTCTGTTTATATTTTATTTAATTATTATTTATGTTACTTTAACATTGTTACTACTAGTACAACCTAATCGTATATAGACGGAACACTAGTCCTTTTACTAGCTTATTCTCGAAGTAGATATTTAGCATGAAGTTTATACTAGCATATTAACGATAATCAACAATAGTTAAGATGTATTAGGCGAAACTGCGATGTAGCAGAATATCTAAATACACTAAACTGTATACGAATTGTACTGTTTACAATATATATTGTGTACATTCTGTATTGTCTACAATTTATACTGTTTGATACTGTTTGATACCTTCAAAATAATAAAAATTATTGGAATTAAAAACTGTAGCTGCCCATTGACGGTAGCACTCATGCAGCCCCAGACCATGACACTCCTACCACCATGCTTGACTGTAGGAAAGACACACTTGTCTTTGCACTCCTCACCTGGTTGCCGCGACACACGCTTGACACCATCTGAACCAAATAAGTTTATCTTGGTCTCATCAGACCACAGGACATGGTTCCAGTAATCCATGTACTTAGTCTGCTTGACTTCAGCAAACTGTTTGCGGACTTTCTTGTGCATCCTCTTTAGAAGAGGCTTCCTTCTGGGAAGACAGCCATGCAGACCAATTTAATGCAGCGTGCAGCGTATGGTATGAGCACTGACAAGCTGAAGTATATGATTACCCATGAGGGAAGCAGGGGCGAGGACTTGTAGATGATTCTTTGACTTCAGGGGCTGTATCTCTTTGTATAGAGCTTATCATCTGTATGCACCAGGACTAGCGCATTCGCAAATGTCAGTGGAAACGCTTTTTTATTTTAACTATTGCAGACCAATTTGATGCAGTGTGCGGCGTATGGTCTGAGCACAGACAGGCTGACCCCCCACCCCTTCAACCTCTGCAGCAATGCTGGCAGCACTCATACATATATTTCCCAAAGACAACCTATGGATATGACACTGAGCACGTGCACAGACCATCTTTGGTCAATCATGGCGAGGCCTGTTCTGAATGGAACCTGTCCTGTTAAACCACTGTGCGGTCTTGGCCACCGTGCTGCAGCTCAGTTTCAGGGTCTTGGCGATCTTCATGTAGCCTAGGCCATCTTTATGTAAAGCAACAATTCTTTTTTTTCAAATCCTCACAGAGCCCTTTGCCATGAGGTGACCAGTATAAGAATGAGAGCGATAAAACCAAATTTAACACACCTGCTCCCCATTCACACCTATATGGTTTGCAGTGTTTTCAGTATTGCAGAAACACACTACAGTCCTTTTCACATGATTTCCTATGGGTCACATTCACATGTGTGCATTTTGAACTTGTGCATTTTTTGGAAAGTGTGCCCTCAGAAGGTTGCATTTTTGGTTCCATAGACTTCAATAGAAACGCCGCAGAAACACATTGCATTTTTTGATGCATTTCCACTGCAATTTTTGCTGGGTTCTCCCACATGAGAAGACACCACTCAAAAATGCAAACGCATCAAAGATACAATAAAAAGCATCAAAACCATGTGTCAAAAAACACAAAGTACACCGGGAAAACACATCAACCGCAATCTGCATGGGTGTCAACCTAGCCTCAAAGTGACCTCTTTATTTAGTGCAATTACCTTTATCTATTGCCCAAAATAGAAGCAAGGAAAGATAACAGTTTCTACTCTGAAAACAAACAGACCCCATCATCCAAAGGTAAAATCACCGATGAATTTCTTCTTCTAAGTGTGTTTAGCAGCACATTTTTCATTAAATAAATAATGAATTAAAAGCTGTTAATTAAAACGTAGTTTTACCTCAATCACATTCCTATGTTTCTGGTGGCTTGAAGTGGGTTCTATCCCCTGCCAGGGATTTCTTGCTCTTCAGGACCCCAAAGGGGGGATCTACTCCACGATCTGTAGGGTGGTGACAGGCTTCCCTCCTTGAGGGTCAGGTATAGATATGGCGTCCCACCTCAGTTTTCCTGGTTTTAGTGTACTTTAAGCTTTTGAAATAAATCCTACAATGAATACTAAAATGACAGTGTTGTAGAAAATAACTACAGAATGACAGGCATCTCTTTTTAGGACTAAGCCTTTTCATCAAAATGACTGCTGAATCATTACTTGTCATAACAAAACTTCAGTATGTTGTTTATGCCAAATAAAATGTATTTATTTATTTGTATTTATATGACAATTTTGAGGATTGTCAGTTACAAAGCATGTATGTTTTTAAACCTCATTTAAATGTGTGCCATTGAATTTGCACAACCTCCCAGGACATGGCAATAGGCCGATAAAGCAGAATGCATTGCCAAAATTTAGGCTGTTTATACCTTTAAACTATTTTGTAGTAGTTTCCAGCATTAAAAGAAAAGCCCACTAAACTGTTAAATTCATTTGTCCTTTAGAACGATGTGATGACTGGGGAGTAGACACCGTGAAGCTGACCCAAGCATATGATGGGGAACCAGTTCGAATCAGATGCCCTTTGTTTGAAGACTACCTGAAACATAACTATAGTACGGCACATTCAGCTGGACTCACATTAATGTGGTATTTTACAGCCCAAGGAAAGGACCTTGAAGAGCCAATCAACATTCGTCTTCCAGACAACAGGATTAGCAAAGACAAGGATATACTCTGGTTTCGGCCAGCTGTTCTCAATGACACCGGAAATTACACTTGCATGCTGAGGTGGGTTATTACAGGAAAAAAAATGAATGCATTGTTCCCTTGATTACTAATGTATATATAGTACCTAACCACTTCTAGTCCAAGGTTATATAATGCTTTTGTGACCAAAGTTATTATGGTAAGGTGTTTTTCCTGCTGTGCCTTCTTTAGTAAAAATAAAGGTGAATACTGTATTTTAAGCTGAAGTTTATTCACACAAGTTAATAAGTCAAATTAATACTAAGGGGAAAGCAAAAAAGTTCCAAAGAAATAGGTTCTTTCCAGCTTAAGCAGCGCTCAAAACAACAACAAAAAAAAAAGAACATATAAATTAAGTTAAAAAAAGAAAATGCATGTGAGCAACCAGCACTCTAAAAATATAAAAATTGTGACAGTCCAGGTATTGAGTAATTTCTCATGAGACAGTTCATATTATTGCAGAAATGTTCCGTCGCCACACCTTGTGATTCCACTCCCTATAGGAATTGCACTCACCGGACTCCTAATTATCAATCACGATCAAATCGACAGAGATATGGCGTCCTGATCCTGAACATTCCAGACTGAACACACCCACACTCCTCTTATTCCACTCAACCATATATAAGGAAAAGGAATCCTCATAGTGTGAAACTGCAAACTTTTATTGTCCCAAAAACACCCAACCCTTGAGCTATTGCACTTACACAAAGATATATTTAAAACAGCATTCATATAATATACACTGCCGGTGAAAGCAGTTCTGATAATCTCACCACCTCAGAAAGAAACTGATCGTTCATGGTGGTTCCCGGGAGAGACCCGGAACAAATTCCCAGTGCAGTAAGCCGTGTGGTCTCCCCTATTCAAAGGGCTCCCCATTCAAAGGAATAGCTAGTTACATTCCATCATTCGGGTCAGAAAGCCTGAAGGTAAACAACTCTGTTTTACCCTCTTTAGAAACCCCACAATGTTCTGTAAATCCTTTATGATCTTTACATCCTGCATTAAAGGTTTATTTATTTTTCGTATGTTAGGGAACACAGGGTGAAGTAATTCTGGCACACTAGATTATGCTAAGATTGGACACTGGCAAGCAAAGCTGTAAGACAGCCCAGTATAGCTCCTCCCACTCCCATCATGCTCAGTTTGTTTTGTTCGTGTCCTAGAAGAACAGACGTCTTCTCTTCTCTTTGGGAGAAGCAAACTTATTCTGCTTTGTTTATCAAGATTGCTGCTAAGCCAGAGGGGGCTCACTTTGTAGCTCTCCAAATCTGCCAATTCTTATTATTGCCATCCTCATGGCCATACCAGCACTCCCCTATAAACTCTGAATATAATGTTGGAGTTAGCTGCAGAATGCTTTACATGTCCAGGGCTGCGGTTCAACCATTTGGTATAACTTCATCCTTGAAGACTCCTTAGAGAGTATGCCCACCTAGACTGAAGAATGTTTGATTTGAGTATGTCCCCTTGATCCTGCCTGTCTCTGGTGCATCTGCTTGGTTGGGACCTCAGGGTGTCTGTGGCCCATCACTGCAGTAAGTCAAGACTTTGCTTTTAAAGGAGAGAGCCTAGTCTGGGCCTCTATGCTCCAGTCAGTCCCAAAAGAAGATAACTTTAGACCCTTGGCTGTGACACTTTTGTGGAAGGGACAAAGTGCCATTTTAAAAATTTTCTCCTTATACCTCTACCAATTCTGTGGCCCTACTGCTTCAGACCAGACCTCCCTTCAAGTTGTCACACTGTGCTTTGCATGCACCATTTTCCAGTGCACATCCAGTCCTCTGTCTTCCCATCATTTCTTAAGCCACACCACCACCTTAAAAAACTTTCACTTGGGTTCCCTACTGCCTTACAGTGACAAGGTCACAGCTGGCATTACCCTTCCTGCTTCAGCAGTGTTTTGTAAGTATCCAGCCATCCTGTGGGCCTTGCCAGCTTATGATCCACAAACCTTTCCAGGGTAGCTTACAGTGTGCCTCCAGAAGGTGCTGAAACCAATAGCCCAAATCACTGTCCCCTGTTTGAGTCCACACACTCCTCCAAGAGTCTTCTTTACCCCTTCTGGCTTGCCTTCCTGATATTTTTCATCCAGGGAGGAATTCTCTGCTATTTTGACAGGGAATAGTTCAGACATGCTGGCTGACTCACAATACAGGGGCCATAAGTGGGCACCTATGCCCTATCCTCCAGTATTTATCGCTGATTTCCCTAGCTGCTTCTTCTCAATCAGCTGAGGATAAGGAGGAATGTACCCTATCCTTGTTAGATGAGTTGGTACACGAGGAGTCAGATTCTGTTGCCATAACTCCTAGGCTTAAAGATACTTTTGCTGTCCTTGTTGATACAGTATCCACCCCACACCATGATCCCCCCTCCACCAAATGACTTGGACTAGTGCACAAAGCAAGGTCCATAAAGACATGGATGAGTGAGTTTGGGGTGGAGGAACTTGACTGGCCTGCACAGAGTTCTTAATTAAGAGATTAATTAGAGTGGAGACTGCTACTCAGGCCTTCTCCACTAAATCCCAAGATTTCTCTCCACTGTCTGGATGTCGTACACATTGTTCATTTCTATCTCTCAACTACAGCTTACTGTAGACAGTACGACTCTTTGAAGGTCCCAGTAGAGGACAGCCAACTTCTCATTCCACTTTATCTCCAGGTGGATTTGGCAGCTCACCATTCAAACCTTTAGACGGTTCAACAGGGTTCCAACTTTACCTGTCAAAGCACACTCCTCTAGAGTGTTTGTACGTTTTTACCTGGTGGATGTGCAGACCTCATCGGATGCCAGCTTTGGTGTTCTTCAAGTGATCCTATAGGCCAGTGATGGCGTACCTTGGCACCCCAGATGTTTTGGAACTACATTTCCCATGATGCTCATGCACTCTACAATGTAGTTGAGCATCATGGTAAATGTAGTTCCAAAATATCTGGGGTGCCAAGGTTTGCCATCACCGGTATAGGTGCTATTGAGCCACCTCTGGTAACCTGTTATTCTTGGGTCGATTACCATTTTATTTGCTGTGTTGCCTACCCATTAGTTGGACTGTTTTTGGACGTCCCAATGTAGCAGAATTACTTTATCCGATGCCCTTCAATGTATGATTAAGAAAACAGGAAAATCCCTTTCTTGAAGTGCATAAAAGTGGTTGTGAACCCTTATATATATACCTAGTGAAGTGACTGGCCTCAGGTGATACACAGAAGAAACAAATCCTCCTACATAGGTTGTACCTGTTTATCTGCAGTGTTCTCTCCTCTATCGTTCAAAGTCCAGAATTTATAAAGCTTGTCTGTGTGGTCAGAAAAAATAGGATGAAGTGCTGAAATTACAGTCTGCAGAGCTCAGAGGGGAGAGCTCTGAGAGCTGAGCGGAGGGAAGGGACACCCTCCGTTCACACAGCACACAGGAACAAAGCTGAGGCTGTCAATCAGCTGGAGGTCCCTCCCCGTCACCATTTTTTTCTTGGTGTCAGGAAAACTTGTCAGAAGGGATTCATGCTGATAGCAGAGAAATGAAATAAAGCAGCAGACAGAAATTACACTTAGTGCTCTTAATTGAGACAAGAGTACACGCTATACTTGGATATGCTTTGTTCATATTACAAGTCTGAGGTTTAAAAACACTTTAAGGGACACTGGTCCATCTTCTTTGTTCTTATGCTCCTTCTACTCCTGCTATGTCTTTTTCACAAAATTGGAGCATTATGGGCAAGGGAGGGGTTATATTGCGTTTTCTTATAGCTTGTTTGCCAGTTTCTAATCTCCTGAAGATAGCAGCATAACAAAGTACCAGAATTGCTTCACCCTGAGTTCCTTAATGTACATTAAGTCAAATATCCTATTTTTATATAAATAGTACAGAAACAGATATAAATCATACTGTACCCTTCATAAAAAAAACTGGCTGCAAATCACTAGTTTTCCTTTAAAGCAGTGCCAACAGATTAACCTGTGGACAAATGAGATGGCATACGTTCATCTGTCATTCAGCACCTGTAGTGGTAGATTTAAAATAATCTTCTGTTGTACTTTGTACCATCAAATATGTTAAATAGACATATACTGACATGTAGACATAGATATATATATAAACAAATTCGTAAAGTACCAGCTAGTTTCTTTATGTTAATTGTTTGGACAAAAAATGTGCATTCTTTTTTCACCCTGACAAATCATTTTAATAACTTAGTAAAGTAACTGGTGTGGTGTAGGAGGAAAAGCCAAGAAATGTAAGATTTAAAGGTCTTGAGACATTTGGCCTCATAATACTTTACAGTAAATTTAGCCCACAGCCAGTGTTCCCTTCCAAGCAGTAATTTTAGTTGCATCCTAAAATTCTCAGCCTTGTCATCGTGCTCTGCTGTAGAGCAATCTGGAGCTGGAGGATCACTAGCATTCCCCAAGCTAGCATGCATTTTATAACTTTGTAATATAGTACCAAATAAATTATGACTGTGCATATGGATATTAAATGTACCTCATTGAATTTAGTATGAGAGCAAAACCAAAACTTTTCATGTTGCAATGTGCAGAAACCTTTTCTCTATTCCAATGCCTATCTTAGTGGTCCTTGTGATTTTTACAAAAATGGCTTCCAAATACAAACTGTTTAGCTTATGTATAAACAGCTTCCTGGTTCATAATCCGTAAACAGAAACTGTGCTCCAACCTGTTCCCAGGAACCCAGTTATTCCCTGGTTGGGTGCCGCCAATTTGTCTTTCATTCAGCATAGAAAGATTGCACCTCAAGGACACCTCTGTCCGTTCTGTGGCAGTTATGTGTTTTTTTCTTTCTGCATCAGCAGCCAGGGGCAGTGGTTTGAGTTGGACATGAGGGGTTAACTTTTGATATTTAAAAAAGTCCAAATTTTCATATCATTTACAATGCTGTTTAGTCTCCTTAGGCTGCAGTTTTTGAGTTTTTGTGGAAAGAAGGACTTTTTTTTTTTTTGGAACAGCCAACAGAGAATACTATGAAGGCACTATGTTTACATGCTTAAGGGATAGAAAGATCCAGTTTAAAGAGCAAATTGCCATTAGATATAATTAAATGTAGAATACTAGAAACACCAGTGGCTTTTTCTTCACTTTTTCTCACAAAGCCATTGTTAGGGTTTCACCTGTTCACAGAGCTCAAAATTAAATAGGATATTATAGAATAGGGCCAACGATTTCAAAGTGCCACATTCAAATTGTAACATTACCAGAATGAGTGAATTTGTAGAAAATAAAGACAGATACCCCAAACTACATATGTGGGGAAAATAGTTATTTGATCTGCTGCAGATTTTGTAAGTTTGCCCACATACAAAGCAATGAAGGGTCTATAATTTTTATCATAGGTGAATTTTAAATGATAGAGACAAAATATCTACCAAAAACTCCGAAAAAAACACGATACAAATGTTATTAATTAAGTTCCAGTTCAGTTAGTAAAATAAGTATTTGATCCCCAAGCAAAAGATGATTTAGTACTTGGTGGAGAAACCCTTGTTGGCAAGCACAGAGGTAAGACATTTCTAGTAGTTGTAGTTTCTTTAGTTGGATACCAGGGTTGCACACATTTCAGGAGGGATTTTGGTCCACTCTTCTTTACAGATCTTCTCTAAATCCTTAAAGGGGTTGTAAACCCTCGTGTTTTTTCACCTTCATGCATCCTATGCATGAAGGTGAAAAAACTTCTGACAGTGACCACCCCCCCAGCCCCTCCGTTTTACTTACTTGAGCCCTGTAATTCCCACGGTGGAGACGCACTTTTACTCTCTGCTCGGGGTTCTCAGCTCTTGATTGGATAGATTGATAGCAGTGTAGCCATTGGCTCCCGCTGCTGTCAATCAAATCCAATGACATGGATGCCGGGGGCGGGGCCGAGTCCTACATTCTGCGTCTATGGATGCAAATGCTGGACTCGGGAGCGCGCCCGCAAGGTAACCCCCCGGGAGAGCGCTTCTAGGGGGTTATACGATGCAGGCAGGATCTGATGGCGCCACCGAGGGACCCCAGAAGAGGATGATCGGGGCCACTCTGTGCAAAACGAACTGCACAGTGGAGGTGAGTATGAAATGTTTGTTATTTAAAAAAGAAAAAAGAAGGCTTTACAATCAGTTTAGGATTTCTTGGCTGTCGCTTGGCAACTTGAAGTTTCAGCTCCTTCCATAAATTTTCAATAGGATTAAGTTCTGGAGACTGGCTGGGCCACTCCATGACCTTAATGTGCTTCCTTCTTCCTTGTTTTGACTGAGGGAAGAAGGTTCTCATCCAAGATTTTACAATACATGGGTCCGTCCATTGGGCCCTCAATATGGCAAAGTTGTCTTGTACCTTTAGCAGAGAAACAGCCCCAGAGCATAATGTTTCCACCTCCGTGCTTGACTGTAGGTAAGGTGTTCTTAGGGTCATAGTCAGCATTTTTATGCCTCCAAACATGACTAGTCGATTTAGCACCAAAGAGCTCAATTTTGGTCTCATCTGACCACAGCACTTTCTCCCAATCCTTCTCTGAATCATTTAGATATTCACTGGCAAACTTCAGATGGGCTTGTAAATGTGCCTTCTTGACGAGGGGGACCTTGTGGGCGCTGCAGGATTTAAATCCATGGTGGTGCATTGTGATACCAATGGTTTGTTTGGCTAAACGTGGTCCCAACTGCCTTGAGATCATTCACAAGCTCCTCCCGTGTAATTCTGGGCTGATCCCTCACTTTTCTCATGATCATCCATACCCCATGAGGCAAACCCTTGCATGGAGCTCCAGACCGAGGGCGATTAATGGTTATTTTGTATTTCTTTCATTTGCAAATAATCGCTCCAGCAGTTGTCTCCTTCTCACCAAACTTCTTGCTGATAGTCTTGTAGACCATTCCAGCCTTGTGCAGATCTACAATCTTGTCCCTGACGTCCTTTGACAGCTTTTTGGTCTTGCCCATGATGGTGAGGTTTAAATGGAAGAAAGAGATTCTGTGGACAGGTGTCTTTCATACACATAACAAATTGTTGTTAGGAGTACCATCTTAAACTGACAGGACTAATCTGTGTATCACATGAGCACATACTGTAGCCAGTGTGTGAGAGCCAGAATTATTGTTGGTTGGTAGGGAATCAAATACTACTTTTACTCACTGAACGACAACTCAATTTGTATCATGTGATTTTTTTGGATTTTTGGTTGATATTCTGTCTTTATCATTTAAAATACACACCTATGATGAAAATTATAGACCCTTCATTTCTTTGTAAGTGAGCAAGCTTACAAAATCTGCAGGGGATCAAATAATTATTTTCCCCACTGTATACTGCATACTGTACATTAAAACTTTGTTGCCATTAAATATAACAAGTTTTATGTTCAGTTGTCCCCTTCCAACACTTATTGGCCATTATTGTCATACAGTTGATACCTAGTTCACATTATACATTATATTATTCTATATTTCAGTTGTGTTCCTGAAGAATTGAAATACAATAACCATGAAATGCATGGAAGATCTCCTTTCCATGGCCCTATTGGCAAATAAATGTGTGAAAATCCAGTTTGTACTAAATTAGCTTGTTAAGAGCCGATAGGTGTTGGAAGAAGATATCTGTACAACTGAACATACACATTGTTCTATTTGATGGCAATACAGTTTTAACATATTTTAATATGACACTAATAAAATTGTACCATTTTATGATAAGATGTGTGTTTTAGGTTTTTGGGGTATCTGAAAAGTCCTTTTTTTTCAAACATATTCCACAGATGTAGAGCTTGCCAATTATCTTTTAACTTCACTAAAGATAATCCGTTATGATTGACATCATCTTCTGACTGGTAGGAGGCTGATGGAGTTATCTAATGTGGCATTCCCTTGAGAAACGAGCAACTAGCATGTGATTTTAACTTTCCAGAAACATCACAGATCTGTAGTAGCATTTATAGAAAACGTGTCAATAAATTTGCTTCAGTAGATTCAGTCACTTAAATTGCATACTTAAACAAATCTATTTTTTCCCTCAAAAATAAGCTCATGTTAGAAATGTTCAAAAAATTGTATTGTTAAATGTACCATGTGCCATACTAAGGAGTGAAAAAAAATGTTATTACCCATTTTAGCTCTCACACCTGTACACCATCCCTATGGACCCAAGGAATTTTTACAATTCTCTTATTAGCCTGTTTATTTGGCGATTATGTTGTCATTATTTGATACAAATCATTGGTAAGACCTTATCTGGAATATGCAGTTCAGTTTTGGGTACCAGTTCGCAAAAAGGATATCATCAAACTGGAGAAAGTGCAGAGAAGGGCAACCAAACTGATAAGAGACATGGAGGTACTCCGCTATGGGGAAAGATTAGAGGAACTGAATGTATTCTCTCTTGAGAAGAGGAGTTAAAGGGGGGGGGGGTATGATTAACATGTATAAATATATGTGATCCATATAGTGAATTGGTGTAGAGTTATTCACTTTCAGGTCATTACAGAGAACAAGGGGAACTCTTTAGGTTTGGAGGAAAAGAGGTTTCACCTTTACATAAGCAGAGGGGTTTTTTCATAGTAAGAGCAGTGAAAATGTGGAATAGACTCCCTCGAGAGCTGGTTCTGGTCAGCTCAGTAGAATGTTTTAAAAAAGAGCTGGATGCATTCCTAAATGCACAAAATATAACCGGATATTAATATTTAAATGTAATAATGTAATAACGTCAGAGGAAGCTGACCCAAGGAATATCCGATTGCCTTATAGGGGATCAGGAAGGAATTTTTTTTCCACCACTGTAGGAATTGGATCATGCTTTATTGGGGATTAGTTTGCCTTCCTCTGAATCAACTGCGGGAATAGGATTGTGTATATGGAGGTTTCTATTTGTGTGTGTGTGTGTGTTTTTTTTTTTCAAATTGGTTGATCTAAATGGACTAGTGTCTTTTTCCCTAATCATGTAACTATGTAAAATAATACATATACTGTTTATTTTAGGACAAAGCTTTCGTTTGGTGCTATTGACTTGTAAAAATTATTTATTTATGCAGTTAATATACAAAAATGTAACAAATTAAAAAACAAACAAAAAAAAAACACTTTTTTTCCAGTTTGACCAGTGTTTGTTAAAAAAATTATAACTGTAGATAAAAAGTACAAATTGTATTTTATAATATGGCCCGTTTTTAAAAAAAATACTAAATTATGATTCTGGCACAAATCATTGCAGTTAATTGCACACAAAATATCTTTTTTTTAATTAAATGCAATACAAAAAAAAAACAATAGAGTGAATAAAAAGAAAAAAAATGCAATATAACTGGTATGAAAATAGGAATAAACAAAAAATAATTAATCAAAAATTAATAGCTAAGGGGAGAAGAGGAAGAATGGGTTAATTGGGACTGAATAGTGTATATAATGGTTAATAAGGGTTAATTAGAAACAAATTTTATTTTATTTTGTATTTTTTTTAACTTGTCAAGTTGCTTAACCACTTCAATACCAGGCACTTTCGCCCCTTCCTGCCTACGACAATTTTCAGCTTTTAGCGTTGTCACACTTTGAATGACAATTGCTAGGTCATGCAAACTTAATTTTTATAATTTTCTTCAGACAAATAGAACTTTCTTTTGGTGGTATTTGTTTACCTCTGGTGTTTTTATTTTTTGCTAAACAAACTAAACAACACTGAAATTTTTGAGAAAAAACAAAAAACTTTTTCTTAGTTTCTGTCATAAAATATTGTTTTCTCCTTCACTGACGGGCACTGATGGGCAAAGATGACGTGGCACTGACAGGCGGCACTGATGGGCACTGATAGGCAGCACTGACATGTGGCACTGATAGACGGCATTGATTGGCACTGACAGTTGGCACTGATGGACACTAATAGATGGCACTGATGGGCAGCACTGATGATGAGGTACTGACAGTTGTTACTGCTGGGCAGTGATTGGCACTGTGATGAGCACTGATTGGCACTGTGGTGGGCTCTGATTGGCACTGTGGTGGAAACTGGGGGACTTTATTGAGAGGCACTGACTGGCAGCTATTGGGCACTGATTGGCAGATGATTATCAGCACAGCCCCCATCAGATGTGCCAATCAATGTGCTGATTATCAGCACTGACCCCCCCTCTGGCAGGGAGAGCTGCCGATCGTCTCTCCCTGTCAGCGCAAACCAAGGAATGCCGTTTACCGCCACTTCCGGGTTTACGTAATGATCAGCTGTTAGAGGCTCCTTACCGTGATCGGAGATGCACGCCGCACTCACGATCGTCGCGCTGCGTGCCAGCATGTTATCTTGCTGGATGTACTATGACTCCCAGTCAGGATAACAGAACCACTTCCCGGCCGTCAATCTGCTATAGGCTGGGCAGAAAGTGGTTAAAGCAGAGTTCCACTAGTTTTTCTGTTTATTAAAAGTCAGCATCTACAAAAAGTGTAGCTGCTTACTTTTAATAAACACACACCCACCTGTGCCACGGTCCAGCGATGTGGCCAGCCAAAGCCTTGCTTCTCTCCATCTCCTCTCCGTAGTGCCGGCATTGCAAGTGTAGGCACACGGCTGTGACAGCTTGCAGCTTCACAGCCGGGTGCGCATGCGCGAGTCACACTGCACGTCCTGAATAGCCAAGCAATCTTCTGGGACCTTTGACGTGTCTTAGAAGATTGCAGGGAGGGAGGGGGAGAGGAGGCATCGCTTAGATGTGAGCGGAAGTGGGAGCTGGGTACCTCTCAAAACTAGGTACCTACCCCCCCCCCCCCAAAAAAAAAATGACATGCCAAATGTCGCATGTCAGGGAGTCCGGAGTCCTTAAAGTGAAAGTGCCACTTTTGGGTGGAACTCCTCTTTTAACTGACAGCATAATATATAGATGGCAGCTCATACCTGAAAAAGAGTAAATACAAAAGTAACAATGTTTCTTTGAATTTCTCTATCTTGATTCTGCACAGTGTTTATAAACTGCAATTCCTGGCTGTCATTTTGACAGCTGGAAATCACCAGCAAATACAAGGATGGCGGCAGTGGGGTAGAAGTGTGTGGAGCATGTCCAATATCCACAACTGGTTAAATCCCTAAGCAAACATACTAGTGTTGTTTTCTGCAGTGTTTTCATTCACATTCTGTCTATTAGTAAATTCACAGTGTATGCTACATTCAGGGCATGCCTTGGTGATAACTGTTGTTGTTGTCAGTGTGTATATGTCTGCACTGGTTGGTGTCACAGATAGTCATGAGTGCAACACCATGGCAACTGCAAATCTGAATAGAAGCTGAGATGGTGCCATCCTTATCAGAATGGAGAATGGGAGAGTTTAGTTTCACCTTGATAAAAAAAAAAAAAAAAACCTGCTCCATTTTATTAGCTGCTGACAAATGCAAAAAAATATAACAAAAGGTATAAACGTATTATTATTTTTTTTATACTGTAATTGCATCTGATAAATATTGTGGGTAAACTGCAGCACACTGTTATCTTCAGGCATTAGCAGCATCTGCAGGCTGTTTTTTTGTGAATAAAGCTTTTAAGAAGTTCAGGGTTATAAATAACAAACATGCATACATACTTACCTACCTGCTGCAGCATCAATCTGTCCCCCGCCAGCTCTAAGCCCTAAGAACTGAGCGATCACTTGACCGCTGTTCGCTCAGTTTGTGGGAGTGCTCTGCCCCTCCAATGTTCACTGGAGTGCCAGATAGGAGAGGGAGCCGGAGTGGCTGGCTTAGACTCTTAGCGGTGCGTTTAGAGGCTGAGGCAGCTGCCTGTAACACATCGGGGTGGATCCCAACATTATTGTCAAGAATTCTCCCCAGTCTGGAACAGCTCTGTGATATCAGCCGACAGCAGGCCCTGGGGTCACAGGAGAGCACAACTAAGTTCACTCCTGGGAACCACTTGAGAAGTATGGGCAAACAAGCTTTGACTATACTTGTTTTTTAAGCCTGCATGTGTTTACTAAGTAAAAGCTGAAACCATTCTGATTGAATATCAACTGTTAGTGGGGACCAAAGCTGTTGGTAACAGTTTTATTGGTAGTTGTCAAAGGGTAGATATAAAAATGAACTTATCCTTAGCTTGGGATCAATTATTAATCAGATCTTTCTTAATACAGGTTTACTTAACTATGTATTTGCAGAAATGTGTTTTACCTTTGTTTCTGCCATTTTTGCACAAATACAGGGGTTGGTACCTGTTCTTTTATTTGATTTTGTCTTTCTTTTACATGATTTGACAAGCTTATCATTACATGCTTTGGGGAAACTAAGATTTCTAGACTGCTTTGTAATTGCAACAATACAAGTGTCATCATCAATTTTCAGTGTACATAACTCAGTATACTCTTCTGCCTATTATCCTCAACAACATGCAGCTTTTCATAGTGTCCTAGATATGACCCACCCTGCACTATGCACTACTTTTTATATTCCTATACATTTGCAGAAACTGGTTTCCATCCAAGACCAGTTTGGCTGGAAGCTGCAGTCTTTCCCAGAGCATTGGAGTTTTGCCTTGTTGTGCAATAGAAGGATCCCAAGTAAGGGAGATCGTCAGCTTTGTGCAGAATGAGGTTGAAGATGTAACTACTTTATTTATTAATGTATCTAAAATCAGCTCTCTGCACCTTTTTAGGTAATGGTTCACATGGCTTCTTAATTTAGCGATCAATTACTTTTATTGCAATCTAGTCTATAGTACTTGTGACTAATTTGTAAAAGCAGCTGACACTCGTGAATTGGCTCATAAAGTCTCAATACTGCAACAGGAACATTAAGCACTGCACACTGTGGAAAGGCACAACTGCATTCATAATGGAACCTTTGTGATCTTTGCTGAGTGGTTTAAATGTTTAGGCTTTTGAATTTCTGCCAATGACAGTTTTACTTTAGTATTCCTCCAAAGAGTTAAAGCGGTTGTAATAGCAGAAGTTTTTTTTTTTACCTTAATGCATTTTCTATATTTAGCTCCCCCCCAGCCCCCTTAAATACTTACCTGAGCCCAATCTCAATCCAGCCCTGTACCTGAGAGCAGTGGCTCTCTCCCTCCTCACCGGATGTAGAGGCAGCAGTGGGAGCCATTGGCTTTTTCTACTATCAATCATATTCTGTGAGGGGAGAGGGGGGAACCCAAGCCATGCTGTGTGTATCAATGGACACACAAAGCCTGGTTCGGGATCAAGTCTGCATAAGTGCCCCTATAGCAGGGGGCTTGCTATGGGGGCACGCAAAAGGGGGTCGTAGACAGGGGCACCAGTGGGGAACCCCCGAAGAGGAGGATTGAAGCCACTCTGTGCAAAACCATTGCATGCAGCAGGCAATTATGACATATTTGGTATTTAACCACTTGCCACCCACCCACCCTCAAATGACGGAGAAGAGGTGCGGCTCTCATTCTGGGATGACGTCACATGAGGGCGCCCCAGAATGGCCACTCTTGCGTGCCTGTGGGGGTGTGCAGCATGGTGATCATGGCTGTGTCATGTTCCTAGGACACGGCGCAACCCCAATCTCTGTAAAAAGAGCAGCGGTTCTTTAACCATGTGATCGACTGTGTCCAATCACAGCCGGTCACATGTGCGGAAGTGCCGTTTATCGGTTCTCCTCACCTCACACTGAGTGTGTGGAGAGGATAGCCGATCAGCGGGATCTCCTCACAGTAGAGACCAGGACTGGTAATCGGGGCACTGATCATCAGTGCCCTGATTAGAGTAAAGCCCCAGCAGTGCCCATCTGTGAACTCAATCAGTGCCCATTAGTGATGCCAGTCAGTGCTGCCTTTCAGCGCTCATCAGTGCTGCCCATCAGTGCCACCCATCAGTGCTGCCTATCAGTGCCCACCAGTGCCACCTATCAGTGCCCATCAGTGCGGCATAAAAGTGCCTCTTCATCAGTGCCACCTAATTAGTGCCCATAAGTACCCCCTCATCAGTGCCCATCAGTGCCGCCTCCTCCTCATCAGTGATGGAGAAAAAGTACTTATTTACTGACAATCTAAGTTTTTTTTTTCTTTTTTTCAAAATCTTTGTCCGTTTTTTTTTTTTTTTAGTAAAAAATAGAAAAAACAACAGTGATTAAATACCGCCAAAAGAAAGCTCTATTTGTGTGAAAAAATGATATAAATGTCATTTGGGTACAGTGTTGCATGACCGCGCAATTGTGATTCAAAGGGTGACAGCGCTGAAAGCTGAAAATTGGCCTGGGCAGGAAGGGGGTGAAAGTGCCCAGTAAAATCCCTAAACACGAATCTGGACAAAAAGTTACTGGTTAGCAAAAATTGCTGCAAAATAGTAGCTCGTGGTTAGTAACAGCATGCCAGCATTCATGAGTATGTTTTTTAAAATTTATATGTTCTTTGATGAATTTTTATAGTAGAGAAACTGAGAATTTTAAAAAGTGTATCTAGATCAGAATTATTGACAAATAGCCTGCTTTATGGCTTTTTTATAAGAATGAAATATTTTTTAAGCCGCACACTGAATGATTTACAGCACAACAGTGACTGTGCTGTTTTATGGAGCAATTTCAAGTAAGAACTACATATTGTCTAAAGGGCAGCATTTGTTATCTCTGCTTATGTGTCAGTGCTCATTAGACAGATCAGTGTTTTTCCTTGTTAGACAAGGCAACATTTTCATCACAGTCTTTCGTTGAACAAAGAAAATAGACAATATATGCATCTTTGCTGGGTTCAATGTAATTGGGACTTAGTCTTTGGCATTCTTTGTAGCTAATTGTTACTGATCTGGCAGTTGGCAAACAGGATCCCAATTATGTGGGTAATGTATAGCAAAGATGGAAACACACATTAGTACCAGTAGAAAGTCTTTATTGCATTTTAAGCAGGAGGAAGCCAGATTCAAGGCCTTGCACCATAAGTGATGGCAGTCTGAATGTGTCTGAATAGTTCTTATGTTTTCTTTTATTTAGAGGGTGTTTGTCAGAATATCTTTACGTGGAACTCTAAAAAGTTTAACTGTTTCGGTAGAGCAGGAAGATTTAGAAACTTCTGTCAGGTTTTTAATATCAATGTCCCTTTGTTACCAGAACAGAGAATTGGGCAACTGTCTTTGCAACAACTGTGAAAGGTGGCATTTTCCTTCACAATGGGAAACTTTGCGTTCATTTCTTGCCATGTCTGTGGGGCAGAAAATGAAGAATCATCCCCCTATTCAGGACAAAGTAAACAGTAAAAACCTGACAGTTTCTAACTTTTCCCTACTCTGTCCTTAAATAATAAAAAAAAAAAGTTCCCGTTTGATACAGTAGGCATGCTGTATTGAATGCAACGTACAAAATGAAGATAAAAGTATGGGAGTCACCATTATGGACAACGGTGAATACTTTGGAAGTGTTATTCTGATCTGGGATGCATTGCCTAGTGAGTCATTGCCCTCTTTCAAAGATATGCAAAACATGTTTCCAAAAAATTCAGACCATGAAACGCATACCACAAGCATCAAAGATATCAAATTATAATAATGTAACAAACAGTCACTGCAATTAGCATGGCTTATTGTAGTGCAGGTTGTGGCTATTAAACACAAGAAACAAAGAGATTCAGGCTGGGTTCACACTAGCGGCTCACTGCAGGGGGTCCGGTTCATGTATGTTCACCGTTTCAAGTGCAAATCAGGTCAGAATTTTTGGCTGAAACGGACCAGAAGACGCACAGGACCCTTCTGCAATTTGAACCGCAGTCGCCCCGGAGGTGTGTGGACCGGCTCCATTGAGAGCCAGTCACACTTTGCTGTCATGCGAATTGGATGCGGGGAAACCCACATCTAATTTGCATCATTGTGAACCCAGCCTCAATGTTCAAGATATACCCAGACTGTTCCATCTACTCCTGTGCCACGCCTTACAATGTTCCCGGCCCGGCTGCATCAGAGGAAGGACCAGGCCAGTATCATGTCCCTCTTGTGGCCTTGAGCAGTGGACTATTGGACATTGGAAAATTTACAAGCTATTACTTTGGAATCATGGACCATGTTATGGGTATATCTGGATGATGATCTTAAATATATCTGGACTCAATACAGATGCTCACTTTCCTTATTGTGATGTTTTATCCGGATTTGATAAGTATACTGGCTGTTTAATCAATGCTTGAACTGTCCATATGCACAGGACTGCAGTGACTATATTTTTGGGGGGACACTGGTCAAAGAGCCCTCTATTCCACCATCAATAACCTGGTATGTGCACAATACTATATGACACTGCTTTTTATTGTGCTAATGTGAGCATCAGGTTTTGGTAAAAATAACAAGTTTTTAATATTGGGCATGTGGACAGTATGGTTCAGTAGGAGACTTTGTTATTTGTAACCTTTGTGTTACTGTACATGGACAGTCATACACTGTCGGATGATATCCAGTGAACGTCTCTAAATTTGAGTACTTTTTGGCAGATACAGTTTGTATGGCTGCTATACTCAACTTTTCAGATGGCACTTTGTATCTTGAGATCGTCAGCGCATACTATGTGCAATTCTAATATTTTCTATCAGAGCTATACCGCCTTACATTGGGTAGGTACCAAATACTGGATTATTTAAATTCTTGCGAGCAACTAATACTTATACAGTATCTCACAAAAGTGAGTACACCCCTCACATTTTTGTAAATATTTTATTATATCTTTTCATGTGACAACACCTGAAGAAATGACACTTTGCTACAATGTAAAGTAGTGAGTGTACAGCTTGTATAACAGTGTAAATTTGATGTCCCCTCAAAATAACTCAACACACAGCTATTAATGTCTAAACCGTGGCAACAAAAGTGAGTACACCCCTAAGTGAAAATGTCCAAATTGGGCCCAATTAGCCATTTTCCCTCCCCGGTGTCATGTGACTCGTTAGTGTTTCAAGGTCTCAGGTGTGAATGGGGAGCAGGTGTGTTAAATTTGGTGTTATCGCTCTCACTCTCTCACACTGGTCACTGGAAGTTCAACATGGCACCTCATGGCAAAGAACTCTCTGAGGATCTGAAAAAAAAATTGTTGCTCTACATAAAGATGGCCTATAAGATGGCTATAAGAAGATTGCCAAGACCCTGAAACTGAGCTACAGCATGGTGGCCAAGACCATACAGCGGTTTAACAGGGCAGGTTCCACTCAGAACAGGCCTCGCCATGGGCGACCAAAGAAGTGGAGTGCACGTGCTCAGCATCATATCCAGAGGTTGTCTTTGGGAAATAGATGTATGAGTGCTGGCAGCATTGCTACAGAGGTTAAAGGGGTGGGGGGGGTCAGCCTGTTAGTGCTCAGACCATACGCCGCACACTGCATCAAATTAGTCTGCATGGCTGTCATCCCAGAAGGAAGCCTCTTCTAAAGATGATGCACAAGAAAGCTTGCAGTTTGCTGAAGACAAACAGACTAAGGACATGGAGTACTGGAACCATGTCCTGTGGTCTGTTAAGACCAAGATAAACTTATTTGGTTCAGATGGTGACAAGCATTTGTGGCGGCAACTAGGTGAGGAGTACAAAGACAGGTGTGTCTTGCCTACAGTCAAGCATGGTGATGGGAGTGACATGGTCTGGGGCTGCATGAGTGCTGCCGTCACTTGGGGGCTACAGTTCTTTGAGGAAACCATGAATGCCAATATACACTGTGACATACTGAAGCAGAGCATGATTCTCTCCCTGCGGAGACTTGGCCGTAGGGCAGTATGCCAACATGATAACGACCCCAAACACACTTTCAAGATGACCACTGCCTTGCTAACGAAGCTGAGGGTAATGGTGATGGACTGGCCAAGCATGTCTCCAGTCCTAAATCCTATTGAGCATCTGTGGGGCATCCTCAAATGGAAGGTGGAGGAGCACAAGGTCTCTAACATCCACCAGCTCCATGATGTAGTCATGGAGGATTGGAAGAGGACAGGAAGAGTGGCAACCTGTGAAGCTCTGGTGAACTCCATCCCCAAGAGGGTTAAGGCAGTGCTGGAAATTTATGGTGGCCACACAAAATATTGACACTTTGGGCCCAATTTGGACATTTTCACTTAGGGGTGAACTCACTTTTGTTGCCAGCGGTTTAGACATTAATGGCTGTTTGTTGAGTTATTTTGAGGGGACAGCAAATTTACACTGTTATACAAGCTGTACACTCACTACATTGTAGCAAGGTGTCATTTCTTCAGTGTTGTCACATGAAAAGATATAAGAAAATATTTACAAAAATGTGAGGGGTGTACTCACTTTTGTGAGATACTGTATATTCAAACATTATTCAAACAGTGTGCCACACTTCTAATAAAACAAACTATGGTCTAATTCCCTAATATAATACATCCAATCAGTGATATGCATAAGTAACCAAACTTAAAGGGATTGTAAATGCATTATATGCATTAAGATAAAAAGCCTATGTGCAGCAGCCCCCCTAATACTTATCTGAGGTCCCTCTAGCTCCAGTGATGTTGTAGGAATGTCTCAGCCGTCCGGGACTCCCCTCCACTTTGGCTGAGACAGCAGTGCGGCGCCATTGGCTCCAGCTGCTGTCAATCAAAGTCAGCCAATGAGAATAGGAAGAGGGCAGGGTCGGGTCGCAGCTCCGTGTCTGAATGGACACAGGGAGCTGCGACTCAGCTCGGGTGACCCCATAGCAAGCTGCTTGCTGTGCTGGCACCCAACAGGAGGGAGGGGCCAGGAGCACCAAAGAGGGCCCGAGAAGAGGAGGATCCGGGCTGCTCTGTGAAAATCCACTGCAACAGAGCAGGTGTGTATAACAGGTTTATTATTTTTAATTAAAAATAAAAAACGAAGCTTTACAATCACGTTAAAACTAGAAATTACCAAAGTGAAATTGTGCCAAATTAATGTGCCAAAATTGATATAATACTTCCTTACCACTGGTTGGATATCAATCCAATCTGCTTAATCAATTAATTCAAATCTACTATTAATCATGATGCAAAAACATATATAATTAATTAATTACAAAGTGCCCTGCAATAAAGTTGTGCAATATATTGGATATAGAATAGTGCATTTCAACATATTAATATAGGTAGACAAAATTTCCAATATAAAGAATGTGCAGTCCAAATATAAAGTGCTTTAATAAGGTGCTGTATTTCTCAAACATCCAAAGGTGCCTTCTTACTCCTTCATGCATGTGTTAACACACACCCTTGTGCTCCCCCATTATGTGTGCTCTCACCTGGGAATATATGACCTCACACTTAAAGGAGAAGTATAGCCAAACCTTGTTTGGCTGTACTTCTCCTATGGATCACAGGAGTGCAATTAATTTTCTGCTGACATCACAGAAGTCAGTCCAGGTATTGCGTAATCCCGACAATGGAAGTCTGGATCCGCTAGGTGCCTGGACTGACACCTGGCTCAGCCTCTCAGCAAGCCACTGAGAGCTTGAGATGGCCGCCCGGCCTCCTCCACAGCCCAGCTCTCCAGTGGGCAAGGAGGGAGCAGAGAAGAGAACTGTGACTGACAGTCTACAGCTCTCTCCTTGGGGAGCTCTGAAAACCGCAAGATCGGCAGTGTTCGATCGCTCGGATCTCAGTGCAAAGGCGCCGGGGGACAGATGCAGCATCGGACTGATTCTGCATCCACCGAGGTAAGTATGATTCCTAAAAGAAAAAAAACCTTTACTTCTCTTTTAATCTTGGTCCTAGGGACTAATATGTCTCCCCGTTATGTCTCTCCAGTATGAATGGTTGCCCAATCATGTATATACAGAGAGGAGTGCCAATAGTGCTTATATCATAAAAACTCTGTGCTTTTATTATAAAAAGTAAACAACTCACATTTGCTGGGTGCGCCAGTGCACCTACTTTATACAGTGTAAAATCATGCAATCTCTGTGACACTGCATCAGCCTTGTGTTCTCTGCAGCATTAGTTCAAGCATAGACAGGAAGGAAGGAGGAAGTCATGAGTCCTTGTGACCAAACGCGTAGGAGAGGGGCAACAGGACGGCACAACACTTGAATCACGTGGATCACCGCTCGGTCACTTTGGTAACCCCTGTGTTTGTATAAATTCCTTGTTATTTCCACCTGACTCACTTCCTGACGAAGCCACGTGGGTTAATGGCGTTACACGTTGATGCGGAGCCAGGTGACGTCAGTCCCTGAGCCAGTGTTATTGTAGCCTTACCTTATTGTAACCTTACCTTAACCTGTAGCCGGCACATTTTTAAATGCTTTTTATATATTAATAAAATGTGAGTGTTTTACCCCGGGAGTGGCAGAGTAATATGTGATTGTTAGAACCTACCACACTATATGCGGACGTTTTCTTTATATATGTACGGTGGAGTGTATGGAGATACAGTCTGCTGATGTCAGCACATACTTCTAGGAGCCATACTTTGTAGATGACACCAGATGATCATCCTACCTATGGAAGTTTGTTGTCCTAAAAGCCTTTTTGATCTACATTAATTTACAGATCCACTTGCAAGGTGAGCGTGCATTGTAGCTGGTGGTAGAGCACATAGTTTATAAAGGTGAAGAGCCCTCAAAACTTGCACCTTTTCTCTTTATGCTTTTGGATATAAACTGCGGACTATTTGGAAGCCTTTTTCAGGGGTTGATGTCATATGAATATGATTCTGAGAGATTTTCTATAATCTCTTTAAGCACCTATGAATATGTTCACTTAATACCAGAGGTGGGTCATATAATTAGGCAATCTGTTTTAAGCAGCGCAAATACACACCACAATTTTTTCAATCAGCACTTATCATTGTGGGAACACAATTTGTATTTGCAGCAGCTTAGAGGTCAATTTAAATAAGGTCATTGTATTCTATATATCACTTTGGCAGCGCACAGCACCATTTTTCTTTAACCACTAGCCTACCAACCGCTGTCATTATACGGCAGCAGGTTGGCTCTCCTGCGCAAATCGTCGTAGCTGTATGGTGGTTCGCGCAGGTGCGATAGCGGATGCGTGCATGCTGCGGGAGCGTGCCCGCGGGTGGGGTGTACACGTTGTCTGCCGGCTACCCACGATCGCCTAGTACAGAGGCAGAATGGGGATCTGCCTTTGTAAACAAGGCAGATCCCCATTCTGACAGATGACATGACAGAGATCTACTGTTCCCAGTCATCGGGAACAGTGATCTCTGTCATGTCCCTGCCAGCCCATCCCCCTTCAGTTAGAACACACCCAGGGAACACACTTAACCCTATTGATCGCCCCCCTACTGTTAACCCCTTCCCTGCCAGTTTAATTTTTACATTGATCAATGTAATAATGTCACTGGTCCCCAAAACGTGTCATTTGGGGTGAGATTTGTCCACCACAATGCCGCAGTTCCGCTAAAAATCGCAGATCGCCACCATTACTAGTAAAAACAATAATAAAAAAAAAGTCCCTAAATCTATCCCAAAGTTTGTAGATGTGATAAGTTTTGCGCAAACCAATCAATATACACCTATTATGATTTTTTTTTACCAAAAATATGTAGAATATATATCGGCCTAAACGGATGAATACTTTTTATATTTTTTTTGGATATGGGTTATAGCAAAAAGTAAAAAAAAAATTTTCTTTTTCAAAATTGTCACTCTTTGTTTATAGCGCAAAAAATAAAAACCACAGAGGTGATCAAATGCCACAAAAAGAAAGCTCTATTTATGGGGAAAAAAAGGACGTCAATTTTGTTTGGGTACAGCATTACATTAAGGGCACAAATCCTTCTGGGGCTGAAGTGGTTAAGGAGGAAACGATACCTGTCATTAGTCTCAAGGGACCAAAAATCTGTCTTTAACCAAGTGTGAGGTCACATATTCCTAGGTGAGTGCACACATAATGGGAGAGCACAAGGGTGTGTGTTAACACATGCATGAAGGCGTAAGAAGGCACCTTTGGATGTTTGAGAAATACAGCACCTTATTTAAGTACTTTATATTTGGACTGCACATTCTTTATATTGGAAATTTTTATCTACATATATTAATTTGTTGTATTGCACTATTGTATATCCAATATATTGCACAACTTTATTGCACAACACTTTATAATTAAGAATCATGTTTTTGCATCATGTTTAATTAGTAGATTGGAATTAAGTGATTAAGCAGATTGGATTTATATCCGACCAGTGGCAAGAAAGTATTGTATCAATTTTGGCACAATTTCGCTTTGGTAATTTCTAGTGTTAAATTTGATTAGTTTATATTGGAATTACAACCTAGAATCATTTGGACACTAATTGGCAACCTACATCTGGGGTTTTTGACTTGGTCTCCTGCTCACTGTCTACAGAATGTATTTGAAATTTTTTTTTTTTTTTTTGCGCTTTACTTACTTTCTTTCTTTCTTTTCTTTTTTCTTTTTTTTATTACTGATGCACTAGCAAAAATGAAAATGATTGTTTTTGTGCTGATGTAAATTAATAGAATAACCTTATGCGCTTTGTGTGCCCTAGCCAGACTGCTGTTCTCTAAGTGAAATTGGTTCATCAATGGGTGATATATATCCATAATATGGGTATTTTAATTTCACAATTATACATTTCACAATTCTATAAAATTTTATATTTTGAATGTTTGCGGCAGGCGATTCACGGTCTGATGAATTTTTTGGAAGAATGTTTTGGATAGGTTTTAAATACAGGCTTTTTTATGTCCGTACTGTTTTGTGTTTTTGGTTGTGCTTTTTAGGTACTTTGAATGTGTTTATGTACATTTTACCTGGAGTTACTTGAGGATTTTGAACGGAAGGCATATGTCCTATATAAAACTTCAACAGAGTTTTTAGGATGCATTTTTTATGTCCTGCTCCTCACCCCTGCCTCCGCTTCCCCTGCATTATTACCAGCAATTTCCGGCTGTCAAAAGAACTGCGGGAATTACTTTGTATTACACAGCTTCAATGGCAACTGCTCTTGTGTAAAATGATACTTACAGATAGTCTACAAGTGGCATTGAATAAATACAATAAATCCATGTAATATTTAATTGTATTTACTATTTCATTCATACACGGATCAAAGGGGCAGGTAAAGAAAACCTAGCAAGTTAATTTGTTTTAAATAAAATACGGTATATTCCTATTTAATGCCTTTGAACACTTTGTTTACCCTAGATGGCCCTAATTACCTTTTTACTATTTTGTTTGTTACCTTTCTTAGCGTATCTTAAGAAGTAAGCTGGCTAATTGAAAATAAAAAAAGGAGAAGAAAAGGGGAAGCACAGACCCTAGCGCTGTTAAACCTTTTATTGTAACTTAAATAAAGCATAAAATCATTACACTCAAAACTGGCAGAAAGTGCACAGGCACATCAATAATGTATGTAGTCCGGTGAAGAGGTATGTTCTCTGTATACCGATTGGCCTCCCACATGTGCAAGCTTGCTGTGAGGCTGACAGATGTAATAGAGCCGGCGATCCTGCGCCTGTCCATAGCGACGCAGTGCCTGTGAACCAGAGTATGCTGATCGGCCCAAAGAGCACTAGGATATATGCAGCATATATAATTATAAGCAGCGTGTCAGGCTGCTGAAGGAGGCTGGCTGTGCTTGAGGCTTTGAGAAACCTCGGGTGGCTTTTGTACTAAAACCATAATTTTAGAATCATTTTAAACAAAACAAATTTTAGAATAACATGTATATTTTGTTTACTGTAAAATTACTTTTTTTTAAACTAACACTGGTCAAAACCAAAAAACAAAACACATTTTTTACCTTTTTTAACGTTTTTTTTGTTTATTTATTTTATAAGAAATACATTTGCAATTGGCGTTTGTCGTTCGTTTTTTTTTTAGTTAATATGATATATTATATGATATATACTGGTCAGAATCATTTAGTGGAGGGGGGATTTTGGTGTGGGGTTGTTTTTCAGGGGTTGGGCTTGGCCCCTTAGTTCCAGTGAAGGGAACTCTTAAGGCGTCAGCTTACCAAGACATTTTACGCTCCCAACTTTGTGGGAAGAGTGTGGGGATGGCCCTTCCTGTTCCAACATGACTGCGCACCAGTGCACAAATGAGGTCCATAAAGACACAGATGAGCGAGTTTGGGGTGGAGGAACTTGACTGGCCTTCAAAGAGTCCTGACCTCAAGCTGATAGAACACCTTTGGAATGAATTAGAGTGGAGACTGGGAGCCAGGCCTTCTCGTCCACATCAGTGCCTGACCTCACAAATGCGCTTCTGGAAGAATGGTCAAACATTCCCATAGACACAAGAAAAAGAACCGCTGCTCCATGTGTATAAAGATAAGGCTGATTGGAGTATCTTGCAGGGTGCTAGCCCTGGCCCGCCTCCATGGGAATCTTGGAAAGAAGAAGAAAATGGCTGCACATCCAGAACTTCTGATTGCCTTTTTTTTTGTTTTACAAAGATAACACCAAAAACTGCGGTCACGTAGACGCGTTTCACACATAGATCTTGTGCTTAATCATCACTAATAACATTCCCATAGACACACTCCTAAACCTTGTGGACAGCCTTCCAAGAAGAGTTGAAGCTGTTATAGCTGCAAAGGGTGGGCCAACTCAATATTGAACCCTACGGACTAAGACTGGGATGCCATTAAAATTCATGTGTGTGTAAAGGCAGGCATCCCAATACTTTTAACAATATAGTGTATCTAGATATAGCAATTGAGTGAGTTATGTGGTTATTAACTACAGATTTTGTTTTATAGTAGTCTTTGTAGTCCCACACATATCAGTGATAGTTTATGGATGGTGCAAACTTTTGCTGGAGCAGAATCGTTTTGGTTGAGTTGCACACCTGAAGGCACCATATTCTCTTTGTTCTTGTCACAGATTCCCATCACTTTCTGTAAATTCATGATGACATTAAGTAAGGAACCTGACAAAGATGCTAATAATTTAAAAAAAAATGGCTTATGGTATTAGATTTTTCAACCTTTACTGTCATCATATTGTGAAGGAGCAGTAGTCACATTGATTTAAAAATAAATAAAAAATCTTCCTCATGTGCGGAACCTGAGAGCTAAGGGTACTCCATAATTTTTTTTATATAGGACTTCAGTCGTTCATGTGAGGAATTAGATGCACAGAGGCAGCCAACACATATTCAAGTAGAACTAAAAACCAAACCTTTTTTTAATCTTTATTTTTATTTATATTTTATTTTGGATAAAGTACAGGACGGTTATAGCAACTGTCAGGTTCACATCTGGGTTCTATTGCGGAGATTCCCTTGACTTTCTGTATCAAAGACACAACATGAAGTTAGAGAACATCCCTCAAAAGTGAGGGAAATCCATTGTTGTCACCAGGCTCACTAGAACTAGAGTTCTCATTGAAAGATTTCCCCTCTATTCCTATTCTGTAGACAACTCAAAATTTGAGATGTTCTTTAACTTTCAGTTATAACGGTCACCAGGACAAATGTGGAGAGGGTTAATTAGCCCAACAGACAGCAGTGAAAACTTGGCAGGTGTTTATAATCCCTTAGAAGAAACGCAACGTGTGACGGAGTGTGACTGGATGGCAACCGGAATCATTGCAGTAACATTGTGACAGCAATGGGCATTTCCCTGGATAGTCGTCAGCCAGTGTGCAGAAGATGAGACTGAAGGGGATCGCTCGATTATGTCATGAGCTATACAATGTTTGATACAAAATGTTTTACATGTGAGTGGACTGGATATTGTTTTTAGATTAAAGATTGAGCTTTACAATATTACACTAGTGGAGCCTTTCTTTTTCATGTACCCATCGATATGCACCTTTTCTACAAGGAACTGTGGAGAAGTGGATTGGCTTATCAAGGAATCTTTGAGTAACTGATTCTTATGGCTTACTAGCCTAACCATGAGAGTGGTAGGCAAATAAATTTGGTGAGTTTCCACCTGATGGGAGTGTTTCTGATGGGACGCATATGTTGGTGGATATCTTACAGTGTTTTCTCTTAATTAGGACATCACTGGGATTATCATCACATTTTATTCGATGTTTAACCACTTAAGGAGCAGAAGATTTTCCCCCTTAATGACCATTTTTTGTGATACGGCACTGCGTCACTTTAATGACAATTGCGTGGTCATGTGACGCTGTACCCAAACAAAATTAAAGTCCTTTTCTTCTCACAAATAGAGCTTTTTTTGGTGGTATTTGATCACCTCTGCGGTTTTTATTTTTTGCACTATAAACAAAAAAAGACCGACAATTTTGAAACAAAAAAAAAATGTTTTACATTTTACTATGATAAATATCCCAAAAAAAAAGTAATTTCTTCATCAGTTTAGGCCAATATGTATTCTTCTACATATTTTTGGTAAAAAAAAATCTCAATAAACGTATATTGATTGGTTTGTGCAAAAGTTATAGCATCTACAAAATAGGGAATAGATTTATTTTATTTTTATTTTTTTACTAGCAATGGCGGTGATCAGCAATTATTTTTAGCGGGTCTGCAACATTGCAGCGCACAGATCGGACACTTTTGACACTTTTTTGGGACCACTGACATTTATACAGTGACCAGTGCTATAAAAAATGCACTGATTACTGTATAAATGTCACTGGCAGGGAAGGGGTTAACACTAGGGGCGATCAAGAGGTTAAATGTCTTCCCTGGTGTTGTTAATGCCGCGTACACACGTCCAGTTTTTTCCGTCAGAATAAACTCTGACGGTTTTTTCGATGGAGTTCCGACGGAGTTCCTCTGAAACGGACTTGCCTACACACGATCACACCGAAGTCCGATCGTTTAGAATGCGATGACATCTGACGGGACTAGAAAAAGGAAGTTCAATAGCCAGTAGCCAATGACTGCCCTTGCGTCATTTTTGATCGGAACAGCATACAGACGAGTGGTTTTCCCGATAGGAAGTGATTCCGTCGGAAAGATTGAAACATGTTCTATTTCTAGGTCCTTCAGAATATTCGAAAGAAAAGGTCCGAGTGGTTCGGGGCCACTCTGTGCAAAACAAGCTGCACAGTGGAGGTAAGTATGACATGTTTGTTATTAAAAAAAAAAAAAAAAACAGAACCTTTAGTGTTATTAAGATAAAAAGCATTCTGTGTGCAGCAGCCCCCCTCAGCCCCCCTAACACTTACCCGAGGTCCCTCCCTGTCCAGCGATGTCCATGAGTGTCTCAGCCATCTGAGATTCTCCCTCCTGATTGGCTGAGACACAGCAGCGGTGCCATTGGCTACCACTGCTATCAATCACAGTCAGCTAGCCAACCAGGAGAGAGAGGGGGTGGGGGTGGGTCGGGCTCCGTGTCTGAATGGATACAGGGAACTGTGGCTCGGCTCGGGTGCTCCCATAGCAAGCTGCTTGCTGTGGGGGCAATAAACAGGAGGGAGGGGCCAGGATCATAGAAGAGTGACTAGAGAAGAGGAGGATCTGGGCTGCTCTGTGCAAATCCCCTGCAACAGAGCAGGTAAGTATAACACGTTTGTTATTTTTATATGGGGAAAAAAACGAGACTTTACAATCATTTTAATAGAAAATTAAAGATGAACTCCAGCTAACACTTTTTAAGACGTTACAGCATTCTTTTTTTTTTCTATTGGGATAAAGGTTTTACATAAATGAATAAAAGGTGACCATTTTAAGCACCCCTGTCAGTGTTAAATGGTTTGTCTCAACCACCTCTCTGCCACTTTTGCTGGACAGCTTGGTCTGTTAAAGGAAGTTAAAAAATAACAGATTTACTGGTTGCATCACCAGGTGGAAAAAAACCTAAAAAAGAAAATTAATGCAGCCACTACATTTAAGAATTGTTAAGCTGCAATTCTGTATAATATATTTTTGTTTTTGGGTTTAATCCCTCTTTTGTTGCTAGACATCATCCAAGAGTTTCTTGGCATTTTCTGAGCCTGAGATGTAGTTCTGTATCACTCAGTAAACACGTAGAGTAGTTTAATATGTGCTGGATTTCCTTGTGGATATGAGAGCATCAATGTTTGCTTTATTAGTTTAGGGGTAGAGATGCACTTAAAACACAAATGATTCCCAAAGACACATGGTATTAGAAACATAGGGAAAGATGTTCTATCTAATGTTTACTGCCTATCTCTACACTGTAGGCTTCATCATTGAATCATCTTTCGACTCATTTTGCAAAGGCCAATTCTTTGTTTTCAGTCCGGTGTGTAAAAAAACATTATGCAGGTTTTGACAAGGTACAATTATAAAATCCTCTGCTGCTGAAATAAAGGGAATTGTTTTTGCAATCTGGTAAACTTGTACAGATTCTTATTGATTTGATATTCCATTTTTAATCTTCAAGGTACCTGGGAGAAGTTATTGCTTTTATACCATAGCTACTAAACTTTATTAAACTGTGTATCAGTGTTCCAGATGAAAATAGAGAGCAATATATATTTTTATCTGAAGCATGTGCTTTTTTTCCCCCCACAGGAACACCACCTTTTGCAGCAAAGTTGCCTTTCCCTTGGAGGTATTCAAAAAAGATCAGAATTCATGTGTTAGTACTGCCAAAGCGTCAGAGGAGAAGTTGTTAGAGCTGGGAGACAAACATCATTTGACTTGTCCAGATACACAAGGCTATTTTCCTGCCAATATAACATCTACTGTGAAATGGTACATGGTAAGGGCAAGCTACAAAAGTGATCTCTACTGTTAAATACATTACTTCCTCAGATGTGCCAATAGACATAAGAAGGTAAAAGATGTTAAAAAAAACACTCACGTGCATACTTCTAGTTTGTGAGTCTGGATGCATATTTTACTACAGAGATTTATAGTGTCATCTTTAAAGAGGAACTGAACTCTGGAAGTTGTCCAAAAAAAGGCAGGCAGAGGGCAAAGGACTAGTCACCAGCAGGGCTGGGACAAGGGGTGGGCAGAAGTGGTGGCTGCCCTGGGTGCACTGTGTATTGTAGGGCGCCGCTAGTTCCTTCTACTATGAGGCTGACAGGAGTAGTGGCAATGGCATCACTACTTTTGTCAGCTCTATGCTGGAAGCGGCAAGGAGAGGAGGAGAGAGCCAGGAGGAGGTGCAAGCTGTGTTCTCTCTCCCCTTTCCACCTCGTAAGCTTGCACATAATGGAGGGGGGGCGCAGTTTGGCATCTTTGCCCTGAGCCCTGGATGATCTTGTCATGGCACTGGTCACCAGCATTGCCTGTGGTCTCCCTATAGCTCATTCTTCCTATTGCTGACTTATATTGCCCTGTTCTGAACTGTGTGGCGGCAGCTATCTTGGAAAAGGCAGAGTTTTGCTTCCTGTGCCAGAGCCTCCAGCCAGGGGAACAGTAATCAGCACAGTAGTAATATCTGCAAATCTCAAATCGACTCACTCCAAATCTCTCCAGACTGCAGTTAGAGGCAGTAGTGCCTTTTGCCGCGTACACACGACCGGACTTTCCGTCAGAATAGACTCCGACGGTCTTTCTGATGGAGTTCCGCTGAAACAGACTTGTGCACACACGATCACACCAAAGTCCGATCGTTTAGAAACGCGATGACGTACGATGGGACTAGAAAAAGTAAGTTCAATAGCCAGTAGCCAATAGCTGCCCTTGCGTCTTTTTTGGTCCCTCGGAATAGCCTACAGCCGAACGGTTTTCTCGATAGGAACTGATTCAGTCGGAAAGATTTGAAACATGTTCTATTTCTAGGTCCTTCAGAATTTTAGAAAGGAAAAGTCAGATGAAGCCCACACACGATCCCTTTTCTGCCGGAAAGCGGTCGTGTGTACGCAGCATTAGATATCATCCTGCAGGGGAACAACGCTGAGGCTGTAGGCAGAGGAGTGTTCATATACCAGGAAGTGCACTGCTGTTTTTCAAGAGGAATTTCAGACAAAGGGGATATTTTTCAGGGTAGTGTTTAGCACAATTAATAGTTCTTAAACATAGCAAATCTTAGCTTTTTGAATTCAGGTCCCCCTAAAAATTAGTTTTATATAGGAAACAAATTTTTATGGGCAAAACATTTACAAACAAACAACACCTTAAAAGGCCTAAGGATGCCATAGATGTCCACTGGAAGTTCTATTTTAATAATGAACATCTGAATACTAAAGATTCCGATCACCCCTTATCTGGAGAGCAAGACATTTTAGATTTTCATGTTTCTGTTTTAACAATTTTTCCTCCTTCCCACTGTGCACAGGGAACATAATGTACTTTAAGGTCTATCTGTATTTTTATATAGTTAAATGCAGACTCTCTCCCGTTGCCATTTTCCTGCAGGTTTGAATGTGATTGCTGTAAGGCAGTACACACTGTTCTTGCGAAAGACGATTTGATAAATGTTGCTCAATATGTCACTGTTCTGTATGGGTAGTGTATTATTTACAAGCTTCTGTTTGCAGCCATAATATCCCTTTTCTGGGTGCAGTGCAGTATGCCAATCCATTTGTAAACCCGTAATTCTACTAATGATATTATTCACATAACAAATAAGGCATAAACACAATGCCTAAGAGGATTACTCTGCATGACAAGCTTTGTTATTCCAGTCAGAATGCCGTTCTTCATGTAGATTAGCATTCTGTTGTTAAGCAGTATTCCCTATGTTTCAAATTTAAAAATATATTCATAAAGTGTAGCTTCCTGAACAGGATTATTGTGCAATTTAGAGAAAAAGTCACAAAATAAGATGTGTATGATGATCTCTGCCTATATCTGCTTACTGCTACAGAGTTGTCAACCACAGCAGAGGAGCTTGGAGGAGATAGGGAGTTAAAAAGAATAAATTGCATTTTGATGACTATCTAAAGGCCTGCCGTGCAAAAATAGCATTACCCAAAAGCCTTTTTTTTTTTTTAAATGTAGAGGCCTTTTTGCATATATTTTTTAGGTAGGACTTTTATAATATAAACAAAAAAATATTTAGCAGATATACAGACTACATATAAAAGTGCAAGCTGCTGGCAACAGCACAACAGGACCAATCGTGATAAACATGAGACAATAAAAAATGTTGCCACACTAAACATAGATAATGAATACACAAGTGTCCATAAAGTATGAACAACTAGTGCTGTTCTTTATAGTGCAGATGAATTCCCTGATGAACATTCAGTAACAGCGAGTATACTTGATGTGCACTTTGATCACCCAAGTGTACCTCCACCGATATTGATAAAAAATGCCTCCTTACCAGAGGTATAGACTCTAAATTATAAGAGTCTAATGCCGCGTACACACGGTCGGACTTTTCCTCTACAAAAGTCTGACGGACGCCGACGGACTAAAGCTGGCTGACAATCTGATCATGTACTTTTCCAGCCGCAAATCTGACGGACTTTAGATTTGAAACATGCTTCAAATCTTTACGTCGTAACTACGCCGGACCCAGAAATCCGCTCATCTGTGTGCTAGTCCGACGGGCAAAAACCCACGCTAGGGCAGCTATTGGCTACTGGCTATCAACTTCCTTATTTTAGTCCGGTGTACGTTATCACGTACGAATCCGTCTGACTTTTGTGTGATCGTATGTAGGCAAGTCGTTCGTAAGAAAGTCTGCCGCAAGTCCGCCAAAAGTCCGACGAAAGTCCGTCGAAAGTCTGTCGGACAGGCTGTCGGACTTTTGTAGACGAAAAGTCCGACCGTGTGTACGCGGCATAAGGTGTGATATGCAAGCATAGAAGATCCAATCATCTTCTTCGATTATATTGCAGGTGGTACTGTCATAGCTGATGGTAAAGTTTACTCCATAGTAGGGCCCATGAAGGAAAGATAAAACAGCCACATAGTGTAAAACTGCTTGACAATTTATTAAAAGAAATCAGTGCTAAACACTTACAGAAATCTGGTATAAAACGAGCATTAATAGATCCAATGTGTAGAATTTTATATATATAAAATTTTGCGCCAAGTCCTACAAAGCGAAGCAGCCAACTTAACAACTTGACCCGTGTAAATGTGTAAGAAAATAATAAAGTGTGGCGCTCAAAAGTGATATCATCTAGAAGATATTAATAACAAAAATAATAAGTAGAAGTGCACAGTCCTGGGGTATGTGCAAAGAAAGGTTTAGTGAAGTGAGTTTTAGGAGGTAGTAATCCCCGTAGATGTATACCAAATATACTAGTGATGATCCTAGGAGTGTATGGAGGGATAATATCTTCTCCACCCAAAATGTCTTATAAACAAAAAATCAGCAATGGTAAAATTACATGTGTAATGATATAACTCGATCTATATATCAGAAGTGAGTGAAAAAAGTGGGGTGATATCCAATGAATCAATGTTGGATAATATAACTCAACTTTTACCTGAGTGTTCAAAAAACAAAATATATAGAAAAATTGAGAGTAACACAGTGATGTGTATTGGATAACTTGCAACCCTACAAAATAGGGGCTGTAGACCCGTGAGGTGGTCCCGGATAGGATCTCCCCTGGTATCGCCGGATGGCATGTCTCTAGCCCAATAGAGCTCGACAGATGTCATTTAATGATATATCCTCGGCAAGACTCAGCTGGAATCCTGGGTCGGTCGCAATCCTCAGACGGTGAAAGAGGTTTCATCAGCAACTTTTCTTGTCTAAATCCACGTTTCCAGGCGTCTAATACTTATTTCTTTTTCGTACATCGCGGGACACAGAGCACCACAGTAATAACTGTATGGGTTATACGACACCTTCAGGTGATGGACACTGGCATAATTACAGACAGGAAGTCCCCCTCCCTATATAACCCCTCCCACACAGGGAGAACCTCTGTTTTTTCACCAGTGTGTAAGGTGTTGGTCACGATTAAGATCTGTGCTAAAGAAGCTCCCTGGAAAGGCCTGTCAGGGTCAAGGAGCTGCACAATTGGATCCATTGAAAGGCCATAATCAAAGGCTAAGGTGAATGGTACGGAAGAACGAGGTTTTGCCTGTAACGCCTCTCTTAAGAGAGCTGGGCCCTGGGATCCAGTGCCTTGGTCACATTCTCATACCACAGGTTTGTTCTGGCAGGGCGCTATACGGGTCCAAGGCAGTGGACCCTACATTTAAAAGGGGACCCCGGCCTTGAAGGTCTGGCATGACTCCAACCCGCTGTGATGGGTAAAGATTGGGTCACTGTGAATATTCCAGTTTGTACCCTGCGGCAGGAATTGTAAGTTAAAGAAGATCCTGGGACATTCCTAAGGACTTCTTTTGAGTAGATATTGTCTTGCCTGCTTTTATATTTTCAACCACTAGAGGGTGTTGACATATGTAGTGTTAAACATCTCATGCTAGACTCTATGGATAGTTGTGTCAGCAGTACCTGTGGAGGGGTCTGCTTTCCTAGGCTCCTGTCAGCAGCCACTCGTAGGGGGAAGAAGGGGGGAAGAGTCCAGGCATCAGTATACTCACCCCCTTCCCCCCCGGGATTGCCGATGTGTACCGCTGCGTGTGCATGAACGAGCACTCTCCTTCACAGTTTTGTGGATTGAGAGGGTGTCACAAGGGGGCGGGACTCGACACCGCTGGCGTGCACTTGGATCGCATGCACGCTTTCTCACGGCACAGGCACGGACCGGCAGCTTCGTATAAGCCATTGCTGTGTGCAGAGTGCTGGCTAAAGGAGGGACACAGACACAGTCCAAGGGCATGTAAACGCTAGGTGATTGGCTACAGGCAATTCAGACACATCTACTCAGCATCTTGCTGGAATTTGATAGCGGCATATTAACCATTGCTAAGACTGAGCTCAGCAATAGATGCATTGTAATAGTACCTCTGCTGTGTGCTTAGGACTATGTATTCCCAAAAGAGAGGGACAGAAGTAGGAAGAACGAGCGCAAAAGCACAGCAGTCAGGGTCTGAGCACCCCAGTCATGCTTTCACAGTATCATTTTCTCCTGAAAGTCCTGAAGCGGCTGACCAGGCTGGGCCATTGGAACCGTCAGGCATTGTAGCTACCTCCAACACTCCAGCCTCTGCATATGTCACAAAAGACAATTTGGCTACAGCCCTGGCTGGTTTGGAGGTAAAGATAGCTAGTTTGCTCGCAGCCTCCTCCCAGGCTGGGAGGAAGCTTGAAAGATCCCCTTCCCTTGCCCTGGACCCGGCATCTGCAGATCAGGAGTGGGTAGAGGATTCGGATGTGCCCCTGTGGGGCCCACTAGAGGGGCAGGAGGATGGTTCCTCATTTGAGAACTCTATCCCAGAGGATTCGGTTTCAGCTTCACAGTCGCAAAGGTTGCTAGTTCAATCACTCACTGAAACAGAGCGTTTTGGTTTCAAGTTACCCTTAGCAGAGATGGCTGAAGCGCCTTTCTCCTCCTTGGCTTCAATGAAGCCTCCTCAGGGTTCACATGCTTTTCCTATGCACCCGTTGCTGGAACAGCTTATTTATGCTGACTGGGATCATCCAGATAGGCATTTTATCCCTCCTAAAAGATTCTCTCAGAGCTATCCTATGGAGGAGAAATTTACTAAGAAATGGAGTGTGCCAGCAGTAGATGCAGCTGTTTCTTCTGTGAATAAGAGTCTTACTTGTCCAGTAGACAATGTTCAGGTGTCTAAGGATCCATCAGATAAGAGACTGGAGACATTGCTTAAAGCCTCATTTTCCATGGCTTGTGCAGTTGAACAGCCTGCAGTGGCGGCAATTGGTGTCTGTCAATCTCTTAATGACAAAGTAAAACAAGTCATCAAAGGGGAAGAGGTCCCAGAAGTTGGCAGAATTGCCCAAGGCCCTTTGTTTTGCAGTTGATGCTATTAAAGATTCTATACATCAGATGTCTCACCTTGCCCTTCTGTTGGTTCATATGCGCAGGGTTTTGTGGCTTAAGCATTGGTCAGCAGAGTTGCCTTGTAAGAAGCTGCTAACTGTTTTTCCCTTTCATGGGGAACGATTATTTGGGGATAACCTGGATAAATATTTCCAGAAGAGACCCTTCTTCCAGTAAAAGGAAAGCGTAAACTTTTCTCTTTCAAACATTCTGCCTCTCCATCGCCGGGGGTAGCGGCCTCCAGACAGTTACGAAGGCCTCCGCCGTCAACTCCAAGAGGAAGGCCTCAGAACCAAACGCAGCTCCAGAAAAAGCCCTGGGGGCAGAAGTCTGCAAAGCAGAGTTCCAAGGCCTCCTTATGAAGGGGCGCCCCCGCTCAATCGAGTGGGGGGGCTCCGGCAGTTTTCATGAGTCTGGCGGGAGGAAATCCAGACAGATGGGTCATCTCCACAGTGTCTCTGGGATACAAACTAAAGTTTCGGGAATTTCCACCTTCTCGCTTTCTAAGATCGAGCGTTCCCAAGGACCGAATAAAAAGAAAGTCCTTATTTCAGGCACTAGACCGGCTGTTATCTCAGGGGGTGATCATAGAGACTCCCTTAAGAGAACAGGGGTTGGGGTTTTATTCAACCTCTTTACGGTGCCGAAACCAAATGGAGGTGTCAGACCCATTTTGGTTCTCAAGGGTCTGAACCAATTCCTAAACATTTGCTCGTTTCGCATGGAAACAATTCGCTCAGTAGTATCCACCCCTACGGGGAGGAGAACTCCTAGCATCAATAGACGTCAAGGATACATATCTCCATGTTCCAATATTTCCAGCTCATCAGAGATTTCTGCGATTCACAGTAGAACAGCTGCATTTTCAGTTTGTGGCCTTGCCATTTCAGGTTGGCACCCGCACCTCGGGTGTTTACAAAGGTCCTGGCTCTGCTTTTGGCGGGATTAAGAGCCCAGGGTATAACAGTAGTGGCATACCTGGACGACCTGGTGCTGATAGATCAGTCCATAGCAGGGTTAGATCAGAATGTGATAAGCACGGTCAGATATCTGGAACATTTAGGTTGGGTTCTCAACCTAGAAAAATCATCCTTACGACCAGTAAAAAGGCTGGAGTACTTGGGTTTAGTCATAGATACTACCCACAAAAAAGTGTTTTTACCCCAGGCAAAGGTTTGCGCCATAAGAGAACTGGTGCTCATGGTCAGGACAAAAGAGAGTCCTTCGGTCCGCCTTTGCATGAGGTTGATAGGGAAGATGGTAGCCTCATTCGAGGCGGTTCCCTATACCCAATTCCATTCAAGGTTTCTGCAAAACAGTATCCTGGCTGCCTGGAGCAGGAAAAGCCAGGATTTGGATTGTCCAATGGGTTTGACTCCAAGTTGGCGAGCAGTCTTGGAAAAAGACACTGTCCAGGGAAATGGACGGATTCTGAAAGGTTCCTACCCATCAACATTCTTGAAATTCTGGCGGCACGTCAGGCCTTGAGTGCCTGGACAGATAGACTACGAAACTGTCCTGTCCGGATTCAGTCCGGCAATGCCACAGCAGTAGACTATATCAATCAAGGCGGCACCAAGAGTTGTGCCGCCCAGAGAGAGGTTAACCATATTCTATCTTGGGTAGAAGAGCATATGCCCTGCCTATCTGCGGTATTTATCCCAGGAGTGGAAAATTGGCAGGCAGACTTCTTTAGTCGCTAGCAGTTGCTTCCAGGACAATGGTCTCTGCACCCCGACATCTTTCGGGCTGTATGTCAAAAGTGGGGCACCCCGGACGTAGACCTGTTGGTGTCCAGGTTCTACAAAAAGTTGGACAATTTTGTGTCAAGAACAAGGGATCCACACGCTTGCGGAACAGATGTCTTAGTAACTCCTTGAGATCAGTTTTCACTGATCTATGCATTTCCTCCAGTTCGCTTACTCCCGCGTCTCCTACGCAGATTAAAGGGGTAGCAGAAACTAGTAATCCTACTAGTAATCCTCTCCTGCGGAGATCATGAGAATGGCAGTCGGTGATCCTTGGACTTTCCCGTCCCGCCCAAATTTGCTTTCGCAAGGGCCAGTGTTCCATCCTGCCTTACAAATGCTAAATTTGACGGTTTGGCTGTTGAGACCCTCGTTCTAGAGTGTCGGGGGCTTTCAGGCCCAGTAATAACTACCCTGATTAATGCAAGAAAACCAACCTCTAGAGCTATCTACTGTGGCAGGGATCCTCAAACTACGGCCCTGCAGCTTTTGCGAACTACACATCCCATGAGGCATTGTAAAACTCTGACATTCACAGGCATGGCTAGGCATAATGGAAAATTGTAGTTCTTGAACAACTGGAGGGCCATAGTTTGAAGACCTTTGTACTATAGGGTCTGGAAGTCCTACATCTCCTGGTGCGAGAATAGGGGTTGGCATCCTCGCAATTATGCCATAAGTAGAATTCTCTCCTTCCTACAATAGGAGTAGAGATGAAACTAGCCGAGAGTACTATCAAGGGTCAAGTCTCGGCTTTGTCAGTTTTTTTTCCAAAGACCTCTTGCTTCACATTCCATAGTTCGGGCCTTTATACAGGGACTATCACCTAGAAATCCTCCGGTCGGATCACCTCTGTGTCCATGGGATTTCAACCTGGTCTTGGCGGTCCTTCAAAAATCTCCTTTTGAACCAATATGTGATGCTCCATTGGTCCTTGTAACAAAGAAATTGGTATATTTAGTTGCAATAACCTCCGCAAGAAGAGTTTCTGAGTTAGCAGCCTTCTCTTGTAGAGAGCCATACTTGATCATTCATAAAGATAAGGTGGTCTTACGTCATCGCCCATCCTTTTTACCGTAGTTAGTATCCAGTTTTCATGTGAACCAGGATTTTTCTCTACCTTCGTTTTTTCCAGAACCACGTTCTTAAGAGGAAAATTTTCTACACTCCCTTGACGTAGTAAGAGTGGTTAAATTCTATCTGGAAGCAAGAGCTCAGATACATAAAACTGACGCTCTGTTTGTGCTACCAGAGGGTCCCCGAAGAGGACAAGCAGCATCAAAATCAACTATTTCTAGGTGGATCCGTCCGGTCATTATTCAGGCCTATGATTTAAAAGAGAAAAATCTTTTCGTCCTAGGACACACTCCACCAGGGCAGTTAGTGCTTCTTGGGCAGTTCATCATCAAGCCTCCATGGCTCAGGTTTGCAAGGCCACAACATGGTCATCAGTACATACATTCACTTAATTCTACCAGGTGGATGTAGGTTAACAAGAGAATGCCGCCTTCGGGCACAGTGTTCTCCAGGCAACAGTATAGGTCCTCGCTTCTGACGGTGGTCTGCATTGTTTTTTGTGTCTCCCTCCCCTCAGATGGCATTGCTTTGGGACATCCCATACAGTTATTCCTTGTAAGAGGGTAAACTTACAACATCTGCAGGGAATCAAATAATAATATATATATAATAATATTATAATAATAATATAATAATCAAAATAGTAATTATTTTCCCCACTGTATATGTTCTAGGTAGGATTGCCGGAAGGTTTCCTATTTATACTACATCATTCCTGTTGCTTTTCACCTGTAGACCAGAACCCTTAATCTGTGCTCATTAGGCCCAGTAAGCTATAGTATTGTCCACCAGCCAGTGTTCTGGTTCATTGAAGGGAGGGTGAACTTAAAACCCAGTGTGTTGGGTATTCACGCTAATACCTGCCAAATCTTCTCATGTTGTGTAGAATTGTGTATATTTTTCAATGAACATTGTTTGAAGTTTTCCTGCTTATTCTTTGCACTCCAGTGAAGTCACTTCTGTGGAGTGTGATATGACCTCATACACCAGCTACATGCTCCCAAGACTTAGTAGCAGTACCGCCCTTGGGGTGAGTGTTCTGGTTCAAGAAAGGCGAGCAAGTCATTTAAAACCCAATGGGTGGAATATGTGATTAGAGGCCAGTTGTGTAAACTTGGCACCTACTCAGACGTTATTTTTCCTTTTACCTATGTTTATCAACAGCAGTCTAATTATTCTCAGCTGAAGATGTTGATATACCTTAAATACTTTTGCCAGAGCATGTCAGTTGATTCTGATTATCCGTTATCATTTTTCAAAAGCAAAATAAATTTGCCATCTGATATTTTGCTGTGGACAGCAATGCTTAAGTTAGTATAGTATAGCATGGGTATAGTATGATGTATATAAAGTAAAATATTGTAGATCCATCATGGCAGTCATAACCAGTATAGAATTGGCTCTGCTTGTGTTCTCACAAGACTTGCTTGCACATTATTTACACTTTCTTTACTCCTATAGCGGAATTCCCTGCATGCATAGAACAGCTTAATTTATTCTAATTATGTAGTAATAATAACAATTGCATTTTTTATATACAGCTTGTATATGTACCTGCATATTTTTTTTTGTTTTAGCTGCTTCCATCTAATAATTAGCAGCATTCAAACAGGACAGGTTGGACCAGCTCTATAAGACAATATGGCTGTACTGTATTGCACTTTAATACAGTTCTTTAGAATTCTTTGTTCGTATTATGTTTGCAGCATTTCTGTCACAAAATTAAAACAGTCTGATAGCTCACTGTGTGTTGCCGAATGCAAAAAAATAAAAATAATAATTGATATACCTTAAAGCTAGCAACTGTAACTTTGACCAATTGTCCTAATATATTCCCACTAGTGCATCTCATTACGACATACACTTTTCTTCAGTCCTGTTCCAGCAATCTTCACTGTGTGGCCTTGTTGGGAGCTGCACGGCCTTTCTCCCAAAAATAATCGTTCTGTACTGCCCATGCATGCTGCAGCCGCATTCACTTATACAGAAAAGTTGTGCTCCAAGCAACTGCTGGAGGATGCCACAAGTGGCTTTCACATAGGAATTATTTGGGCCTGAGTCTGTATGTGCAATATGAAGCAGCCATTTTCGAGAGGCTGAGCAGTTCCAATATTGGTCACACTGTAAAGATCCCTGGACCTGGGCTAAAGGTAAATTTTTGTGTTAATAGGATGCATTCAGGGGGAGGCAGGCATTTATTAAAGGTAGTTTTACAATCTATGGTCCTTCTTTTTTAAATAATATGTATCTAAATGCCCACTCTAATGTGAATCTAAAATCCACTCCTCACATAAGGAGAAAAAAAGAAAAGGCTCCGATTGTATAACTCCATCTTAGAATTCCAAATAAAATGCCTTTACAACTCTTGGTATAAGTACACTGAAAATCATTTAAAGACATATTGTACCCCAACCATTTTGGGATTCCCCTTGAAAGCTTCTGAAAGCTCCCAGGTGGCACAGTACCTCTACTATGTGATGATGTTCAGGAGAATGGAACATCATCGCCACACACTAGAGGTACTGTGCAGATTGGTTGTTTCTCCACAGTATGCACAGTCTGAGTAGCTATGTATATGCAGCAACTTACGTTAAACTGAGTTCTAGAGGTCAAGTAAATGAAGCAAATCTCCCAATGGAAACCTTTTCCAATATCTAATAACAATATAATTTTCTTGTGCTGCATGATTAATTCTGCTTATTATTCCTACCTTCTTAGAAATGTTATACATAGGTCACACTTCCTTGTGGGATTTTCTTTCAAATGGTAGCTTGTTTTAGTCTATTCAAATCTAATCTGATGTCTAAGTCCAGATGAAATTACATTTAAGCTTTAAGCTTGCAGACTATAAAATATAAATTAAAACTTTCATATTTCTTTACTCAAATCATTTTGTTGAGCTTGTACATGGCCCAATAATATCTTAAACTTCATTTTAATTTATTTTAGGACCTGAAAGATACATGTAGATTTGTGTCTGTTTTATGACGTGTTTTATGATGTGGAAGTAGTGTGGCTGTTACAGTACTTTTTTTTTTTTTTTTTCTAGATCTGTAAAGTAGTTGATGATAAATTCCTTGACCGAGTTGTTATAGGACCTGATTTAATATTTTTAACTATGTCACTGTCGTTCCAAGGAAACTATACATGTATCGTGACATATGAGGATAGTGGAAGGATTTATAACCTTACTAGGACTATGCGCATTAAAGCAATAGGTAAGAAAAGCTAAGCATGAGCTATAATCTGTTTTAACTCGTTCATTTTTTAAATTTGTAATTGATATGCTGAAATGTCCTTGCTATTAAAATGTTTACATTGGATTAAGACGTAAAGTGTAACTCCAGCCAACAAATATATATATATTGGTTTAAATAGGCTGGGTAAGGGTTAGGGTCTCTGTCTGGTTATTGAGCCTGTCTATAACCCTATCAGTGAAATTTTGGATATTCCCCCCACTCTTTCTCCTTGTCAGAATGGTCACAAGGACAAGTAGCAAGGATAGATATCCATAACAGTGGTACAGATAACCCTGGATTAAAGCATCAAATGACTACCTTTGGAAAGCATATTTTCCTGACTCCAGCATGGACCTTGGGATGGAGGTCTAGTTTATCAATATCTGCTCTAATTGTAGTTGGGATTACAAACAGATAACAATACATTTTCTTAATGCACACGATTTAAATTTGCCATGGGTGTACCCAAAGCCCAGTTTCACAATACCTTGGACATGGGCAAATTAAAGCTGTGCAGGCACAGCTCAGATTTTGAGCCGTGGATGGTCCAGCCATTGCCACCTGGCCTAATAGATTTCGATTAAGAAATTGAAGGAGTTGGGCAGAAAAAGTTGTCCGAACTGTGAATACAGCCAATCGGCTGTCGTCAGCGTTTGAGTATCCTGAGAGCTGCAGGTGTCAGCTGTCAGATTGCAATAGTTGGCAGTGGGAGATTTGTTCATCCATGCTGATTAGCATGAATAGGGGAATCTTGTGGACTGAACAAAATAAATATTTAACTGTATGGCCAGCTTAAAGCCACATTAAACCCAAAAGCAGACATTTATTATATTGCAACCTGTTCAATTTTAGATGTGATGACTCCATTAGTTTTCTTTTTAGGCTTTCTTTCCTTTATTTTAATCTAGTAATCCAGCCACTGCGTCTGCTGTTTTTTTTTTTTTTTTTTAAGAACAAGCTATTGCAGATTGTATCAGTTATGGGGATGAAATAAACAAGTTAACACTGGCAGGGGTGCTTACAATAATCAGCTTTTATTTATTCATGTAACACCTTTATCCCAAATGGGGAAAAAAGCTCTTTGCTTTAACTTCTTACATGTTAGCTGGAATTTGCCTGCAATTTGTTAGTGTATATAAATCTGTTAGTAAATCTAACACTCTCCTCCCCCCAGACTGACAATGCTGGTTTCCAAATGTGTCCCCTGCTCTCATTCATCCCGAGGGGGTGCACTCTAAGCTTCGGTTCACACCTATGCAGTTTGCTTTTGATCCGTTTCTGCGGTGCTTTTTTCGCGTGTTTTTTGATGTTTTTTGCATTTTTTATGTTTTGGAAGGGGTTTTTTTGACAATTTGTTGTTGCAAGGTTGAAAAATGCAGATTGTGACAAAATTGCGACAAAAAACACACTACATGCTTTTCTGCAGTTTCTCCATTGAAGTCTATATGAAGTCTAACACACCATTTTGCTTTTAAAAAAGTCCCTGAACCTTCCCAAAAATGCAGAGGCTTAAAAAAAGCATAGACATGAACGTGTCCCATAGGAGACCATGTTAAATGGACTATAGTGCATTTCTGCAAATCAATAAATATGCATAGGTGTGAACCAAGCCTAATACAGGAAGTCTGCTACTGGCCAGGTGAAAACAGAGGGAAAAAAATGAAAAAGAAAATGAATGTAGCCACATCTAAAAATTGGTAAGCTACAATACAGGTAAAAGCCAGTAAATTAGAATATTTTGAAAAACTTGATTTATTTCAGTAATTGCATTCAAAAGGTGTAACTTGTACATTATATTTATTCATTGCACACAGACTGATGCATTCAAATGTTTATTTCATTTAATTTTGATGATTTGAAGTGGCAACAAATGAAAATCCAAAATTCCGTGTGTCACAAAATTCGAATATTGTGTAAGGGTTAAATTTTGAAGACACCTGGTGCCACAAACTAATCAGCTGATTAACTCAAAACACCTGCAAAGGGCTTTAAATGGTCTCTCAGTCCAGTTCTGAAGCCTACACAAACATGGGGAAGACTTCAGATTTGACAGCTGTCCAAAAGGCGACCATCGACACATTGCACAAGGAGGGAAAGACACAAAAGGTTATTGCTGAAGAGGCTGGCTGTTCTCAGAGCTCTGTGTCCAAACACATTAATAGAGAGGCAAAGGGAAGGAAAAACTGTGGTCAGAAAAAGTGTACAAGCGATAGGGATCACCGCGCCCTAGTCAAGATTGTGAAAAAAACCCATTCAAAAATGTGGGGGAGATTCACAAGGAGTGGACAGCTGCTGGAGTCAGTGCTTCAAGATCCACCACCAAGAGACGCTTGAAAGACATGGGTTTCAACTGCCGCATACCTCGTGTCAAGCCACTGTTGACCAAGAAACAGCGCGAAAACCGTCTCACCTGGGCTAAGGAAAAAAAGAGCTGGACTGCTGCTGAGTGGTCCAAAGTCATGTTTTCTGACGAAAGCAAATTTTGCATTTCCTTTGGAAATCGAGGTCCCAGAGTCTGGAGGAAGACAGGAGAGGCACAGGATCCACGTTGTCTGAAGTCTAGTGTAAAGTTTCCACCATCAGTGATGGTTTGGGGTGCCATGTCATCTGCTGGTGTCGGTCCACTCTGTTTCCTGAGATCCAGGGTCAACGCAGCCGTCTACCAGCAAGTTTTAGAGCACTTCATGCTTCCTGCTGCTGACCTGCTCTATGGAGATGGAGATTTCAGGTTCCAACAGGACTTGGCGCCTGCACACAGCGCAAAATCTACCCGTGCCTGGTTTACGGACCATGGTATTTCTGTTCTAAATTGGCCAGCCAACTCCCCTGACCTTAGCCCCATAGAAAATCTGTGGGGTATTGTGAAAAGGAAGATGCAGAATGCCAGACCCAACAACGCAGAAGAGTTGAAGGCCACTATCAGAGCAATTTGGGCTCTCATAACACCTGAGCAGTGCCAGAAACTCATCGACTCCATGCCACGCCGCATTAATGCAGTAATTGAGGCAAAAGGAGCTCCAACCAAGTATTGAGTATTGTACATGCTCATATTTTTCATTTTCATACTTTTCAGTTGGCCAACATTTCTAAAAAATCCCTTTTTTGTATTAGCCTTAAGTAATATTCTAATTTTGTGACACACGGAATTTTGGATTTTCATTTGTTGCCACTTCAAATCATCAAAATTAAATGAAATAAACATTTGAATGCATCAGTCTGTGTGCAATGAATAAATATAATGTACAAGTTACACCTTTTGAATGCAATTACTGAAATAAATCAAGTTTTTCAAAATATTCGAATTTACTGGCTTTTACCTGTATATTACATTTCTTGGTTTTGGGTTTAATACCACTTTAAGTCACTGGATGCAGCATGTATGAGGTTGCACTGTCACATGTATTGTGTCCCCTGTAGTGTGACTGTTTAAAGCCATTTAAAGATTGTGTGAAACTTTTTTATGACAGGGTTGCTTACCAATAAATTAGCAAGTGAGATGTTTACAAATGAATTGGCTATCTTCCACCTTGTGGCCTTCATACTTACTTGATAAAGTAAGTAAGACACAGGACATGTGTAAGGTGAATAAATATTGCTTATTGAAGCTTTCAGTTCAGGAGAAAGCGGTGGCAGTTATATTACAACATGGTCCTTGAACATCTGCAAACAAACACAGAGAACTTTCCAGCTCAAAGAATCAAAACACCAAAGTCCTTAATGCAGTTCAGCACAGCACAATTGCATGGCCTACTGCTTCTGCCACCCCTTAAATTGGCTCCCGTAGCTTTTAGAGAACTTCATGGTAGGCTTGATTTTATTCTCTGACATCGGCCATCTGTTTGAAGAGGACCTGGTGTTTGCAGGTCTGGAGGCCTGAACACAAAATTAATTGATGAGTTGCTGGTGCAGCTTTTACTTTCCTACACGTCCTGCAAAAAAACCCATCCTGTCAGCATTCCCACAGCTCTGGACAAAAGTGTGGGTCTGTTTCCTGATATCCAAGGGTTTTACTTTTTCTGTGCAGTGCTGGACCGCTGTCTGTAAGTATTCAGCACAATACTACCTCCCACCCAGGCTTGAGGTAATGCATGGGGGTCACCTGCACAATCTTTAGGAAAAGTCACCTGAAAAAGTGGGTTCAGAGGGTACTCCTTCTCACAGTGGAGCAGACATGTTTTCTTTGGGTGTATAGGAGCATGTTATGCCGTGTACACACAAGCGGAATGTCCAACAGAAGTTTTTCATCGTCTATTCCGATCTTGTGTGTGCCTCAGCGGACTTTATTTTTTCGAAAATTCTGACGGACCTAGAAATGGAACATGTTCTAAATATTTCCAATGGAACCAATTCCTTTCGGGAAAAACGCTTGTCTGTATGCTGTTCCGACGGACCAAAAACGACGCACGTTCTGGACGGTCAGAGAAACCTTCGGAGTTTATTCCGATGGCAAACGTGGTCGTGTGTACAGGGCATAACTGTTACATCCTAAATATGGGTGTAACATGCTCCTAAGATGAACTTAGCCTTGAACACCAGCAGCAGTTTTTTTTTGTTTTTTTTGTAATCGAAGTAGAGAAACCACTATGCACAGATTGTGCATTTTATTCATTGTCGTCAGTTAAGGGGAATCTACTATTAGAGAAGTATTGGAGCTGCTATTGGTCTCTTACTGAAAATTCTAGCCTGGCTGACTCTGTTGTTATTACTTCTTGAGTCACAGACCTGAAACAAGCATGCTTTAAATCATAAGTGTCAGAAATGCTTATCTTTATATTTGGTCCAGGTCTGACTCAGAAAGCATTGAAGCTAATGCATCAGCATGACAGCCAGGGAACCAACATCCGCAAAAGGAGAGGTCAGCAATGGAATCTCACATATACTTATCCAGATTATATTTAAAGCTGAATTCCAGCCTTACCTTCAATTAGAACTATAGGCAAAACTTTTTTTTTCCATTTTGGATAGAGGAACAGAGGGTTATTTTTCCCATCTTTGTCCCATTAGGGAGATTTACCTTCACTTCCTGTCACTTCCTATGGGACTTCCTGTCTCATAACCAAAACAGGAAGTAAGAGGAAATCTCTGAAAATTAAGCGGATCTCTTGGGGAGCCCCAGGTCACCAGAACTAGTGTCCCCAATGTAAGATTTACCCTCTGTTACTTTTCTGTGGACATCCCAAAATTTGGGGTTTTCTTTTACTTTCACTTTTAATGACAATGGTAAACAGGACAAATAAAGAGGCTGAATCTCCCTAATGGGGACATACACAGCAATAAAAACTGACAGGTGTTCTCATCCCTCTCCCCTCTATCCAAAGCAAAAAAAAAAGTTTTACCTTTAGTTATACTTTCATTCTTGCACAGGATGTACAGTCCTCTCTCCTGTACTAAAATTACTTACTCTGATGTCACTTCACACTGTGCGCTTTCCACAACACCACGGATGGAAGGAAAGAAAATTGACGGATTTCCCCATCAACACAGTCGGCGTTGATGGGGGAATCTCTCCTGCAGCACTATTGGGTTCTGCCAGCGGGGAGCCTTCCCTGCTGGCAGAACACAATAATTAGTGTTGGTGGCTATAGTTAGAGGTACTAATCGTTCAGGAAATACCCGACAGGCTGGTTGTACATGAGTCAAACGGTTAACCAGGGAAGGCAAATTCTAAACAAATGAATCTTCAGTTTTAATACATCAGTATCATGGGATCTACTATATATACTGTATTCTGCATTTTTTTCAATCCTAAATTGTAACGTACAAACTTCTAACACTAAGTTCTTGTGTTATGTTTGTTTTCAGCTTCCTCCGCGAATGCCAAGCCACCTGCAATGTATTTTCCTAATGATAAATTGAGCTATTCATTTGCAGTAGGTATGTTGAGCTGATTAAAATGTTAGTTTTATAATGTTTGTATCTTCTACATTGTATTGTATTTGTGACTGGTCATACTTGGAATACTTAAGGAGCTCTCCATGCTGCAATAACATTTAAATGGGTATCAGAAACATTCTGTGTTTCCTGCTTAATAATATGCATAAATAGAATATGACTTCCATGTGTGCAGTGAGCCATTTTGACTACTTTTGTCATCCTTGACTTGGCAAAATTCATTTTCAAGCACAAACAATTCAATCACACACAGTTCAGCAGGATGGATACAGCTCACAGCTGACCAAAGAGCAGCAAGAAATTAGATAACAAGATCATTATTTTATTTTTATTTTTTTTACAGGATTTATATAGCGCCAACAGTTTGCACAATGCTATACAGAATAAAGGGGAAGAGTATGATTACAATACATTTGAAGATACAAGGCTTAGAGGGCTTCTGCACATGAGAGTTTACAGCCTAAAGGGAATGGGATGTTCTACAAATGGTGGAAACTGCAAGGGGAGAAGTTGTTCAACAATGTAAGATTCAGTTTTCAGGGATTCCTTGAAGGCAGACAGAGAAGAAGATAGACATACAGGTTGGGGTAGGGAGTTCCAAAAGATGGGAGAGGCTCTTAAGAAGTCCTGAATGCGAACATGGGTGGAGGTAACAAGGGAGCTAGAGAGCAGGAGGTCTTGAGAGAAGCAAAGTGGACATAGCGAAGTGGATGGATTGATTATGTAGAGTAGGCTGGCTAATGCTGTCCAAGCATCATGGGAGCTGATTTATTTCTTTTCAGACACAAATAAGACAGCCTTACACAGTTTAGCTAAGCAGACTCGGCACACAGCTGGCCAATTGGCAGCAAGGGATTACTGTAGATTGCATATTATATAGTATCAGCTGGCTGACTCTGTTCACATATCATGGGAGCTGATTTATTTCCTTTTAGAACAACTGAGTAGTTATGTACGCTGGGGGAGGAGCACTTGCACAGGGGAAATTTTAACTGCATGTTAGAGAGATGACTATTATAAATGTAAATATCTTGTCAGAGATTTGCTAAGGGTTGTAAAGGGGCCGTCTGTGTAAAACATGCACAATGTTCTTCATTACAGTGCACTATTACTATTTTTAAACTATATTCATATTCACTGGATCTTTCTCGCTATTGCTCAATAAAAGCAGATGTCTGGAATATTTTGGGGAAAAATCCTACGCAAGTCTTTGTAAGTCCCAGCTCTTGTGTTTTGGAAGGATTTATTTTTATTAATATAAGAAAGATGTACAAAACGGTGATTGTGGATAAATGAAATGAAATTGCTGAGAAGCAGCCCACACACTACTAGATATAAATAATACATACACATGCAACTAAGACAGTATTGAGCTATTCAGGATATCATATCACAGAATCCTTAAATAAGGTACCAACATAAATATATGTAAAAGCAATTAAATAAATGTATGTGAATACATTTTACAAATCACTGTGATTAAATAGAACATGTGCAACATAAACAAAAAAATAAATAAACATAAATTCAGAATTCATGAAGTATACAAAGTACCATGTGCTATTATAAATATATGAAAACAATGAACTTATTCAAAGTGAATACATTTCAAAGATCACTGTGATTAAATTTAAAATTAGCTACATTGAAAACCATTAAAATAATAATAAACCCAAAATTCATTGATGTAATGTGTTGCATAACATACAAAAAATTAATCAAAGATTGTCCTCCACCAAACAATACAAGCAAAAGTTCTTCTCAGATATCGTCCTGTGATTGGGAATGCAATAGCCCAAAGTTGTTCAGGGAGTACATCCCTTACATGTGTTCCACCACCCACCAGTGCTCCACCACCATACTGCACACAGATATGATTATTTGAACACTATGACTTTCTACTACAGAGAAGTCATAAAGCGCTTGTTAGTAAGACAAATCCTGATACTGCTAATGAAAATGGATCCCGGTGTTCACCTCCACTTCTGATAGTTAATCATCTCCGGTCATCCAATACATAATCAAAAGAAATAAAAACAAGCCAAACGCTTCACATAGCGCAAAACCACTTATAAACTTTTATTAAAATAAATGAAGCCACTCACATTATAAATGAATAATGGTGCTGTACTAAAAAGAGATCTCAGTAATCCACGTCCTTTGAGCTGAACTCCATAATGCCACCGCATACGTGGTAGTGGATTACTGAGTCCCCGGAGGTCTCTTTTTACTACAGCACTGTTATTCATTTGTCGTGCGAGTGGCTTAATTTATTTTAATGTAGCCATGGTGTTGCAGCTAATAACAAACAATCCGCCAAATCACCCCACTGCCAGACTTCATACATCACTTCCAGAGACCATGAACAGTCTTTTGCAAGCTTTGTTTTTGTTATTTTTTGGGGGGGGTATAACTTGGATAGGGAATAGAAATATGGGATGCCCATAGGATAAGTTATTGCCATCATATTTAAGGATTTAGTACATTCTGAATAAAGTTAGAGCCAGAAGATTGAATGTGCAAATTGAATTAAGTATTATTATTATTATTATTATTATACAAGATTTATATAGCGCCAACAGTTTACTCAGCGCTTTACAATGTATAAGGGGGACAACACAATTACAGTACAGTTCAATACAAAAGGTACAGGAGGACCCTGCTCGTAGAGCTTACATTCTAAAGGGAGGGGGTGGTGGTACAAAAGGTAATAGCTGCAAAGAATGATTTGATGGGGGTGGCTCAGGGACAGTTATGTGGGTGTGGGATAGGCTTCCCTGAATAAATGAGTTTTCAAGGATCTCCTAAAGGTGGACAGGGTAGGGGCTGATCGGACATACTGGGGCAGGGAATTCCAGAGGATGGGAGAGGCTCTGGAGAAGTCCTGAAGGCGAGCATGGGAGGAGTTAACAAGGGAGCTAGAGAGCAGGGGGTCCTGGGAGGAGCGGAGGGGGCGATTTGGGCGATATCTGCAGATGAGGTTGGTGATGTAGATGGGGGCGATGTTGTGAATGGCCTTGTATGTTATGGTTAGCATTTTGAATTTTACACGGTGGGGTAGGGGAAGCCAGTGAAGGGATTGGCAGAGAGGAGCAGCAGTCACGGATCGATTAGTGAGGTGTATTAGTCTAGCAGCAGCATTCATAATAGACTGAAGGGGGGATAGCCTGCTTAAGGGTAGGCCATTAAGGAGAGAGTTGCAATAGTCGAGGCAGGAAATAATCAAGGAGTAAATAAGTTGTTTTGTAGTGTCATTAGTCAGGAAGGGTCGAATTTTGGAGATGTTGCGGAGGTTAAGGCGGCAGGATTTAGCCAGTGATTGGATATGGGGGCTGAAGGAGAGGTCAGAGTCAAGGATTACACCCAGGACTCTGGCATGTGTGGAGGGACCAATGGTTGTGTTGTTAATATTAATGGTGAAGTCACAGGAGGGGGACCGTGAAGGAGGAAATATAACAAGCTCAGTTTTAGAAAGATTAATTTTGAGGAAGTGGTGTGACATCCATACCGATATGTCAATCAGCAAGTTTGAGATCCGTGAGGAGATAGTGGGGGTGAGTTGGGGAGTGGAGAGATAGATCTGTGTGTCATCAGCATAGAGATGGTATTGGAAGCCATGGGAGCTGATCAACTGGCCCAGGGAAGAGGTATAGAGTGAGAAAAGGAGAGGCCCAAGGACAGAGCCTTGGGGTACCCCAACAGAAAGAGGAAGGGGAGCGGAGGAGATGGAGTTGTAAGTGACGCTGAAAGTGCTCTGAGATAGGTAGGAGGAGAACCAGGATAATGCAGAATCATGGAGGCCAAGGGAGTGTAATTTGCTGAGGAGCAGCAGGTGGTCAACTGTGTCAAAGGCAGCAGAGAGGTCTAAAAGTATGAGTATGGAGTAGTGGCCATTGGTTTTGGCAGTTATTAGGTCATTGGTGATTTTTAGTAGGGCAGTTTCAGTCGAATGTTGTAGGCGGAAGCCAGACTGTAGGGGGTCGAGAAGGTTGTTGTCCGTGAGGTAGCGACTCATTTGGTCATGAACAAGGCGTTCAATGAGCTTGGAGGCAAACGGGAGAAGGGAGATAGGTCTTAAGTTATTCAAACAGGTGGGGTCTAGTGAGGGTTTTTTGAGTATGGGGGTAACCAGTGCATGTTTGAGCGGGGAAGGAAAGGTGCCAGAGGAGAGGGAGAGGTTGAAGATGTGGGTTAGGGAGTTGAGGATAGAGTGGGAAGGTGGTCGCAGTAATTGAGAGGGGACAGGGTCCAGGGGACATGTAGTGAGGTGGGCCATGGAGAGGAGTTTATCAACTTCTTCTGTGGTAACTGGGCAAAAGGAAGAGAGTATTGAGTGTGGTGTTGGACCTGATATGTTGGGTAGGGGAGGAATTTTAATGCTGGATATCTCCTTGCGAATTGTGTTGATTTTGCTATTGAAGTGGTTGGCAATATGTTGAGCGGTAAGCAAGTTGGTGGGAGGGGGCAGTGGGGGGTGAAGTAAGGAATTAAGGGTAGAAAAGAGTTGACGAGGTTTGGATGAGAGGGTTTTGATGAGAGTGTTGTAATAGGTTTGTTTAGCAGTGTGGAGGCAGGAGTTGTATTTGAGAAGGACAGATTTGTAGAGGGTAAAGTCTTGCAGGGATTTAGATTTACGCCATGCTCGCTCAAGAGCACGGCTGCGTCTCTTGAGACTTCTAGTGTCGTCTGTTTGCCAGGGTTGTGGCAGATGGGGCCTGGTTCTGCGTGTAGAAAGAGGAGCAAGTACGTCTAGGGAGGATGACAACGTGGTGTTGTAGATGGAAGTGGTTAGGTCTGGGCAGGACAGGGGTGCGATTTTGTCATAAAGGCCATCAGTAGCAGAGTGAAGAAGGGAAGGTTTGATGTTGCGAAGGTTCCTGCGGGTAGTGGTTTGTGGGTTGGCAGCATGGGATATAGGAGACAAGGAGAGTGTGAAACGGATAAGGTTGTGATCAGAGAGAGGAAAGGGTGCGTTGGAGAGATTGCAGGGAGTGCAGCGACGGGAGAATACAAGGTCAAGAGTGTTGCCGTTGGAGTGAGTGGTGGTTTGTGTCCATTGTGTTAGGTTAAAAGAGGAGGTTAAGTTGAGTAGTTTAGAAGTGGTAGCATTATTAACATTGATTGGAATGTTAAAGTCACCTAGGATGATGGCAGGCACTTCAGATGAGAGAAAATAGGGTAGCCATGCAGAGAAGTCATCCAGAAAGCGTGACACTGGTCCAGGAGGCCGATAAATGACTGCGACCCTCAGACAAGCTGGAGAGAAAAGACGAATGCAGTGCATTTCGAAAGAATCTCCTCCTGCATCACCATGCAGACTGTTGCTCCTCCTGCGGCTTAACCCCCTTGGACTATTACATCTTATGCCCCGTACACACGGTCGGATTTTCCGACGGAAAATGTGTGATAGGAGCGTGTTGTCGGAAATTCCGACCGTGTGTAGGCTCCATCACACATTTTCCATCGGATTTTCCGACACACAAAGTTTGAGAGCAGGCTATAAAATTTTCCGACAACAAAATCCGTTATCGGAATTTCCGATCGTGTGTACACAAATCCGACGCACAAAGTGCCACGCATGCTCAGAATAAATAAAGAGATGAAAGCTATTGGCTACTGCCCCGTTTATAGTCCCGACATACGTGTTTTACGTCACCGCGTTCAGAATGATCGGATTTTCCGACAACTTTGTGTGACCGTGTGTATGCAAGACACGTTTGAGCCAACATCCGTCGGAAAAAATCCATGGATTTTGTTGTCGGAATGTCCGATCAATGTCCGACCGTGTGTACAGGGCATAAGAGTTCTCTTACCATCTGACCATGTGGTGGCAGAAACATCACTAATGACCGTGTAAAAGCAATGTTCTTAGATATCTTTCACCTGCTGCCCATAACTTGTTTCCTCCTATTCACTTGGTTCCTCCTGCACAAAATTGAAGTTACTGTATTAAAATCTGACACATCCTCTTCTATTGAATAGTAGGGGCCCACTCTGAATAAGCCTCTCTACTGTGGCTCTGGTTGCTCACTGCCACTAGGCCTGAGGCCTGCAGAACCTCTCCTCGGAGGCCCAGTGGGTTAAAAGCATTTCTTCTAGGAAATATGGACTACTGTTCCCAGCCAGCCCATCTTGCAAATCATGTGCAAATCATGTTCCCGCAGGCAGCATCGACACATATCCCCACAGTCTCTTTTCTGCTTCAGGACTCCCCATCATCCACCGTGTGTTTGATGAAGACTCCACTAATGCCCATGTACTAGCAGAGTTCCCTCACAGACTCCTTGGCACTTCCAGCCCTTGACACCTCCAGCCCCACTGTGGTAACACTCACCGACCTTCCAACAGCCCTGAGTCCTTGATGAGGAACTTTGATTGGACCATACGTACTGACAGTTTCACCTGCCCCTCTGCTCCAGGAGTTCCCTCCCATCCGACTGTGTTGTGGCAGAGACATTGCCAATGACCATGTAGAGGCAATGTTCCCTCACAGCCCCCCCCCGGCCTTCTCCTGCGATCGGCACACCCCCCCAGATGGGGATGGCCTGCAACTGTCTAACATGCCATTCCTTACTTCACCCAGCCGACACTGACCCCCAGTGGAAAATCACCTCAGCTTATATATGAGGCCCGCCCCCTGCCAATACCGATTGGGGATTGGTCAGGACTCACACACAAGCTGCCTGCCACTCCAGTTCCAGGCCCAGCCCCTTTTCTGGAACATGCTCCTCAGAAACAGGGGAGGCGCCTCTGAACTGATGTGCAGGTGGTCACACCCACTGCTACTCTGACCACTCCCAGCCCCCAGATCAAAACAAACAGGCCTAGCATGCAGCATAGGCCTAAATTTGCTGTGCTGGCTAACTTAGTAAAATAAACCTTACTAGCACCTACCTATTGGTAGAGGGTGCTACAATAATAAATGTTTATTGGCGGTTTTGCCATTTTTGTGGAGCGTTTGGCTCTTTTTTATTTCTCTTGATTAAGTATTGGATGGCCGGAGATGATTAAAGCGGACCTTCAGTAATTTTTTCAGCTTTCCATCTATTAAAACTTCTGCCCTTGTTGTTTTAACTTTGGATAGTAAAACATTTTTTTTTTCTGCCAGTAAACATCTTATACAGCCCACTTCCTGTTTCTTGTCTAGTCATTAGCCAAGGCTTATGACATCATACACAGCTCTCTTTCTCACTCTCTTGAGAGTTTGCCAGGAAGGGAGGGGGATGAGTCATAAGAGGGCCAATGAGAGCTGCAGAGCTGGAGGTGTGTCTGTGTAAATCCAAGAAGTGAACATACAGCAGCTTCAGCTGGCCACAGTTAAAATGGATGCAGCCACACTCAGTGGAGGGAGATTTCTGCAGCACATTTGGCAAGTACAGAATCACAGTATATATAAAATAATATGCAAAGTGGTTAGAGGGAAGCTTCAGAATGGCAAAGATGTTATTACAAAATATGTGAACAGACTGCAGTTCCTCTTTAAGTATCAGTAGTGAAGGGGAATACCAGGATCCATTCTCATTAGCAGTATTGGGATTTGTCCTACTAACCAGAGCTATATGAATTTTCTGTGGTAGAGAGTCATAGGGGGTTATTTACGAAAGGCAAATACACTTTGCCCTTTGCACTTGTACTTTGCACTTGTACTTTGCACTTGTAGTGCAAAGTGGATTTGCCTTTAGTAAATAACCCCCATAGTGTTTTGGTAAGCCTATATGTGTGCAGTATGGTGGCAGAGCAGTGGTGAGTCATGGAACATATACGAGGGATGGACTCCCTGCACTATTTTGAGCTATTTTCATTTCCAATCACAGGACGATATCTGTGGAGGACGTTTTATTTATTTTTTTGTTGTTTGTTAAGACAATTTTATAATTAATTTTATGTATGTTATGTAACACATTACATCTATGAATTTAGGATTTATTATACATTTTTTAATGTAGCATATTTTAGTTTTAATTACAAGGATTTGTGTAACTGATTTACGTTGAATAAATTCATTGTTTTCATATTTTGATGTTGTCACCTGGCACTTTGTATGCTTCATGGATTCTGAATTTATCATTCTCTTTTTTTTTTAATGTTGACTCTGTTAACTATGAAGTAAAAGGGAGTAGTAGGCCTTGATCAGGCTGTGTTGCTTTACCTGCAGTAGAACTAAGTAAAGTTATAACCTGGCTATGATGTATGATAGGGGCACCTGGATTACAAGTCTGTCTGAACAAAACTACAAACTTTTTACTGGTAAAGCGGGTCACATTGTGAATTTCAGTTGTGTATGTTTCATCTGTAAATGTAGCTGTTTGCCTACACATATTCTTTAAACTGTGCCTTTACCTGCTATCCTGGAATTTTCCCTGCTATGCCAGCCCGAAGGCCTGATTTTTCTCTACTGCAGTTATATTCTAGAGCTAGGTCTTTTTCTTCTCTTTAGCTTATGATCAGACAGAAGAAGGAAGCGGTGGATGAGCTCATCTCTTTATTACTATGCTCACTCCTCCTATCATCATTTTCCTTGTTATAATATGAGCGCAGTCTGATTAGCTACTTGTGCTGCCTCTCCCTCTCCTAGTCTGGCATCTGCTGTATAGGAGATTTCAAAAGGCTAATACCTACACTAATTGCATTTAAAATACACATAAAACTGAACTCTGAGAAAAAAAAACTATTTTTCAGCAGTTGCTTTGTAAAACTTTAAGCAGAACTAAACCCTCCTATCCTTTTTAGCCAAGGGAGCTGCCATCTTAGCTTCTGTTTCATCTGCAACTCCCATGGTACTGCACATGTGATCAGTTATGACACCAGCCATTTGATGGTTTGACAGTTTGGTTGAGAGCACAAGCAAATGTTACAGCTAGCAATCCCGGCATACTGGGAAAGGAACAGTTTTTTTTAAACTGGGTTCCGCTTTAAAGCAGAACTTTAGCCATCAAAACTTCATAAAAAATAATGTTCTTTAAGAAAGTACATACATTCCACATTAATAATTATGCTGCCAAAATAAGTGTGTGTTGTAAATTGCCTCCAGCATTGCTCCTGTTTCTTTTTTGCTGGAGGCTGCCATTTTGTTGAAGCCCAGGGCCCTTGAACAGTAGTAAATCATAAAGCGGAACTAAACACATCAATTTAACAGTTTCAAAAAACAGTTACATTCCTGTCAAACTGTCAAATGACTGGTGTCATAACTGATCACCATGGCAGTTGCAGATCAAACATAAGCAGCTTCCTTGGCTGTAAAGGATAGGGGGGTTTAATTCTGTTTTAAGGCTGTTAGCAGGTTGGTCTCTACAAACTCTGCAGTGCCTAAAAATTGAGAGCAACTGAGCATGTGGTTGGCACTGTGGGCACTGATTCGTGGCACTGGCAGGCGGTACTGGTGGGCACATATGAGGCGGCTTCGCCTCTTCCTCTTCGGGACCAATGTCCCTTCAACAGAAGCCGGTGATCTGCTTTTTTTTCTCCTCACACTGTGAATAAAAAAGAAAAAAAGATTACCAATCTTCTGTTTACATCACGTGATCAGCAGTCATTGGCTGACACCTGATCACGTGGTGAGGGGTCGGGATCACCTGAGTCTCGTTGACTCGGATGATCACGGGGGTGTGGCCAGCGTGCAAGGGGGAGGACTATTGACTGCCTCCCGGCAAAGCAGATCCACGCTGTAGCCGTCATTCGGCTATAGCACCGATCTGAACAAGTTAAAGCGGAGTTCCAGGCTAAAATGAAACCAGGTCTTAATCACTCAATTATCTCAACCCCCATCCCCCCCCCCCCCCCCCGCCTCAGTTTTGGATATATTTTTTTTTTTTTTTTCTTTGTGTAGTTTTGTACCTTTTTTTTCCGTTTTCCAGCAGGACTTCTGTAATTTTGGCATTTGTATCGGCCCCTCCTCCTTCCTCCTGCCACCCTCTGGGACCTGTGTGTGTCCCAGAAGAATACGGGCCAGTCAGAAAGCGCAGCGCAACTCGTGCATGAGCAGTAGGGAACCAGCAGTGAAGCCTAAAGGCTCCACTGCCAGTTTTCCTTAGTTGCAATGGCGGCGCCCGCACCCAAACCGATGGACGAATCGGCTTTGGGGGGCCATCATTGTGGGATCCCTGAACAGGCAAGTGTCCTTTATATTAAAATGTCAGCAGCTACAGTATTTGTAGCTGCTGACTTTAACTACCACTAATGATCGTTGTCCCATATTCTGCTGCATTCAGTAAAACTCTTTACTGTCTTGAACCCTGCACACCACTATAAGCACTGAACTTCCAGTGCCAAAACTTACACTTGGGGCTGTATTATAGTTCTCATTAGCGGGCTGCTCACTCCCCGCTGCCATTCATAAAATGTCTTGTATTCTTTTCATAGTATACAAGGCCATTGGTGATTTGGACAAGGTGACATTATTCCACCCCTCCTCCTTTACCAGAACTCCTTGTATTGAAATGAATACAAGACTTTTAATGAATTGCCGAGGTGAAAAGCTATCGACCCAATATGGGAAGTGTGCCAGAGCCGTGATTATAAGGCAGGCCATACATTATGCAATTTTCTTTTCTTCAACCAACGGATTTCGATTGGACTATGGCCGGCTTAACATTCAGCGACGGAGGTTTGGGGATTCATGACAGTAAGTGTTTTACAGAAGATAGATATGGGGCAACAATTGTAAGAGATATTTTATTCTTACAAAGCAACTGTCAAAATATTGTTTTTTTCCCAAGTTTTTAATATCTTTTTTTATATCTGTTCAACTTTAAACTTCTGACTACAGACCTGGGAAATCATAGCAGCCAGAATGCGTGAAGGACTCCTTTTCATAAGCAGCAGAAATGTTTTGATGTCATGAAAATATATTTTTTGGAGAAAAGACAACAGTCGCAGATCATGTTTACGGCATTTTCCTCAACTAAAACTCTGCATAAAGTATGCAAATGTATAATGAAAGTATGCTTGTCGTTATGTGTTAATGACAACAGCAGCAATTAGAATGAGGCAGGGAAAATCCAGGACTTGCTAAAGAGGTTGGGTTGGCTCATTTATTGCACTATAATCTGAGCTGTACAGAAACAAATAAGATTCAACATTTAATCCGATTGTAATAAAAGACAGAATTTTCTTACACTATTACACAGTACAAAAATAGGAATTCATTTTTCACTTACAGAAAAAAAATCAGACACTGTAACCCCTACTCCCGCCTGAAATGCTTTCATATGAACAGGCTTTTAAAAGAACATCACTGTCAAATTTGACAAATTAGTATGAGAAATACATACAGAGAACACAGCCTACCTACCAGGGGTATTTGTTCACCAGTTTTAGCTTCCCTAGCTGCCACAAAGCTGGTATTCTGGGATACATTATCCTGTGGTTCTGTTGGCAGAAGATAGCCAAGCAATGCACACCCCAATGAAGTCTAATCACTTATACTGTCAGTCATTCAGAAGGCGACTGATTCCCCTTCTCTACTAATACCAAAGGATGCATTTCATTTAAGAAAATTTCAGATCTGCAAAAAAGAGATTGCACATGACTAAGTAACTGGCAATAGTCCTGCCCAGAGTCCTTACTTTAAATGAGAAGACACTGTAGTATAACTTGAAGTAAGGTAAGGTGCTCCCTAGTGGGTTTTCCACTAACTTCCATTAACCGGTTCCCGACCGGCGCGCGACGATGTACGTCGGCAGAATGACACGGCTGGGCAAATGAGCGTACCTGTACGTCCATTTGAATTCCCCGCCGTGCCATTGCTTGCGTGCCGCCAGCCGCGAGCTCCGTGAGTCGGATCACGGAGAGGACGAACGGGGAGATGCTGATGTAAACAGCATCTCCCCGTTCTGCCTAGTCACAAGTGTCACTGATCACTGCTCCGTGTCATCGGGAGCAGTGATCAGTCTAGTGACACATACAGCCCATCCCCCCTACAGAAGAAAACACTCCCCTAGTACTGATTAACCCCTCCCCGCCCCCTAGTGGTTAACCCCTTCACTGCCAGTGTCATTTACACTATAATCAGTGCATTTTTAATCTCACTGAACGCTGTATAAATGACAATGGTGCCAAAAATGTGTCAAAAATGTCCGACATGTCCGCCATAACGTCACAGTCACAATAAAATCGCCGCCATTACTAGTAAAAAAAAAAATATTAATAAAAATGCCATAAAACTATCCCCTATTTAGGAAACGCTATAACTTTTGCGCAAACCAATCAATAAACGCTTATTGCGATTTTTTTTTTACCAAAAATATGTAGAAGAATACGTATCGGCCTAAACTGAGGAAAAAAAATGTTTTTTTATATATTTTGGGGGGATATTTATTATAGCAAAATGTAAAAAATAATGCTTTTTTTTCAAAATTGTCGCTCTTATTTTGTTTATAGCGCAAAAAATAAAAATCGCAGAGGTGATTAAATACCACCAAAAGAAAGCTCTATTTGTGGGAAAAAAAGGACATCAATTTTGTTTGGGAGCCACTGCACACGACCGCGCAATTGTCAGTTAAAGCGACGCAGTACCGAATCGCAAAAAGTGCTCTGGTCAGGAAGGGGGTAAAATCTTCCGGGGCTGAAGCTGTTAAAAGCATAAATTATGTGAAAATACTCCTCACCTTGAATGCAGGATTTAGGCTTTGTTTTACATTGCTTAATGCTGCTCTGTATTATGAAGCTAAACGCCACTAGGTACATGGACACATTAGCTATAATAGAGCTGTGTTCGGACTTTTATAGCAAGATCACTTCCATGATTGCTGACTCTGAACCCAGAGGACAAATGGATGCTTTTTTGCATTCTCCTTCAGAATTCATCTCTGATTTCCCAGTGACTGCCGCGGCTTCTACCCCATAAGCTGAGAATGAGGATGAAAGTATCCTATAATTTAAAGGTAGAGTTTGGTACATGAGGAGGCTCAGTCTTCAGACATAACTTCTGTGCTTAAAGGTGCTATCTCAGACCTTATTCATGTAGTTCACACAATTATAAATATGTGTCACCTGTCTTTATAATTGTTCTTTTTTTGTTCTCTTAAAGTGTTATCAAACCCACAACAGTAAAATCAGTCTGTATATGCAGTAAATCATGGTTGTTATACTCACTGTGGAACCTAAGGGGTTAATCCTCTGCATTGTGTAAAAAGACTGTTTGATCTTGCTAGAGAGTTTTTTTTTTCTTTGGAGGGTGCATGTGACCAGCACAGGGCCAATCAGCACTTTCCAGACAGAGGGTCAGGGATCCTGCAGCCTCATAGGACAGTCAGAGGAGAATGAAAACTCCTCCTACAAGTTTTAACCAGACACTGATAGAAGTCATAAGACTGCTATATACTGCTGATAAGAAAAGGTATTTAGCAGTTTATATTTACTATATTACTATTTACATGCATTTTCATGTTCTGTGTACTGTGGGAGACCAGATATAGTGAATGTAGGGTCCTGGGTTTAGTAACACTTTAAGAGCCCCCAGCCTGTTGAAACCTTTCCAGCACTTTCACTATTACTTAATATAGTGACTAGATTAACCAGAAAAGGTGTTCCTCCTCCAAAGTGTTTTGCCCAGCAATACAATATTTGGGAGGAAATCCTTATAAATGGACCCTCTCTGTAGGGCGGGCATGTCCAAAGTCCAGCCCACGGGTCAATTGCGGCCCCGCGTTCCAGTTTAATTCGGCCCCACTGGTAATTCCACTGGTAGTTTGGATATATATATCTTTTGTAGCCCCCCAACGAATCCCAGAGCGCCCAGGGATTTGTTGGGGGTGCCACAAAAGATATATACCGTATTTATCGTTCTGGCAGCCTCGGAGGGGACAGGGAGGGGGCGGGATGAGTGCAGTCTGATTACATACAGGAGAATCTCCTGTTTACTCGGCGGCCTCTGTAATAGGAAGTTTCATCTCCTGGGCTGGCATTGGCCTGTTGGACTGTTCTGTCTATCATAGGAGGCGGACTTTGTATTAAAGAGGCCACCGAGTAAACAGGAGATTCTCCTGTATGTAATATGTTAGCGCTCGTCTGGCCCCCCTCCCTGTCCCCTCCGAGGCTGCAGATGGGCATGGATCAGGCTGCATTGATGGCAATGGTGAGACTGCATTCATGGCACTTGTGATGAATGGATCCGCAATCCGCAACTCCATACATTGCTCTTTAAATCAGTCCAAATTTGTTGTATCTCCATAAAAGATAAAAATACAGCAGAGGTAGACGCGTTTCAGCTGCAACAGCCTTGTTCACAACATTAATGTACAAAAACAGCACAAAATATATACTTGTAAAAAACACTCCCCACCCGCCCCCTTCATTGGTCACAGAGACTTCCAATTAGCCTCTTAATCCTCAAATGAATACAATGAGACCAGAAGGAAAGGAGAATTGAAAGTTGTTCTTTAGGAATGCAAACCACAGTAGGAAAAAAAAATAAAGATAGAATGTATGTAAATCATAAAAATAAAAAATAAAATTTGATAAATAATAATGTAAATGGCCAAGGGGAGAACATGATAGGACAACAGAATATGAGAAGTGGTGGAAGATAAAAGGAAAAAAAGATATATTTATACATTATAACTAGCGTAAATGTAAATCTAGGTCCCACCTAAAAATCCACCGCGCTTCTCTATTCAACAGTCGCCTACCCTTATCATGGCAATGGTGAGGCTGCATTCAGAGGCTGCATTCATGGCAATGGTGAGGCTGCATTTATGGCAATGGTGAGGCTGCATTCAGAGGCTGCATTCATTGCAATGGTGAGGTTGCATTCAGAGGCTGCATTCATGGCAATGGTGAGGTTGCATTCAGAGGCTGCATTCATGGCAACGGTGAGGCTGCATTCATGGCAATGGTGAGGTTGCATTCAGAGGCTGCATTCATGGCAATGGTGAGGCTGCATTCAGAGGCTGCATTCATGGCAATGGTGAGGTTGCATTCAGAGGCTGCATTCATGGCAATGGTGAGGTTGCATTCAGAGGCTGCATTCATGGCAACGGTGAGGCTGCATTCATGGCAATGGTGAGGTTGCATTCAGAGGCTGCATTCATGGCAACGGTGAGGCTGCATTCATGGCAATGGTTAGGCTGCATTTAGAGGCTGCATTCATGTCAACGGTGAGGCTGCATTCATGGCAATGGTGAGGCTGCATTTAGAGGCTGCATTCATGGCAATGGTGAGGTTGCATTCAGGGGCTGCATTCATGGCAATGATGAGGCTGCAGATGGGCACTGATTAGGCTGCATTGATGGGCAGTGACCTTTTTTTGCTTCACAGTTTCCTATTTAAAATGTAAGTTTTTTCCTTCTTAAAGGAAAGGTGTGTGTTTTACGCCGATAAATACGGTATATCCAAATAACACGCCCAAGCTCATCCTTAGACTCTTCACCACACATAGCAACACAGGCAAGAGAATTAGTTAATTTGCATTTCATTTTAATGGTTTAAAGAATGTCAGGCAAAATGGTCAGCCCTCACGCATGTTCACTTCATCAAATCTGGCCCTCTTTGAAAAAAGTTTGGACAACCCTGCTGTAGGGGATCCAGAAATTTCCTGTCCTTTCAATACCTTGCTGTTGCTGTGGGGGATGACCAGATCAGGAACAGCCTTACAAGGAAAACCCAATAAAAATGTAAATAAAAGGGATTTATAAAAATGTTAATATTTAAATAATCTGCATTGGGTATAGCCTCCAGACTGCCTCTTTTATAGTTTGCCTATTAAAGGAAGATTTGAGAGAAGGCAGCAGCCTATGGCTATATTGATTCTATGCTTCACCTTTTGCCTTTGCCTGCCCCTCCCCCTGGCTGTAGAATTCCCCTCTTCCATTTGCTGCTTACTGTGTTTCATCAGATTAAGCAACCCGTCAGATTTTGAAATGGAAGTGGCGTTCCGTTGCCACCATCTTGCTACACCCCTCACTGGTCCACAGTAAGGATACAGTAAGAAGGTGGCAAGCGGACATCGTGTTACACCCACCTGAGTCTGGCATTTCACACTTATTTTTACCACTAAACTGAGCTTATATAGTGGAATACAGTATTTGGAAATCCGTGTGACTGTTTTGATGTTGAATTGTAAAATCAGCGGTGTTCTGTCATCAGCAAACCTGTGAGAGGCTTGCCACTGCTTTTACAAATCAACATCAGAAAGGTCAGACGGATTTAAAAACACTGAATGTCACAATATAAGCTCCGTTTACTGGTAAAAATAAGTGTGCAATTCCAGACTCTGATGGGTGTAACAAGATGTCCGCTTGCCACCTTCTCACTGTATGCTTACTGTGGACAAGTGCGGGGTGTAGCAAGATGGCAGCAATGAAACGTCACTTCTGTTACAAATTCTGACAGGTCTCCCAATCTGACAAAACACCTGCCTTTTCCCCTGCATTGCGGAGATTGCCCAATTTCCTTCTTCTCCACACCATCATCACTCCTCCCCATTCCTTCACTGCCTCCTGCTACTTCAATGTATTCCACATGCTGGTGGAGTGCAGTGATGGCCCCTGAGCAAAATAATGGTGGCTGGGGAAGGGGCTTCTGGGCACTGCCCTCCAATTAGATTATAATGTGGGTAGAGATGTATTTATATCCTACTATAGTTTAACTTGTGATACTGTGATTATTATTTAGAATACACTCTCTATTGGGTGATTTTAAAATCCTCTCCCTATTGGGTGATTATATCCAAAGTGATATTGACCTTATAGTGAGCTTATATAGGGAGGTTTGACCGAGCAGTAATTACTTATGGTACACACATCCCCTGTTTGCTGACCCCTGGGAAGAGCGACCCAAATGTGATTCGCTCTTCATAGGTGGCAACAGGTTCAACTTGACACAATTATTAAATACAATTTTACCACTTTGGAGGGTTCACTATCACTTTGGATATTACCACCCAATAGGGAGAGGATTTTAAAATCACCCAATAGGGAGTGTATTCTAACTAATAATCACAGTATCACAAGTTAAACTATAGTAGGACATAAATACATCTCTACCCACATTATTATCTAATTGGAAGGCAGCGCCATCTACCCCAACACCAAACATACTTTACACAATCTAGATCCCGCTTTCCAGGGATCTGCAGGGAAGGCAGCAGTCCAGGAATATTTCCTAAGCGTGGATTTAACAATCATATTAAACAAACCACAAACTTGTATAAAGGAGTGATTTGTTACAGTGGACGGCGCGGACTTCCTATACACACAGCCACTGTAACAAAGCTCTGCCTCCTCCTCGTCACGGACGGACGAGAAGGAGGCGGGATGGCGGGGACGGCGCAGACTTCCTATACACACAGCCACTGTAACAAAGCTCCGCCTCCTCCTCGTCACGGACAGACGAGGAGGAGGCGGGACGGCGTGGACGCGCAGACTTCCTATTCACACAGCCACTGTAACAAAGCTCTGCCTCCTCCTCATCACGGACGGACGAGAAGGAGGCTGGACGGCGCAGACTTCCTATACACACAGCCCTGCTGTGAATCGGAGGGGACAATGTATGGCATAATATGGCTTTCCTTCCCCCCCCCCCCCCCGCATCAATACTGACACAGCGGCAGATAACCTGAATCGAGTATAAGCCAAGGGGGGCATTTTCAGCATAAAAAAATGTGCTGAAAAACTCGGCTTATACTCGAGTATATACGGTATTATATTGAAATATAGTAATAAGAATCAGCGCAAATAAAGCCACTAAAAAATATAAATATAAACAATGACACAACAATATATGTGAAAAAGTATGCCGCACAGCCAAACACTGTGTAGGTGATTCCACAACACTTCTAATAGAATAATCAAAGTATATATCAGTGTAGTGCGGCAGTGTTAATAAAAAAAGTCCTAAGAGTCCCATAAAGATGTGATGACATACACATCCAAATTGCAGATATATCGGGAATGAAAAATAAAATAAAAAACAATGCGGATGAGATCTTCTGTGTATATGTGCACAAAGTCAACTACAGTATCTCACAAAAGTGAATACACCCCTCACATTTTTTCAAATATTTTATTATATCTTTTCCACTGAAGAAATGACACCTTGCTACAATGTAAAGTAGTGAGTGTACAGCTTGTATAACAGTGTAAATTTACTGTCCCCTCAAAACAACTCTACACACAGCCATTAATGTCTAAACCGCTGGGAACAAAAGTGAGTACACCCCTAAGTGAAAATGTCCAAATTGGGCCCAAAATTTCAATATTTTGTGTGGTCACCATTATTTTCCAGCAGTGCCTGACCCTCTTGGGCATGGAGTTCACCAGAACTTCACAGGTTGCCACTGGAGTCCTCTTCCACTCCTCCATGACAACATCACGGAGCTGGTGGATGTTAGAAACTGTGCGCTCCTCGACCTTCCATTTGAGGATCGCCACAGATGCTTAATAGGGTTTAGGTCTGGAGTCATGCTTGGCCAGTCCATCACCTTTACCCTCAGCTTCTTTAGCAAGGCAGTGGTCCTTTTGGAGGTGTGTTTGGGGTTATTATCATGTTGGAATACTGCCCTGTGGCCCAGTCTCTGAAGGGAGGGGATCATGCTCTACTTTAGTATGTTGGCATTCATGGTTTCCTCAATGAACTGTAGCTCCCCAGTGCCGGCAGCACTCATGCAGCTCCAGACCATGACACTCCCACCACCATGCTCGACTGTAGGCAAGACATACTTGTCTTTATACTCCTCACCTGGTTGCCGCCACATACGCTTGACACCATCTGAACCAAATAAGTTTATCTTGGTCTCATCAGACTACAGGACATGGTTCCAGTAATCCATGTCCTTAGTCTGCTTGTCTTCAGCAAACTGTTTGTGGGCTTTCTTGTGCATCATCTTTAGAAGAGCCTTCAATCTGGGACGACAGCCATGCAGACCAATTTGATGCAGTGTGCGATGTATGGTCTGAGCACTGACAGGCTGACCCCCCACCCCTTCAACCTCTGCAGCAATGCTGGCAGCACTCATATGTCTATTTCCCAAACGCAAACCCTGGATATGACGCTGAGCATGTGCACTCAACTTCTTTGGTCGACCATGGCGAGGCCTGTTCTGAGTGGAACCTGTCCTGTTAAACCTCTGTATGGTCTTGGTCACCGTGCTGCAGCTTAATTTCAGGGTCTTGGCAATCTTCTTATAGCCTAGGCCAGTGATGGCAAACCTTGGCACCCCAGATGTTTTGAAACTACATTTCCCATGATGCTCCACTACACTGCAGAGTGCATGAGCATCATGGGAAATGTAGTTCCAAAACATCTGGGGTGCCAAGGTTTGCCATCACTGGCCTAGGCCATCTTTATGTAGCAAAACTATTTTTTTTTCAGATCCTCAGAGAGTTCTTTGACATGAGGTGCCATGTTGAACTTCTAGTGACCAGTGAGAGCAATAACACCAAATTTAACACACCTACTCCCCATTCACGCCTGATACCTTGTAACACTAACGAGTCATGGCTAATTGTGCCCAATTTGGACATTTTCACTTAGGGGTGTACACACTTTTGTTGCCAGTGGTTTAGACATTAATGGATGTGTGTTGAGTTATTTTGAGGGGACAGCGAATTTACACTGTTATAAAAGCTGTACACTCACTACTTTACATTGTAGCAGTGTCATTTCTTCAGTGTTGTCTCATGAAAAGGTAGAATAAAATATTTACAAGAATGTGAGGGGTGTACTCATTTTTGTGAGATACTGTACTTCAAAAACACCCCATGCCTAATATGTTCATGCACTGTGAATATCCATCACCAGGTGAAGTGCCTGCTCTCCTCCATACAAATCAAAGAAAGCTTCTCTCTTAAGACCCAGGCAAATCTCTCCTCTCCTCCACGATAGAGGAGGAGTTGAGCTTCGTGATGTTACACCGGATTCGCGCCATTTGAGGTGGTGAGCCGGATGACATTGTTTGAAAAGGGTGTATTATTCATCTTCTTGTAAGTGGAATTTTAAGCGGGGTTCTAGATTAAAGGGATTGGAACCTGGAAAACAGTTAACAAGGGAACATGAAAGAAAAAGTTGTTAGTACACTGTGGGGGTTTTTTACTAAAGGCAACTCCACTTTGCACTACAAGTGCACTTTGAAGTGCAGTCGCTGTAGATCTGAGGGGGACATGCAAGGAAAATAAAAATCAGCATTTTAGCTTGCATGTGATTGGATGATAAAATCAACAGAGCTTCCCCTCATTTCAGATCTTCCCCTCAGATCTACAGCGACTGCACTTCCAAGTACACTTGTATTGCAGAGCGGATTTGCCTTTAGTAAATCAACCCCTATGTCTGTCCTTTCTGTCTTATTACATATTACCCTTGGGGAGCTGTGAGGATGGAGGTTTCTGTTCTATCGAGGAGGAGAGGAGAGGAGAGATTTGCCTGGGTCTTAAGAGAGAAGCTTTCTTTGATTTGTATGGATGGAGGTGAGCAGGGCCTTTACCTGGTGACGGATATTCACAGTGCATGAAGAGATTAGGCACGGGGTGTTTTTGAAGTAGTTGACTTTGTGCACATATACAAAGAGAATCTCATCCGCATTGTTTTGTATTTTATTTTTCATTCACAATATACAGTGACTTGAAAAAATATTCATACCCCTTGAAATTTTCCACATTTTGTCATGTTACAACCAAAAAAAGTAAACGTATTTTATTGGGATTTTATGTGATAGACCAACACAAAGTGGCACATCATTGTGAAGTGGAAGTAAAATGATAAATGGTTTTCAACATTTTTTACAAATAAATATGTGTAAAGTGTGGTGTGCATTTGTATTTAGCCCCCTTTACTCTGATACCCCTAACTAAAAGTGGAACCAATTGCCTTCAGAAGTCACCTAATTAGTAAATAGAGTCCATCTGTGTGTAATTTAATCTCATTATAAATACAGCTGTTCTGTGAAGCCCTCAGAGGTTTGTTAGAGAACCTTAGTGAACAAATAGTATCATGAAGGCCAAGAAACACACCAGACAGGTCATGGATAAAGTTGTGGAGAGATTTAAAGCAAGGCTAGGCTATAAAAAAATATCTCAAGCTTTGAGCATCTCACAGAGCACTGTTCAATCCACCATCCAAAAATGGAAAGAGTATGGCACAACTGCAAACCTACCAAGACATGGCCGTCCACCTAAACTGACAGGCTGGGCGAGGAGAGCATTAATCAGAGAAGCAACCAAGAGGCCCATGGTAACTCTGGAGGAGCTGCAGAGATCCACAGCTCAGGTGGGAGAATCTTTCAACAGGACAACTATTAGTTGTGCACTCCACAAATTTGGCCTTTATGGAAGCGTGGCAAGAAGAAAGCCATTCTTGAAAGAAAGCCATAAGAAGTCCTGTTTGCAGCTTGCGAGAAACCACGTGGGGACACAGTAAACTTGTGGAAGAAGATGTTCTGGTCAAATGAGACCAAAATGAATCTAAAAGCAGAAAACTAACACTGCACATCACACTGAACACACCAAACATGGCGGTGACAGCATCATGTTGTGGGGATGCTTTTCTTCAGCAGGGACAGGGAAGTTGGTCAGAGTTGATGGGAAGATGGATGCAGCCAAATACAGGGCAATCTTAGAATAAATCCTGTTCAAGTCTGCAAAAGACTTGAGACTGGGGCGGAGGTTCACCTTGCAGCAGGACAACGACCCTAAACATACAGCCAGAGTTACAATGGAATGGTTTCGATCAAAGCATATTAATGTGTTAGAATGGCCCAGTCAAAGTTCAGACCCAAATCCAATTGAGAATCTGTGGCAAGACTTGAAAACGCTCTCCACCCAATCTGACAGAACTTAAGCTATTTTGCAAAGAAGAATGAGCAAAAATGTCACTCTCTAGATGTGTAAAGTTGGTAGAGACGTCCTCAAAAAGACTTGCAACTGTAATTGCAGAGAAAGGTGGTTCTAAAGTATTGATTCAGGGGGGCTGAATACAAATGTACGCCACACTTTTCACATATTTATTTGTAAATGATGTTGAAAAACTTTCATCAAAAAAGCATAAAACTGACAACCAATGCAGCCACCACATCTAACGATTGATAAGCTGCAATATATTTTATATATTTTGTAATGATGGTGATACAGGAATAGGAGGGGGTTCAGGAAATGTGGGGCTTTGGTTTTGAAATGTTTTTGTGCACTCTGTTTTGAGATTTTGTTACATTTTTAGGACAATGCAGTGAGTACTGTGAAAAAGAAGCTCACAAACTATACTACTAAACTGTTTTGCCACAGCCAATTTGTATAAAGTTGAGGGTAAAGCTCTTTAATGAGATATCAGGGTTTTTTTGACCCCTGATGTCTCACCTGCCTTTAATTGACGCTAACGGAGTGCTGATCATGCTCCATTCTTCTCTGGCTGCAAGGGCCAGGGAAAAGTGTTACCAGAAACTGGGAGTGACATTTTACATGTCTCATCTGAGTTACAGATTTATACTAGCTAGGAGAGATCAGCAAATGTATGTTCGCTGGTCTCCTTCCCCTCCACCCAGCACTGCCTGCTCAGGTCCTAAAGCTGCAGGTGGGACAGTGAAGCCCGGGAAGCATAATGGGTGGGCCTCGCACCAGAAGAGGTACACTCTGAGGTTCACAGAAAACGAACATCAGCTGTATAGATGCAGGATTGCTTTCATTAGATAGTCAACAGTCGGATTTTGGCATGTACACACACACTCCTGGCAGCTGCAGCCAATATTTAATTTTTTTTTTAATGCAGCTAGTGTTAGCACCTCAATTCAACATAATATCAGCCTCTTGTTCTTTCCTATATAGCAGCACTTAGACCTCATGAGAAAGGGGCAGCACTGGGAGTCAGTTAAGTATTTACAGGCAAATGCGCTGACAAGGATTATACTGATAGATGGAAAGAGCAGAGACAGAGAGAAGAGATTTACACAGAACTGTGTAAATCTCAGGACTGAGGGGTTAGAAATACAAGTTCTTTATCAGGTAAGGCAGCGTCAGAATCTGCATTTATTCTGTGCATTTAGCTTTTGATTTTGGTAAAGTATTTTAAACCTACAGCATGTATAGCCACAGTTGCTTTACATATTTCATATAAAACAATAAATGTTTTATATTATAATATTTTAATTGAGTTCCGCAACTATTTATATTGACATACACTTAGGCTGCTTTCACACTGGGGCGGTGGGGGCGTCGGCGGTAAAACAGCGCTATTTTTAGCGCTGCTTTACCGTCGTTTTTGCGGCGATATTCGGCCGCTAGCGGTGTGGTTTTAACCCCTCGCTGGCGGCCGAAAAAGGGTTAAAACCGCTCGCATAGCGCGGCTATAGCACTTACTTATTTTTAGCGCAATAACGCCTGCAAACCGCCCCAGTGTGAAAGGGCTCTTACAGTCCTATTAAAAATGTGTATATTTGATATGATTGTTTATTTGCTGAAATTTTTATTTAGGAGAAGACATGGAGCTTACCTGTGAAGTGTATTTCTCTTACGTGCAAAACTCCAGTAACGAGATTTGGTGGACAGTACATGGGAATAGAAAAGACATTGCTGATCCAAATGTTACTAAAAGGTAATTTGCTTTATTGATTGTATGACTACTGGAAACCTGTCCTAAATGAGATCCGAGTTCAGTTTGATCTAGAACAGGGTCTCTTGACCCTTTTAGTCCCTTATTAAATCTATTCACCAAGGATTTCCCTAGGGAGTGCAATTGTGCTATAGGTACTCCAAAGGTTGTTTTATTTTTCTCTTTTATTCATATGTTCTATATTTATGTCGATTTTTTTTTCCAGGCAAAAGTCGCATGTTTTGAATGGACAAAAGATACTGGAACATGTGTATAACTGTTACCTTACCAACAAATGGCAAATGAGGTTTATTGTAGAAAAAAAGCAATTGCATGCAATGCCAAGCTGCTGCTAACAAATCAAACAGAATATTGGCATGCATTAAAAAGGGGATTAACTCCGGGGATAAAGCGATAATTCTCCCAGTCTACAAGACTCTGGTCCGGCCTCACCTGGAGTATGCTGTCCAGTTCTGGACACCAGTCCTCAGGAAGGATGTACTGGAAATGGAGCGAGTACAAAGAAGGGCAACAAAGCTAATAAAGGGTCTTGAGGATATTAGTTATAAAGAAAAGGTTGCGAGCACTGAATTTATTCTCTCTGGAGAAGAGACGCTTGAGAGGGGATATGATTTCATTTTATAAATACCGTACTGGTGACCCCACAATAAGGAGAAAACTTTTTTGCGGATGGGAGTTTAACAATATACATGGCCACTCATTAAAATTAGAAGAAAAGAGGTTTAACCTTAAACTACGTAGCGGGTTCTTTACTGTAAGTGCGGCAAGGATGTGGAATTCCCTTCCACAGGCAGTGGTCTCAGCGGGGGGCATTGATAGTTTCAAGAAACTATTAGATAAGCACCTGAACGACCGCAACATACAGGGATATAGAATGTAATACTGACATATAATCACACACATAGGTTGGACTTGATGGACTTGTGTCTTTTTTTTCAACCTCACCTACTATGTAACTATGTAACAAATGTAAATCAGTCAGCGTAGAAACATGAAATAGTCTGAGTGCTGTATTTTTAAAAAAATTTTCTATAAACATCTGTATGTGTATGTAGAGTTTAACAAACCATTGTATTTGGACTACTCAGTATATAAAAGGTCATATATTTCTGGGTTCAGTTTACCCCAGGAGCCAGGTAACCATGAACCAATAAAATGACAGCAGCTCATTTGTTTGATCTTTTCTGTTAGTGGATGCCTGTAGAGCCAAAGACTGTATGAAATGGCTTCTGAATTCTAGATTAAAGGGATTGGAACCTGGAAAACAGTTAACAAGGGAACATGAAAGAAAAAAAAGAAAAAATGTTTTCCAAATTGTCCAGGAATTCCCAGACTCAAATATACTCTACTTCCTTTATCAGCTGGAGAAGGATAGAGAGGGTGTATATTGAGAAGGAAGCTAAGCCACTCTGAATAATTGAAAAGGAGCGACCCTGATTTTTCCTTACATGTGCCTATCTCTGCTGCTATTTGGAGCTACAAACATAGTAAACTTTTCAGCTAATTTTCATTTTCATTCCATTTACGTCTCCTGCTTATTTTACAGCTAATTGTTACAGCAATCCATTACTTACAAAGAGATGTGCTGCGTCACAGTAGTTAAATTAGAACTAAAGAAAAAAAAGGGCTGCAGATCTTCATTATAAGTGAATCTACACTTATCATTTTTTTTTACCGACTCCTGCAAAGTCTCATGAAGTCCTGCCAGTGAAGTTCACCCAATGCAGCTTCTTGTAATGCAGTGCTTTCCGAATTCAGAGCAGAATTTACATATTCATGTAGCTGGATTGACAGGAATAGAGGAACATAAAACAAAAATAATGCTTTAAAAGCTTTAAAAGAAAAGATAGTGGAAGTCAAAGCATACATATGTAAATAAATGAAAACAAATCACATCATAAAAATTACATTATTAAAGGATAAGTTCACCTTTGGGAACATGTTAATGCTCTGCCCGATTTTAGGGTGAAACATGTAACATGTTCCCAGTACTACAGCCGCTGCCCGCTGCCCCCCTCCTCCCTGTGGCAGCAGTACAGGGAGAAGTTCCCTGTACTAGCTGTCAGTTTTTAAAAACAATGCATGATTTCTCCCACACGGCCGCGTCATTCATACACAGTGCTCTGTGTATGAATAAACTGCAAGTCCCCACAGCCTTAGCGGCTATCGGCTTGTAGTTCCCAATGAACTTCCATGGCACTGTAAAGCGCTGTAGTAGTTCATTGAGTCTTCCTGTCAGCGTGTATCGGCTTACCCATATGGGATATAAGGCTAAGCATATACACTGTGGAGGAGACCTGCAGATCTTCTGATCTCTGGTGCAATGCTTTATAGGCTCCTAATACAAAAATTAATAAATGCACATTTTTTTTACCGGCAAAAAGATGTGCATTTATTATTTTTTGTACAAAGGTGAACTTATTCTTTAAGGGTCACTGTCAGTGAAAAATGTATGTCAAAGCAATCAGTAGATCTAAAATATTAACTGATCTCAAAATTTCTTGTTAAGTCAAGCTTGGGACCACCTTCCAACATCATTAATGGCCTTTTAATTTACGGGCAATCCTGTTTACTAATAAGGAGACATAAGAGGATGCGGACTTAATTTGACTTTTATAAGAAAAGCCAAGATTTGTATATTTCTTCAGCAGGCTATATCTGGAGCTTTTGATGGCTTTGTAGTGCAGTTCCCACCGGACCTAAACTCTACTGTTCTTCCATCACTGTCTCCATTTGGCTATGTCTGTGACAGGTTTGCTGTTAAGCTTCTTTTGTAGTTTAAAGTTGCCCATCTGTTATACATGCTGTCTGATATCATCATGTTATCTGATACATGATATATGAAACACTGCTTTGCAGAGGTGTTGACATCTACATTACCTTTAACTAAATTCTAGTTCTAGGGTTGTACTGCAAAAAAGTGGTGACACAATACAGTTTGCCACAGTACTCTTTTCTGTTAGCTGCTTTAGCTGAATTTAAGTTCTGCGCGTAGACAAACAGGCCACAATCAGCTACCTTTACCTTCAAGTGAACCTATATAAGCATTTGGGACAGGAGTCTGCTTTTCTACTTGACGCTGGGTTCACACCTATGCGAATTGGATGCGGGTATCTCCGCATCCAATTCGCATAGCAGGAGAATATGACCGGCTCTCTTTGGAGCCGGTTCACATGTCTCCGGGGTGGCTGCAGAGCACACTGCATAGAAACGCTGTGCATCTTTGCCTCTGTTTCAGGGCCAAATTCAGGCAAAGATTCTGCCCTGATTTGTCTCTGAAACGGAGAACAGGGACAGACAGCGTTGCTGTGCGATCCGCAGCCGGTTTAGGTGTGAACCGAGCCTAAAGTGGTTGTTAACCCCCAAAAAAAAGAAAAGGGATTCTGGTCCCTTAAAGCGGATTAAACAGCACAGTGCTTGTGCTGTGTAATCTGCCCCCTCTAAACTGTAAAAAACCTCCCTGATCCCCTGCCACTTCCCATATCCCCCTCTCTGCGCTGACCATGAAAATCAGGGCTGCTGAGCCCTGACCACCTTGGCTCTGCTCTCCCCCTTCACCCCCTCCTCCCTGCCGGTCAGCTCCGTGTCTGTGTCTCTGTCTCCGCCCCCCGCCACTATTAGTACAAATAAAAAAATACAAATGCTCACTGCCAGCCCCTGTATTATAGGCAGGCATAGCACACTGTATAAATCTTTTATAAAAATGAGACTTGTAAATACAGATTTAGCGCGATCTTCAGGCTGGTCACGTGACTCTCAGACGGTATCCAGGGCTACTGCAGGAGGGGCTGAGCGGCCATGTGACCTCCCAAGCTGACTTCAGAGGGTTATATCGGCCCCTCCTGCAGAAGCCATCCATCGAAGCTCTAAAAGCCACCACAAAATATGTGAGCGGCCTGAAGATCATTCTAAAATGTTATTTACAACCTCATTTTTATAAAAGACAGGTACAGTGTTTCTATACTTGCCTATAATAGAGGGGCTGACGGTGATTTATAGATATGGGTTTACAAACAGCTTAAGTCACCGTACATCGGAAAAGTAATATGTTGTGTTCATTTTTTTCAGTGTTAAATTGGATGAGATGAATCCTGGAGATGAAACCATAACTGAGAAATTATACATCAAAAATATCACTCCGGATGACCTCAAGCACAACTATACATGCTCAGCCAAAAACCGTTTAGGGTCCGTCTCCAGGCAAGCACTGGTCAAAGAGAAAGGTGACTACACTTAGCAAGACAGTACACCATGAATTCATACGATTTGATACCACAATGTATTCATTTATATACATCATACACTAAAATATTTGGGTCGAGAATCAAGAAAACATGTACATCAGAAAGGAAAATCTAAAACTGTATTGTATTGTGCAGTATAGAATATGTTGACTTTCTTTACATGAAAAGTAATAATTAGGAAAATTAAACATATGCAAATACCAATTTGGATTTTAGCAGTGACAAGTGGATTTTGTTACTGTACTTAGATCCCCTGGAAATTTAAAATTAATTTGCACAAAATAGTAAAACTTCATTTTAACTTTAACTTAAAACCATAATTTTCCCCTAACTTTCTGGCTTGTATATTTGGATTCCAGTCTGTATATTTACCACTTTTAAAATAATTAAAGTAGATTTAAATCATAACTGCATGATGTTTATTTAGCTAAAGCACTGTGCATCATAAACAATTGCCATGGCATTTTTTTTATAGAATACTGTTTTTGCTGATGGTCACTACAAGAGGTCATTCTGACACACATAAAAAAAGGGATTCTGGAGGAATAGGAATGATGATGATAAAGATGTTTTGTTATTTATCCAAACAGCTTATTCAGTTCTAATATCCCAGCATTTATATCCACATGGGTAACTTAGTCACCTTATTCCAATCCATATGAAATCTATCAAGACAGATGTTGATTTTTTTCCAAGAACATGATTGGTGTGAAAAGCTTGTGATACTACCCTGATTATCATCTTCAAGGAAGGAACAAAGGAGGGAGATGGAACCATGCACAAAACAAGAAACAAACCCCAGAACTTTTTTTTTTTTTATAAAGGAGATTGTCTCATGCACACCTGTTTATTTTTATAAGGATCATTAGACAGGCATGTGAAGGCCCTCAGGCTCAGTTCACACTACTGCGACTTGTCAGACCTCAAGTAGCCCCAAGTCGCTTGACATCAGAAATTCCATTGAAGTGAATGAGAGCCGTCTTAATGTACGCTACTGAAGTCGCTACGACTTCAGAAAAGGTTCCTGTACTACTTCAAGGCGACTTCTAGGCGACTTGTACCCATAGATTTCAATGGAAGTTGCCTACAAGTCGGATCGTGGTCTATACTGAAGTGACAGGAAAAAAATTAGTTTACCCAGGCAAACCCCTCCCTCCCAGAGAGCTGATTATTCTGTGATTGGCCACAGCCAAAGTCGCCTGTCCTGGAGTCGACTTGAAGTCGCGTTGTAAGTTGCTTAAAGTTGCGCTGAAGTCGCCTCCAAGTTGCCTTGCAAAGTCGCGCTGTAAGTCGTGTTGCCCCTGTGTGAACCGAGCCTTAGCAAGGGCCAAAGAGGACTTGACGCTGGTCAAAGATAGCAAATCACTTGTTAAAGCTTTACCAAAGTAAAATGCAAGCAGTCACTTTGAGCTTTACCCTTTCCTCTATATTACGTAACAGTCACACTAATTTTATATAAATATAATGAGCAGATCTTAACCACTTGGCCTCATAAAGCACTGTGTAACTTTAAATGACAATTGCGCAGTCGTTTAACACTGTACCCAATTAAAATGTATGGTTTTTTTTCCGACAATTTGAGCTTTCTTTTGGTGGTATTTGATCACCTCTGTGTTTTAAACAAGGAACGACCGGCAAATAAAAAAAATAAAAAAAACAATATTTTTTTTCTTTCTGCTCTAAAACACATCCAATAAAAAATCTCTTAATTTAGGCCAATATGTATTCTGCTACATATTTTGGTAAAAAAAATCCCAATAATCGTATATTGATTGGTTTGCACAAAAGGTATAGCATCTACAAACTATGGGATATTTTTATTTATTCATTTATATTTTACTAGTAATGGTAGCAATCAGCGATAACTTATAGTGGGACTGCGATATTGTGGCAGACAAATCAGACACACTTTTGTGGGGACCAGTGACATAATTACAGTGATCAGTGCTAAAACTATGCAATGTCACTGTACTAATGACACTGGCAGAGAAGGGGTTAACATCAGGGGAGATCAAAGGCTCAACTGTGTGCCTAGATAATGTTTCAGTGTAGTGGGGGAGGTGCTTTTACTAGTGGAAGGCATGGATCGGTGTTTCTGCTTTACCGAAACACAGGATTCATGCCTTCTGTACTGACAGAACATCAATCTGCCTTTTGTTACATAGACAGACTGCCATTCTGTCAGTGTACTGAACGATTAGTGGATGCCCGCGGACACAGCTGGAGCAAGCCACCGGCAGCGTGCACTCGGGCCCAATACCCAGAAGTGCAGGATCACGTATATATTTGTGAGCCTGCGCAGCGTGGCCGCTCTGAGGCAGCAAATCTGCTATAGAGCGGTTGGCAAGTGGTTAACTATATTTTGCGGTCAATGTACTGTATATGAGGGTGTGCAAAGGACGTAAGTGTTGCATTGGGAATAATTACAAGAAATACTCATTTTAAATAATTGTTTACAATTTTTACCTAAAAAAAAAAAAATCTAGGAAAAAAAAATCTGTTTTTAAATTTGCTACTAAATGAAACCCCTATCAGTCCTTAAAAGAAAAAAATATATATATAGTACGTTAGGGTAGACTACAAGCACTAACTCAAGGGTATTTATGCCTAGGGAATCAAGTGGTTAAAATATGATTTTTTAATTACATCCTGTCCTTAGCTTACCATATTTGTAGTATTAACCACAAGACAGTAATATTCTCTAATAACAGTATTTTCAAAGCATATATACACATTTCATCAGTAATATTTACAGTGGGGCAAAAAAGTATTTAGTCAGCCACCAATTGTGCCTGTTCTCCCACTTAAAAAGATGAGAGAGGTCTGTAATTGTCATCATAGGTATACCTCAACTATGAGAGACAAAATGTGGAAATCCAGAAAATCACATTGTCTGATTTGGAAAGAGTTTTTTTGCAAATTATGGTGGAAAAATAAGTATTTTGTCAATATCAAAAGTTCATCTCAATACTTTGTTATATATCCTTTGTTGAAAATGACAGAGATCAAACGTTTTCTGTAAATCTTCACAAGGTTGTCACATTGTTGCTGGTATGTTGGCCCATTCCTCCATGCAGATCTCCTCTAGAGCAGTGATGCTTTGGAGCTGTCGCTGGGCAACACGGACTTTCAACTCCCTTCAAAGGTTTTCTATGGGGTTGAGATCTAGAGACTGGCTAGGCCACTCCAGGACCTTAAAATGCTTCTTACGAAGCCACTCCTTCGTTGCCCGGGCAAAGTGTTTGGGATCATTGTCATGCTATAATATACAGCCACGTTTCATCTTCAATGCCCTTGCTGATGAGAGGAGGTTTGCACTTAAAATCCCACGATACATGGTCCCATTCATTCTTTCATGTGCACGGATCAGTTGTCCTGTTCCCTTTGCGGAGAAACAGCCCCAAAGCATGATGTTGCCCCCCCCATGCTTCACAGTAGGTATGGTGTTCTTTGGTTGCAACTCAGCATTCTCTCTCCTCCAAACACGATGAGTTGTGTTTCTACCAAACAGTTCTACTTTGGTTTCATCTGACCATATGACATTCTCCCAATCCTCTTCTGGATCATCCAAATGCTCTCTAGCAAACCTCAGACGGGCCCAGACATGTACTGGCTTAAGCAGGGGGATACGTCTGGCACTGCAGGATCTGAGTCCCTAGCGGCGTAGTGTGTTACTGATGGTAGCCTTTGTTACATTGGTCCCAGTTCTTTGCAGGTCATTCACTAGTTCCCCCTGTATGGTTCTGGGATTTTTGCTCACCGTTCTTGTGATCATTTTGACCCCACAGGGTGAGATCTTGCGTGGAGCCCCAGATAGAGGGAGATTATCAGTGGCCTTGTATGTCTTCCATTTTCTAATTATTACTCCTAAAGTTGATTTCTTCACACCAAGCTGCTTGCCTATTGCAGATTCAGTCTTCCCAGCCTGGTGCAGGTCTACAATTTTGTTTCTGGTGTCCTTCGACAGCTCTTTGATCTTCACCATAGTGGAGTTTGGAGTGTGACTGTTTGAGGTTGTGGACAGGTGTCTTTTATACTGATAACAAGTTCAAACAGGTGCCATTAATACAGGTAATGAGTGGAGTTCAGAGGAGCCTCTTAAAGAAGAAGATACAGGTCTGTGAGAGCCAGAAATCTTGCTTGTTTGTAGGTGACCAAATACTTATTTTCCACCATAATTTGCAAATAAATTCTTTCAAAAATCAGACAATGTGATTGTCTGGATTTGTTTCCACATTTTGTCTCTCATAGTTGAGGTATACCTATGATGACAATTACAGGCCTCTCTCATCTTTTTAAGTGGGAGAACTTGCACAATTGGTGGCTGACTAAAATAGGATTTTTTATAACAGCTTACCTGTAAAATCCTTTTCTTTCAATGGACATCACGGGACACAGAGCCACAGTAATTACTGATGGGTTATATAGGTATCACTAGGTATTGGACACTGGTCACACCCTAATCAGGAAGTTCAACCCCCTATATAATCCCTCCCCTTCCAGGGATACCTCAGTTTTGTAGCAAAGCAATATAAGTGTATTAGAAGAGGGGCGGGACCTCTGTGTCCCGTGATGTCCATTGAAAGAAGCACCAATAGCCCTTGTGGAATGTGCCTTGATCTGAAACGGAGGAACCTTCCGTTTCAAACTGTAAGCTTGAATAATTAATTGTCGAATCCATTTAGAAATGGTCGCTTTTGACGCTGCCTGTCCTCTATTGGGACCCTCTGGCAGCACGAACAAGACATCCGTCTTGCGAATCTGAGCAGTTGCTTCCAGATAGGTCTTGACTGCTCTTACTACATCCAAAGAATGTAGTGACCTTTCTTCCGAAGAACAGGGATCTGGAAAAAAGGAAGGCAGAACAATGTCTTGGTTTAGATGAAAATCTGAAACCACCTTCGGTAAAAAACTAGGATGAGGGCGCAGTACCACTCTATCCTTGTGTATAATCAAGTAAGGTTCTTTGCAGGAAAGAGCTGCCATTTCTGCTACTCTTCTAGCAGAAGAGATGGCTACCAGAAAAATTAGTTTCCTCGTCAGCAAGACCAAAGGAATCTGACGTATTGGTTCAAAAGGCTGTTTCTGTAATACCGATAGAACCAAGTTCAAGTCCCAGGGGTTTAGGGGCGCCTTAACCGGAGGATTAAGACGCATCACCCCCTGCATAAAGTTTCGGACCAGAGAATGCGAAGCAAGCGGCCGTTGAAACAACACTGATAAGGCCGAGACCTGGCCCTTGATGGTACTCAAGGCCAGCTTCATCTCTAATCCTAATTGTAGAAAATCAAGAATTCTACCTATGACATATTTCCTGGGATGCCAACCCCTGGATTCACACCAGGATACATAAGCTTTCCAGACTCTATGATAAATCCTTCTGGAAGCTGGCTTCCTTGCATTGATCAAGGTAGATATGACAGGACCTGAAAGCCCACGACTTTTCAGAACGTGGGTCTCAATAGCCAACCCGTCAAATCTAGCGTTTGTAAGGCAGGCTGGAACACTGGACCCTGAGATAACAGGTCTGGGCGTACCGGTAGGGTCCACCGGGACCCACCGCCATCCTTGCTATTTCTGCCTACCAAGTTCTTCTGGGCCAAACGGGGGCCACCAGAAGTGCCGACTTCCTTTCTTGCCTGAGCCTGCGAAGGAGCCGTGGCAGTAACAGAATGGGAGGAACTGTATAAATCAGTGAGAACCGTTGCCACGGAATCACCAACGCATCCGTCCTGCCTGCAAGATGATCCCAGGCAACCGGTAGGAAGGATTTCCCCTTCTGCAGGTTTTTGGGTATGAGCCACCAACTGAGGCTCTGACGCACCGCCTGCGGCAGGTGCATTGGAAAGTCTAATGCCTGAACCTTCTTGTTCCAGGCCGACAGAATACTGTGTTGCAGCAGTCCTGACTGGAACTGAGCATAGGGAACTGCTTCGAATGAAGACACCATCTTCCCCAACAGCCTCATACAAAGGCGGACAGAAGGACCCTTCTTGGTCCTGACTGTCAGAATCAGCTCCCTTAGAGCAGTGATCTCTGCCTGCAGACACTTCAGTTGAGCAGGAAAAATGGGCACAGGTAGGCCTGCATCTCTGATGCCTATTGATGTCAAAAATTCTCCTCCCTGCAGGGTGGAGACTACTGTCCGAATTGATTCCAAACGGAAGGACTGCATCCTTAGGAATCGATTCAGATCTCTTAAATCCAAAATGAGTCTGACATCCCCATTTGGTTTTTGGACCAAAAAAGGATTGGAATAGAGCCTCAATCCTTGATCCTTTGTGGGAACCCCCACAATGACCTCTTGCGACAAAAGTCGCTCTATCGCTAGAAGGAGCGACTGCTTCTTTTATGGTTCTCTGGGAACACCTGATCTGAGGAAACGAGGAGAGGGAGATTCTTGGAACTCCAGTCTGTACCCTAAGGTTACCGTGGAGATTACCCATCTGCCCTGGAAGTCCTCCTGCCAGGGCCCTGCAGCAGTCTTCCCCCCCACTCGAGCGAGCGGAGCGCCCCTTCATGAAGAGGCCTTAGTGTCTTGTCTAGAAGACTTCTTCCCCCAGGACTTCTTCTGTCCCTGGGGTTGACTCTTGTTTCTTGCCCCCGACGGAGGAGACCGTCGTGACTGCCTGGAGGCTGATGCCCCTGGCGCTGGGGAAAGAGTCTGCTTAAAAGAGGGACGCTTACTCTTCTTCTTATCAGGTAAGAGAGTGCTTTTCCCGCAAGAGATTCTCTTGATATAGTTATTCAAGTCCTCTCCAAACAACCTTTCACCACGAAAGGGAAACCCAGCCAGGAGCTTCTTACATGGTGCTTCGGCTGACCAGTTCTTCAACCATAAGATTCTACGTATATGCACCAACGCAAGCGAAAGGCGAGAGGTCTGCACGATAGAATCTCTGATGGCGTCAACAACATAACATAAAGCCGCAGGAAGGTTAGCAAACCCCTGGGCCTGCTGTTCAGGTAATACTTTGATGACCTGTTTAACATGGTCTCTTAAGTATTGACAGACTCCAATCGCTGCTACTGCAGGTTGGGCCACTGATCCTACTAAGGAAAAAACATCTTTCAATAAGAATTCCATCTTTTTATCCACAGGATCCTTGAGCATCTGAGCGTTGTCTACAGGACAAGTCAGACTACTATTTATTGAGGAAATGGCCGCATCAATGGCCGGCATTCCCCACCTCTTAATACATTTTTCTTCCATAGGATAAAGTGTAGAAAACTTTTTTGGTGGAAGAAATCGCTTATCTGGGTGATCCCATTCAGAATAAAGGAGCTTTTCCAGTAAATTATGAACAGGAAAAGCATGTGCTGCTTGGAAAGGTTTCAGTGACCCCAAAGCAGAAGAGGAGCAGTTTCAGGTAGGGGCAACTTAAATGTGGGTCGGACCAATCCAGTAAGGATCTCCACTAAGACTTTCTCCTCTTGGGAAGTCGCAGAGGGTCCCTCTCCACCTGATTCCTCCGAAGAGGAATCATCCGTCCCATCCCGATCCTCTGAAAGGGATTCATCTCCTTTATTCCAGAGCTCCTCTGTCTGAGGGTCTTGGGAAACAGAGAAAGGCCTAGTGCGTTTTCTTCCACTGAGAGAAGATGTAATCACGGCCCTTAGTCTTTCCTCTAATCCAGTAATGGTTGAGAAAAAAACCTCTTGTGTAATGTATACAGGGGCTGAAGTGCCGGAAGCAGGTGTAGCCCCTAACCCCAATGGCTCTCCTTGGCTAGCCATCCCTGGTCCCTCAGGAGGGGAGGGTGTAGCAGACAGGGGGTCCTCAGAACCTGAACGAGATCCCCTAGTGTCTCTGGTTCTTGGGGCGCTTGAACCTCTTCTACCCATAGTGCAAAGCAACAAGGTGTGAGGTACCCAAAAATGAACACTGACTGCTGAGCGATGTAGTCTGGCAAAAGCCTTGCTACCAAATGCCCAGTCCAGTGTTCCTTAGTAAATGCAGCCTAGGGGAATGCCTGTGTCCCACCTTACATGCGACTGTCAGCTCTGTGTCCCTCCAAGGCTCAGAGCACCTGTACAGTGTGCTTTAAATAGCCATGCTTTCTGGCACTGTGGGCGTCTGAGCACGCTGACGCTGTGCTGACGCCCCGCCCCCCCCCCCCTCGTTTTTTAAAAAACGAGCGCTTCCCGCGCGAGCCGACCCTTCCTGATAAGTCTGAAGGAAGGCTGGGGGTGGGGGAATAAGGAGGAGGAAAATGGCGGCGGCAGCGGCTGTGACAGTGCGGTCTAACCCATCTTACAGCATACCTAAGCCTCTCCCTAGCCTGGGGGAAACATCCCAGCTGAGAAAAAACCCCCACCATCTTACCTTGGAGCCAGTGGAAGAGCCTGTGCAGCAAACGCTGAGACAGAATCAAGCATGAGAAGGTTAGTGCTCTTGGCTGCCCCCGGTGGTCAGAATAGGCATAGCATGCATTTACCTTAAAGGAGAAAGGCCACTAGAATTCAAAAATTCTGTGGAATCTCCTCTTACCTTATCCAGGCGCAGGGTTCAGTTTACACAGACCCAATCTTCACCTCTCACGGTGGGCTCCGTTTGTGAAAACCGCAAGATACTGGGGCCCCCTACGAGTAGGGGGATCCTTCAGTTCTGGCCCTGTAAAGCACCTCGCCAGAAATTAGGAAGTTTAAAGCCATTTTCTGATCTGCGGGGTCCAGCTCTCTAAAAAGAGAAGCATTACAGGTAAAACCTCGTTTCTTCAGACACGAGGCCCGGGTACCATCCAATTCGGCCATGAAAGACACTTTGAATGGATCCGGTTTGCCTGGCTTGCCCCAGTATAGGGTCTAGGATATTCCCTTTGGAGCTTCAGCACAGGACATCTTTTGCACGTCCAACATCTAAGACACTGGCGTAAAAACTGAGGTATCCCTGGAAGGGGAGGGAATTATATAGGGGGTTGAACTTCCTGATTAGGGTGTGACCAGTGTCCAATACCTAGTGATACCTATATAACCCATCAGTAATTACTGTGGCTCTGTGTCCCGTGATGTCCGAGAAAGAAATACTTTTTTGCCCCACTGTATGCTGTGCTTTAAAAAAAAAAAAAAAAGCATGTTCTTACTGAACTGTAGATTCTGAGCCATGTAGTATAATTCAGTGAAAGTGCACATCTAGTCGATATAATATCAAGGCTTTGGTTTGATCGGTATTCTGATCTGGTTTGATCGGCATTCTTGAGTTTGCACTCGTTTGACATAATTTGACCTTCTAACCATTATCAGTCTTTATGTAAATGTGTCTGTGAACTCTTGACACTCCTTTATTGCAAAGTAGGGATGAGCTTCGTGTTCGAGTCGAACCCATGTTCGACTCGAACATCGGCTGTTCGACCGTCCGTCGAATTGCGAACGATATGGGCCGTTCGCGCCAAATTCGTGTGGCGCGTCACGGCCCATAATTCACTGCGGCATCGCAGTGCATTGCTGGCTGATGATTGGCCAAGCATGCACTATGACCCGCATGCTTGGCCAATCACAGCGCCGTCAGTAGAGAGAGCTGTAATTGGCCAAAGCCAGGGTGGCTTTGGCCAATTATGGCTCAGGGGATTTAGTACACACCCCACACTATATAAGGCCGCCTGCACGGCGGCCCTGTGTAGTGTGTGTTCCGGTGTGCTGAGCGATAGAGAGAGAGAGAGACAGTGTCATTTGATTTGAGTTAGATAGATTAGGCAGAACAGTCAGTCAGTTAGCTGCACTTACAGTGTATTGTGTATATATATGCATCCCAGGTGTTGCATATATATATATACACTGTATTCAGTTTAGCTAGATCCGTTCCTGTTATCTTCTATCTAGACTATTTACATTCAGTGCAGTGTGTCCTGCTCACAGTGTTCAGCTAGATCCGTTCCTGCTATTTACATTCAGTACAGTGCTTCCTGCTCACAGTGTTCAGCTAGATCCGTTCCTGCTATTTACATTCAGTGCAGTGCGTGCTGCTCACAGTGTTCAGCTAGATCCGTTCCTGCTATTTACATTCAGTGCAGTGCGTGCTGCTCACAGTGTTCAGCTAGATCCGTTCCTGCTATTTACATTCAGTGCAGTGCGTCCTGCTCACAGTGTTCAGCTAGATCCGTTCCTGCTATTTACATTCAGTGCAGTGCGTGCTGCTCACAGTGTTCAGCTAGATCCGTTCCTGCTATTTACATTCAGTGCAGTGCGTGCTGCTCACAGTGTTTAGCTACATCCGTTCCTGCTGTTTACATTCAGTGCAGTGCGTCCTGCTCACAGTGTTCAGCTAGATCCGTTCCTGCTATTTACATTCAGTGCAGTGCGTCCTGCTCACAGTGTTCAGCTAGATCCGTTCCTGCTATTTACATTCAGTGCAGTGCGTCCTGCTCACAGTGTTCAGCTAGATCCGTTCCTGCTATATACATTTAGTGCAGTACGTCCTGCTCACAGTGTTCAGCTAGATCCGTTCCTGTTATCTTCCTACTGACAGGCAGGCTTGTCTGGTTACAGTATATAAAGCTACCTGAAGAAAATTACAGGTGTTCTTTTTGATCCTATTAGTACCACGGTCAGGCAGCTAGACTATTTACATTTAGTACAGTGTGTCCTGCTCACAGTGTTCAGCTAGATCCGTTCCTGTTATTTACATTCAGTGCAGTGCGTCCTGCTCACAGTGTTCAGCTAGATCCGTTCCTGCTATTTACATTCAGTGCAGTGCGTCCTGCTCACAGTGTTCAGCTAGATCCGTTCCTGCTATTTACATTCAGTGCAGTGCGTCCTGCTCACAGTGTTCAGCTAGATCCGTTCCTGCTATTTACATTCAGTGCAGTGCGTCCTGCTCACAGTGTTTAGCTAGATCCGTTCCTGCTATTTACATTCAGTGCAGTGCGTCCTGCTCACAGTGTTCAGCTAGATCCGTTCCTGCTATTTACATTCAGTGCAGTGCGTCCTGCTCACAGTGTTCAGCTAGATCCGTTCCTGCTATATACATTTAGTGCAGTACGTCCTGCTCACAGTGTTCAGCTAGATCCGTTCCTGTTATCTTCCTACTGACAGGCAGGCTTGTCTGGTTACAGTATATAAAGCTACCTGAAGAAAATTACAGGTGTTCTTTTTGATCCTATTAGTACCACGGTCAGGCAGCTAGACTATTTACATTTAGTACAGTGTGTCCTGCTCACAGTGTTCAGCTAGATCAGTTCCTGTTATTTACATTCAGTGCAGTGCGTCCTGCTCACAGTGTTCAGCTAGGTCCGTTCCTGCTATTTACATTCAGTGCAGTGCGTCCTGCTCACAGTGTTTAGCTAGATCCGTTCCTGCTATTTACATTCAGTGCAGTGCGTCCTGCTCACAGTGTTCAGCTAGATCCGTTCCTGCTATTTACATTCAGTGCAGTGCGTCCTGCTCACAGTGTTCAGCTAGATCCGTTCCTGCTATATACATTTAGTGCAGTACGTCCTGCTCACAGTGTTCAGCTAGATCCGTTCCTGTTATCTTCCTACTGACAGGCAGGCTTGTCTGGTTACAGTATATAAAGCTACCTGAAGAAAATTACAGGTGTTCTTTTTGATCCTATTAGTACCACGGTCAGGCAGCTAGACTATTTACATTTAGTACAGTGTGTCCTGCTCACAGTGTTCAGCTAGATCCGTTCCTGCTATTTACATTCAGTGCAGTGCGTCCTGCTCACAGTGTTTAGCTAGATCCGTTCCTGCTATTTACATTCAGTGCAGTGCGTCCTGCTCACAGTGTTCAGCTAGATCCGTTCCTGTTATCTTCCTACTGACAGGCAGGCTTGTCTGGTTACAGTATATAAAGCTACCTGAAGAAAATTACAGGTGTTCTATCCCAGCTTAGTGCAGCTACAGGCCATTAGTATGTCTGGAAGGCCAAGAAGGAGAGGCAGACAGTCACAAGCCAATAAGAGAGGGCAAGCAGGCTCTGTGTCTAGTGCTGGTCGTGGAGACGGTGCATCCTCATCAGCACGTGGCCATGGGACACGCTTGGCCTTTTTTTCGGCAGCTGGCCGTGTTGAGCCGCAACATGCGGAAGACTTGGTCGAGTGGATGACCAAGCCGTCCTCATCCTCCTCATCCTCTCTCACCCATGCCCAGGGTGCTTTGTCTGGCAAAGCAGCGGCCTCTTCCCTCAGCTCAATGTCATCAGTGACTCCTTCCCTAGCCCCACCATGTCCTCCTGAGGATTCCCTCGAACTGTTTGACCACAGTGTTGGGTACATGCTCCAGGAGGATGCCCAGCGTTTGGAAGGCTCTGATGATGATACTGAGCTCAATGAAGGCAGTAACATGAGCACGGACAGAGGGGGTGCCCAAGAAGGACAGCAATCTGGCAGTCATGCTCCCCCTGCTGCAGCATACTGCCAGGTTTGCTCCAGTGATGAGGAGGGAGGGGATGATGAGGTCACTGACTCAACGTGGGTGCCTGATAGGAGAGAGGAGGAGGAGGAGGAGGAGGAGGAGGTGGCACATCACCAACTAGGCAGGATGCCCTCCAGGGGCCAGCCTAAGGGCAGCACATTGACTGCATCACACCCCAAAGCTCCACATGTGCAGGGCGCTGCAGTCTCTGCGCGTTATTCAAAAAGTTCTTTGGTGTGGGCCTTTTTTGAGACGAGTGCATCAGATCGCACCGCTGCTATTTGCAATATATGTCTCAAGCGTATCTCGCGTGGCCAAAACATCTCCCGCTTGGGTACCACATGCTTGACCAGACATATGTTGACCTGCCATGCAGTTCGTTGGCAAGCGTATCTAAAAGACCCACACCAAAGAACAAAGACGATCTCTCCTTGCTCCTCATCAGCTGAGATTTCCAACCCCACTAGACCTTCAGTCCTCTCTGCGACCTGCAGTGAGAGGAATGAAGGTGTAGAATTAGGTGTGTCACAGCCAAGTACTTATGGGCAATCTGCTTTGGGTACACCGACGTCAGATTGTACCAGGCAAATTTCCCTGCCCCAGCTGCTGCACCGCCGAAAGAAGTTTGCTCCCAGCCATCCACATGCCCAGCGGTTGAATGCTAGCTTGGCAAAATTGCTAGCACTTCAACTGCTGCCTTTTCAGTTGGTAGACTCTGCCCCCTTCCGTGAGTTTGTGGAATGTGCGGTTCCTCAGTGGCAGGTACCCAAACGCCACTTTTTCTCACGGAAGGCGATTCCGGCTCTCTACCGGCATGTGGAAGGCAATGTCCATGCCTCGCTGGACAGGGCGGTCAGCGGTAAGGTGCATATTACCGCTGACTCATGGTCCAGCAGGCATGGACAGGGACGTTACTTAAGTTTCACGGCGCATTGGGTGACTCTGCTGGCAGCTGGGAAGGATGCAGGACAAGGTGCAGTAGTGTTGGAGGTTGTTCCGCCACCACGCCTCCAAAATGCTGATTGTGACACACCTCTCTCCTCCACCCCCTCCTCTTCTTCTTCCTCCATGGCCTCTTCCTCGGAACCAGCGGTGCTCCGTAGGCGTTCAAGGGGCTACGCAAGTACGCAGGCCAAAAGATGCCATGCGGTGCTTGAGCTGGTGTGCTTGGGGGACAGGAGCCACACTGGGGCAGAGGTTCTGTCAGCTCTGCAGGGGCAGGTTCAGAGGTGGTTGACGCCACGCCAACTTAAGGCAGGAATGGTGGTTTGCGACAATGGCACCAACCTCCTCTCTGCCCTCCGACAGGGACAACTGACCCATGTGCCCTGTTTGGCTCACGTCCTTAACTTGGTGGTGCAGCGGTTCTTGGGCAGGTACCCGGGCTTACAGGATGTCCTGAGGCAGGCCAGGAAAGTCTCTGTGCATTTCCGCCGGTCATATAATGCCAGTGCTCGGCTGACGGACCTCCAAAAGGAGTTTAACCTGCCCAAGAACCGCCTAATCTGTGACATGCCCACCAGGTGGAACTCGACGTTGGCCATGCTGCAGCGGCTGCACACGCAGCAGAGGGCCATCAATGAGTACCTGTGCGACTATGGCACCAGGACAGGGTCAGGGGACCTTGGTTTTTTTTCCCCACGCCAGTGGGCCATGATCAGGGATGCATGCACTGTCCTGTCACCATTCGAGGAGGCCACGAGGATGGTGAGCACTGACAGTGCATGCATCAGTGACACTGTCCCCCTTGTCCACCTGTTGGAGCACACGCTGCGTGGGATAATGGACAGGGCACTTGAGGCAGAACAGAGGCAGGAAGAGGAGGACTTCCTTAGCTCTCAAGGCCCCCTTTATCCAGACAGTGTTCCTGCGTGCCCGCCGATCACACAGGAAGAGGACGAGGAGGAGGAGGAGGAGGAGGAGGAGGAAGATTGTGTCAGTATGGAGGTGGAGCCTGGCACTCAGCATCAGCAGTCTTTAAGGGATCAGTCCCAAGGAACACATGGACTTGTACGTGGCTGGGAGGAGGTGGCTGCGGACGTTGTTGTCCTTAGTGACCCAGAGGACTCCGGACCGAATGCCTCAGCAAACCTACGCTGCATGGCCTCCCTGATCCTGCAAAGCCTGCGTAAGGATCCTCGTATTCGTGGTATCAAGGAGAAGGACCAATACTGGCTGGCAACCCTCCTTGATCCACGTTACAAGGGTAAGGTTGCGGACCTTATCTTGCCATCGCAGAGGGAGCAGAGGATGAAACATCTTCGGGAGGCCTTGCAGAAAGGTCTGTGCAACGCGTTCCCAGAGACTGGGAGGTTACAAACTCCTGTTTCTGGACAACGTGTTGCTGAGGCTTCGGTCAGTCAAAGAAGGAGCGGTGGAGAAGGTGGCCGTCTGACCGATGCGTTCAGACAATTTTTTGGTCCGCAGCCCCAAGGTATGATCGGTTCCAGCAACCATCGCCAGCGTCTGTTTTACATGGTGCAGGAATACCTAGGGGCAAGATCAGACTTGGACACCTTTCCCACCGAAAATCCTCTGGGTTACTGGGTCTTGAGGATGGATCACTGGCCAGAGCTTGCACAGTATGCAATTGAGCTACTGGCCTGTCCTGCATCCAGCGTTCTTTCGGAACGCACATTCAGTGCTGCTGGAGGCGTGGTAACCGATCACAGGGTGCGTCTGTCCACCGACTCGGTCGATCGGCTGACCTTCATAAAAATGAATCAGTCTTGGATCACCACCAGCTACCAAGCACCTGATGCAGATGTAACCGAATAATTTTTTTTGAAATCTCAGATCCCTTCAAAGACTGCCTATGCTGATGCTGAGTGACTATCCCTGAGTAATTATCCTCTTCCTCCTCAATCATCACGCTGATAGCTTGTAAGAACATTTTTGGTTCTGGGCGCCACCACCAGTGCCTAAGGCACAATTTTTCAGCCCCTGTTTAACAGGGGCGTGTAATTACAATTTTTGATGTAATACTTTGCAGCAGGGCTCGTTCCTGCATTCCAACTAGAGTGTCTGTGAGGGGTTGCAGTGTTGTGGCACCAGCACCAGTGCCTAAGACCCAATTTTTCAGCCCCTGTCTAACAGGGGCGTGTAATTACAATTTTTGATGCAATACTTTGCAGCAGGGCTTGTTCCTGCATTCCAACTAGAGTGTCTGTGAGGGGTTGCAGTGTTGTGGCACCAGCACCAGTGCCTAAGACCCAATTTTTCTGCCCCTGTCTAACAGGGGCGTGTAATTACAATTTTTGATGCAATACTTTGCAGCAGGGCTTGTTCCTGCATTCCAACTAGAGTGTCTGTGAGGGGTTGCAGTGTTGTGGCACCAGCACCAGTGCCTAAGACCCAATTTTTCTGCCCCTGTCTAACAGGGGCGTGTAATTACAATTTTTGATGCAATACTTTGCAGCAGGGCTTGTTCCTGCGTTTCAACTAGAGTGTCTGTGAGGGGTTGCAGTGTTGTGGCACCAGCACCAGTGCCTAAGACCCAATTTTTCAGCCCCTGTCTAACAGGGGCGTGTAATTACAATTTTTGATGCAATACTTTGCAGCAGGGCTTGTTCCTGCGTTTCAACTAGAGTGTCTGTGAGGGGTTGCAGTGTTGTGGCACCAGCACCAGTGCCTAAGACCCAATTTTTCTGCCCCTGTCTAACAGGGGCGTGTAATTACAATTTTTGATGCAATACTTTGCAGCAGGGCTCGTTCCTGCGTTCCAACTAGAGTGTCTGTGAGGGGTTGCAGTGTTGTGGCACCAGCACCAGTGCCTAAGGCCTAATTTTTCAGCTCCTGTTCAACAGGGGCATGTAATTACAATTCTTGATCTAATATTTCACAGCAGGGCCCTGTGAGGGCTTACAGTGTTTTGGCCACAGCAACACCTAAGGCCCAAATTTCTGCTGAGTATATAGGGTAGGACCCTACTTTCAAGCATCTAACTTACAAACGACTCCTACTTGCAAACGGAAGGAGACAACAGGAAGTGAGATGAAATCTACCCCTAAGGAAGGGAAATTCTCTCCTGTAAGAGTTAATATGGGAAAACAATTTTTCCTTTCCACTGATGCTTTCCAATCCTTGTTCCACAAAAAAACCCAAATTTTCAAAAAACATTTTTCATTGGGACAAAAAAGTGAGGTGAAATCTTCTGAAGAGGAGGAAAGACGCAAAACAAATGTCACAGGGGTGATAACCCTTCCCTATGTTTTCCAAAAAGCTTAGAAAAGATTTTTTGGCTGCAGCTAAACACATTAAAAATGTTCAAAATTACAAACAGATTCTACTTAACAACAAACCTACAGTCCCTGTCTTGTTTGCACCGCCTGTATACTGCTGTTCAGAGTATATAGGGACCTTTCCTTATTTTAATTTGGGTGCGGGGTTCCCCTTAATATCCATACAAGACCCAAAGGGCCTGGTAATGGACTGGGGGGTACCCATGCCGTTTGTCTCACTGATTTTCATCCATATTGCCATGACCCGACATGACATTAAACCCGCAAGCAGTTTTAAATGAGATTTTTTCCTTTAAAAATGACATTTGGTGCAGGGACTGTTCTAAACATGGGAAACACGCGTCACTTTACAGGCATACTATAGACACCCCCCAGGTACGATATTTAAAGGAATATTTCACTTTTTTTTTTTTACTTTAAGCATCATTAAAATCACTGCTCCCGAAAAAACGGCCGTTTTTAAAAGTTTTTTTTGCATTGATACATGTCCCCTGGGGTAGGACCCGGGTCCCCAAACCCTTTTTAGGACAATACCATGCAAATTAGCCTTTAAAATGAGCACTTTTGATTTCGAACGTTCGAGTCCCATAGACGTCAATGGGGTTCTAACGTTCGTGCGAACTTGCGGTCCGTTCGCGGGTTCTGGTGCGAACCGAACCGGGGGGTGTTCGGCTCATCCCTATTGCAAAGCAAGCTGGTCAATTTCTCATCAGAAAGCACAGCATCCTATTTTCCTGTTTAGGCTGTCTGCTGAATAATTATTGACATCAACGGGAATAACAACTTGCTTCAACAAGTCACTGTTAAATGCACATGCACAATATATTGGAATTGCTTTGGACAGCTCATATTATTATGAATTTTGAATTATTCCTGTTTACCGATAGAAAATATGTGGCTTGACATGTGATTTAAAATGCATTATGTTTTTGTAGACGCTGTATGCCGTTATAGAAGTATTGAGTATTGACATGTGTTGTAAGGACAAATGTTCATCTTTTTTAAGGCTCTTTTCTGTGTAACAAGTTAATGGAGACAATTCAGCAGTTAATTTGAATGCATTATGTTCTTGGTGCTGACATTTGCATCATAATAATATGGTAATCACTATTATAATATTTTTTACAGTTGGCACTCCACGATACATCACTGAATTAGCATGTGGACTGGGAGCAACGGTGTTTCTTGTCATATGCTTCATTGTTGTGTATCATGTCTACTGGCTGGAATTGGTGCTCTTCTACAGGGCTCATTTTGGCACCGATGAAACCATTGGGGGTAAGATACTGTTAAAAATATGTGTGGGTCAGCATGGGGGTGGGGTAGTGAGAGTGGGGGTTTGATGCCTGTCAGGCAATGAGTGGGGGAGAGTAGTGTGGTGATGGTAGGTCCTCAACAAAAATGGCATCCTTTTTAGAAAAAAGAGTAGCTATTACCATCGCTTCCACCCATTTTTTTTTTACATATCTTAGACATATTTATAATTGTCTAACTCATGCACAATTGGAAAATGAAAGCTGCTATGTTTCTGGCTCTAACAGTTGAGAAAAGTGGAACGATAGTGCTTGACCCATAGGGTTATCTTGCTGGCAATATCTTAGGGTATTGATGTTGGTGTAAATGATCTGGTTCCTGGGCAGGCTGCTTCTATACCCCAGAGGAGCTCCACAGTCTCCTTGCCATGTAGTGTAATGTGAAATTGAAATTGCAGTGCACACCACTGCTACGAGGTCCAGATACAACGTTATTCCATTAAAGGTCAGGGGTAAAATTCAAAAAGTAGCCAACACAGAAGCCTCATGGGGTCATAATAAAAACCAAATAGCCAATACTATTACTGGAATAAAGTTGTATCTGGACCTCATAGCAGTGGTGTGGTGCTTCAGTTTCAATTTATGTTTCTGGCCTTGGCCTCCAGATCTGTAGGATGTGTGCACAGCTGTATGCGTGTTGCACACTGGATACTGTCCTAAGCAGCGGTCCTCCAATGCTATGAGAAATAATAGCATCTGCTGCTACTGAGAAAGGTTGCGCCTCTCGCCACCACCCATCCCCTTTTTCCCTCTTCACCATTTGCAGAACTCGTACTATTATAGGCTCACAATCCTGTGAATGAAGGAGGAGCAGTTGAATGAAAGGATCTCCCCTGCTCATTCCCAGAAAGTGATGCGTTGTGGGATAGTTGTAGTTCTTTTAATGGCAGAGAGGTCAGAAGGTGAGCGGCACAGCTTTTCTCTGTAGCAGTGACTGCTGTTCATTCTCTCAGTGATGGAAGATAGCCACTTGAGCAGTATCCAGCAGCTTTAACCACCTCAATACAGGGCACTTACACCCCCTTCTTGCGCAGGCCATTTTTCAGCTTTCAGTGCTGTCACTTTGAATGACAATTGCGCGGTTATGCTACACTGTAACCATGTGAAATTTTTATAATTTTCTTCACACAAATAGAGCTTTCTTTTGGTGGCATTTAATCACTTCTGGGTTTTTTTTTTCCTTAAAAAAAGATAAAAAGACCGAAAATTTTGAAAAATAAAAGTTTTTCTTAGTTTCTGTCAGTAATTTTTTTAAATAAGTAATCTCCTTCACTGATGGGCGCTGATGAGGCGGCACTGATGGGCACTGATAGGCTGCACTGATGGGCACTGATGAAGTGGCACTTATGGGCACTGATGAGGCGGCACTTATGGGCACTGATGAGGCGGCACGAATATACCACACTTATGGGCACTGATAGGTGGCACTGATGAGCACTGATAGGTGGCACTGATGGGTGGCACTGGTGGGCACTGATAAGCAGCACTGGTGGGCACAGATTGGTGGCAATTGTGGGCACTGGTTGGTACTGATCGCTGGCACTGGTGGCGCCTAATTGTAATCAGGGCACTGATGATCAGTGCCCTGATTACGTACCTAGATGTCCCCCTGTGAGGAGATGCCGCTGATCGGCTCTGCTTTCCTCACAATCTGTCAGTGTTATGCCGATGCCGATTACTGAAATCTCCATGTTTGCATGGGACCGCCTGTGATTGGACACAGCCAATCACATAGTTAAAGAGCCGTGTCCGTGGCTCTTTACAGAGATCAGGTTGCGCCGTGTCCTAGCAACACAGCGGTCGTTCTGGGAGGCCGTCATATGACATCCACCCAGATTAAGAGCCACACCGCCCAGCCGTCATTTGATGGTGGGCGGGGGCAAGTGGTTAAAGGAAGCACAGCAGTGAAGATTTTAGCAGAAGCTGCTGTCTGCGGGTAATGGAATACACAACCTTATACATACAGTTGTGCTCAAAGGTTTGCATACCCTGGCAGAAATCGTGAAATTTTGGCAGTGATATTGAAAATTAAAATTACATTTAAAGCTAGTGATCATATGAAGCCATTTTTTATCACTTAGTTGTTTGGCTCCTTTTTACATTATAACGATAACAGAAATCACCCAAATGGCCCTGAGCAAAAGTTTACATACTTTGGCATGTTTGGCCTTGGTACAGACACTCAAGGCGACACCCACAGGTTAAAATGGCAATTAAAGTTTAATTTCCCACATCTTTGGCTTTTTAAATTGCAATTAGTGTCTGTGCATAAATAGTCAATGGGTCTGTTAGCTCTCACATGGAAGCACTGAACAGGCTAGATACTGAGCCAAGCGGGGCAGAAAAGAGCTGTCAAAATACCTGCGTAGCAAGGTAATGGAACTTCATAAAGATGGAAAAGGATATAAAAAGATTTCCAAAGCCTTGAACATGCCAGTCAGTACTGTTGAATCACTTATTAAGAAGTGGGAAATTCCGGGATCTCTTGATACCAAGCCAAGGTCAGGTATACCAAGAAAGATTGCAGCTACAACTGCCAGAGGAATTGTTTAAGATAAAAAGAAAAGCCCAAGGATAATCTCATGAGAAATACAGGGAATTTACTCTGGAAAAAGACAGTGGGGTTGTTTTTAGGGAGCAAAATACAACAATACCTGAACAAAAATTAGCTGCATGGTCGAGTTGCCAGAAAGTAGCCTTTACTGCACCAATGCTACAAAAAAAGCCTGGTTATAATATGCCCCACAACACCTTGACATGCCTCACCGGACTTTTTGTGACATTGGCTTTGTAAAGGCTTCTTTCTGGCAACTCTACCATGCAGCTCATTTTTGTTTAAGCATCGTCGTATTGTGCTTCTCAAAAACAACCACGTGTGAAACTTTTTGGGAGCCTAGCCGCGGGTGCCGAAAATCAATGACCACCTTCAAACTTTCAAAGGGCACAATGACCCCACTTCCTTTCCTGGCTACCTATCACAGTTTTGGAGGCCTAAAAATGCCAGAATAGTATAAACACCCCCCAGATTACCCCTTTTTGGAAAGTAGACACGACATGGTATTCGCTGAGAGGCATGTTGATGCTGCTTCTTCTGAGTATGGAGGAACCACATGTTATTACCTTTTGTATCACTTGACCCTCCCTTTTAGATTGTAAGCTCTAGCAAGCAGGGCCCTCTGATTCCTCCTGTATTAAATTGTATTGTAAATATACTGTTTGTCCTAACGTAAAGCACTGCTCAAACCTTTGGCACTACAGTGAGGAAAAAAAGTATTTAATCCCCTGCTGATTTTGTACGTTTGCCCACTGACAAAGAAATGATCAGTCTATAATTTTAATGGTAAGTTTATTTTAACAGTGAGAGACTGAATAACAACAAAAAAATCCAGAAAATCGCATTTCAAAAAAGTTATACATTGATTTGCATTTTAATGAGTGAAATAAATATTTGACCCCTTCGCAAAACATGACTTAGTACTTGGTGGCAAAACCCTTGTTGGCAATCACAGAGGCCAGACGTTTCTTGTAGTTGACCACCAGGTTTGCAGACATCTTAGGAGGGATTTTGTCCCACTCCGCTTTACAGATCCTCTCCAAGTCATTAAGGTTTTGTGGCTGACATTTGGTAACTCAAACCTTCAGCTCCCTCCACATATTTTCTATGGGATTAAGGTCTGGAGACTGGCGAGGCCAGTCCAGGACCTTAATGTGCTTCTTCCTGAACCACTCCTTTGTTGCCTTAGCCATGTGTTTTGGGTCATTGTCATGCTGGAATACCCATCCATGACCCATTTTCAGTGCCCGATCTGAGGGAAGGAGGTTCTCACCCAAGATTTGATGGTACATGGCCCTGTCCATCATCCCTTTGATGCGGTGAAGTTGTCCTGTTCCTTTAGCAGAAAAACAAAATGGTTTTCTTGGGGTCATAGGTAGCATTCCTCCTCCTCCAAACACAGTGAGTTGAGTTTATGCCAAAGAGCTCGAATTTGGTCTCATCTGACCACAACACTTTTACCCAGTTCTCCTCTGAATCATTCAGATGTTCAGTAGCAAACTTCAGACGGGCATGTACATGTGCTTTCTAGAGCAGGGGGACCTTGCGGGTGCTGCAGGATTTAAGTCCTTCATGGCGTAGTGTGTTACCGATTGTTTTCTTGGTGACTATGGTCCCAGCTGCCTTGAGATCATTGACAAGATTCTCCCATGTAGTTCTGGGCTGATTTCTCACCTTTCTCATGATCATTGAAACTCCATGAGGTGAGATCATACATGGGGCCCCAGACCGAGGGAGATTGACAGTTATTTTGTGTTTCTTCCATTTGTGAATAATTGTACCAACTCATCCCTCACCAAGCTGCTTGGTGATGGTCTTGTAGGCTATTCTAGCCTTGTGCAGGTCTACAATCTTGTCACTGACATCCTTGGACAGCTCTTTGGTCTTGACCATGGTGGAGAGATTGGAATCTGATTGATTGCTTCTGTAGACAGGTGTCTTTTATACAGGTAACAAGCTGAGGTTAGAAGCACTCTCTTTAAGAGAGTGCTCGTAATCTCAGCTTGTTACCTGTATAGAAGACACCTGGGAGCCAGAAATCTTGTTGATTGATAGGGGGAATCAAATACTAATTTTTTACTGATTAAAATGCAAATCAATTTATAGCTTTTTTGAAATGCATTTTCTGGATATTTGGTTGTTTTTCGGTCTCTCACTGTTAAAATAACTCTACCATTAAAATTATACACTGATTACTTTGTCAGTGGGCAAATGTACAAAATCAGCAGGGGGTCAAATACTTTTTACCCTCACTGTATATAAATCCTGTATAATAGTAATAACGAAGAAGTCTCTACCAGAAAAAGTGTGTGGTATGCCCACCATTAGAATCTACCACCCTGCATCCACCAACATCTAATTTTGGGAATACATGTAATGATCTTTTTTTTCCATTCAGTCCGTGGACTCAACAAAAAAAGAAGCCAACAGATTCCTCCATTACATCGATCGATGTGGATGAAGAAGTCTCTGCCCAAAAAAAGTGAAAAAAATATATGCAGAAGCATAGAAGCGATTCGTCCATTGACCACCCAGGCACCTCATGCTTGGGCTTATACATTCTTTTTTTATCTACGGATGAGAAATCTTATCCTGCAGCACTGCAAGAACCGATGTATGTATCCTGAAAGCACACCCTGCTGCTGTCAGAATAAACAGATCAGTGCTGCAGCTGAATGGCGTTCCTGCAAAGCAAACAAGAACGGTTAACAAAAAAACACAGTAACACCAGAATATTAACTTTTTTTTTACTTTTACTTTTGAATTTTTTTTTTATTTCTTTAAACTTTTTTGTACGTTATAAAAACTGTAACTGTAAAATTTCCAGGATGTGATTTTAGGGTCTCTCAAAATTCAATAGCCAGTTTCCTGACTAACATCTTTCAAGACCCTTGTGTCCCCTAAACTGTGCCGTGCTTTACCCTATACTAATACTCTACTAATATGTGGTAGCAACGAAAGCATTCCTTGATGCAGAGACTAGTTTGGCCAGGAGAGGAGGGACAGGAAAAGCAGGTGTCTCGTCTTATTCCTTGCCTGCTACAGACAAGACATCTTCTTTGGGGTGACCTTTGGTTTTGGGCACCAGAGAGGACATCAGGAAAATTCCTGTCATGCATCTGGCTCACTGCATCTGGATTTGGGGTTTGGGCCACAGCACCTTCTGGAAACTAAAGGGCTGTGATGATCTCTTCCTGAAATTTTATGAAGGGTCTACTTTCTCCAGTTGCTTTGTAAATTACAAAAGCGTTATATGCAACCAATTGAAATAGATTAACCACTTCAGCCCCAGAACATTTTACCCCCTTCCTGACCAGAGCACTTTTTACAATTTGGCACTGCGTCGCTTTAACTGACAATTGCGCAGTCATGCAATGCTAGACCCAGACGAAATTTGTGTCCTTTTTTCCCACAAATAGAGCTTTCTTTTGGTGGTATTTGATCATCTCTGCGGTTTTTATTTTTTGCGCTATAAACAAAAAAAGAGCGACAATTTTGAAAAAAAAACCAATATTTTTTACTTTTTGCTATAATAAATATCCCCAAAAATGTTTTTAAAAAACAAATTTCTTCATCAGTTTAGTCCAATATATATGCTTCTACATAATTTTGGTAAAAAAATATCACAATACACGTTTATTGATTGGTTTGCGCAAAAGTTATAGCGCCTACAAACTATGGGAAAGATTTATGGAATTTTTATGGCATTTATGTTATTTTTTTATTTTTTTTTACTAGTAATGGCGGTCATTTGTGATCTTTAGCAGTACTGTTGCAGCAGACAGATCAGACACTTTTGACACATTTTTGGGACCATTGACATTTATACAGTGATCAGAGCTATAAAAATGCACTGATTACTGTGTAAATGTGACTGGTAGTGAAGGGGTTAACACTAGAGAGCGATCAAGGGGTTAAATGTGTATTCCCTAGGTGTGTTCTAATTGTATGGGGATAGGACTGACTGGGGAAGGAGACATATCGTTGTACCTACTTAGTAGGAACAAACAATATGTCTCCTCTCCCCTGACAGAACAGGGATTTGTGTGCACAAATCTCCATGCTGGCTCTCGTGCCTGCGATCGTGCGTGGCCGCCGGCGATTGCTCCTGCCAGCCACGTGCATCGGGTCCTCCGCCGTGCAGCGGGCACACGCCCTCTGATGCTTCTTAAAGGGCACAACGTACCCATACAAGGTTTCACCCAGCAGAGCACTTCTGCCGACGTATATCGGCGTGAGCAGGCAAGCAGTTAATAGACACCTTTTTTGTACCAGTGTCTGACTTTGCAGGAAACTAAATACAGCTTCATCATTTGGTTGTTGAAATCCATCCCTCTCATGTTAAGGTTATAGTTGTGGACACAGAGGAACTTTTCAACTACACCAGATGCTGTGCTAATTTGGATCATCATGTCTGGGTGAATGGATAACAGGACTAAAACATCCTGTTTGTTCTTCCAATTTGCTGTGAGCAATTCATTATTTCTTAAGCAGGCTTTCTCTCCCTTTCTAAGTAGGGTATTTACAAGCCATTGGGGGAAGCTCCGGCAAAAAGGGCGCGTAGTGCCACATGAGCCAATTCCATGATTGTATGCGTGTCTAAAAAGTGGCGTGCTTGTATAAAAGTTGTTGGCTTACAAGTGGTACCCCTTGCGGAACACAGACAACACCAAGTCCCATACTACCTTGCCACTACTGCCCATGTGGTCTGGGCAGTCAGGGGTCTCCTCTTCACTGTCCCTTCCCTCATAAAAAGCTAAAATCACATGTATAGAATGTTGCCTTCCCACAGAGCTAATACATTTTGACCCTTGATGTGGCAAGCTTGCTGGGGAGATACTGCTTGAATGCAAGGTGGCCAGTGAAATGTATGAGGGACTTATCTATGCAAATGCTTTGTTGGGGTGTATCAGCAAAGTTCTCAGTGAGGTAATTTATGAGGGGCCGTATTTTGTAGAGTCGATCATATTCAGGGTCACTGTGAGGATGACAGTGTGTTATCACTAAAATGCATAAAACGCATTATTGTCTCATATCTATGTCTGGGATTGCAGTAGAGAACTCGGGCATATGATAAATCGGATCTCTGGACCAATATGACCACTACTCATTCTTGTTTGCAATGCCCATGTTGAGGATTAGGACCAAAAAAGTCCTAAATTCGGATACACCGATAGGTTTCCATGAGAATTCTCTGGAAATAATTGAATTTGGGTGGGCGGCGATTACTGATCAGCATATAAATTGCTTTGGTCCACAATAAAATTATAGAGATCTTCTGTGAAAAAACAGTTAAAAAAATCAAGGGGATGTTTCCACCTGCATTCCAGGTGCTGCTGAATCTGTGGGATACCAATCAGGATTTGCAAGCACATCCGGAAGGACACTATGGGCTCTATGGGCCTATGTTCAAATTCTTGGTGGCTGCGAGACATGTCTAGTGCTAGCCACCACACCAGCTTGGACTGCACTTTTAGGACTCACCATGTCACCAAGTGATACTTCAGTGCTGGTGTGTCAAATGCCAGGATGTACTAATCTGCTGGTGCCTGCCAGTTCACCAAAAAGTAGTGCAGCACTAGTACTTGGACCCTGCTGCAGATGAGACAAGTCATGCCTTTCTAACACTTCAGCTACCTGGGATCGGGTATGCCTGATCTTAACAGGGTCCTCTTCTCCATCATCTGAGCTACCTGTCAGGGTGCCGCTGCTCTCTACAGGTTCGTATTTTGAGGCGCATTCTGTCAGAGAGGTTTCCCCTTCGCTCTCATCTGACATGCTCAGAATCCTGTAGGCCTCTTCACTAGTTTACCTTTTTTTGGACATTTTGGGTACTAAATTTACAGGTACCTAGTGCAACTCATGGGGAAAAGAGCACCTGGCTGTTATAAATAAAATTCTAGCAGAGATCTGATTCTGCCAATGCTGAGGTTTTGTGTGCAGTGTATCACAGGTGACCGTTAGCTAAACACAAGTGCTTGCAGCAGACAGGGCTGATCCTGCTAACGCTGAGTTTTTGGGGATACTATACTAAGAGGGCACTATATTGATCTGTAATATATTGATCCGTACAAACACTATACATGATCGTGTACGGGCAATCTAATGCTAACTGACCCTTGCTGGGATTGACGCTAACTGACCCTGATGCTATCTGTGTGGCTATTGGCAGTAATACAGTGTTCAATAAAAAATACTGTATATTGACACTGTACTAATGGCACTGGCTGGGTGACAGGGGTGATCAAAGGATTAATGAGGGTGCTCAAAGGGTTAAACATGCCTTTCTAAAGTGTGTATGTGTGTAAAATGTGCTGCTTTTCCTCACTGTGTCTCTCTCTTCTCTTCCTGGACTGAAAAGGGTCCAGGAAGAGAAGAACCAGCTAGATCCTGTGCCTGTATTTACAAACACAAGCACAAGGCTGCTTCTCCATTCACTGTGGGAGATCAGCAGGGTTTCCAGACAAAATCATTGGCTGGGACATGCTGATGAACTGCTCCTGCAACGAATGGCAGCAGGGGGACACACACGTGTGCTCCTAACCCAGAAGAATGAGCGTTGTGCGGGTACGTCGCTTTGCCCAGATCCGCCACTTGTCCACAGTACATTGTGGGTGGGTGGATGGCTTTTTGGTTGGCAACTGGTTAAGATTTAAAAAGGAGCCAAACAACTATGTGATACTAAATGGCTTCATGTGATCACTATTCTCAAATAAAAGACAGTTTTTTGGCATGATCATCCATGTTTTCAATATCATAACCATAACTTCATGCTTTCTGCCAAGGTATGCAAACGTTTGAGCATAACTTTAACTAATATGTATGATTCTCTATTCCCTTCAACTTTAAATATTTAATAATGGCCAGCAAAAATCTATGCCCTGATGCAGAGATACACCGCAAATAAGAACATGGATTTATGTTGTTCAATAAGGGATTACTTTTTTTTCTTTTCATTTACTACATGAAAAGTGAAATAATTACAATGTAATAGAACCCTTTGAAGAATAAGTAAAATCCATTCTGTTCTTTAGCATTGCACTGCTTTTTGAATGTTGGTTTTTCAATCATGTATTTTGTTTGCCTATACAGTATCTGGTTTACATTTGTTGATTTTTCACAGATGGAAAGGAATATGATGTGTATGTTTCCTATGCAAGGAATGCAGAGGAAGAAGAGTTTGTTCTGGTGACTCTGAGAGGAGTTCTGGAAAATGAATTTGGATACAAACTGTGTATCTTTGACAGAGACAGCTTACCTGGTGGAAGTAAGTCTCATTTTCACTTTCAAGTATCTTGTCTTGACAAATTTAGTTTGATTTGTGTGTGTTTGTTCTATTTAGCGGATGATAACAGCTTACCTTATCTGGCCAGTCCAACAACAAGCTATTTTGTTTTTTTGCAATATGGCCAGAGTCTTTAAAATGACCTTTCGTTAGGCTTCAGGAAACCATACTGTATCATCTATTTTTAACTCCATAGAGAGGCCTTGTAAGACGATACCGTTATTCTTCGTAAGTACTTGTTCTTATTTTTAGTGGGAAGCATATGTCTAGTTGCTGTGACCATCTGGTGTAATGACTATGTATGTAGCAGTTGAGGAAACTGTCTAGACTGTCATGTGATTATAGTTCACTGTAAGAAATTGTTGCATTTCAGTTTAACATCATTAAAGCAAAGTATGCCCAGAACCTTGAACATTATTAATATTGTTAAACAGTGATGTAATAATTAGTAGTAACACAAGATGTGCAGATTCCCTGAGGTCTTCATAGTTGTCCACATCAGAGCTGTATTACCTTTTGCAGGAATAAGGTTATTCTGGGGAGGTTTCACATATTATTCCTGTACCTGTAGAGGCTCTGTTCACTCAGGACATTCCAAATGCACATAAGTAATTAAAGCATTTATCATGATTTAAAATGAGGCAATCACTTTGCTGTACTGGGACCCAATGAAACAATTCCTGACAGCATTTATAGGATTACATAATAAAAAATATTCCTGCTAATTGAATTTTTAACGTCCTTTTCTCTAGAAATACAGTAAGAACTCTCGAAACACTAATATTTTCCTTTTTTCCCACCAGTCATTACAGATGAGACACTGAGCTTCATTAAGAAAAGCCGACGTCTTCTTGTTGTCATTAGCCCAAGTTATGTCCACCAAGGTACCCAGGCCCTCTTGGAATTGAAAGCCGGCTTGGAAAACATGGCTTCCCAGGGCAATATCCGACTTGTGTTAGTTCAGTATAAGGCCATTAAGAACAAAAAGAAGGTGAAGGAGATAAAACTAGCTCAATCTGTTCTCAGTGTAATTAAATGGAAAGGGGAAAAATCTAAACATCCAAGGAGTAGGTTTTGGAAAGAGCTTCATGTTGCCCTTCCTGTTAAGAAAACCTATTTTACAAAGAACACAGGTAGCTTTCAAATGCTCACTCATAATTCAGCCTTCACTACAGAGGGGCTCTGAAATTGACATGCTGATCTTGACAGACAATAGTAAATTTACTTGACTTTTTGATATTTTCAGAAAAGTAACACAAGGGGAAGATAACCCCACATTTAATTAAGTTGCTTAAATCCAGATTTGGAGCTTCTCAGATGCTGCAAGCTAAGAGGAAGTCACGCTGAAGACCTGTGTTTAAGATAGATATTTTTCAAACATCTCTGGAAAGTATTAGGCCATCCCAGTTGCATTTTACTTGACAAGTGTGAATGTGAGCTGCTTGTTGTAAAGAAGCTCTAGAGACCTTTAACCAAAGACTCAAGGACATAGAAAGGTGGAAAAGTTAAAGAGAAGTGAGTAGCATTCCCGATGTAGAAGTTGGATGGAAAAAAATGCTGATGTGATATATAACCAGTTGTGGAAATTGGATGTGTTACATATGCCCCAAAAAATTAATGGAATTACACAGAGCCTGCGTGTTAAGCCTTTTCCTTCTGCCCTGCTGATGCTCCCTTTCCCAAAATGACAGTCAGGAGTTGCTGTGTGACTGCTGCTGTCAAAAAAGATACCTTCAGACACAATGTTTATAAACACTGTTCAGAAGTGAGATAGAGATGCAAAGTAACTTCGATCTGCATACAAGGTCAGTTAAAGCAGCCTGACAATTAAAAATAAACAACTTTTTTATAAAATTCCTGTTTAATCTCTTATTAACCCTTGGTTACCCTTTTTAGAGTTGCTTTAAGAAAGTGCAAAATTAAATAAAAAAGCCTTTTTTTTTTAATACTTTTTACCATAGTCAAACTTTTAATGTCATTTTAAACAGTACAGGTTTTGTTACTTATTTGTCTATTTTTGTAATAGAATATTTAAAAAAAAGTATTGTTTGCCCTAAAAAGATATACATATTCCTTTGTTAACTCAAGTAATGACAAAGTTGTTGCTAGATAAACAGGTTGAGAGCAAAAATTGTATTGATCCATAGGGGTTGTATAGGTGCGAGAGCTGAAGTGGTTAAACATAAAGCATTGGGCAAAACATTGTCACCCACAGCAGCCAGACAGCTTTCATTAGCCTGGCTTCTCTGTATTAAGGAGAGGTAAACACTGATTGATTGTTCAGTCTCTTACTTCGCTTTGACATCATCATTACCCTTTGTACATCTTTTTTTAACCAAACAGTGTTGCGTGTGCTGTTTATCTTCTAAATGCCTAAAACTTAAAAATAAAGCAGCCACCAAACATGTGCCTGAAAAATATGCTTACAAAACATTTAGCAAAGGAAAAAATATACCTGCATATGTAAAACACCAGGTGAAAATTTACACACTGCAGTAATATATGCAGTATTTGGTTATTGCTTGAAAAATTGAATTGCTTTATTTTAACAGCATAGGGGTTGCTTTAATGATTTATATCCATTGAAGCAGCACATATAATTGCAGGTAGATGGTTGCAGCAAGCATGGTGCTTAATTTATAAAACACCCTTTGCTTGGCTAACCAGTGTTTGAGTCTGAGAAACCCTGGCACCAAGCACCAGGCAATTCTCACGTGTTTTAAGGTAATAACCGTTACTGTTAACGGCTCTGTTACTACTGTTTGCATGCATTCCCAAAGCATGTGTACTAAACAGCTTTTATTATGTAATAAGGCAACAGGTGTTGCTTGAAAAGTCACAGAAACAGTGCCATAATAATGCAGTTTAGATTATTTATCATTGCACATTTTTTATTACTGAAAGTACTATTTATAAAAAAAAGGCCTTTAATAAGACTATTTAGGTGTATGTACTAGCTTTGTATTTCATATATGCATTTAATATGTTTGATATATGTTCAAAGAGGTATGGGAATTTTTTATTTGTTTTATTTGGAATCATACTTACCTAGGTGGATGCAGCATCTGTCCCCCTCCGGCTCTAACACTGAGAACCGAGCAATCAAACACTGCCGATCGCTCAGTTCTCAGTGCTCCCGTAGCAGAGAGCTGGTGACTGTCAGTCACCGGCTTTCTGCTCTGCCCCCCCAGCTGGGCTGGAGAGCTGGGCTGTGGAGGGTGCGAGAGCAGCCGGCTCAGACTCTCAGCAGCTTGTGATCTTTCCCGAGCCTGGGCCGGCTCTGTGACATCAGCCGACAGCGTGCTTCAGCCCACTGTCTGCTAAAAATGGGTCACAGGAGTGCAGAACGAACTGCACTCCTGTGGTCCACGGTCAAAGTACAGCCAAATGAGCTTTGGCTGTGCTTCTCGTTTTATGTATTTGTTGTTTTGGAAATTAAAGTCTTATTTTAAAGTGGACCTGAACTGTGGAAATTCCCAAAAAAGACAAGCGAAGGGCAAAGGACTAGTCCCCAGTATTGCCTGTGGTATCTCTGCATCTCTGTTCTAATTACAGACTTATTGTTTCTAGTTCTGCGTTGTGTCTCTGTGTAGAGAGAGCTATCTTGGTAGAAGAGCTTGACTTTGTCATAGCTGCCCACCGTGACTGGTGATCTGATGACTGGTTGGGAAATATTCAAGAAGCAAGAAAGGTGTAGAAGGCTCAGATCTACAACATACATAAAGCAAACGTTGGGGAGATGCTTGCATGCAGGTCTTTAGGCATAGCTTTCTCTCCAAGAACAATGAGCAGAACAGTAGTGACATCCTGAAATCTCACTTCTGAGAATAGCAGTTAGAGGCAGTGTATACAGCTATGAGGCTACAGAATAGGAGTGCCTAGGTACAGAAAAGTACTGCTTTATTACAGGAGGCATTCAAGGCAAAATATAAACTTTTGGGATACTGTTTAGTAACAGATAACATCACTAAATGAAATGTAAGTTAGAAGATCCTAATTTCTTGAGTGCCGGTATACTTGCACAAACAATCTAACTCATACATTGTATGTGTGTATTCTAATACATATTAGAAAGAGATTAAGGCTTTTTTTAATATCACAGGTAAGAACAGAACCATGGCTTATAGCACGTTACTTATGTTCTAAATATACTAAAACTAGATTAGTTCCTTATTGTTGACACTGTAGAAACTATTAGAATGCGCACTGAATTGTAATGCAGTGCCCACAGGGGAATTACATCAGGTTCTTATTGGTAACTGCAGACATTAAAAGTAATTCATGCATACAGTATACTTCTGCAGAAATTGACACTGTTTTTTATGACCATGTACATTTAAAAGAAAAAAAAAACAAGACAGGTTTTGCTTTAGATGGAGCGTTGGGTATTAAATGCCAAGTGTTACATAGCTCTAGTTTATTCTCAACATACAAAGGTGTATAACAAGAGCTGCATATGCCTGCTCTTTTACCTATGATACATGAACACATGGCCTTCTTAGATAAATACTGTTCATCACAACAAAGAGTGTTCACTATGTGTTCACTTTGTAGGAAGCCTCCATTTCCAGGAAAGACATTTTAATTGGTCAGAGGAAGGAAAAGGAGAAAGTAACAGCCACCTTATAGGCTGGTTGTGGGTGTGCTGTGTTGCTTATCTGCATCCTAGGTAACCAGAATAATTATACAATAATGTTTCAGAAAATCACACACTACCTTGTATAATTATTAAATATGAAATATTAGGACTCCCAGCAATTCCTGGTCACAAGGAGACTAGTATGTCCAGATGCATATTGGGAGATTTTTTTCCCTTATCTAACTGATCTAACTTGTGTGTATAAAGTATCAGCGAAACAAACTTTTTTTTTAGTCATGCTCCTGGGTTTTTTTTTAATATATTTGGCTTTCTGAAACTAGTGGAATCAATACTATACATAAATGTGTATTTTATATTTGCCTGAGCTGGGCTGATTAGGTAGGATAAAAAAAAAACCTGGTATGCAGTTGGTGTTTTGTGGTGACATAGTGGTTCGAGGATGAGACTGCATCAACAAAAGTATCCAATAGTTTCAGAAATGTTGAATGCTAAAGAGACTGATGAGGGTACAACAATGAAATGAGGCAAGGGTATGAGACATGGGTAGCTAGAGAGGTTAGTATAAAAATTATTTTATAGGAATATATTGGGGTTTTTTTTAAGGATTTACTGGGTCATCTTAAAATCTTTTCAATAATTTATACATTCAGAATAATGACAGGTTCAGAATAAGCATTTTCAAGTACAGTATTTTTTTATGATGATTGCTATCTTCCTTTATTTACATAGACATGTCCTTCTGCAGCACTCACTAAATGCTATTTTTAAAGCTGTACTCTGGACAACAGAAATAGGATAAATCTTCCACTCCTTCCCCATTTAGGGGCAGTTTATATTACTATTTCTACATTCCAGATGCGTTTCTGTATGAGCATTTTTGATGCATTCCGGTGCATTTTTGACACATTCCAGATGTCTTCCAGACCTAGTAATGTCATAAAAGGGTCCCTTAACAGAAGTATCCCTAGCTTGAGCCAGTGTGAGTACTTGGCTGACAACCTTGCATGTTTTTTTGTACACAGATAGTGCACACATGTAGAGCTTGTATGGGCTGGACTGTAAGCAGCTGCAGGAGGGGTGACAGGGGAGCAGAGAACTCTGTTATCGCCACTGTAAGATTTTGCAGTAAAGGAAAAGTTAAGCTTCATTGTTAAACTGACATTGCTCTACCTCTGCACGTACAGCACAGGCAGGCATATATGCTGAGCAGGGTAATACAGCAGTGGTGCTGCAGTTTCCTGCTCACTTTCTCATTTTCCCTTTATGGCAGGTACAGTGTGGACATAATCAGTTAGCAGTTTTGCTCAGTGCTATCATGATTTAAGAAGCTAGAGGAGCCTTACAGCTATGAGCAGGGCAACAAATCATAGGGTTTCTGACCCCTGCTCAGCTTCTCCTTTAATCCCTTTATGGCAGACACTGACACTTACAGGAGCCTGATAGCACTGAGCAAGGCAGCAGTGTTTCTGTTCTCTATATGGCTGCTGTGATTGCAAAGTGACTGCTTCGAACATAGCCTGACAGCTCTGAGCCAGCAAGCTAAGTAGCTGTCATGCTCACCTCCCTCTACCTATCCTGCAGGTGCAGTGGGCAAAAATTAAACAGAAGTAGGGAAAGGTGAGTGGTAAGCACTATACTGTTGCCTTGCTTGCTGTTATTGTCTAAGCAATCACATAACAGCCACAGCTCCAAGCATGGATCACCTTCTACATCCTTCTTCCACCCACTGTCAGATTGCTGTTCTGCAGCATAGGCAAAGATTATTCATGCAGGTATAATATGGCTGATTCGGTAGTGAAACATAGGAGAGTGAGCAACAGATTTGGTGGTGAGCCAAATGGTTGTCCATCATATAAGAAGCAGGTTGGATGATTGGATGCATGGATAGGAAATGGCTGTCTTATGAATGTCAGAAGGCAATCTATTCAGTAGATTTAAAAGCTCCATGAAACACAGAAGGATATAAGAAGAGCACATTTAGGCTTCATGTACCCTACAGCTCCTAAACTTGAGTTTAGGAGCTTTTGGTGGGTTTTTTTTTTGCCAACGCTCCATAAAAGCCTATGTGTTAATGGACACACAGGCAGAGTTTAGGAGCTGCTGCTGTGGTTAGGGGAGCTTCAACCTCCCTCTCCTGAATGCCAAGGAATCGCATTCATGATAGGAACGATTTGACCCCCGGCTACCTAATATTGTGCTGCAATTTTGCAGCGGTTTGCGTTTTCTGGTGGCCGGCAGTCAAAGTAGGCTATGTGTACATGAAGCCTTAGTAAAGTTATGCAGATATACTGTATAAATGTTTATCACAAATTAATTGTGCCCGGAGTTCAGCTTTAGTTCAGTTTCCCAAATCACTGTTTATTAAATCGCCATTAAGGTGAACCAGGCAAAGTAAAAAAACAATATTTAAAATCTTTTAAGGAACCTTTATCTTTATGATCAACCTTTCATCTGTATGATCAATTAGGCTAGTTTAGTGCTGTTAGACAAATTGCACTTGTGCAGGGAGGTTAGCCAGTGATTGTGTACAAAGTGTTGCCTTGCAATGAAATTGCTAACCTATTTTCTCAGCCTATAAAGGTTAATGCGAGTTTTCTGCTTCAAGGCATGTCAGTGGGGGCTAGTGTGTAAATATATGATGTATGTCCCCTAACAGTGTGATGGCCGATGAGAACCAATGTCTCAGTGCAATGAAACATAGCCAGTGACAACTGGCTGGCTTGTAATTCTTTTTATATTGCTAAAATTGTTATCCATTTTTTTACAGCACTGGAATTCCTTTATGTTACCTTATGTTTGTTTTTGCTTTTGTTACATATTACATGAACAAAATAAAGAACTGCCTTTTCTATACACTATGATTTATGTTCATTAATATGTTTTTTGTTTTCCACTTTTTTTGGTTTGTATTTAAATGATTGTCATTTTTGTTTATACATTATTTTCATGATTCAGAGCTCTTAGTTTTCACGCTGTGCTAGGAGTTCAATAAAATCAAATCATTATATGGTAGTATACAATAAATTGAGATGGTCCTCATGTTTATTAGACTGTGGTGTGAAGTGCTCGGACACTGAGACACCCACAGAAATATACCCCATACTACACACACATGGGCCAACTCTTCTGTCAGCTTGTCATTCCAGCATAGCCTAAGGAATTCGCAAGAGACAGTATTGTTGAGCAATCCTACTGATCAAATTTTAGTAGAGATTCCTCAAGACAATTTTTCTTAGTAATAGAATTATGAAAACATTTAATTCTTTAATTTCCGTCATTAGCAGATATGTTTTCCTGGCAATGTGGTAAAGAGCCAGAAAATACAACATATACACTGGCTAAATCTCTTGTAAATGGTTTATTTATGGCGAGAGACTGGTATAGGATCAGGGTTTATTATACTATAGTACTTGCAGCTTTATGTACTGGAATAAATAGCCTTGTTAAAGGAAGCATTGTGCCTGATTCATGGCTATACTCATCTAAAATACAATGCACATTTTAAAGAAAATCTATACAATTAACATGGGAAATGTGAAGCACAATGAAATTTGCTGTACTGGTGATAAACATGTGGCCAGTGCTGGAAGAAGGCTACGTCTTAACAAAAAATAATCTTTAATTCATTATTTGAATTAAATAATGAATATTTCACTATTTATCCTTGAAGGTGGTGTGTTTGGATAAATATTCAATCTTATTTGAGTGAATATGTAATATACAAATGTCTAGTAAAGGAGACCTCGTCCCTATTTCCCTCAATAAAAAATACTCTCACCTCTGGCTTCATGCTTACAGCTATTTTGGTGTTTGGCAGTTATACAGGAAAAAATTAGTAAAATGTAGAAAACAAAAAAGGATTTAAAGAGACCCTGTCACCAGATATAAAATTTCCTTTTAAACACTTGCAGACATTGCGCATATTGTGTATTCACATCTTTGGCAACAGATCTTCAAAACAATTTAAAGTATATATTTAATTCTATAGCAAACCAAAGTGTCCTAGGGATCCAACACTTCCAGGAGAGTGTAATCCATTTCGTTAATGGGCTAATTTAAAGCGGAGCTCCAGCCCCCCCACACCCACCAAAAAATTAAAAGTCAGCAGCTACAAATACTGTAGCTGCTGACATTTAATATTAAAAGCTTTAGTATCACTGGATTCCTGTCCAGGAAAACTGGCAGTGAAGCCTTGCAGCTTCTCAGTAGGTTCCCTACTGTGCATGCGAGGTCCCCCAGAAGTGGGGAACGGGTACATGTCAAAAACAGGTACCCGCTCCCCCCGAAAGGTACCAAATATGGCCAGGGGGTGGCAAACTAGCGGAGCTTCCGCTCTTGGGGCCCTATTTAACATTTCTCCCGCCTCCTATGTCACTACAGTGTGCATGCTTCTCCCTGCTCAGTGTTGTTCTATCTTCTGTGACCCTGTTCAGGCTGACAGTAGGAGCCTGCACAGAATGACAGAACTAGCAGTAGCGCCAAGAGCTGGAATAATGCCAGTATCTATAGTGTTGGCAATGATACCTCAGAGTACCAAGGATCAGTGAGCATGGACATATGACTGCAGTTGCTGTATTGGGAACACATGACCAAACTCCTCAGTGGAGATTGCCACTGTATGCATCAGGCCTGGTGTGCATTGGGCAATGCACACATGCTGGAATAATGTAAAATGACAGCCCTGTGGCTGCTGGGCTGCTGCTGTGGGATCAAGATGGGGTACAAAACAGTAGTATGCAGCTTTCTTACTATCAACCTAAATGAGGATTTTTCAAGTACAATAGATTAAATACAGTTGATTTAGCTAATAGACTTGAGACAAATATTTATTTCCTGTTCCCTCACACAGTAATGGCTTAACTATTTATTTGGTTACTTTTCTTTATTAGACAGCAATTAACTGATGTATCCATGTATTCTTCCGCAATGCTTACAGTGCCTTGAAAAAGTATTCATACTCCTTGAAAATTTTCACATTTTGTCATGTTACAACCGAAAACGTAAATTTATTATATTGGGATCTTATGTGATAGACAAACACAAAGTGGCACATAATTGTGAAGTGGAAGGAAATGAATCAATTGTTTTCCAACGTTTTAACAAATAAATATCTGAAAAGTGTGGCATGCATTTGTATTCAGTCCCCGAGTCAATACTTTATAGAACCACCTTTCGCTGCAATTACAGCTGAAAGTCTTTTTTGGGTATGTCTCTACCAGCTTTGCACATCTAGAGAGTGAAATTTTCATCAATTTTCAAGTTTTGCCACAGATTCTCAATTGGATTTAGGTCTGGACTTTGACTGGGCTATTCTAACACACAATTATGCTTTGATCTAAACCATGCCATTGTAGCTTTGGCTGTATGTTTAGTGTTTTTTGTCCTGCTGGAAGGTGAGCCTCTGACCCAATCTCAGGTCTTTTACAGACTCTAACAGGTTTTCTTTTACAATTGCCCTGTATTTGGCTGCATCCATCTTCCCATCAACTCTGACCAGCTTCCCTGTCCCTGCTGAAAAAAAGCATCCGCACAGTATGTTGCTGTCACCACCATGTTTCACGGTGGGGATGGTGTGTTCAGAGTGGCGTGCAGTGTTAGTTTTCCGCTACACATAGCATTTTGCTTTTAGGCCAAAAAGTTAAATTCTGGTCTCATCTGACCAGGGTACTTCTTCCACATGTTTGCGGTGTCCCCCACATGGCTTCTCGCAAACTGCAAACAGGACTTCTTATGGCTTTCTTTTAACAATGGCTTTCTTCTTGCCACTCCTCCATAAAGGCCAGATTTGTGGAGTGCACAACTAATAGTTGTACTGTTGACAGATTCTCCCACCTGAGCTGTGGATCTCTGCAGCTCCTCCAGAGTTACCATGGGCCTCTTGACTGCTTCTCTGATTAATGCTCTCCTTGCCTGACCTGTCAGTTTAGGTGGACGGCCATGTCTTGGTAGGTGTGCAGTAGTGCCATACCCATTCCGGATGATGGATTGAACAGTGCTCCGTGAGATGTTCAAAGCCTGGGATATTTTTTTATAACCTAACCCTGCTTTAAACTTCTCCACAACTTTATCTCTGACCTGTCTGGTGTGTTCCTTGGCCTTCATGATGCTGTTTGTTCACTAAGTAGCTCTAACAAACCTCTGAGGGCTTCACAGAACAGCTGTATTTATACTAAGATTAAATTACACACAGGTGGACACTATTTACTAATTAGGTGACTTCTGAAGGCAATTGGTTCCACTAGATTTTAGTTAGGGGTATCAGAGTAAAGGAGGCTGAATACAAATGCATGCCACACTTTTCAGATATTTATTTGTAAAAAAAATTGGAAAACCATTTATCATTTCTCTTCCACTTCACAATGATGTGCCACTTGTGTTGGTCTATCACATAAAATCCCAATAATGACATTTAAGTTTTTGGTTGACAAAATGTGGAAGATTTCAAGGGTTATGAATCCTTGTTTAAAGGAGTTGTAAAGGCAGATGGTTTTTTTATCTTAATGCATTAGGATAACAAAAAACTTCTGTGTGTAGCAGCCCCCACAGCACCCCCCCACTTCTAATTTCCTACCTGAGCCCCTTCTCTCTCCAGCGATGTCCACAATCCCCTCAGCCATCCAGTACACTCCTCCTGATTGGCCGAGACAGAGCAGTGGCGCCATTGGCTCCCGTGGCTGTCAATCAAAGTCAGTCAACCAATCAGGGGAGAGAGGGGGCAGGTCGGGGCTCTGTGTCTGAATGGATAAACAGAGCTCTGACTTGGCTTGGGTGCCCCCTGTAGCATGCTGCTGGCTGAGGGGGCACTCAAAGGAGGGAGGAGCTAGGAGCAGCAAAAATGGACCCGAGAAGAGGAGGATCCAGGCTGCTCTGTGCAAAACCAACTGCACAGAGGAGGTAAGTACAACATGTTTGTTATTTAAAAAAAAAAAAAAGCCTTTGCAATCATTTTAAGGCACTGTATGTAGCACTATTTGGATGCAGGCAGACACATTTTAAAGGAATATGGCTCTTCAGCTAACCAATGGCTACATTACAAATGTCCAAGTCCCACTTACTTAGTGATAAATGTCATAGGCACATTTGCATCATGGAGAAGTGCTTGTCCTCAGGTTGGTTTTAATGATGGGCACCAGTCCCTGCTTTAGATTTTGAAGGTTTCTTGTGCATATGCATGAAGAGTAGGTAAGGGGGGTGAAGGGAGCACGGGATACCTGTATGTTTCTTCTCAAAACAGTCTCTGGTTTTCCTGCTTTTCTGTCTTTCTAGCTTTCTGGGTCCCATACTCATTGGGCTATATTGGTTGGACACTAAATATTTTGTTTGGCTCCTTTACATCTGAGGTTCTAGTGGTATCTTAGTCTTGCAGTTCAAGGCATGAAAGTAATAGGTTCCTATATTACTCTCCTACTCAATAGTCTCCCACCACCTTTATGCTGCAAACTCCCACAATCCCTGTAGCACATCCTAAGGCCCTAAAGCCTAGAGTAACGCCACGTACACACTTGCGGAATTTCCGACAGAAAGAGTCCGATGGGAGCTTTTCATCGTATATTCCGACCGTGTGTATGCCCCATCAGACTTTTTCTGTCGAAAATTCAGACGGACTTAGATAGAGAACATGTTCTATATTTTTCCGACGAAACAAATTACTATCGGAAAAAACGCTCGTCTGACGCACCAAAAACGGCGCATGCTCTGAAGCAAGTAGGAGATGGAAGCTACTGGCTATTGAACTTCTGTTTTCTAGTCCCGTTGTACGTGTTGTACGTCACCGTGTTCTGAAAGGTCGGAATTTGATGTGACCGTGATTATGCAAGACAGCTTGAGCAGAATTCCATCTGAACTCCGTCGTAAAAACCTTCAGAGTTTATTCCAACGGCAAAACCGGTCGTGTGTACAGGGCATTAGACTGGTGTCACAGCAACATCATCCCTGGGTGAAAACCATGTACCCGGGAAGTTTCTTAGATATTTATTATAGCCAACTCGTTAGAGCAGGTGACTGAGTTAATTCACTTTGTGCTTATAGAATACCACCAGGCACACACCTATACCGACTAACGCTCACTAGTAGATCACAAAGGCACAAAAAGAGAATTTGTAAATTACTACACTTATAAACTGTAGATGAAATAGTTAGCTTGAAATAAGCCATGTGAGTTATATAAACAAAGAGGCACAGATGAGAAAATCACACAACTTTACTGAAAATTAGAAATGTAATAACAAGTAAACAAAAGTCTCTAAATAGCTTTAATACTTTTTTGGCATACCATTTCTATTGCTATAGAATTGTATCATGCCTGCTTACATTTAAAAGTTCTTAGATACAGACATGTATTGGTCACTTGGTTATATTTTGGACCATGAAGTCCAAAAAGCACACAATAATTTAAGTAACATATATTTAGCATCAAAATGTAGTATGCGTATTTTCCTTGTTTTACCTATGTTTCATAAAACAGTTTGGATCACCCAGAATGCTCTATAAAAATAAGCAGCAAGTGTTTTTATGTAAGTCTAATCATAAAGAATCAATTTCAATTTCTGGTTAAGACAAATGTCAGGAGAATAGGTTGTCTTGTGTTCAGCTGAGTCTGTCACTCTAAATTTGAATCAAGATGGGAAATTAGAATACAATAAAGCAGAATTAACTCTGGGAAACTCAGAACAAACCAGTCCCATTTGGCATACAATATTGAATATGCATATTTGCATCAATATTCAGTAAAAGAAAAACAATTAGGAGGAGAGAGGCAATGAACAAGATTAATGATGTCCCTGACTTCCATTTTAGTAGTGCTACACTGTAAAATTATATATTCCATAACGGTCCTCAATACCTTTAAACTCAATTAACTTCCTTATGTTCACCCAAAGGAAATCCTCTATCCATTCTTTATAGTTCATTAGCCATAGCAAAGTTTACAAGCATCTGCACAACACGTCATCATGTCAGCTTCTAAGTAGTGTATCTTGCAAAGCAATTTCCTTGTGCCTGACACCCAAGGAACTGTCACTGATAAAAGTGCTTAATATTTGCAAAGGGATTTTGCAGTATATGTGAAAATGCCCCAGGAATATTCATGAGAAGCAATATCCTATTCAGACAAATTAAAAAAAAATCCAACATTACTGTGTGATGAGAATTTATTCAGAATTATTTTTCAGGAGCTTCTGTACTTTTATTTGTCTGTTTTCCTTGGGATACTCTGCCTTACATATGTAAATGTATTTCATTGTTTCAGGTGCTTTTCTACTGGATGTTTGGAGCTTTAATCTATAACCAACCACTTGCTTTAGCAGTATGTTGTTTTTTGGCGCAGGTAGTCCTTTGCACAGGACTACTAGGTCCAAAAGCAAGTGGGAAAAGTCTGTCACTAAGATACAGATCTTCTTCCAGCTGGCTAGCTTGGTAAATCTTATGTCCTCTGCATTCCCATCTGCTTCAAGCTCTTGGTCACTTTAGTGACCATGAAATTATAGCAGAAGGATCTCCTAGACTTTGCTCATTTAATAAATAGCTGTGATAAGCGTCTGATAAGCCACTGATTTCAGCCTTTCACTAAAATGTGACCCCCACCACCCAACAGTGTGCCCTGCCTGTGACCGATTCTCCCCATGTGTGGTATCAGACTATGCCTCTCCCCCATGCTCTCTGTGCCCCCCATCCCCAAGGCTCTCCCCCACCTTTACCGGCCTCTACCCCTTCTCTCTAACCTCCTGTCAGTGGTTTGCACCTGGGTGAGTATCAGGTATCCCAAGTTGGTGAGTGTGGGACTGGCAAGGATGTCACTCACATTTACAGACCCCCTGAATAGACATAAGAGTGCTCAGTAGTAGCGCTTAAGTGTTCCTCTGTTAACAAAGGGATAGTAAACATAAATGGCAAAGGAGATTGAGGACTGCATCATCTGTCTATTTCTGTAGCTAAAAAGTGAACATCGGGATATCTGTTTAGACTGATATTTCTCCAAAGCCTCTGGTGACAGTAATGTAAAAAAAAAAAAAGAAATAAAACAACCCCTCACATTACACACTATGCCCATGCAGTTTCCCTCTAATGCCCCCACCATCCCAAATGCATGCTCATCTTCCCTTTTTTCCCTCACTGCTCTATTTGGCCACAAAGAGAAATACCTGTTTTTTTAGATATGGGGAAAATACTACCTCCAATCTTCCCAGGATGCTATGCTGGGTGCTGAGCCACCAAACGCCCAGCATTGATGCTATTAAATGGGGCAGAGAGAGAGAGAGAGCTGTGAGCTCTAACATGATGCTTATACAGGGCTTCTTCTCTTGGCTCCTGCAGGCAAGTGGGGAAAGGAAATGGAAGTAAGAGCATTGTAGGGACCATTTTAGTAATCCTGTTGCTTTGTCCTTCATGGGGAAAGCGCGGATATACTTTTACACTTAGCTTGACCCCTAACGCTTAACCCTTAACCTAATTTTTAATTAACATTTAACCTTAACTCTAAAACCGAATTTAACACACAACCCTCTAAATTCAAACCTCGGCAATGAAAGCACTAAGTTCTTGTGCCTAGATATACCTGCTCACAGACTTCAGCAACAAGATTACCTGCATGTCAATGTCTGTCATATCCTTTTATTTTTTTCCTGACAGGTTATGTTTAAGCTGTATTTTTAAATTCAGAAAAGGTGTTACAAAAGGTCAAACAAGGCATATCTGAATCTGTGATTTTTATTAATGCTTTAATTTGTTGTGAGATCTAGGGGCAATTTAACTTTAATTTTAAAATCGTTAGAATGTGATCCCAAAGTTTATCATGTGGCCTCTAATTTTACATTATTTATTGCACTGCCCATGATAAGTGTCCATATCTTAGTGTTGTGTAAACATAAAACATTTTCACAGAGAGGGAAATGGGGCAGGAACCCCTCAGGACTGAGACAATGCATATAAGGGGTGCTGGAAGTGTTAAGCAACCATAAATTAGGCAAACTATAGTTTATTTATGGACCCATATTGCTATTACTATGGCAGGGTGAGCTGAGATACTAAATTGCTTCTGTGGTTACATTTGAGGGTAAATTGCCCCACATTGCCTACAGTTACATAGGTCAAGAACTTGTTTCAAAGATGACCTTTTGAGATTATATAAAAAATAAATGTGCATAGCTCAGCCAAAGGTTGACATTAAGTCCTTATGAACAGCATATATAAGTCATAACTTCTGGTAATGTTTTTGCTGTCTTTGCATTCATATTACCCATTTTCTAACCTAATAATTATTTCCTGCATGAAAATGCTATAGTTTTGTCTCACTTGTAACTTTCTTTTCTCCGTCTGATTCCTCTACCATTTCACTTTTCCCTGCCATGCTTTCCCTTGTATTCCATAGATACAGTAGAGGCAGTTTTTGAATTCATTCAAAGAAGTCGAAGAATGATTGTTGTCTTGAGCCCCGACTACTTAACAGATAAGAGTATTAGTATGTTGGAGTTCAAACTTGGCATTGTGTGTCAAAATGCTCTCTGCACTAATCTCATCATTGTGGAATATAAGCCACTCCATGGCACACATACCACCATTTCAAAACTCAAGGAGAGTATTCCCTGTGTTCGCTGGGAGGGTGAAAGTTCCAGACGCAGCAGCTCAAGATTCTGGAAGGCCTTAAGATTGGTATTACCCTTGCGCAGTCTAAATACAAGATCAAGCTGGAACGAAAGCTGTTCTTCTCAATCAGACATCAGTCTTGACCAGATTCAGAAGAAGAAGAGACGTTTAAAAGGAACCTCCCCTGTACAGTCTTCTAAAGCCAGTAACAAAGAAAACAAGGCATCTTTGGGCACAGTTAAAGTGAAAAATGGCCCTAAAGCTGGCAAGGCCTGTCAGTGTTGTGTGACATATTGTGAGAGTGACAATAAACTTAGAAATAAATGTAAGGCAGGTGCAAAACCCAAGTGGGAAACACACTTATGCAAACCTTTGACATATGGAAATAAAACACATTGGGTTCCAAATGGAACAGTCAGCCAGCAGACACCTGCACCAGCCCCTGTAGCATCGTTCAGTCTACAACAGTATACGGATTTATCCAACAATAACAGTGACTTTTATGTCCTTTAATATTGAATGCAAGGGCCAGCCAAATTAATTGATCAAAAAGACAAAACGGGACTGTTTAAAGTCTAAGCAAGTCTGAACAAAGCATCTGAATCCCTAAGAGGTTCATCCTTTAGTCCTATCTGTTACAGAATTGGAACATAAGTGTGTGCTAAGAAGCGGAATGTATCACCAAATCTCCGCCTGGTTAAAAAATAACTTTTTTTGAACTATAAAGTTAAATTCAAATATTGAATTTTAGGTAATAGAGCTTTTTGATGAGTTCTTGTGAGTTTCTATTTGGATATTATAAAGAATTTAATTTGGATATCAATATCTGGAATTTAATTTATTGTTTTTAAGCTAAACAATACATTTTTTTGTGTCTGTGAACTGTGGACATGTTTTTTTCCCTGCTGTCGCCAAGTATTGGTTCACTTAATCTCTTCTGCCATCGAGTTACTGAAGGGACTTCTGTCTTCCTCCACAAAAACCTGATCTAATGTAAGATATAATAACATGATAAATAAATCTGTGCACACTTGCCAACCCCTTAACAGGCATTTGTAAAGAAAATAAATCTACTACAGTGTCATCTTATCAACATAGATATAACAAATCTGTCAACAAAATGAGTAATTGTAACAGGCACTTTGGCTGACTGATTGCTTTGTGTGTACTATTTCATGATTACATATTTTTGCTAATACAGAATTTTCTTTCCATGGCAAGTTGAAAGTGTCTGGATTTTCAATTTGGTTAAAAAAAGTATATTTTAATGGATTGAATATTATGTATGAGATATTGTTTAAGTTGAACATTTTTATATTTCATTGCCTAGGCATATGGGAACAAAGACAGGTGGTACCTTTGAGTAAAAGGTAGAGTCTATACAAATAAATGGGCTTATTTAATTAGGCAGCGGAGTCCTCAATACATGAAATTAGATTCTTTAGTCTATAAACATTTTAATCTTTATTCTGTAAGCTTTTGCTTTTTTTGTTCTTTCCACTATGTTAAATACCCACAAAGGAATTACCTACAGCTGTATTTTTTTCTATTTATATAAAGTTGCAGCTGGAACTATCTTATGTTGCAGTTTAAACATAACTGTTATAAGTAAATGATTGGTTTAGTAACCCAAACTTTGTAAGCAACAGTAAGGGTCCTACATTTTCTAGACCCCTGTCTGGACACCTGTTTAGGCCAGCCAGGTTCATATAGAGATTATCAGTAAAAACATACAAATTCTGTAAAATTCACTAGCTGTTTGCAAAATCCTTTGACATATTTAGGTTGGTCCAAAATCTACTAGCATAAATTAAAGCCTTTGATAAATGTATACTATAAGTATGTTCTAATAACATTTGCTGTGTCATAAAATGCAGTATTTTATTAACCAGCTTATCCACAATCTAAAAAATGAAGATGTTTCCAACACTGTTCATCCTACTTTAAAAAGTTACATCTGGTTAGTCTGGTTGAAAAAAGACACCAGTCCATCCAGTTTAACCCACAGAGAAAAATAAAAAAGCACACACGAATCGAAAACCTCCATATACACAATCCTATACACACAGTTTATCCAGAGGAAGGAAAAAAAAAACAATAAAGCATGATCCAATTTTCTCCAGTGAGGAAAGATATCCTTCCTGATCCCCCAAGAGGCATTTGTATATTCCCTGGATAGACTTTACCTATAAATATTAGCATTACTTAAGTTGACAAGTGGAATCCTATTTAAAACGTTTAAAGCTGAGCTCCAGTTCATGGAGGTGTGTGTTTGTTAAAAATCATTAAATGTACCTGTATTTTTAAAATCAGCTAGTTTAAGTATATGATTATTACTTGAAATCCACTTCTTACAATCCTTTATATAGCAGAGTTTAGATTAGGAGAGGAAGAAACAGCTTGAGAAGTCAATCTGTTGTACTATAGTTCTGAGGAATGAACAGGGAACATGCTGATATAAAGGAGCGAGCAGAGGGATGACTTTATCAGCCTTTTGTTTCTCTGTCCACATAAAGGCTGGGGGCAGGCACAAGACCTGGTTTTATGACCTAACTGCAGCAAAGAAAATTCATGTCTCCAAGCTGACTGTGCTTTGTGTTGGGGCTGTGCAAACCTTAGGAATGAACAGAAACACAAACCCTTTACAAGTTAAACCACTCTCATATATGTATTTCATTTGTGTATGTAGCTGTTGGTCTGGAGTTCAGCTTTAAGACCCACTGACTAAATCTAAACACTAAATTTTATTTATGCATAGCATACTAGCTCATTATGAATTACTTACCTGAGATCGAAGCCCCGGCATCGGCCCTCATTCACCTTCTCCGACGCCGCCATCTATCCCAGGGTGACTTCCGGGTATCGCAGCTCCGGCGCTGTGACTGGCCGGAGCCACGATGACATCACTCCCACGCATGCGCGCTGGTGCCGCCACTAACGGCATGATCACCGTCAGAAACGGCACGCTCAGTGCGCCTGCGCTTGATGTCTATGGCGCATGCGCCGTAGACATCAGTGCCGCTATTCCTGCAAATATCTCCTAAACCTTTTAGGTTTGGGAGATATTTCTTGCACCTACAGGTACGCCTTAATCTAGGCTTACCTGTAGGTTAAAGTGGTTGTAATGGGTTTACAACCACTTTAAGTGGTACAAAAGCAATACTAAAAAATTACACATGATGCACTCTTTCACTAACCAGTGAAACAAACCAGTCTTTGTTTTTCTGAGTCCTTCTGTGGCTTTTTTTACATGTTAATCTTCTTGTTATTTTTCAACCCATTTACCACTAACAGGGCTGCTTACAATTGTCAGCTTTTATTCATTTAGTTAAAACCCTTAACCCAAAAAGGAGAAAAATGTTTTTGTCAGTGCTTAAAAAAAGATAGAGGAGTCACCCTAACACAAGAAATGATTACTGGCTGGATCACCAGGTGGAAAAAAAAAAGCTGTAATATATACATATACACAGTACTGCACAAAAGTTTCAGAGAGATTTGAAGAAATGCTGTGAAGTAAGAATGCTTTCCAAAATATATATTTTATTTGTATCAATTTACAAAATGGAAAGTGAATGAACAAAAGAAAAATCTAAATTATTATTAAATAAATATTTGGTGTGGCTACCCTTTGGCTTTGAACCAGCACCAATTCTTACACTTGCACAAAGTCAAGGAATTTGTATGATTAATCAGTTATACCAAGCAGGTGCTAATGATCATTTCATATGTAGGTTGAGCCCACGTTCACACTGAGGGTGGGTTTGAAATTGTGTGAGTTCGGCTGCCAAATCGCATGCCAAATCGGCCCAATGTAAACGTGGGCTTAAACACATTCGTTACACAGAAACAGCTGTGTTGGAGGCGTAAAACTGGGTGAGGAACAGCCAAACTCTGCTAATAAGGTGAAGTTGTGGAAGACAGTTTCATGTCACAGGTCATACACCATGGCAAGACTGAGCACAGCAACAAGACACAAGGTAGTTATACTGCTTCAACAAGGTCTCTTCCTGGCAAAGATTTCAAAGCAGACTAGGGTTTCAAGAAGAGCTGCATAAGCTCTTTTAAAGAAGCTCAAAGAAACGTGCATGAAGGTAAAAAACCTTCTTTGTGCATCAGCTCCCTTTTATACTTACCTGAGCCTCATCATGATCCAGCGATGTGCACAAAGGCCTCGGCTTTATGGGGACTCTCATTGGCAGAGATAGCAGCCGGTGAGCCAATTTTGGAGAGAGAGGGGGCAGGGCCAAACTGCGGCTCTGTGTGTGAATAGACACACAGAGCAGCGGCTCAGGAGCAAGCCTACTTGGGTGCCCTCATTGCAGGCTGCTTGCTGTGAGGGAACTCGGCAGGAGGGAGGGGTCAGGAGTGCTGGCAGGGGACCCGAAAAGAAGAGGATCGGAGCTGCTGTGTGAGCAACCGCTGCACATAGCATGTAAGTATAACATTTTTGTTTTTTAACCATTTCAATACAGGGCATTTTCATCCCTTTCCTACCCAGGCCAATTTTCAGCTTTCAGCGCTGTCACATTTTGAATGACAATTGCGCGGTCATGCAACACTGTACCCAAACAACATTTCTTTATCATGCATCATGGGACACGGAGCCTAAGTAATAACTTAATGGGTTATGAGCCACCTACAGGTGATTGGACACTGGTATACCCAATACAGGAAGTTCACTCCCCTATATCACTCCTCCTTCCAGGAGTACCTCAGTTTTTTTGCCAGTGTCTAAGGTGTTGGTCACGAGTGAAGTTGTGCTCTGTCGAGCTCCAGGAGGGATCCATGCTGGATTTAAATAACCTCCACAACCAGATCCACTGAGGCCAGAGGGTGGTACCCGGGCCTCGCATAGAAGAACAAGGTTTTGCCTGTAACGCCTCTCTTGGAGGGCTAGACCCCAGGAACGAGTACTCTTTTTGGTTTCGCTACATTACCTAAAGTTGCTCCTGAGGGGTGCTATACAGGTCCAAAGGAGTGGAACCCCTATTAAGGGACCCAGTCTTTGAAGGTTTACTAATGCAGCCCGCTGTGATGGGTGAAGTTTGGATCTGTCTGTTTCAGCAGTATCCTGCAGCGAGGATAAGGTAAGGGAAGAAGCCTAGGAACTGTAAAAGGTCCACCTATGCCTTTTCTTCATATAATAAACATTGTATGCCTTAAAATCTCCACTAGAGGAATTAAATTACACATACCTTGGTACGTTGCTTCTCAGCAGCTCTGTGTCCTGGCTATAACAGCATGTGTGGTCCCAGCAGTCAGTGGGGGTTTCCTATTTGAACAGATGGTGTTTCCTCTTCTGAAGGAACTAAGTGGGGGTACAGCAGCAGTTTATAATGACATTTTTTTATGTATAAACGGCCCCTACTAAGACAACTTAGTACATATCTTGCAGATTAAGGAGCCAAACACTCTGCTGATAAAACTCCCCCCTCCCCTCCCAGAGAGGTGCGGTGGTGGCTTCACATATATTACTTTTATATTTTAAACTTGCCTTTTGTTAAAAACACTGTCCAGCAAGGGGATTGTTGCGCCCCAGTCCTTGTACTTAGGTAGTGTGTTCGCCACTCTGGCAAGGTGCCAGATGGCGTTCACAGCCTCCTCCTCATCAGGTCTGTATTTGCAGACCTAAATGCTGTTTGCGTGCGTACTGGATCTTTTTTGAAAGAAGAAGGGGGCGGGTATTAGAGAGGGGCGTGGTCTAAGAAACAGGCGGCGCCGTGTGTGGGATGTAGCGTCCTCGTGGAGCACACGCCGCACGCGCTGAGGGGCGGAAGACGCTGAGGATGCCAGATCAGGCTCACACCTGAGGCTTTAAAAGACAGGCGCTCTCATTATCAGAAATCTCTAAGAGCAACTGAGGAGAGGAAGTCTGACACACTAGAGGACCCAGGAGCGCTGGGTCACGTAAGGGATGTATACAGGCATTTCCAGTGCAGGAAATACAATTGTTATTCAGCACCAAAAGCTGATCTTTATGGTGGCATTGTTTTGCTAAACTATTGCTCAGCAAGTAGTATATTTTTTCTTAAGTGCCTCTGCTTTTGTGCTTAGCTCTACTATGACTTCCAGAGCTACCACTAAGGTACCAAAAATTCCACCCCAGGCACTGGGAACTCCAGTCATGCCTCCACACTCTTCTTCTTCGGAGATACCAGACATGGCAAGACAGGGTGAGTCATTGGAACCCTGTATACATGACTGAAGATGCATTTTCCTCTGCCCTGCAGGGCCTAGAAGGAAGATTAGCGGCTTTAAACGCATCCTCCATCCAAGTGGATAGGAAGCGTGCTAGATCCCCCTCCCCCACCTCAAACCCTTTACCAAGGGAACAATGGGGACAGGATGAGGTATTACCCTCAGACGATCGAGAGGAAAAACAAACCAATTATTCCTCTGCAGAGGAAACAACAGTTGATGATTCAGTTTCGCAATCTGAGGTACAAACACCAATGGAGATGGTTCGTTCCACTTTCATGCTACCCCTAACAGAGTCAGCTGAAAGTCTGATTTATTCCTTGGGTTCTTTAAAACCTTTACAGCCTTTTCATGCGTTTCCAGTCCATGCATTACTAGAAAAGCTTATTTATGCTGAATGGGATCATCCGGGTAAGCATTTTCACCCTCCAAAGAGATTCTCAGTTCTCTATCCCATGGAGGAGAAACTCACCAAAAAATGGAAGGTACCAGCAGTTGACGCTGCGATTTCCAGTGTGAATAAAAGTTTAACTTGTCCGGTAGACAATGCACAAATGCTTAAAGATTCAACAGATAAAAAGTTGGAATTCCTGTTGAAATCCTCTTGGCAGGGGCCGTTACTCAGCCTGCAGTTGCTGCAATAGGCATCTGTCAGTCCCTAAAGGACCAGTTCACAGAGGCTCTCAAAGAGGTCCCTGCACAACAGGCAGGTGAGTTGGCCGAACTACCAAAGGCATTATGGGGTTGATTTACTAAAGGCAAATAGACTGTGCACTTTGCAAAGTGCAGTTGCTCCAGAGCTTAGTAAATGAGGCAAAGCTTCACTTTGCAATGAATACCCAATCACGTGCAAGGAAAATAAAAAAAAACAGCATTTCTGCTTGCACATGATTAGATGATGGAAATCAGCAGAGCTTCTGCCTATTTACTAAGCTCTGGAGCAACTGCACTTTTCAAAGTGCACAGTCTATTTTCCATTAGTAAATCAACCCCTATTATTTGCTATAGACCATACGAAAGATTCTATTCACCAGGGGTCCCGCCTTGCGCTTGTGCTAGTACACATGCGTAGGAAACTTTGGTTAAAAAATTGGTCAGCCGAAGCACCCTGTAAAAAGCTTCTGACTAGTTACACTTTTCATGGGGAGCGACTATTTGGCGATGATTTGGATAAATACATTCAAACGGGAAGAGTACTCTTTTGCCGGTCAAAAGAAAGTATAAACGTCCTTCATTTAAACTGATTTTTTCTCCTGCACCAGGGGCATCCGCCTCGAGGCAGTGGCAATGGCCTCCGCCGTCAGACTCTAGAGGAAAACCTCAGGGTCAGGCCGAGTCTCAAAAGAAGACCTGGGGCCGGAAATCTGTAAAAAGCCTCATCATGAAGAGGCACCCCCCTCACCAGAGTGGGGGGAAGACTTCTGCAATTCTCAGAAGTCTGGCAAAAGGAGATTCAGGACAGGTGGGTCATCTCCATGGTGTCTCTAGGATACAAACTAGGATTTCGGGAGTTTCCACCATCAAACGTTCCCAAAGATGCAGGGAAAAAGCAATCTCTGTTTCATGCATTAGATCAGTTACTGGCTCAGGGGGTGATCATACAGATCCCCACAGAAAAGCAAGGTTTGGGGTTTTATTCAAAACTTTTTACGGTACCAAAGCCAAATGGAGATGTCAGACCAATTCTAGATCTAATGAATCTAAATCAGTTCCTGAAGATCCGCTCCTTTTGCATGGCGTCGATCAGGTCAGTAGTTTCCATCCTACAAGGAAGAGAACTTCTGGTGTCCATCGACATCAGGGATGCATATGTGCATGTCCCTATATTTCCCGCTCACCAAAGGTTTCTGCGATTCGAAGTAGAACAGCAGCACTTTCAGTTTGTAGCCTTGCCCTTCAGGCTAGCTACAGCAACCCGGGTGTTCACAAAAGTACTGGCCCCACCTCTAGCCAGGTTAAGGGCACAGGGCATAACAGTCTTGGCGTACCTAGACGATCTATTGCTAGTAGATTAGTCAGTGGCTCGCTTGGAGCAAAGTGTACCCACCACAACCAGTTACCTGAAAAGTCTGGGTTGGATTCTTAACCTAGAGAAGTCTTCCTTAAAACTGCTAAGAAAGCTGGAGTATTTGGACCTGATCATAGACACAGCCCAGAAAAAGGTCTTCTTGCCTCAGGCAAAATTCAACTCCATACGAGAGCTTGTCTGAATGTTCAGGTTGAAAGGAAATCCCTCAATTCGCCTTTGCATGAGGTTGCTAGGAAAGATGGTGGCTTCTTTTGAAGCAGTCACCTATGCCCAGTTCCATTCGAGACGGTTGCAAAACAGTTTCCTGTCTGCTTGGAACAAAATGATCCAAGCTTTGGACTTGCCAATGCGGCTGTCCCCAAGGGTGTCCCAAAGCCTCAGTTGGTGGTTACTAACCCAGAATCTGCTGAAAGGAAAATCCTTCAGACAAATTATCTGGAAAGTAGTAAAGACAGATGCCAGCCTTTCAGGCTGGGGAGCAGTATTAGAGAAGACGACTGTCCAGGGACAGTGGTCAAGAACCGAAAGAGCCTTGCCCATCAACATCCTAGAGATTCGAGCAGTGCGTCTGTCTCTGAAAGCCTGGACTTCCAGGTTAAGGGATTGTCCTGTCAGGATCCAATCCAACAATGGCACGACTGTGGCCTATATCAATCACCAAGGGGGCACCAAAAGTCTCTCAGCACAGAGAGGGGTGAACCATATTCTAACTTGGGCAGAAAGGAATGTTCTGTGCCTATCGGCAGTTTTTATTCCAGGAGTAGAGAATTGGCAGGCGGACTTTTTAAGTCGCCTGCAGTTATTCCCGGGGGAATGGTCTTTTCACCCCGACATTTTTCGGGCTGTTTGCCAAAGATGGGGGACTCCGGATGTGGATCTTCTAGCGTCCAGATTTAAAACGAAGTTAGTCAACTTCGTGTCCAGGACAAGGGATCCACTCGCATGCGGAACAGATGCGTTGGTGACCCCGTGCGATCAGTTTTCACTGATCTATGCATTCCCCCCTATGCAGTTGCTGCCACGACTTCTTTGCAGGATCAAGCTGTGAAGAAATCCGGTAATTCTGGTAGCACAAGCATGGCCCAGAAGTATGCAGAATGGTATGCAGAAATCATAAAGATGGCAGTGGAGGATCCATGGTCCATTCCACTAAGGCCAGACCTGCTCTCACAGGGGCCGATATTCCACCCTACTTTACGAACGCTAAATTTAACGGCCTGGCTATTGAAACCCACATTCTGAAGAAACATGGGCTTTCCGGGTCAGTTACCTCTATCTTGATTAATGCAAGGAAGCCAGCTTCCAGAGCTATATATTATAGAGTCAGGAAGGCTTATGTTTCCTGGTGTGAATCCAAGGGTTGGCACCCTCGGAGATATATCATAGGCAGAATTCTTGCCTTTCTAAAATTAAGCATAGAGATGAAATTGGCCTTTAGTACTATTAAGGGCCAAGTCTCAGCCTTATCGATCTTATTTCAAAGACCACTTGCTAAGCATTCTTCCGGGGTTTCATGCAAGGGGCGATGCTGATTAATTCGCCAGTTAAATCACATTTGAGCCCTTGGGACTTGAACTTAGTTTTGTCAGTTACAAAAACAGCCTTTTGAACTGATACAGCATATTCCCTTAGTCCTTCTGACAAGGAAGCTGCTATTCTTGGTTGCTATATCCTCAGCAAGGAGGGTTTCGGAATTGGCTGCTCTTTCTTGTAAAGAGCCATATTTGATTATTCATGAGGACAGAGTGGTGTTACGCCCTCGTCCAGACTTTTTGCCAAGGGTGGTTTCAGGTTTTCACCTGAACCAAGATATTGTTCTGCCATCGTTTTTTCCAAAACCATGTTCCAGGGAAGAAAAGTCACTACATTGTCCTGATGTGGTGAGAGCAGTGAAAATCTATTTAAAAACAACTGCTCAGATTCGTAAGACTGTCTTATTTATTCTGCCAGAGGGTCCTAAGAAAGGACAGGCAGCGTTGAAATCCACTGTCGCTAAGTGGATTCGACAAGTTATAATTCAAACTTATGATTTAAGGGGGAAGATTCCCCCTTTTCAAGTTAAAGCGCACTCTACCAGGTCGGTTAGTGCTTCTTGGGCAGTGTGTTACCAGGCCTCCTTGGCTCAGATCTGCAAGGCCGCAACTTGGTCTGCAGTACATACATTCACAAGATTTTATCAGGTGGATGTAAGGAGGTATGAGGATATCGCCTTTGGGCACAGTGTGCTGCAGACAACAGTATAAGTCCTCAGGTCTGGAGATGCCCAAGGGTTGTCTCTCCCTCCCCTCAAATAGCATTGCTATGGGACGTCCCATTAAGTTATTACTTAGGCTCTATGTCCCATGATGTACGATAAAGAAAATATTATTTTTATACCAGCTTACCTGTAAAATCCTTTTCTTGGAGTACATCATGGGACACAGAGGTCCCTCCCCTCTTTTATGGGGTTTAAGTATATTGCTTTGCTACAAAAACTGAGGTACTCCTGGAAGGAGGAGGGGTCTTATAGGGGAGTGAACTTCCTGTATTGGGTATACCAGTGTCCAATCACCTGAAGGTGGCCCATAACCCATTAAGTTATTAATTAGGCTCTGTGTCCCATGATGTACTCCAAAAAAAGGATTTTATAGGTAAGCTGTTATAAAAATCCTATTTTTTATCATTTTTTTTCCCCACAAATATAGCTTTCTCTTGGTGGTATTTGATCACCACTGGGTTTTTTATTTTTTGCTAAACAATTAAAAAAAGACCAAGAATTAAAAATTTTTTTTAAATAAGTATGTTTTCTCCTTCACTAACGAGCACTGATGAGGCTGCACTGAAGAGCACTGATTAGGTGGCACTGATGATGAAGCACTAATATTCAGCACTGACAGGAGGCACTGATGGGCACTCATAGGTGGCACTGATAGGCAACACTGATGAGCCACTGACAGGCATTATTGATGGACACTGATTAGCATCACTAATAGGCACTGAATGTCATCCTTGATGATCATGGGGTGGGCTCTAGTGGGCATGCCTGGTAGGCTCTAGTGGGCATCCTTGATGGGTCTGCACTAATAATCAATGCACTGATTATCAGCGCAGACCCCCCTGTCAGGAGGGCCGCCAATTGACTCTCCTCTACTCGTGCCTTGTCAGCTCGAATAGAGGAAAAGCTGATAAATGGCACTACCTAGTTACGATGTGACCAGCTGTGATTGGACACAGCTGATCACATGGTAAAGAGCCTACATCATATGCATTTTACCAAGATCTGAGATGCGGTGTGTCAGTAAGCCTCGCGAGCGGCTTATCCTGCTGGACGTCATATGACACCAGTCAGGATAACACAACCTTTAAAAGGTAGTGCAGCACTAAAATGGAAAATAATAAAATATGTGAATCTGTAAAAGTTCATATGCGCAGGCAAGTTCCCAATGGGTGTTCACTCGTGATGAAAAATATTCATGCAGGTGACAATGCGTAGAACCTCCACCACTGATGACACTAGCCGCTCACCTCTTTGCATGGACCCCTGTAATAACAGTCAGGTCCCATGTAGGTTCAATGAAAGACTTTACCTTCAGTCAAGATCACAGACAACACTGAAGCGCTCCACTCGTCCTGATTTCCTCATGGGGGGTCACTAGAACTCCATACAGATAGATACATGGAATAAAGGACCATATATAGTGCTCTCTGCGTCCAACTTCATTTATTAGATAAAAGAGTATCACTTACAAGCAAGGCACTATACCCTAGTGCAGTGATGGCGAACCTAGGCACCCCAGATGTTTTGGAACTACATTTCACATGATGCTCAACTACCCTGCAGAGTACATGAGCATCATGGGAAATGTAGTTCCAAAACATCTGGGGTGCCAAGGTTTCACCATCACTGTGTACTAAACACAATGCTGGCCGCGGGTGACGTCACGTGATCCTTACGTTCCTTATGCATTGCATCCTGTGGGCGGGACTTCGTCAGCAGATACGGGATCGTTTGATACCACCCGCCTATTTGTATTGTCGGCCAGTATGCCAATTAAAGTGTGCCCTGGAAGTGACATGGAGACATTATGTAAACATTCCTCGGATGTGAAACATCCTCTTCTGGTGTATTTCAAAGGACTCCTCCTTTGTTAATATGTGACCAAAGAGACACCTTCCTGGTGTACACTTGGCTACGGCGACTCCAGACTTACCCAGCAACTCCAGGAAGTGTATCACCGCGCTTATTAACTGTTAATCGTGTGTTAGCCCACCTTTACATTTCCACCAACCGCACACAATACACCCGGAAACTTGGAAAACTCCTGTGCAAAAGCGGTGCAACGTGAGCAATACACCATGTTGATTCATAGATACATCTAATGGGAAATAGGGAAAAATAACCCAATTAACCTCATATGAGATACAATTTGAATAATCTACCATCCGCGGGCGTCACTGCACTCGCACACAAAAACGCTTAATATACACATTGAGTACATAATAAATACATAATATAATATAAATATAAATATAAAAATACAAATGTAAAATACTAACTATCAGATATAAAACAATTAAGATCAAATTCCACATTTAAACCTAGTGGCACAGACACTCTAGTTTCATATATCCAATACAATTCTCTACAACTAAGCTGCCTGATAAAATTCCCTCCCCTCCAGTGTTTATTCACTTTTTCTATGCCCCAAAATTTCAAACACCTAGGATCTCTATTATGGAAGAGTCGGAAGTATTTAGATACATTATGGATAATAAGCCCCCCTTTTTTTTATATATTATTCACATGTTCATCAATACAGACATGGAGGGGCCTAGACGTCCTTCCTACATATTGTAAGCCACAGTCACATTCTAAAATATAAACAACCCCAACTGTGGCACATGTAATAAGATCCTTAATGGGGTATTGTATATTTGTTGCCTGGGCTGTGAATGCTTTACGTTTTTTCTCATTTTTTCTTGCATGTTGGCAGGCCGTGCATCGACAACACACATGAAACCCTGTTTGGAGGGAAAACAACTTGTTGTCCAACTGCTTAGGTGGATCCACAACACCCGGAGCCAAATGAGCCATGGTTCGGCCCGCCCCCTCAGTCTCCTGATTGGCTCACTGGCTTTGATTGACAGCAGCGGGAGCCAATGGCTTCTTCTGCTACCAATAGGCAATCAGGAGTGCTAGTCCCCAGAAGAATGCATGAAGGTAAAAAACATTGTGCCTTTAGAACCACTTCAGTGTAAAGAAGAACAAGGAGTCCTGGATGTGATGATTTGGCCTCCAAAGAACCCTGATCTCAACATCAAGTCTGTCTTGGATTACATGAAGAGACAGAAGGATTTGAGTCAGCCTACATCCACAGACAATCTGTGGTTGGTTCTCCTAGAAGTTTGGAACGACCTGCTTGCCAAATTCCTTCAAAAACTGTGTGCAAGTATACCTAGAAGAATTAATGCTGTTTTGAAGGCAAAGGGTGGTCATCTCCAAATATTGATTTGTTTTGGATTTCCGTTCATTTACTTTCCATTTTGCTAATTGATGAAAATAAACTATTAACACTTCTACTTCTGAAAGCATTTTCAATTTACAGCATTTTTTTCACACCTGCCTAAAACTTTTGCACAGTGGTGTTTGTATGTATTTATATTATTTATTCATGTTAGTTTAGATACACTTTAATATGTTCAGCAGAATTGCTTCTTTTTTTATTTTTATTTAACTTGCATTGTAGTAAAAAATTGTGAATTGCTATCACAGACCAAAAAGCTATTATAACAAAAGCCTGGCAAGTCCCTCCACCTGAAAGGTCCCATACCATCTTGGTTTGTGATCAAAGTTGGATTGGCATAACTTGAACATGAAAGCAAAGAAATGTTTTATGTAACCTTCTATTATATTAATAGAACTATTGGTGGCCTTCGGCTGTATTTGGATAAAGATGCATGACTTCCCTAGGCTTGAGTTACAATCCAGTAAGTGATGACGAGGCAAACACAGAGTCATTGCCACTCAAAAAATAAGACTCTTCCCTAAAATATTAGGAAACAAGAACATCAAAGAAGACATCTGCTGTTGTCAAGAACTATACTATAACTTTACAATTGTGGGTGCAAGAGGTGAATATTAGAAGTGTCACACAAATCTGCATTGCAAGCTGTAAGGCCAACTCTGATAGCAGCGAGTATATTTTGCTGGATCCCAACATTAGGCCTGCAAGTAAGTGAAATCTACTGAGTGCCATTAGTTTCCAGCGAAACAAACTTAAAGTGGTTGTAAAGGCAGAAGTTTTTTTTTTATCTTAATGCATTCTATGCATTAAGATAAAAATCCTTATGTGTGCAGCTCCTCCCTCAGCCCCCTAATACGTACCTGAGCCCCTTTTCGTTCCAGTGATGTCCACGAGTGCCTCAGGCGACTGGGACCCTCCCTTCTGAATGGCTGAGACACAGCAGCAGCGCCATTGGCTCCTGCTGCTGTCAATCAAAGGCAGTTAGTCAATGAGTAGAGAGGGGGGGTGGGGCCGAACCATGGCTTTGTGTCTGAATGGATACACAAAACTGCGGTTTAGGTCGGGAGGTTCCCATAGCAAGTTGCTTGCTGTGGGGGCACAAACAGGATTAAGGGGCCAGGAGCCGAGAAGAGGATCCGGGCTGCTCTGTGCAAATCCACTGCAACAGACCAGGAAAGTATAACATGTTTGTTATTTTTATAGAAAAAAAAAACACGAGACTTTAGTATCACTTTAATTATTGTTGCACTTGGGGCAAGTGAACTAAAGTTATTACAGCATTGTCATATATGTTTTCTACTAGCATCTCCCGTCTCACATTCCATGACAACATTTATCACCTCTGATCAGTCTGTCAGCAGTATATTCTTGTTTTCCAACGACAGAATGATTATATTTTGTTTTAACATTTATCAGCTGTATTTGCGGCAGCAATTTAAATTTACCACTCATCCATTGCAATAATGTAAAAAGCAGTACAACATAATACTTTGCACATACCTTTATAAGTACATCAATTTAAATAAATGTTAACTTCAGTGAGCAGGTGGAGATGATATTGCACTTGCCTGTATAATGTTAAATTGGTTATAAAGCCAAAAAATAGTGTGAAATCCAATTATGCTCCATGAAAGCCTTTTGACAATGTTTTCTGAAGTTAAAGGATGGATTTGGCAATTTCAGCCATTAAAATATTTTACTTTTTTAATGTAACAGTGAGTGGAACATACTTGAAGCAAAATATATAAATACCATTAAATTAAAGTGCAGTTTTAAAATTATGGACCATGTTTTGCCATGTTTTATTTACTCTTTATTGCCAAAATCTTTAATACTTGAATAAAATAATCATTTAAATTAAGATGCAAACATCTTGTATCATGTTCAAGACCAATACAAATGTAGAAAACTTAAGCATACGTTCAGAAAAAAACATTTGATCTCTAGTTTCTAGGGTTAGAACTTGTCAGATTTTCTATTTTTGTCTGTGCTCACTTCCTGCTACAAAGACACAATAGGAAATGAGATGAAATGACCCTAAAATGTCTGAGATACAATTTTTGAAAGTTATCAAAAGGGATGAGTAAATTTGTGTTTATGAGTCTAATTTGAAATTTGCAAAAGAGACTCAGCTAACCAGAGACAAAAACTATACACTGCATTTTAGTTTTTTTCTTATATTTGGTGGCGAAATTTTATAACCAGGTGCAAATCATTACCATAACAGAAAGTAAGGCTGGCTATTCTGAGTGGCAAATATGGCAATAAAAATCATGATGGAAAACCAGCATTTGATCAGTGCTTGCAACCAATGGATGCAAGTATTGATCAGTGTATTCTGGCTGGAGTGGAGCCCCCCCCAGTCAGAATGCAATACCTCAATGGAATAGATCTCTGCATTAAACATTGTTGTGTTGATGTGGGATCTGTGAGTTTTTCATTCAATCCGCTGGCTGAACAAAACAAAAAAAAACATTAAATGTGTACCCTGCTTAAGTCTTCCTCTCTCTAACCAAGGCAACAAAAGTTTTTGTTAAATTTCCGCTTGCTTTGCAGGGTGTTTATGGTGCAGCCTCATTTACTTGATTTGCCAGTGGTACTGAACTGAACATGGCAGGGAGATACATTTTTGCCCGAGCTGCAAATCAAGCATCACAACCATGCCATGGCCTTGAGTGGTTGTATGTTTTCTTTTAGCTGGGTGGTTGGGGGGCAGTAGAACTGCTACTCAACTGCCTGTTTTTTTTGTTGCCCATGTAAACAAGGCCTTAGACTAACGCAATATTTATGCCAGACTCTTAAAGAGGAAGTAAAACCTGATGGGTTTTCCTTCCTTTCTTCTTTCCTGCAAAGTAAAGGCATAATGGGCTAGTATGCATCGCATACTAGCCCATTATGTGACGCATACCTGCAAAGGAAGGCCGCACCATCCCCACTGCAGGACTACAGCTGTGACTTGCCGGAGCCGCATGACATAAATCCCGCGCATGCGCGCGGGAGCCACCAGTCATGGCACCCGCCCCTGAAGAAGTGGCACGGGCGAGCGTTCCTTCAGAGAGCATGTGCCAATGACAAGTCTTTTGCAGACTTAAACAGTTTTTCTTCTAAGATTGCCCTGTATTTGGCTCCATATATCTTCCCATCAACTCTGACCAGCTTCCCTGTTCCTGCTGAAGAAAAGCATCCCCACAGCATGATGCTGCCACCACCATGTTTCACGGTGGGGATGCTGTGTTCAGGGTGATGTGCAGTGTTATGCCGCGTACACACGGTCGGACTTTTCAGCTACAAAAGTCCGACAGCCTGTCCAACAGACTTCCGGAGGACTTTCGGCAGACTTGCGGCGGACTTGTGGCAGACTTTCTAACGAACGGACTTGCCTACACACGACCACACAAAAGTCCGATGGATTCGTACGTGATGACGTACACCAGACTAAAATAAGGAAGTTCATAGCCAGTAGCCAATAGCTGCCCTAGCGTGGGTTTTTGTCCGTCGGACTAGCACACAGACGAGCGGATTTCGGGGTCCGTCGTAGTTACGACGTAAAGATTTGAAGCATGTTTCAAATCTAAAGTACGTCGGATTTGAGGCTAAAAAAGTACGTTGAAAGTCCGGAGAAGCCCACACACGATCGGATTACCAGCCAGCTTTAGTCCGTCAGCGTCCGTTGGACTTTTGTAGACGAAAAGTCCGACCGTGTGTACGCGGCTTTAGTTTTCCGCCACACATAGCGTTTTGCTTTTATGCCAAAAAGTTCAATTTTTGTCTCTGTATCTGACCAGAGCACCTTCTTCCACCTGTTTGCTGTGTCCCCCACATGGCTTCTTGAAAACTGCAAACAAGAATTCTTATGGCTTTCTTTCAACAATGGCTTTCTTCTTACCACTCTTCCATAAATGCCAGATTTGAGGAGTGCACGACTAATAGTTGTCCTGTGGACAGATTCTCCCACCTGAGCTGTAGATCTCTGCAGCTCCTTCAGAGTTACCATGGGCTTCTTGGCTGCTTCTCTGATTAATGCTGTCCTTGCCTGACCTGTCAGTTTAGGTGAATGGCCATGTCTTGGTAGGTGTGCAATAGTGCCATACCCTTTCCATTTCCGGATGATGGATTGAACAGTGCTCCATGAGATGTTCAAAGCCTGGGATATTTTTTTATAACCTAATGCTGCTTTAAACTTCTCCACCACTTTATTCCTGACCTATCTGATGTGTTCCTTGGCCTTCATGATGCTGTTTGTTCACTTAGGTTCTCTAACAAAGATCTGAGGGCTTCACAGAACAGCTGTATTTATATTGAGATTAAATTACACACAGGTGGACTCTATTTACTAATTAGGTGACTTCTGAAGGCAATTGGTTCCACTAGATTTTAGTTAGGGGTATCAGAGTAAAGGGGGATGAATACAAATTCACGCCATATTTATTTTTTATTTTTTTTAGAATCATTTATCATTTTTCTTCCACTTCACACTTATGTGCCACTTTGTGTTGGTCTATCACAGTGGTCATCAACGCCTGTCCTCAGGACCCACTAACAGGCCAGGTTTGCAAGATAACTGAAATCCATCACAGGTGATGTCATGTGCTGCTCAGTGATTGCAGTATTCTATTCTGCATCTCCCCAAGGTAATACATAAAACCTGGCCAGTTAGTGGGCCCTGCGGACAGGGTTGATGACCACTGGTCTATCACATAAAATCCCAATAAAATACATTTACGTTTTTGGTTGTAACATGACAAAATGTGGAAAATTTCAAGGGCTGTGAATACTTTTTCAAAGCACTGTATTTATAAGTACAAATTACACAGGGAGGTTTACAACATCATTAGGATTACATATTGCAACTGTTCATACTTCAAAATATGCAAGCCTTTATTTGTTCTTTTACCACTAGATAATTCTATTTGGTTTAGGGTAGTAAACAGTTTATTATGATGATATTTAAGCGTAGAGCTGCTTGGTGAGAACTGAGAGATGTTGGTTATACAATCTGTGTAAGACCTGACAGCAGGGCTTTTTTTCTCAAACAATAGGTGCTGGAACTCAACCACGACCCCCCAAAACCCCTCCCCTCACACACACCCTCCAAATCACATCAAATAGTGGGTGTGGTCATATTTCACAAACAGTAGGAGGGTCTCAAAGGGGCATTAAATATCAGGATTGCATTACATACAGAGTGCAGAGTTCAGGGGGGTTACACACAGAGTGCAGAGCTGTCACTTCTAAACACAGAAACCAGACTTCTGTGTTTACAAGTGATTGTGGTGAGCAGGCACCAGAGGGTCTGAGCCAGAGGTGGTGGAACTGAGTTCCACCAAGTCCCCCCTGAAAAAAAGCCCTGCCTGACAGTGTATAGTTAACATCATTCTTTATCTAGCATAGCTTTTCTGTGGAATAGTACACGTCTGCTATGTAGTTTAGAATTTCTCATATGAATTAACCTTGTGTTGACCATATAGCACAGCTGTTCACAAGGACGGTGAAAATATACTAAGGATTTATATAAATTCCTGGAAGGAACACTATGCTTATTTTCAGACTTTACTTAGGAAAGTTAATGACTGTGAAGACATCATTCTGTTCAGTATTATCAAAGCAAATAACACAAACACACGATTTATCAATGTCATATCTATATCAGACATGTAATTAACATGTAGACGTGCCATTATTTATACTCGCAGTGATTAATGTATGTATCTTTTCATACTTCAGTGTTCATCTTTCTGTTTAAATGCTGTGTTATAACTGACTTGCTTTATGATTAATATAAACCCATTGGTTGCATTACCTAAACATATTTCAATTTAATGATGTGCCAGGCCACATACAATACTTAGCAGGTTAGGCTTATTTAGCAATAATTTTTAAGGTTTATTAAATATCCATAAGCGGAATATGCTAAATATTATGTCTTTAACAATATGAGGACCACGTCTAATATGTGAACAAATCAAAAATATTTAGGCATTTAATAGAAATTTCCTGATGTTTATTGCAATGTAAAATCAGTTGAAAAATATACCAAATGCCCTTTCATATGATTTTACTTTGAAATAAATGTGTAATTTGGCTACAACCTCACAATGTAGCAATTCAATTCTACATACACTTAATGCACTCACAACAATAATAACCTGACAAGGATTCTATGCTATCCAAAATTAGGAAAAAAGTTTTGGTTTTAGATGCACTTTAGTAATGAGAATTCTTTGCAGAAGTTTCATACTAATTGTAATACTGTGAAGGAATAGTATATGTTATAGTTTTGTATACGTTCCCTGAAAAGAATTATGCAGAAAGATGGTTTTCTTCCACAGGAACTGCATAGAAATCACCTGTCCTTTTTATTTTACCTTTTGAAGATTACAGTTGCTACTATCTTCTCAGTCTTAAGTATGGTGTGTATTGGTAGTCTTTTACGAGTAGCTCTAAAACCATAAAACCATCATTTCCTGCGTTGTTGTTACTGGCACAGCAAATCTGAATAACATACTATACCTTGAGTAAACACATGCTACATTATGCATTTCTGATATCTTTAAATCTATAAGATACCCAGATATGTTTTTAATATCTCCTTAACCTGGTTGACATTGCAACTCCCACTTTTTTTCTATAAATTTTCTTTCCATGACTCATAGATACTTTTAATATCAAGCATGGCTCATGAACCGAGGCAAGTTTTATATAGTTGTAAATGCGGTTGGTGGTGTTGCGTGAAATTATAAAGTAGTTTCTGCATGATCAGTAAAGACAAATATTGTCACTTTGATCCACATTAGATCTAAGAGCAATGTACAAGGCACTACTTTAGAGTTTTCCAGCAATAAAATTTGCATTTTTTAATTAATTCTCTGAATTTTGCAATCCCTCCCGAAGCTGCTCTGAGAAACAGCTGTTTCACTTTGTTTCATTACTGGCACACCCCTGGGTATTCTCCAAAGTAACTGTGTAAAAGAAAAGAAATACATGAAATCTTAAGAACACTGATAAAAAGTCTACGAACATTTCAAATTCTGTGGCCAATTCACTGGACAGAAGGATACAATTGGGCCTATGTACTGTACATAAAATAAGTACAGTCTGGAGGAGAAAAGTGAAGAGGGAGACATGATTGGACAAACAAATGGCCACTGCCCCCATCTATAACTGGCCTTTGCAGCAAGGAGCACATGGAAGGGCGACTCATGTTAAACAAAACCAAAGAAAATTCCCAACTCAACTTACCAACCAGCCTGCAACCAACCAAATTATCCTGTATAACAGTATGCGTTAGAAAAACAGTGGTTTTGTTTGCACACATTTGCAAAAACATGTAAGCTGCAGAGCCACTGCATGGCACCCCGGTATTATCTGCAGTGCTAACTTTTTAAAATGATGCATGTATTTGCAAATGTGTGCCACCTAAACCCCTGTATTTAACACATAATGTTAGACAGGATAATTTGGTTGGTTGCAGGCTGGTAAGTTGAGCAGGGAATTTTCTTTAGTTTTGTTTGACATGCCTTTCCATGTACTCCTTGCTGCGAAGGCCAGTTATAGGTGGGGGCAGTGGCCATTTGTTTGTACTGTTGGAATACGGGTGAGGGGATGCACTGGACACCTTTCCTGCCATAGTGCTATGTGCTGGGTGTCCAGTGCTCCCCTGTGCCTTTTAGGAGGGGTGGGTTCCCTCCAGGCTCACCCGCCCTTTACCTGTCCTTTATTAAGTATTTGCTTCTACTATGGAGGCTCTCAAAAATTTATAGAGTTAGGACTGCAGATAATACTGGAGTGCCATGACATGGCTCTGCGGCTTACGCATGTATTTGCAAATGTGTGCAAACTAAACCCCTGTTTTTAATGCATACTGTTAGACAGGATAATTTGGTTGGCTGCAGGCTGGTTGGTAAGTTGCGCTGGAAATTTTCTTTGGTTTTGCTTGGAGACATGTTTGAAACCTTTAAATACCTCAAGGCGGTGAATAAGGTTCAGGAGGGCAGTATTTTTAATATGAAGCCAAGATCAAGTACCACATGCACATGACCTCAAACTAGCAGGAGGGAAGTTCAAAACCTATCTTAGAAAGTATTATTTTACTGGAAGAGTAGTAGATGCTTGGAATTAATTCTACCATAGGTAGTGAGTCAATCAACAGTATATAGATTCTAACATGCTTGGGACAAACAGAGATCTATACTCAGACAAAAAAGTTAACCAAAAAAATATATAAATGAAAAAAAAAGTGGCATACTTGATGGACCACTGGGTCTTTTTTCTGCTATGACATTTCTATGTTTCTATATCTATATAATGATACAGATCATTTTATTGTGCACCTTGCATGGTCTGTTGACCGGTGGAAATAGGTTATCAGATCAGTACACAATCTACTGAACTGGTATGGACAAGCACTACCAAAGTACAATGAAAGATTTTTGGGAAGTGGCCTTTCTAACAGCCAATGGGCTACATTCCCAAACAACCGCATACAAGAAATATTTCCTCTTTTGTAGTATTCTCATTAGATTGCAGTATTGACATATGGGTTAATATAGTTTTAACATTGCACAGATTTTCTGCTCTTTTCTCTCCAATGTTGTGAATGAATCTTGGATGCATGAATGTCCCTCTTTGACTTTTGCAGCCACTATTCAGCCAACAATTTTCCATCTGGTTACATCAATCTTTCAATCATAGGATGGTGGTTGGGGAGGGTATCAATAGGGCCACCCAACCAGACCAAATTTGCATAGTGTATGGGAAGGTAAACTGTGGAAACCTGTTGCTAGACTCCTTACATACATTTCTGTAGACACTTGGGGGGTTATTTATTAAAGGCAAATAGACTGTTCACATTACAATGGAAGTTGTGCTTGGAAGGGAATTATCCCCAGACATTAGTAAATGAGATGAAGCTCTGCTGGCTTCCATCGCCCAATCATGTGCAAAAAAAAATGCATTTTTTCCATTTTCCTTGTACATGACTGGTTACTTTACGAAGTGAATTTTTACCACATTCACTAATCTCTGAGGAAAATTCCCTTGCAAAGTATAACTTGCCTTGGAAAGTGAACAACTTGTTTGCTTTAGTAAATCAAATCCTTTGCATTGAAGGGTGATACAGTGAGTACCTTGCGTTATGCAGCTCTGGATTAAATTTTCCTGCGCTCCATTTAAAGTTCTATATGTATGAATACCATATTGATTTCCAATAGTATAATAATTGAGACATTTTGGGAGTAATAGCAGCCATTGTTCTAATTTATCAAAAACATTAAAATAACTTCTAAGTGTAATTGAATTAATTTTTATGTTGGCACCAGCTTTATACTGCATTATTCTTGTGGATATAAATTAGTCTAAGCTGTACGTTTCCAGCTTTTGACATCTAGGATTGGTACTCCAAGTTGGATTTCACCTAAAGCAAACCTTGCATCAAAATGCAATGTATAGCTTTTTCATAGATCCCCCACCATGTAAAACCCTGTAAAAAAGAATTAGAAAAAAATAAAAAGTTACTTACCTCACATCCTGGCTTTTGCCATCTTTGAATAGGCACGGCGATGTTCCTCAGATTTCTGTGGGAACCTATGAAGGCTAAGCATTCCAAATCTCATGGGAATGTACTCCTGCGCTGTACAAAAAGTGCATTTTCACAATATTTGGCATCCTCATACTTTCTGGGATCCCACTAGAAGGCTGAATAGCATCACTAGTACCTAGAGGTGGACACCAGAAGCTGAGATATAAGGTCAGAAAGGTTTTTCTTTTTTTTCCCCCTAATTTCCTTTGTTTCATTGTTGTAGAATATTAGCTGGAAAGTGGGGTCTACTAAATAGTAATACTTTGCATTTTTATGCAAGGTCCACTTTAATTATTGCTTTTGGCCTTTTTTATTGTGCTAATACCTACAACCACACATCTGTTCCCTTATAATGTAGTTTGTAGTATAGAAAGTTTTTAAGTGATACCATTTTTTTATATTTGCAGTAAAATGTTAATGATCTTTACTGTTTCTCTATTGCATGAAGCAGTGCTAAAATGAAGAAACAAAGGACAGTCTGCTTCCCTAGACTACAATCTGTGTTGCCCTCTCACAAATTGCAGTTTTTGCATACTGAAGTAGCTGTGAGCGCATTTTGACTTGAAAATTGGAAATTTGTGGAGGCAGTGCTTGGATGCGAGTCAATATTCAACAATAAACTTGCTTGATTTCTCCATATCTACAGATAAAGCAGCTGTCTCTGTTTTTTTCTTGGACCCTTCTATGGAACGGTGTGAAAAGACAAACCTAAAAGCAATTAGATTAAAAAATGAATTAGTTATAGAAAATAATTCCATAACACCAAGCACTTTCTTTTTCATCGTGTTCACTAGCCCTTTGAGATGGCATTTCCTGCTCCCTCCTTGGAATGATCAATGAGTCTTGGGCTAATTTATGTTTTTACTAATAAGCACCTAAACTTTAAGGAGAAAAAGAGAACTACAGTTAACCAGGAGAATGTCATCTCATTAGTGAACGTCTTATACTTATTATGAGATTGCTTGCTTTCCTTTCACCTATTTATAAAACATACAGAACATCCTGGTAGTATATATTAGTTTTAATAAAATAATTAGTAAAATTGTCTAAATTAAGACATTTATATAAAATTAGCAAGCTGCTTGTTTCCATTATTGTAATCGTATCGAAAACTGTTCATGTCCTGTATCTGCAGTTATGTCTGCTCTGTGTGGCTCCCTCTCAGGGGATTAACATGGCAGATACAGTTAAAACCCAACTCCTGACTTTTTTTGGCTAGAGCAGGGAAGAGTTAGAGTTTCTGTCAGATTTTTATTGCCATGTGCGTCCCTATTGGGAAGATTTTCCCTCTATTCCTGTCAGGACAGGACGTAGTGGGAAATCTCTCTGACAACAAAAATACATTGAAGGTGATTCAATAAAGAATTTACTATATATTTCTGGTACTGTAGCCATATTAGAAAGTTCTGCACCAAATTCATGAAAGCAGTGAAACCATTTTCTTGCTATTTCTGACACTTGAAACAAATCCAGGTAGTTCTTATGTGTAATGCCGCGTACACACGAGCGGACTTTCTATCCTACTTGGTCCGGCACACTTTCCGACGGACTTTGTCCGCCAGGTGCGCCGGACTTTAAAACGGACGGACTTGCCCACACACGCCGGGACTTTCCGGCGGGCTAAGTCCGCCCGTCTTTCCGACGGACTTTCGCCGGAGTTCCGGCGGACTTTCAGAATGAACGGACTTGCCCACACACGGACAAGTCCGTTCATTTTGAACGTGACTCAGGTGCGACGGGACTAGAAAAGGATGTCAATCTTGCCGCTTTTATCGGCGAGATTGACACCTTGCGAGCCCCGTCGCGGGGCATACCAGGCCCTTTAGGTCTGGTATGGATTATAAAGGGGAACCCCTACGCCGAAAAAACGGCGTGGGGCCCCCCTAAAATCCATACCAGACCCCGATCCGAGCACGCAGCCTGGCCGGTCAGGAAAGGGGGTGGGGACGAGCGAGCGCCCCCCCCCCCCTCCTGAACCGTACCAGGCCGCATGCCCTCAACATGGGGGGTGGGTGCTTTGGGGGAGGGGGGCGCCCTGCGCCCCCCCCCCCAAAGCACCTTGTCCCCATGTTGATGAGGACAAGGGCCTCTTCCCGACAACCCTGGCCGTTGGTTGTCGGGGTCTGCGGGCGGGGGCTTATCGGAATCTGAGACCTCCGCTGGCAATAGAGCTACATGAAGACAGCGGAGGGGGCCGGCCGAAGACCTGCGACACCGGGAGAAGAGGCCGGAGAGCAGAGAAGAACCAACCGGACGCCGGGAGAAGATGAAGCGGAGGGACCCCCGAAGCCGGAAGAAGACCCCCGAAGACGGAGGAAGATCCCCCTCCCGGAGCTGTTTAATAAAATATTTTAAAAACCTGTGTAGTGTGTTTTATTACTTACACTTTTTTCCTAGGTAAATGGGTAGGGGTACCATGTACCCCATACTCATTTACATAGGGTGGGGGGCCGGGATCTGGGGGCCCCCTTATTAAAGGGGGCTCCCAGATTCCGATAAGCCCCCGCCCGCAGACCCCGACAACCAACGGCCAGGGTTGTCGGGAAGAGGCCCTTGTCCTCATCAACATGGGGACAAGGTGCTTTGGGGGGGGGGCGCAGGGCGCCCCCCTCCCCCAAAGCACCCACCCCCCATGTTGAGGGCATGCGGCCTGGTACGGTTCAGGAGGGGGGGGGCGCTCGCTCGTCCCCACCCCCTTTCCTGACCGGCCAGGCTGCGTGCTCGGATCGGGGTCTGGTATGGATTTTAGGGGGGCCCCACGCCGTTTTTTCGGCGTAGGGGTTCCCCTTTATAATCCATACCAGACCTAAGGGCCTGGTATGCCCCGCGCTCGCCGCAATAGGAAGATTTGTTTTTCCTATTGCAGCGAACGCGAGATGCAATACCCTGCCCTCGTGTCGTATTTGGTCTGTCGGACCAGCCTACACACGAGCGGGCTTTCCGTCGGACCAGCACACACACGAGCGGACTTTCCGCCCGAAACTGAGTCCGACGGAAAGATTGGAAACTTTCTTTAAATCTAGGTCCGGCGGGCTTTTGGGAAGAAGTCCGCCGGAAAAGTCCGCCGCCGCCCACACACGGGCGGATTGTCCGGCACACTCTGGTCCGCCGGACCAAGTATGCCGGAAAGTCCGACCGTGTGTACGCGGCATAACACTTTTACATTCTGCTGTTATGGCTGTGACAAATTCTTAAAAGCAGACCTTCACCCTTAAAAATTACGTTTTTCCTTATTTGTTGCCCCCCTCCCTTCCATAATTGGAGGTTGCCCCTCAACTCTGCAAACTTTTTTTTTCTTTAACTCTTCAGTGCTGCGGCCTAGCACTTCCTGCTTTCTTGCCTAGTCAGGAATGATATATAGCCCCACTGCCTCATATATCACACATTCCAAGAAGTAGTGTGTTGCTGAGGGGCTCCTGCGTTCTGCAATATTTTGTGCATGCTTACATGACACCAAGTCCAGCCAGGTACCTAGCAACCGGAGGAGGATCCAGCAGCATATCTGCACATATGTGGCTGCTTTTTGGCGCATGTGTGCACATGGCTTACCTCCAACCTGGGGAATCCACTGGATGTGATTGTGCATGCAGAGGTACCCTGCACATGTATAAATGTGCTGAAGGTCTCTGTGGGGACCTGAAGACCTGGCAGAGTCCTTCAGCACATCTGCTTATGCATGAGACACTAAATTATGGCAGGGCAGAAGAGGAAAGCCTGGACAAAGATGTTAAGTTTCTTTTTAAGAACTTCTGCCATATTGATGATATGAGAAGTGGAAGTAAATAACACCTCTTCCATGTTGGCGTAAATTGTATAGCATGTGTGAGTCTGTTCTGAGAACAAATTCTGTCTGAGGCATTCATTTGTAGCAAGATGTGCCATTTGTTGCATGGACAGTAGACAGATGTCTAATGAGTGTATACAACAGTCTTGATGCTTTCCTTGCCTGGTGACTACCACATCCCTCATTATTTGCACGGGTGTCATAGGAGGCGTATTGTTGTAACTGCCATGTCATGGGAAATGTATGTTGACAACTTTCAGACAAGGACAATACTTATAGGTGGGTAGGGATTTCTCACAAATTCATCTATGTCCACTGTAATTGCCACATCTAGTAGCTTCTTCTCCCTTACTTCACTGTGAACCTAACACCCTCCTACTTCACTGCTACATACTGAACAAGCAGATGGCAGTGGGCAGACTCTCTTCCTCAGACAAGATAGTCTGGTTTAGTCAGCTATAAATAGACCTACAAACATACAGGTAGGCAGTGCTGGGCTTTCTATAGAAAGCCTAGAAAGTGTCAGTGACTGTGAGAGATGAACCCAGCATTAAATGTATCTTTTTAAAATGAAAAAAGATGTGCAAATAATTAAAAAACAAACAAAAAAATTGCTTATAAGCGTCTAAACATTAAAATATGCATTCAAAACCCTTGTGCTTTACTTTTGAGGGGGAAAAAATGTTGATTGAAAAGCACATAGTGCATTCATTGATTTTCTATGTAAAGAGGTTGTAAACCTCCCTTTGTAAGTTGTACCTAAACAGTTGTGCTCATAAGTTTACATACCCTGGCAGAATTTATGATTTCTTGGCCATTTTTCGGAGAATATGAATGATAACACAAAAACATTTCTTTCACACATGGTTAGTGTTTGGCTGAAGGCATTTATTATTAATCAACTGTGTTTACTCTTTTTAAATCATAATGACAACAGAAACTACCCAAATGACGCTGATCAAAAGTTTACATACCCTGGTAATTTTGGCCTAATAACATGCACACAAGTTGACACAAAGGGGTTTGAATGGCTATTAAAGGTAACCATCCTCACCTGTGGTCTGTTTGCTTGTAATTAGTGTGTGTGTATAAAAGGTTAATGAGTTTCTGGACTCCTGACAGACCCTTGCATCTTTCATCCAGTGCTGCACTGACATTTCTGTATTCTGAGTCACAGGGAAAACAAACGAATTGTCAAAGGATCTGCAGGAAAAGGTAGATGAACTGTATAAAACAGGAAATGGATATAAAAAGATATTCAAGGAATTGAGAATGCCAATGTCAGGTAGACCAACTAAAATTTCAGCCACAACTGCCAGGAAAATTGCTCGGGATGGAAAGAAAAACCCACAAAACAACTTCAGGTGAAATAGAGGACTCTCTGAAGACATGTGGTGTGGCTGTTTGAAAATGCACAATAAGGAGGCAATTGAAGAAAGATGGGCTGCATGGTTGAGTGGCCAGAAGAAAGACATTACTACACAAATGCCACAAATGACAAAAAGTGAGCTTTTCAGCCACAACCATAAACACTACATTTAGAGAGGAGTCAATAAGGTTTATGATGAAAGGTACCCCATTCCAACTGTGAAACACGGAGGTGGATGTTTTGGGGATGTGTGAGCTACAAAGGCACAGGAAATTTGGTCAAAATTGATGGCAAGATGAATGCAGTATGTTATCAAAAAATACTGGAGGAACATTTGCATTCATCAGCCAGAAAGCTGTGCATGGGACGTACTTGGACATTCCAACATGACAATAATCCAAAACACGAGGCCAAGTTGACCTGTCATTGGCTACAGCAGAATAAAGTGAAGGTTCTGGAGTGGCCATCTCAGTCTCCTGACCTCAATATCATTGAGCCACTCTGGGGTGATCTCAAACGTGTATTTCATGCAAGACATCCCAAGAATGTACAGGACCTGGAGGCTTTTTGCCAAGAGGAATGGGCAGCTTTACCATCTGAGAAGATAAAGAACCTTATCCACAAATACCACAAAAGACTTTGTGTAATTTGTCATTGATGTTAAAGGGGGCAATACACAGTATTAAGAACTGGGGTGTGTAAACTTTTGATCAGAATCATTTGGGTAGTTTCTGTTGTGATTATGATTTAAAAAGAGTAAACACTGTTGGTTTATAATATATGGCTTCGGCCAAACACTAACTATGAGTGAAAGAAACGTTTTTGTGTTGGCATTCATATTCTCTGAAAAATGGCCAAGAAATCATAAATTCTGCCAGGGTATGTAAACTTATGAGCACAACTGTAGGTAAGCCTACAATGAGGCTTACCCTATAAGTACTGTAAATATCTCCTAAACGTGCACTGTTTAGGAAATATTTACGGTTTACTGTGCCAATGATGTCATCGGCACATGCGCTCTGAAGGAACGGCCACCCTTGCCATTTCTTCAGGCGAGTGTGCCGTGACCGATGGCTCCCGCACACATGCTTGGGAGTGACGTCACACAGCCGGAGTCCATGGCCCCAGAAGGTAGACTGGCGAAGATGGTTGCGGACTGCCGTGGGGACAACGTGGGCTTCATTTGCAGGTAAGTGTCACATAATGTGCTAGTACGTGATGCAAACTAGCACATTATACCTTTACTTTGCAGGGAATTAGAAAGGAATAAAAATCCACCAGGGTTTACTTCCTCTTTAAATACAGTTATATATATTTGACTTATATAATATATATTAATTTTGTTATTTCTGAAGTCATAATGTCCTCTACATTCGTGTGGCAGCAGCCTGGCTCTTCTGTATCTGCCAATATATCGCCTCTATATCTTCTAAACTATAAAAGTACACCAAATTAACAGTAGCTCTTACATCATATATTTATGTTAAATTTTTTTACCTTGCTCAAGTCAGAGTAAAGCCGTCGATTGAAATTCGGCCACTTCAGCAAGAACTTACCAAATTTTGATACATGTACAGGCATGGTGGTTGCCAGCTATAGTCATCAGCGCTTATCAGTGAATTCTGATGGCAGGGAAGTCTCTGCTGTCAGAATAGACAGGCTGAGTGTGGAGGATACCTTCATCCACGTCAAATGTGTGAATGAGGGAATTGAGGGTTTTTTTGTTTTTTTTCAACCCACTGGTTGTGCAAAAAAAAAAAAAAATTGTCTGTGGATTGCCTTATGTTCTATTGTGTTGTATCAATAATTTCCAGCAATGAGCTCTATTTTACAGTAATGATTTCTCCCCAACAAAGGCATGGAGTACTTATATTAGGTTGATGATGAGTGAACAAGTGAAGCATCACCCATTTGCATTACCAGCGTATAATGATTTATGTCTATCAACAAATTATCCTCTGTTAATAGCTGCATTTTGTATAGGTCTTATAATTGTATTGGTCTAATCATTAAAAATTATTTTACGTATTGGACGGAGGCCACATAAGCTTTTTATACAGTGCTTGGAGAACTGTATCATTTGGCAGAAATGATAAGTGCATCTCTGACATAATTCACATTTTCAAAGTGTTTGAATAAATTATTAGGACTGAAAGTTGCAAACGTATGGCAAGTAACCACTGTGAAGTGTAATGCATAGTCCAACCATCAGCCTCCACATTGGCATATAGGTGCAGGAGGTATTCTAAGCCCAATCCAGGAAGCTTTAAAAATTATGAGCTAGTGAGGTTAGTGCCAACACTTTCTTTCAACAGTCTACACAAAAGCTTGTCCCTTAATTTATATAAAGATTTGTATTATTATTATTACTATTGAAAAGCATTTACATTTTTGTTTTAAATAGTTGCCGTTCAAACAGACATAAAAGAAAATAAGACACACCTATCACACAGATTACCATATTGAAGCATGGATAATAAATATAGAAATAAACAAAATAATAAATAACATTTATAGTAACACCAAATATAGTTCAGAGCAACAGTGAAAAAGGGCATGTTCCAAGAAAACATGGTAAAAACAGTGGCAAGTATAACTAAATTGTGGTAATGGGTTCACAGCATAGGACACAATAGTATAAATTTATCTTGGAGTGGAGGAGGGGGGAGGTTTACTCAGCCATACATTCCAGATGCAATGGCATTGTTTTAGTTGACCTATATATTTGTAAATATAATGTTCCATAAGAATCAGAGAGTTTACTACATTGATCCAAACTTATTTATTAGGGGGATGTTAAAAATCCTATCTTAAAACAGCCTGATAGAAATTTTATTATGCAAATCCTTACACAGTGCTGTTCAGTCTCCTGGGAGTGAATCATTTGGAGGCTGAACTAAACTATGGAAGGATTTGCACAACATAAGGATTGGGCTTGCACGGGACAGCTCAGATAGTTTCACTGTAGTGTTGTGAGACCGTGTCAGTAATCTTGACGTTAGTGTATAGCTAGAGAAGGTACAGTTCAGATAACGTCAGTGTAGTGACGATTGAACACCGTCTATTTAATTGCATTACTGCCAGTTTAACGCCATTTACATCTGTGTGCGTTAGTGCCAGTTTAACGCCATATCGCTTTGTGTGCGTTACTGCCAGTTTAACGCCATATAGTTCTGTGTGCGTTACTGCCGGTTTAACACCATATAGTTTTGTGCGTTACTGCCAGTTTAATGCCATATAGTTCTGTGTGCGTTACTGCTAGTTTAACACCATATAGTTTTGTGCGTTACTGCCAGCTTAACGCCATATAGTTCTGTGTGCGTTACTGCCAGTTTAACACCATATAGTTTTGTGCGTTACTGCCAGTTTAACGCCATATAGTTCTGTGTGCGTTACTTCCAGTGTAACGCCATATAGTTGTGCATGCGTTACTGGCAGTTTAACACCATATAGTTTTGTGTGCATTACTGCCAGTTTAACGCCATATCGTTTTGCGTGCGTTACTGCCAGTTTAACGCCATATAGTTCTGTGTGTGTTACTGCCAGTTTAAAACCATATTGTTTTGTGCGTTACTGCCAGTTTAATGCCATATCGTTTTGTGCGCTAATGCCAGTTTAACGCCATATAGTTTTGTGCGTTATTGCCAGTTTAACGCCATATAGTTCTGTGTGCGTTACTGCCAGTTTATCGCCATATCGTTTTGTGTGCGTTACTGCCAGTTTAACGCTATATCGTTTTGCGTGTGTTACTGCCAGTTTAGCGCCATATAGTTCTGTGTGCATTACTGCCAGTTTAGCACCATATAGTTCTGTGTGCGTTACTGCCAGTTTAACTCCATATAGTTCTGTGTGCGTTAATGCCAGTTTAACTCCATATAGTTCTGTGTGCGTTACTTCCAGTTTAATGCCATATAGTTCTGTGTGCGTTACTGCCAGTTTAACGCCATATAGTTTTGTGTGACTTACTGCCAGTTTAATGCCATATAGTTCTGTGTGTCACTGTATGTTTGGCATATTATATTGCGGTATATTATAGTGTATCCATGGAGTGTGTCTGTGTAGTGTGAGTACTCAAATTAAAGTGCACCAAACACCTCTTTACATTGATTAAAGTGCATCTGCGTACAGATTTCCACTTCTTCTTTACATTTGCTTATAAGCACTGCCCTCTCCCTCCTGATAATATCTGAGAGGACAACAAGGAGAGACAGACATTCCCTTGGCACTGTAAGGGGGCCAGCAACAAATGTGTCCACAGGCAAAGGTGGACGTTGTGGTCAGTCCTCAGGCAGGGCATCATTTCCTTTGTTTAGTGAGTTTGCCCATGCTATCCAGCCACAGCATGCAGAGGAGGTGCTGGACTGGTTTACTGAACCTTCCTCATCCTCCTCATCCTCTGTCACGCAAGTAGAGACAAGTATGCAGTCCCCCGCAGTTGCCAGAATTGTTAAACCTGCCTCCTTGTCCACATCTATTCCTGCCATAGCCCCAACATCAGCCATTGAGGAGTCAGCTGAGTTATTTGACCACAGCATATGCCACTTGCTCCTTGATGATGCCCAGCCATTACTGGACTCAGATGTTGGTTCTGATGTTGAGGATGACAGGAACATGAGCCTAGAGAGAGGGAGGAACACTGGTAGACAAATTGGCATGGGCATTCATGTTCCCCAAGCCGCAGCATATTGCCAAGTTGTCTCCAGTGGTAATGATGAAGATGGAGGAGATGGAGATGATGATGAGGTCACTGATGCAACTTGGATGCCAGATAGAAGCAGAGGAGGAAACTGAAAGTGAGGAGGCACAACCCCAAGGAGGTCAACATCAAGAAGGAGTAGAGAGCAGCCACCCTGTTCCATCACATTCTGCAGCTGTTATCTCCCGGTCCATTCCCCAAAGCTCAGCCGTCTGGGCCTTTTTCAGCACATATGCAGCAGATTGCACTGCTTGCTATCTGCCTGGGTCTGTCTCAGGCACATCAAACATGGCAAAAACACCAACCATTTGGGTACCACGTGCATAACAAGGCATTTAATGTCCAACCACTCAGCCTGTTGGCAAGAGCACCTAAAAGCCACACAAAAAGGGCACAAATCTGTCCCTCCTTCTCCTTACCCAATTCAGTCTGCCCCTGCGATACTGAGTCATTACCTTTCAGCAGCCTCCACTGACAGGGATGATGGTATAGCACAGGGTGTCCCAGGTCCTAGCAGCACATCTGCCAGCAGCACACCACCAGCTGTAGACTGTAGCCGGAAAATTTCTCTGTCTCATCTGCTGCAGTGGAAAAAAAATACAGTCCCTGCCACCCACATGCCCAGCATCTGAATGCAAGCTTGTCAAAGCTGTTGGCTGTCCAACTTCTGCCTTTCAGTCTGGTGGATTTTGCCCCCTTCCGTGAATTTGCACAATGTGCTGTACCACAATGGCAGGTTCCCAGTCGCTACTACTTTTCACGTAAGGCCATTCCATCTCTCTACCATCACCTGGAAGAGAATGTTCTGGCATCACTGGGCAAGGCAGTCAGCTGTAAAATCCACCTTACTGCTGACACATGGTCCAGCAAGCATAAGCAGGGACGATATATTTTGTTCACAGCACACTGGGTAACGCTGCTTACAACTCAAAAGGATGCAGGACAGGGCTCGAAAATGCCTGGCACATGTCCTCAATTTGGTGGTGCAGCGTTTCCTAAGTATGTACCCAGGGTTGCAAGATGTACTAAAACAGACCAGAAGAGTCTGTAGCCATTTCATGCGGTCATACATAGCCAGTGCTCGGTTGGCTGAAATTCAGCAGGAATTCCACCTGCCCGTAAACCGCCTGATTTGTGACATGCCCACAAGGTGGAACTCAACTTTGGGAATGCTGCAGTGGCTATACATGCAGCAGAGGGTCATCAACAAGTATCTGTGCCAGTATGACACAATGATAGGCTGAGGCTGCCTTGGCTTTTTTTCCCCACTCCATTGGCTGATCATTAAGGATGTATGCACTGTATTGTCACCATTTGAGGAGGCCACAAGAATGGTGAGCAGTGACAGTGCATGCATCAGTGACACAATCCCTGTTGTGTTCCTGCTGGAGCAGACTCTGCATGGCATTATGGACAGGGCACTGGAGGCAGAGCAGCAGGAGGAAAAGGACTTCCTTTCCTCTCAAGGACCACTTTATCCAGACACCATCATTCCTATGTCACAGAACACACAGGAGGAGAGAGGGAAGGAGAAAGAGGAGGAGGATTCTGGCGCTTTCATAGGCTTTGAAGAAGAGGAAGACATGCGTCAATCTGTAAACGATGGCTTTCCAACCCCAGGACCCTTGGGAGTAGTACGTGGCTGGGAGGGGGAAGTTCCTGATGCTGTCATCCTGAGTGACCCTGAGGAGTGTGCTTCTCAAGCCTCTGCAAATTTGAGGCGCATGGGCAACCTCGTGCTTCAAAGCCTGCAAAAGGACCCAAGAATATGTGGTATAAAGGAGAAGGATGATTACTGGTTTGGCAACCCTCCTTGACCACTGTTAAAAGGAGAAGGTCTCAGAACTCATCCCGTCCCCACAGAGAGTGCAGAAGATAAAATCTCTTGAGGACACATTAAAGAGGATTTTATTGAACGTTTTTCCTGACCCCAGTAGGTTACAGTCTGGTGGAAAACATCGTTTTGAGTCTTCTGTTGGTCAAGAGAGGAGCGTTGAAGAAGGTGTCCGCCTAAGTGAGGCATTTCAGAATTTTTTTTGTCTTCGCTGCCCAGGGCTGTCAGCATCCACATTCCATCAGCAGCGTCTGCATTAAATGGTGGACATTTACCTCGGGGCCAAAACAGAGATGGAGAACTTTCCAGCTAACGATCCACTGACTTACTGGGTCATGAGAATAGATCACTGGCCAGAACTTGCCCAGTATGCTATTGAGTTGGGCTGCCCTGCATCCAGCGTGCTTTTAGAACGGGCATTCAGTGCTGCAGGAGGTTTCGTTACTGATCATAGAACGCGTCTCTCCACAGACTCCGTGGACTGTTTGACTTTTATAAAAATGAATCAGTCCTGGATTACCAGCTATGAAGACCATGATGCCTATATCACTGATTAAGTATTTTTGGGATGTGGAATCTCTGCAGGACTTCGAGGCTGCCTAGCTTTGAGGGTGTTCAATCATTTCACCTGGAAGAATGTTTTTGGTATAGGTTTTATGGACATAATTAACACCCAAAGACCAATTTCTCAGCAACTGTTTGACAGGTGCATATCATTGCAATTTTTTACAGCAAGGCCAATTCTTGTTTTCATCAAGAGTACCTCTATAGGGTTATGGTGGGAAGGCACCACCGACACCCAAAGACCAATTTTTCAGCACCTGTTTGACAGGTGCATATCATTGCAATTTTTTACAGCAGGGCCATTTCTTGCTTTCATCAAGAGTACCTCTATAGGGTTATGGTGGGAAGGCGCCATCAACACCCAAAGACCAATTTTTACTCACCCGTTACTTCTATCCAAAGTCAAAGTGACACCAGAATGTATCCAAAAAACTCTAATCTTGTTCCCAGTGCACTACATTGTGGCCTCATCATACACACTGGCTCCCCAGCTATTGCTGAGCAAAATAAAAGCAGCTTGCAGGGAAAATGTCATTGTTTTTAGCTTTACAAATGCAATTATTGCTGCATAAGATTCTAGACATGGTGCAGATCTGCCACTTTACAGGTAGACTAAGGGGACCCCCAGGCATTATATTGGAAGGAATTTTTATGCTTTCACTTTAAAAATAAAAAAAGATCACTGATCATTTAAAAATGACGTTTTTTTCACAAACTTTTTTTTTTATTGATACATGTCCCCCAGGGCAGGACCCAGACCCCTATAACCATTGTATGCCCAATTACTTGCAGATAAGCCTTCAAAATCGGCACTATTGATTTTTTGACGTTCGGGTCCCATTGACTTTAATGGGGTTCATTATTCGGGTCCGAACTTTTGCGTTATTTGAAAGTTCTGGTGCAAACCGAACAGGGGTCCGTTCGGCCCATCCCTAATTGTAGCGCATGTCTAAGCTATAAGTAACTAAAAAATAAGGCTTGCAGGAATCTCAACTTTAGTTTGTAAAATCCAGAAAGATTTAGGTGTCTACTCTTAAATCCTTCTGGATGTTACAAATTAAATTTTTTTATATTTCAATACATTTTTATTCAGGGTTATTCATAAAGGGTAAGACAATACATAGAAAACAAAGCGCTCAAGGTAAAGAACAAATTAACTGGGTTCATACATTCATTTGTGGCATAGATATGTATGAAAAAAGAAGAAAGAAACATTTAGCTGTTATTAAAAATAGGTGTTACCATTGTTACACCATTCAAGCCAGGGTTTCTAAGATTTATTAAAGGCTGTAAATGTATCCAAACTGAAAGACATAGATTTCTCATAAGCATATTGAGTATTAACTATAGCTACAGTTTCAGACAGATTGGGTGCCATCTGCGTTTTCCAGCGTCTTAGTATAGTAGTTCTAGCTGCCAGTAAGACATGGGAAACTATCATGCAATATCTTTTACTTATACTTGCAAAGGTTTCAAACCCTAAACTGAGAATAGCTATAGCTGGAGACAGTTGTTTGGACCCCCCGTAATCTCTGATGTAATCTGAAAGATTTTCCGTCAGGAATTGGTCAAACATTTACATGATCATAAGATATGAATTAAATGACCTATCTTAAAACTTTTGTATAGTATCAAAATGGGATTTTTGTGGCACAACAATTTTTACTTTAAATACATTATTTTATTAATTTCATATTAAAAATATCACTGTTGCATAAAAAGGTATTTTCATATTACAACAAACAACCATAAAAACCTAAGTTCACAATATCATGTATCTTGTCCAATATTAGTAATCCTAGGGCTCGAAGCATTTCCTGGACTTAGTCCACTTCTTCAGGAGCCATTGGTACATCATTTTTACATAATATCATTTAACCACCTAAGGATGTGTTGTTTACAAGTTAAAAACATTTTCTTTTGCTAGAAAATTACTTAGAACCTCCAAATATTATTTTTTTCTAACACCCTAGAGAATAAAATGGTGGTCATTGCAATACTTTCTGTCACACCGTATTTGCGCAGCTGTCTTACAAGCACACTTTTTTTGGGAAAAAATACACTTTTTTTAATTAAAAATAAGACAACAGTACTGTTAGCCCAATTTTTTTATATTGTGAAAGATAATGTTATGCCGAGTAAATTGATACCCAACATATCACTCCTCAAAATTGCGCCAACTTGTGGAATGGCAACAAACTTTTATCCTTAACAATCTCTATAGGCGACGTTTAAAAAACTCTACAGGTTGCATGTTTTAAGTTACAGAGGAGGTCTAGGGCTAGAATTATTGCTCTCACTCTACTGATCACGGCGATAACTCACATGTGTGGTTTGAACACCGTTTTCATATGCACGTGCTACTCATGTATGTGTTCGCTTCTGCGCGCAAGCTCGGTGGGAGGGGGGCGCGTTTATAAAGGTTTTTTTACTTATTTATTTTACCTTTTATTTTTATACTGTTTTTTTTTTTTTTTTCAATTGTGTCACTTTTATTCCTATTACAAGGAATGTAAACATCCCTTGTAATAGAAAAAAAGCATGACAGGACCTCTTAAATATCAGATCTCATATTTACACTAAAATGCAATAACAAAAAAAAATTGTAATTTAAAAAAAAAATTAAAAAATGGCCCTTAAGAGCTATGGGCGGAAGTGACGTTTTGACGTCGATTCTGCACTGCAATGTTATGGAGACGAATGGGGGCCATCTTCCCCTCACTCGTCTCCATGCCCAGCAAGCTTGAAGATCTGATCGCCTCCGACAGCTTAGGTACATAACAACGATATTCCTCTTCAAAGTAAGGACGTATATCTGCGTGCGGCGGTCCAGAAGTGGTTAGTCAGAATAATAACCATCATTATTAACAATTCATGGTAAAGCAACATCCCACTGCATATTACAATAACCCACAAAACATGCCAGAGGTGGGGAAGGAGGACTGGCCCCCAGGAGGCCAGCAAAGAAAGACCCTCCTACATGCATACCCCCAAACCAACGACTCTCCTCCCTCACTCCCAGGACAAACATAATTGGCTAAATTTCCATTTTAAAGTTCTAATATAAATCCCAAGAAATATATATTTTAACCACTTCCCACCCGTGCTATAGCCAATTGTCTGCTACAGTGCAGGCTTACTTTGCTGGGAGGCTGTCATATGATGTCCTCCTGTGATTGCGCTTCCCATGCGCCAGGCATGCTCTGTGATCACCGAGTCCATCAGACTCAGCTGATCACAGATTGGGGTAATGGGCCAATCACAGCGGCCCTTTACCACATGATCAGCCTAATGACAGCTGATCAATGACAGCTGATCACGGATGTAAACACAAGCTGGTTATCGGCTTTTATTTCATAACACTGACAGCGTGATGGGGGAGAAGAGAGCAGTTATTGTGTTAAAGAGACATCTACAGTGTCCTGATTATCAGTACCATCCCAAAAGTGCCTGCCAGTGCTGCCAATCAGTGCCACCTATTAGTGCCCATCAGTGCAGCCTCATCAGCGCACATAAATGAAGGAGAAAAATTACTTTTTTGCAAAATTTTATAACAAACTATGAAAAATGTTTTTTGTTTCAAAATTTTCGGTCTGTTTTCGTATGTTTAGCAAAAAATAAAAACCCAGTGGTAATTAAATACCACCAAAAGAAAGCTTTATTTTTATGAAAAAATGATAAAAATGTCATATAGGTACAGTGTTGCATGACCGCGCAATTGTCATTCAAAGTGCGACAGCGCTGAAAGCTGAAAATTGGCCTGGGCAGGAAGGGGGGAAAGTGCTCAGTAGGCAAATGGTTAAGCTACACACAGATATATTACCTTCATAATGTGGCGGTTCCCTTCACTGCTTAATACATCATGGACTAATCATATATGGGGTAGATATAAAGTGAAATGAGATGAAATAGAGCCCAACAGGGTATACAGTAGATATGATTAAACTTTAATGAGGTTAAATTAATTAAAGTGATATTAAAGCTTTGTTTTTGTTTTTTTTTTTGTTTTTTTAAATAACAAACATGTTTTACTTACCAGCTCTGTGCAGTGGTTTTGCACAGAACAGCTCCAATCCTCTTTTTTTCGGGTCCCCCCCGCTGGCGCTCCTGGCTCCTCCCCCTCGAGCAGTGCCCCCAGAGAAAGCCACTTGCCTTGAGGATTGACTAACCTTAGTATTACATCACCAAAGATACGCAGGTTTACACTCATCTTTCTTTTTCACCCTTATAGCAATTTACAGCATGATCTGACTAAGTTATGTCAGTGATGGAATATGGGGACACCTGTTGCAAACCATTTATCAACTACAAACATGTCTGTGCGCAAATAGAAATTATGCCTATGGGAGAAGACAGTGTAGTCCCCTCTGTTAGCGTGTTGACAACGTCATACATCATAAACATCTTCCAGATGAAATCAAGCCCTTAGTGAAGGGATGCGACCCTTGGCCAGGGAGGTAAAATCTATCTGTGAGTCCACTATGAGGTTGCAGCCACCACACACAAGATTTCACAAAAAAATTCTAATTACAAAAAGTACTCTCTTTTAGCAGGAGCAGAGGTCTTGAAAACATGAGGAAATTATTTGCAGCTGCATTTATGGGTGGTATCCAATTGAAAGTGGGTTCCTGGGCGCAAACAATATCCAATATATCCAATACCATATTAGTACAACTTCAAATTGGGGCAAATTGGAGTGACTTCAAAGTAGTCACTGCACTACTTTAGTCTAACTTTGATCCTACTTCAGCCCATTGAATATAACTGAAGTCGGATCAAAGTCTTAACTGATTTGACTTTTGCATGCGACTTGTGCTCTGATGATCTTGAAGGGGAACTCCACACCAAATTAAAAAAGAGCATACAGGCCCTTCGGTCTGGTATGGATTTTAAGGGGAACCCCCACGCTGAAAAAACTGCTTGGGGGTCCCCCCCAGAATCCATACCAAACCCTTATTGGAGCACACAGCCCGGCAGGTCAGGAAAGGGGGTCGGGAAGAGCGAGCGTCCCCCCTCCTGAACCGTACCAGGCTGCATGCCCTCAACATGGGGGGGTGGGTGCTTTGAGGCAGGGGGGCCCTGCACCCCCCACCCCAAAGCACCTTGTCCCCATGTTGATGAGAACAAGGGCTTCTTCTCAACAACCCTGGCCATTGGTTGTCGGGGTCTGTGGACGGGGAGCTTATTGGAATCTGGAAGCCCCCTTTAACAAGGTAGGCCAGGATCTGGGGGCCCCCACCCTATGTAAATGAGTATGGGGCACATTGTACCCCTACCCATTCACCTAAAAAAAAGTGTCAAAAATAAAACGCAGTACACAGGTTTTTAAAGTAATTTATTAGGTAGCTCCGGGGTCTCTTCCGAATTCTTCTCTCCTCTCCGGCTCTTCTCCCTCTTCTGGCGACGTCTTCTGCCTCCTCCGCTGATGTCTTCTGCCTCTGCCGGTTCTCCTCCCCTCTCAGGGTCTTCTCCACTCTGTCCAGTGTCTTCTGCCTCTGCCGGGTCTTCTCCACTGTCTTCTCGCTCTTTTTCCGGGTCTTCTCCGCTGTGTTCTCACTCTGTTCTTCTTCCGATGTTGACTCAACGCTCTCTCCCGCTCTAAAGCTAATTATAAAATACAGCTGTATACACCCACCTTCTTCCTTCCTGTATATAGAGACTCTCTATACACACACACATGACATCAGAAATAATCCCCAAAATAAACTGTCCCTGATGGCTCTAGTCCAGCCGCGTATCACGATCATCCGCCTTGGCCTGGCTGGGTCCAGTCTGAGTGGAGAATTCAGTCAGCGCTGCCCAGGGAAGTGTGTGAGTAATGGAGAGGCGGCTAGCCTAGATCTCAGAGATGAGTGCAGTGCAGAAGACTGAGCCTGAGGCCCGTGACACCAGCACTTGCCGTTACTCACAGACGGACCATGGCTCAGGCCTTCCTCAATCCACTGCACCCACAGTCGACTCCACTCACAGCACAGAACAGTGACTCAGTAAATGGTGGCCGGGAAAACGGAAGTGACGCCACGGTGCCGCAAAAAGCACCGCCCACCGTCCTCCGGTCCCCGCCAGTTAAACACAGACAAGGAGCCAAAGGGACAAATGAGTGTAGAGTGGAGAGTGTTCGGGGTGCATCACCTAAACATGGGCAAATCAGCTTCCCAGCTTGCAATTAGCTGATTGCAAGCTGGGAAGCTTCCCATAGACACTCTTAAAGTGACCACCTTTTTTTGAGAATAGCTCGTGGGGGGGGGGGGCGATACCCGTGCGCCCCCTATGTACGGGCCGCCACTGATTCACATATGTTTTTTTTGAGTAAACAGATTGCAGTGACACTTTTCCCTTTTACTGGCACACAAGGGGAATGCAAAATAATTTTTTGAGTGCAAAGCTTTATTTTTTTAATTTAAGATATTGAAATATAATTTCAGAAAACAAATATCTTTAGCAAACACAGAATGCTATAATTTCTGAATTAATCATTGAGTTTACTTGAATGTAAAAAAATGATAATTGCAGCATTAATGTATTTTGATGATCACAAAGGAACACATCTTTGTTCAACATTTGTCAGTATTTCTCTTGACAGTTATAGTGCAGTTTTATATATTGTAATTGTTTTTATAATTAAAATGAGCTTAGCTTATTTATCAGACACAATTGTGTTTAGGCTGTTGATGTTTCAAGAATCTTTGGGGATCACAGCTTGCAGCAGCTTGGTACTTGGTAGATAGGAACCTTGCTATATATCAGCACAGTATTTATCCGCGATTTGTGGACCTTTTAGATTTCCAAAATTTGAGATTTGTTTTATTAATTATGCAGATACCATCTTATACGGTCTGTTTTTCATAACCCATACCAAAACATACCAAAAGGCTGATTCACACATTGGCTGCTTATATTTCCTGAACTCCCAAACTCGCCCACAAACCATATTCTCATATAATCAAAGGGGTGAACAGTGCTGATTAGCAGACATAAATAGGACCCTCAGAGGCAAAGTAAAAACTTTTTATTATTGTTAAAAAAATAATAAAATGTTCACCAAGGTATACAGCAGTCAATTGATGGTCATACAGAGACTTGGATTAAAAAACTGACAGTACCTGGAGGCTGGAGCCGCATGGATGACACAGGGACTTAGGGAAACCCAACACAAAGCCGTTGGACAAAGAACACAGGAGCTCCACTGGTGGGGGGCCCGTCCAGGACCGTAAGGCCAGGGATCCAATGAAGGGGGAACCAAACTGCAGGCACAGGAACTGTTGGGTCCAGTATACAGCGGCCGCTCGCACTGTGTACAATACTTGGGAAGATATGTGAGATAACATATATGGGAGATAACAGGGGGTTTGCAATTCACTTCTTGATATTTACTGAAAAAATTGCAGTATGGAAAGTGAATAATACTATGATCTATTTGTTGTGAGGGAATGGTATTATTCAAATCTCTGCCACTTCTAAAGGAATGAGTGGGGAAGCAGTTCACAGTTTGCTAGGAGAAGTTAATAAAACATCAAAATTGTGCCTCTTCCCGGTTGAATGCAGGTTTCTTCAAAGGGTGATGGTGGGTGAAGGAAAGCCATGTGGTCTAGCAAGTGTGTAACACCCCATTTCTGGGAAATTTGGGTCTGACTAGCTGTGATCTCTTTTGGTGGTTGGCTGTGCCCGCATTTGGCTAGTGGTTTGTGTGGTCCGTAGAGAAGCACAGATTTTACAGAGCAGGGTTTCTTAGTTTCCCTGCCTACTGTATGCAGGCACATTTGTTTCCTACTCATGTGCCACCCATAAGTGGCGCTGTTGGGTGACTGAGTGGTACTGGCCTGTTTCTTAAGATGAGGTGGACAGCATCCTTCTTTCCCTGCCATCCCACCCACCAGCTAGCAGGTGGCGCTGCCCCTCTGTTGCTTCTTGTCCCCTCTCTCTTCTCATCTTGGTGGTGATGTAGGAGGGGGCAGGGAGATGTTGCACGCCATCTAGATTCTCCTGCTCTTCACCTTGTGGGCCAGCATGCATGCTGCTGATTCAACTGGCGTCCACACCCTGGAAGTGAAATCATATGATGGTTCCAGGGTAGGAGGGATATATAAAGAAGCCTTCGCTGGCAGCAAGTCTAGGGAATGCAACCACATGGAGGTTATCTTTTTCCAGTAAGTAGTTACAGGACATTTTGTCTGACCCTGTTTGTTTGAATGTCTCTTTGTTTTAATTCTTGTGGTAGTATATTATCCTATCTGAGGGTGTCCTTGTTGCAATACTTATGTCTGATTGGCGTGTACACTACTAGCTCGTAACTGCAATCAGCTTTTAGTTCGTAACTGCAATAAGCTTTTCCATTAGCCATCACTTGGCTGCTATGTGGCTGATTGATGTGTACAGCCGTTAGTATGAGAAGGAACATGGATGAACTATCCAGTTCAACACACCTAACCAGGGAAGGGTGAGATCATTTGAATTGTGTATGGGTGACCAGAGGCACCAGCTTACCCTCCTCGGTGTTGTTGTATACTTTATATCACAACTGACTGACAGAGAGTTATGCTGGCAGGTTCTGTCTTTACACTGCAGCTCTACTATCATGTTATAATAATTCAGTCCTATTGGAGCATACCAACTTGTGGATACAGTACAGTGCTCATAAGTTTACATACCCTGGTAGAATTTATGATTTCTTGGCCATTTTTCATTGAATATGAATGATAACACAAAAACTTTTCTTTCTCTCATGGTTAGTGTTTGGCTAAAGCCATTTATTATCAATCAACTGTGTTTACTCTTTTTAAATCATAATCACAACAGAAACTACCCAAATGAGCCTGTTTAAAAGTTTACATACCCCAGTTCTTAATACCGTATATTGCTCCCTTTAACATCAATGACAGCTTGAAGTCTTTTGTGGTATTTGTGGATGAGGCTCTTTATCTTCTCAGATGGTAAAGCTGCCCATTCCTCTTGGCAAAAAGCCTCCAGTTCCTGTAAATTCTTGGGCTTGCATGAACTGCACATTTGAGATCTTCCATTGAGTGACTCAATGATATTGAGGTCAGGAGACTGAGAGGGCCACTCCAGAACCTTCACTTTATTCTGCTGTAGCCAATGGCAGGTTAACTTGGCCTTGTGTTTTGGATCATTGTCATGTTTGAATGTCCAAGTACGTCCCATGAGCAGCTTCCTGGCTGATGAATGCAAATTCTCCTCCAGTATTTTTTGATAACATACTGCATTAATCTTGCCAACAATTTTGACCGAATTTCCTGTGCCTTTGTTGCTCACACATCCCCAAAACATCAGCGATCCACCTCCGTGTTTCACAGTAGGAATGGTGTCCCTTTCATCATAGGCCTTGTTGACTCCCCTCCAAATGTAGTGTTTATGTTTGTGGCCAAAAAGCTCAATTTTGGACTCATCATTCCAAATGACTTTGTGCCAGAAGGTTTGAGGCTTGTCTCTGTGCTGTTTGGCATATTGTAAGCAGGATACTTTGTGGCATTTGCGTAGTAATGGCTTCTGACGATTCGACCATGCAGCCTATCTTTCTTCAAGTGCCCCCTTATTGTGCATCTTGAAACAGCCATACCACATTTTCAGAGAGTCCTGTATTTCATCTGAAGTTACTTGTGAGTTTTTCTTTGCATCCCGAACAACTTTCCTGGCAGATGTGGCTGAAATTTTAGTTGGTCTACCGGCCGTGGTTTGGTTTCAACAGAACCCCTCATTTTCCACTTCTTGATTAGAGTTTGAACACTGCTGATTGGCATTCTCAATTCCTTGGATATCTTTTTATATCCCTTTCCTGTTTTATACAGTTTAACTACCTTTTCCCGCAGATCCTTTCACAATTCTTTTGCTTTCCCCATGACTCAGAATCCAGAAACTTTTCATAAGGAGAAAGTTTTGGGACTTTAAATGAAGCATGATAGCATGCCTCCATCCCTGGTTCAAGAAAATGGAGAGGAGGTGGGATTTTGCACAAGTCAAATGACTAGCAATAAATGAAAAAAATCATATTTATTAACAGCGATTGTAAACATGACATAATTGAAAACATCTCATATATTTACATGTACATAGGATAAATAAACTGCACATGGATATGCATTCACAGAATTGGAGACAGCACATTAAAATTACCAATCTAAACAAGGCAATATTTGCTCCATGAGGTAATGAACATCAAGATTAATATGATATTGTATATCCAGATAAAAACATGAATGCATTACATTTCTCTACGCGTTTCGTGGTCACAGCCACTTGCTCAGGAGCTGATGCTTCATGGTATCTGGAAAAAGACATAAATGCCAAAAAAAGCAAGGGAAAAACAGAGATGGAAAAGTTTAGGACCAGTACTTAAAATGGAATGTAAAAAATATCATCATGTGGTACTGGGAATAGGGACTGCTGGATAAGTCTGTTTCAGGAGCTGAGGTGAGTTGATTGGCACACAAGATGGACACACACAAAGTGTCCCCAAAAAGTGACAAATTCTCTGGGTAATAACTTTAAACGTATCTGTAGAATTAATGAGTTGTAGAAACTCAGATATATGGACTAATCTAAGTAAATATAAATCATTGTACTATGGAGAATGGAAAGTATAAAGAGAAAGTAATCATGTGCAGTGAAAGGGGGGTGCATTAGAGCAGTGAAAACAGATCACTTTGTTAAAGAAACCAACACAGTGGTGAGTGGCAATATTGCATGAAAGACCTCATGCGGATAACTAAGAAAAAATAACCAACCAGTGAGATAAAGTAAAAAAAATGTGAGCCAGAATAGACCCAGCTTGATACCTTGTGTGTGGAGATCATGGTGAAATCCACGTGTAAAGTGCGTCATGTAGAAGCCACAGTGGAGGGGCTACGGCAATGTGTGGTGTCCAAGGCACCCGCCCGCCAATAAGCCCCCAGCGTCACGCTTACGGGACATGAAGGGGAGGAGCCACCAATCAAACGGGCGTGAGCGACAACGATTGGCGCCAAATTACCTCAGTGTCAGCAATCCAGAAACGTCAGTTCAGCATTGGATGAAAGATGCAAGGGTCTGTCAGGAGTCCAGAAACTCATTGACCTTTTATACACAAACTAATTACAAGCAAACAGTTCACAGGTAAGGATGGTTACCTTTATTAGCCATTCAAACCCCCTTGTGTCAACTTGTGTGCATGTTATCAGGCCAAAATCACCAGGGTATGTAAACTTTTGATCAGGGTCATTTGGGTAGTTTCTGTTGTCATTATGATTTAAAAAACAGTTAAACAGTTTAAAAAACAGTTGATTGATAATAAATGGCTTCAGCCAAACACTAACCATGAGTGAAAGAAATGTTTTTGTGTTATCATTCATATTGTCTGAAAAATGGCCAAGAAATCATAAACTCTGCCAGGGTATGTAAACGTATGAGCACAACTGTATATGACTGTAAAGTATAGTCGGCCTACAGCAGGTGCTGCCTGAATGCCTCACTATATGTCTGATTGGCAGATCGTTGTAATGGCTGGTGCTACCTACATACCACAGCACTGCAATCATATCACAGCGTATGCTGCCTTTGCAGGGGTCTCAAACTGGCGGCCCTCCAGCTGTTGCAAAACTACAAGTCCCATGAAGCATTGCAAGGCTGACAGTTACAAGCATGACTCCTTTAGGCAGAGGCATGATGGGACTTGTAGTTTCACAACAGCTGGAGGGCCACCAGTTTGAGACCCCTGCTTTAGAGCATGCTGGCGTATGGACACATGGTCATATAGTATAGCTGGCTTATCAACAGGGTGCATACCCAATATGTTATTGTGTAATGTGGAGCTCCTACAGGGCATACTTTTAGGCAGGGGTTAATAATTCAACAACTGAACATGGACTACACAAGATTCATATAGTATTAGTGAGGCATCTCTTCTAACACACAGCAGTTAACACAAAGCATTACCAGATCCTAGCTCCTCATCCTACACGTACAGTGTTATTTTACTAGTGCAATGGTGCTACCATCTGTAACAAACCTAGTCGCCGCTTATCCTTTGTTACCTATTTGAGGACTGTTTACCACATATTGTTATATTTCTTTGCAAACAGTTTGGGGTTATCAATATGCGGATGTCAAATTATACACGGCTCACTCTTACCATCATCAATGATTATGTGTGGATGGGTCCAAACTTTAGCTGAATATTCCTTTGACACGCCTGATCCAGAGAATGCATGTCCCTGGTAAACTTTTTGCATTACACGTGATTGCACAATCATTAGGTGGCATAACTGATACACTCAGCTCAGCAGCTGGTCATTATACTGCTCCATTAGTGGCTGAGGTGCAGCAGAAGTACCAGGGTTAAGCAAGGTAGTTGTAGGTAGGGATTGGTTGGGATCTTCGGGGGGGAGGATGTGTGTGGGGAGATAGGGGGAGAGGGAGATTCAGATGTGACGGGGTGCAGCATTAGGTTTTTTTTACCTTGATATTAACCAATAAAATGTATCATTTTTTTAACATTTAAGCTTTAAGTTGGTGTGTCGCCACATTTTGTAAGCACCCCTCTGTGTAATCCACCCTGCGCCCCCCTCCTCAGGTTGTTCATTCATCATTCATCTCTCTTTTTTGCTTACGCATCCTTCATGTTGTAGAGGGGGTACTTGGTTCTTGTCTGCCCCTCCTGTGGTCACCTATTTCCCTGCCTGGGCAATGGCATTATCCTTGAGAGTAACACGTGAGTGCTGCTTTTCTAGATTCTCATAGAGGTAAACACCAAGATTAGTACTGAATTGATTAATGCTTATACCTTTTTGCACATTCGGTTTTTGTTAAATAGTATTTCTTCCAGAAGAAGCTCATTATGAAATGTGTTGAACAGACTACTTATTACAATTTCATCAACAATTATATTTTGTCACAGAAAAGTTAAATTAAAAATTTTTTCGGACAGTATAGGTTATGCCAAGCATCTATGTACCCTAAAAACTGTTTATTTTTACAATATTGTTATTGTAATAAAGTATTTTTTAAGCATTTAGTATGTGTTTTATTTAGTACAAGTATAAAATCCAATTATTTATAATGAGTTATTTCTGTGTTTATTGTCATGGGGAAATGGTGTCCAAGTGACTTCCCATCAAACTTTATCTACAATGTATCAATAAATGTTATAATTATGCCTAATGTCCTAGTGTATACAGGCAAGCATCTTTCAAAGGACTACATGTTTTCTTTTTAGTAAAATAATTTTAAACCTAAAAATAAAGGTGAAATCACCAAATTGGCTGCAGGTCAGGCTGACCTTTCAATATTGTTCCCTTTTCTTTTACTCTGTTGTAATAGTGTAATTATAATTGTTTTTTATACAGTAAAAGCTAAAGCTATAGCAGTAAAAAATTGCAGTACTGTTTATTTTTCCAGGAAATTGAAAATATATTGAGGTATTAAAATGTCCAAGCCTACAAATGTGCTCCCCAGAAATGGACATTATTGCATTTACTCATGAAATGATATACCGGTATGTATTATTCAGTGCTATACAATTCCATTAAAAGCATTTAGTTCATACACATGCAAAAATATCAGTGTTGTTTGGAGTCTTCTTTATTAAAGCATTTTTAGCAGCTAAATTACCTCCAGAGACAAAGTGGAAAGTCTGCTAACTAAAACTTAAACCATTTCAGTCTGCTGCCTAATATCCAGTCTGAGCATGATGCTACAATGTTTATATGATGTATTATATAATTAATGTGTATTTACTTTGATATACATTAAAAACAACCAAATTTGGAATATGGCATGTGCATTGTATAAAACAATGTGCACATGTCCCCTTTAAATGCAATCACAAAGTAAAACAAAGCCAAAAAAACATAAACATGAATAATAAGAGCAAGGCATAAATACATATTTGCCAAAAAGCCCAAAAATCATATCAAAAGTCCACCAGTGACTCAAGGTGGTTTAAGTGACATTAAAACGAATATAAGTGTTTCCAGTGTTCAGGTGCCGCTCCCCCGTGCACAGCCTCTTACCAGAGAAAAGATCACAGAGCACTTTGAATAATACTCAGGGTCCCAGCAATCAGTTTCAGTATGATATCAACAGAGAATATCTGTTTCCCTAGTCCACAATGGTCAGAATGAACAAACAATATACAGTGCCACCGCAGGACCAGCTGGCATGCGAGCTGACACCACAGAGCAGCTCCACACTACATATTTTCCCCAAACAAGCATTCTCAGAAAAGGAGACTCTCTCCTTGCAAATGTAGCAGTTTGAGACAAACCATTTAACATTGACAAGGGTGCTTACAACGATCAGCATTTGTTTATTCAGGTAAAACCTTCATCCCTAAAGGAATAAAACTTTTGTTGTAACTGCAGTGTGAGCTGGAGTTTGGCTTCAATCTGTTAGTGTATTTAAATCTGCTAGTCCAACGTACACTCTCTTCCCTCAAGACTGACAATGCTGCTGACCATAAGTGCCTCTGTGCTCATTCATAGAGTGAGGGTACTCTGACATTGGAGGTGTGTTGCTGGTCAGATCACCAGGTGAAAACAGAGGGGAAAAAGCCTAAAAAAATTAAAACTAATGCAGCCATCACATCTAAGGATTGGTAAGCAGCAATATCTTATATTTTTGATTTTGGGTTTATTAGCACTTTAACTGCATGCTGACCACAGATTCACCCTGCAGTAAACACCATGGACACAGAGAACATGAGTTGTAGTCGACCCAGATGAGTGAATTGTGGGAAAACAGTGGAATAGAAAAAATCACCAGGATACAGACCAGAGGTCTGGGCTGGCTGCAGACATACTGTATATAACCAAAATATAAGTGTGAGGTTAGGTCAAGCAGCGAGCAAAGGTAACCAGGATACCAGCTAGAGGTAGTGCCGGAGTTAGACCTTGGGGGGCCTGGGGCACTTCACATTCGGGGGCCCCTCAAAATAGAAATTAAATTATATGACAAATATAAAAGGGAACTAAAATAATTGATAAACTTCAATTGTAAAATATATATATATATATATATATATATATATATATATATATATATATATATATATATATATATATATGTATATTAGGTTCCGAAGAAGATATTGGCAGATTTTTTCCTCAATTTTATTGACTGTAAGAATACACATTACACAGTTAATTGGAACTAGCATGTCATCATACATCAAAGTTATGCATCACACTACAATATTTCTCTGTAAACGTCCCACCTCTTTTTGCTGAGTGGACAGTACTGTCAGGCGCACAGAAGGTGGGGTGTTTACATCCACAAGCTGAAAGGTCCGGGAAATGGAAAATCACTTGTAGGAAGTCTTGTCCAAGGATTCGACACACGGAAAAAACCCACTGGCTAGGAGTCAACTTCACTACTACACTCAAGTGTGGCAAGACAGTAAGCTGTTCCATATCCTGACACTCACACACATTGTTAATTTTTTTTAAATACATTTTTTTTTAGAATTTTTACATTTTAATATAAAGGAAGTTCAGGGCCCCCTCTGGCAGGGGGGTCCGGGGCAATTGCCCCCTTATAAACACCCCCTTATAAAAGCATTGTTTGGGTAGTGAGCCAAAAGCTGTGCCAAGTATAATTAGACCTGGCAGAGGAAAAAAGCAATTGGATATGAGGATGATACGGCAAACAACAGGATGAGACTGTGCTGCTTCTGATGGGATGCGGTAGTGACAGGGCATAGAGTGGGTGGATTCTACTTTGCTCTGATTGGACGTGACAGTGACAGCATTCAGGAAATGGAAGCCACACTAATTGGATGCAGACACGACACTCCAGATAGAACCCAGAAGTATGCCCAGCTGTGTGCCATAGGTTGTCCTCAGCGATGGGGTTTTGTTGAGAAGTAACGGTTTAAGAAGGGAAATCCTGAGGTTCTAAGGAATGCAAAAGTTTGAAGAAGACAGGATTTCTTTTGGAGATGATTATATAAAGGACAGTGAATGTATGAAGACATTTTAGATGGCATCTTGAGTCTGATCAGTTTGGTGGAGAGCAAATCTCTGTCCCCTAGCTGGAGTAATCATTCAAAAAAATTTTAATGATTCAAAGAAATCATTCAAAAATAAAAAGTGCGTATATAAACACATGTAAAAGAGTTCATAAATATAGGAAGTCCATGTGTCATATAAAAACTTCAATTGAAATGGTGATAAATCCTCAATTAGTAGAATAAGGAAAAAACCTCCAACACTCAATGTGCTCTGATAAAATAAATGCACCTTACCATAAGGTGAGACCACCTATGACGTATGTTCAAACACACCTTATTTGTATTCCATGTGGCATTAGAATCAGCTGACCTCCAAACAAGACTCTCCTTATAAGATTCAAGATGTCCATAAAAGATCAAAAAAGGAAGAGAAAAACTCTCATGGTACAGTATTTCTTAAGAATTCAAATTTATTAAAACAGTGACAGGGTACTTACAAAGCCAATGTAAAAACGAGCATCGTGGAATCAAATCATGTATCATTACATATACTTATACTGATAAGATCTTTTCCCCCTAGTGTGTAATATCCACTTCCGGGTCCTGGCTGGCCCGATCTCATCACTCTCATAGGTCCCATCTGACGCATTTCATCACCACAGGCATTATCAAGGTGAGCATGACAGCATGAAAATACAAGAGTCATGCTATAAATGTATTTCTAGGTGGTGTAAAACCCTTGTTAAAATAGCACGTATGTTTCCAGGGTCCACCCCAAACTGTTGGAGGGGCTGTGCTCAACCAGGATTGTTTATGCACTTATGGTGGCATTGTCCAAAAATAAAAAAATACTGGGATGATATGCCACTATAGGTAAATAGAATATCTCCCTTTCCAATTATTAAAGATCCTCTCAGTCTTATACCTTGTTTATAGAAGACCGACATAAGCCCTACTCTATCTGACTGGAGGTTGGGGTGGACAGGATTATGGAGGCAGAACGCTGGGTTTATGCTGTAAATGTAAAGAGAAATATGGCAAATTTCAGAAAAATTGGGCCATGTGGATCCATTACTCCACAAAAGATGTAAACTTGTGAGCTGTCATATGATGACTCCTATACCTCACCAATACCAGTCCTTAGTCCTTCACTGAGGTAACAGATGCTACGAGCTGGGCAGCCCATTTCCTAGGCTGCTTTATATACCCCTCCCCAGGCAGAGAGTGAAATTTATGAATAATTCAATTTTTATAACCCAATGAATATGTTATGTCTTCTTATTTTTAGGATTCGGGATACATGGTACTATTTATGCCTACCCCCCTATTTTTCTCATAATATGTATAATAATCACATGTCAGGGATATAAGGAAACTGCCTTTCTCAATTTAATGGATCTACCTTCCCTTAGAGGTCGATTGTCAGGATATACACGTTTAATAGCTTTAATAGCTTTTGCATCTTTCCTGTATTTTTCTTTTTAACTTTTTTTATGTTTTTATAGGCTTATATAAAAAAAAATCTATAAAAATATATTATTTTATAGTATTAAACAAAATGTGCCCCTAAGAACAAATTTTGGTAAAAATGGAAGACTCTTTTAACCTGTTGGAGAATTCAGAAATTAAGGACAATGGAAACTGATTCTTAATGGTAACTTTTAAGCCCCAATAGTCAATGCATGGCCTCAGAGAGACATATTTGATGGGAATGGAGTTTTGTGATTGAATCTCAGTAATATACTATGACATGGCCTTGGATTTAAAGACAGATAAAGAATAGATAGAAACCCCAGCCAGGGTGGCTCTGGAACTGAGATCAATGAGACTGTTGAAAGGTCTGTGGGGAAGGGAATACCTCAGCTGAATTTTTACAAAAAAAAATCCCAGCAGTTGGTGTATGCAGATAGGATGGAGGGTAAAGTACAGTTTTTTGCCCATAAGAACTTGGTAATGCAAGGTGAGAAGCAAGACAAGAGAAATCCCAAACGAAACTTATTATAAATTGAGCTGGAGACAAGAAAGGCTCAAGGTGATTACTGAGGCCTTGGGTAACACAATGAGGCATATCCATTTGTGATGATGTACCCTCGCTGATAATGTAATGGGAGGAGTCTGGAAGCGGGAGGCTGGTATCATCAATGGCTGAGACTAGAAGAGCCCAGAGTTTCCTGGACAAAGTAGGCAGAAATCATGAAAATGCCACTTACCACCACAACAAAGAGATACACCCAGATTTCAGTACCTTGTGCGCTCCTTGGGAGTCAGTTTGTTTTTTTTCCTAGCTGCATAGGTTCTTCAGCAGGAAGTTAATCAGTCAGCAAAGGTTGTTCCATGGATCAGGATCACGGCAGCATAGGCTGAGGATGACATGGAAAGGAATGTCGATAGATCTCTTTGTTACACATCTTCTCCTCATTATTCTTTTTTCTTTCATTTATTGCAGAACTTCATCTGTGGCCCATACATGTATGCCTCCTACTTTGGAAGTGTGTTTTGGCTGTCTGGCTCTCTCCCTGGCTGCTGTTCCTCTCTACCCCCTCTCCGATTCTCCAGCCCCAATGGAGACTTTTGGTTTGGGGGGTTAGCCTTGTGTGTCCTTGGCCTCAACCCCGGGGGAGACAGCTCTCTCAGGGCCACCTTCATTATTCCTCAATTGGACTGTTGGGTTATGTACTGGGTTGTTGCCAAAAGGTAATGTGCATTTATATATTCTAAAATACTTGCTTTACCTCGTGTAAGCATGATTTTAATCGAGACTCCAATGATCTACTTATTGATTTGTTTTATTTATTTTTCTAGTCATCTCTTGATGCATCCCACTCCTGATGATTGGCTTTAAACGCCATGAAACGCGTAGAGTCTACACTCAGGGTTGCCATTTCAAGTTTGGTTCATCTATGAATTCTATCGTATACCATTTATACTTACTAACATTGTTATTCGGAATACCTTGTTCACCTTTTTTGTATACCCATTTTAGAACTGTGATTGCTTGTATCAATTATTTTCAAACAGCGTTTATAAACAACTTTTCTATCAACATGACTACTATTTTTATTATGCCTCAATGTGCATGATTTATGTATTGTATATTATGATGCATTATATTATTATTATTATTATTATATTACTCATGAACTGATGTCTATGCATTTCTTTGATTAGCAATTCTCTATGGCTATACAGCTTATAAGCCCCTCAAGGGGTGGTGACAGTTAATTTAATATAAGGTATCCTAGACTTTTTCAAAGACCTACCCATGCCTCATTTAAAGTCCCACTACCCCTCTCTTTTGCTAAAAAAAAATGTAGTCAAAACATAGCCAGAGTTCAGGAACCAGAACGGATAGTCAGACAAGGCAAAATGCCAGGGAGCCAGAGATGAGCGTAGTAGAACAGCAAGCAGGATCTGGAGCCAGAAGGAATGTCAGCCAAGCAAGTCTTTAACAGGAACACAGGAGAGTGTCTCTAGAGATGTGACCAAGGTGAAGGCAGAGATCATCTGGGCTGGACGGCTTAAGTAGGCAGGACTGACGAGCAGGATTTCATCAGTAGGTGAGTCACTGTGGAGAGATAAGATCTGTCAATTAGCCGACAGCTGAGCGGCCAGCTTAGAAAAGGAAGGGCTGAGACCAGCCTGGACAGTACCCCTCCTCAATGACCCCTCCCCCTCTGAGGACCACCAGGCTTGAGGGGAAAATGTCTATGGAAATCATGGAGGAGGACAGGGACATGTACGTCCAAGGATGAGACCCAAGAGCATTCCTCCGGACCGTACCCTTTCCAATGCACCAGGTACTGTATGCGCCCATGGAACCTATGGGAGTCAACTCAACTCAATGGACTGTACTTCATGTTCTCAACTTGTACAGGGTAAGGACGAGGTACCAAGGTGGTAAAGCGGTTGCAGACCAAAGGTTTTAATAAGGAGACATGAAATACATTTGAGATACGCATATTAGAAGGAAGGTCTAATGCGTAAGCCACTGGGTTAATCCTGCGAAGAATACGGAAAGGCCCAATAAACTGAGGTGCGAACTTCAGTGAGGGAACACGAAGTCAGAGGCTACAAGATGACAGCCAGACCCTGCCCCCAACTTGGTAGGAAGGCGCAGGCATGCGTCTGTGGTCAGCATAGAGTCTGTACCTATCATTAGCACGTGGCAAAGCCTCCTAGCTGTGTGCCCAAATGGAACAAAGACCACGGAGATGCTCCTCTAACGCAGGAATACTCTGCGGGACAAACGAGTCAGGCAACATGGAAGGTTGGAAACCATAGTTCGTCATAAATGGGGACAATCGGGAAGCAGAATTCAAGGCACTATTGTGAGCAAACTCCACCCACAGTAAGAGGGCTGAAATATAGCAATGTAGGAATTGATCCAATGACTGATTGGCTCGTTCTGCAGCCCCATTAGACTGCGGATGATACGCAGAGGAGAAAGCAAGCTGAATTCCCAACTGTGCACAAAAGGTTTGCCAGAACCAAGACACAAACTGACTACCCCTGTCCGAGACAATCACCTTGGGTAGCCCATCTAAACGATAGATCTCCCGAGCAAAAATGGAAGCCAGTTCCTTAGAAGTGGGCAACTTATTAACTGGAATACAATGGGACATTTTCGAGAACCGGTCAACCACCATAAGGATAACTGTGTTGCCCTGGGAGTTGAGTAACTCCACAATGAAATCCATAGACATTTGGATCCAGGGCCTTTCTCCATTGGGTATGGGTTGTAGGAGGCCCACTGGAAGGTATCGTGGAGTCTTACTCTGAGCACACATGGAACTGGCAGCTACGAAGGTGGTTAAATCAGCATATAGACTAGGCCACCAGAATTGTTGGGAAATGGCCCAAAAGTGTTGATTCTTAACAGGGTGGCCAGCAGCCTTGGAAGAATGGTAAGTCTGGAGCAAGGCAGTACGGAGACTCTCTGGGACAAAGCAGCGGTCACAAGGGTTCTCAGGAGGAGCATGGACCTGAGCAGCAAGAATTTTGTCACCCAAAGGAGAAGTGAGACTGGTGCAAACCGTAGCCAGAATACGATCAGGAGGAATCACAGGAACCAGAACCGACTCCATCTTAGAAGTGGAGGAAAATTGTTGTGACAAAGCATCAGCCCTTACATTCTTAGTACCGGGTAAGAATGAGACAATGTAGTTGAAACTAGACAAGAAAAGAGCTCATTGCGCCCTTCTGGGAGAGAGGCATTTAGCCTAAGACAAGAATGTGAGATTCTTATGGTCAGTAAGAATGAGAACCGGCACAGTGGTACCTTCGAGGAGATGTCTCCATTCTTTCAGGGCTAAAATGATCGCTAACAGCTCTCTGTCACCAATCTCATAATTGCACTCCGCAGGTGACAATTTCTTGGAAAAGTAGCCACAAGGATGCATAGCGCTCTCAGAGGTAGGACGTTGAGACAGAAGAGCGCCAACTCCAGTCTCAGAAGCATCAACCTCAAGGATAAAAGGTAACATAAGGATCAGGATGTGCCAACACAGGAGCAGAAACAAAGGCAACCTTGAGACTCTCAAAGGCCTTAATGGACTCCGGAGATCAACTCTGTGGGTTACCGTCCTTTCTGGTCATATCAGTCAGGGGCTTGACCAGAGACAAGGAGTTTCAAATAAACTTCCGATAATAGTTGGCAAAGCCAAGAAAATGCTGCAGAGGATGTAAACCCACGGGTCAGGGCCACTGTAGGACTGCTGAAAGTTTATCTGGGTCCATCGAAAAACCAGCAGTGGAAATGACATAACCCAGGAATTTAACCTGTTCACCATGGAATTTGCACTTCTCCAATTTACAATAGAGATGGTTCTCTCTTAGTTTCTGAAGCACACGACAGACATCTGTGTGGTGTCTCTCCAGGGACTTGGAAAATATGAGGATATTGTCGAGATAAACCACCACACATAACTGCAACAAATCTCGGAGGACACCGTTAATAAATTCATGGAAAACTGCCGAGGTGTTACAAAGGTCAAAAGTCATTACAAGGTACTCATAATGGCCTGTTCTGGTATTATACGCAGTTTTCCACTCATCGCCCTCCTTAATCCTCACAAGATTGTATGCCCCTCTCAAATCAAGCTTCGTGAAAATTGTTGCTCCCTTGAGGTGGTCAAATAACTCCATAATCAACGGAATCGGATAGGCATTCTTAATCGTGAAATGATTGAGACCCCTATAATCAATATAAGGTCTCAGTTCACCACTTCTCTTCTTCACAAAGAAGAAACCAGCATCACCAGGAGAAGAGAATTTGCGGATGAAACTTCGAGAAAGTGCGTCAGCAACATATTCCTCCTTGGCCTTATCCTCCAAGACCGACAAAGGGTAAACCCGGCCACGAGGGAGTACGGCACCAGGTTGAAGTTAAGCTTTGGGAGCTTTATCAGGATTACAGTGAAACAGAGAGAACCTGGGAGTTGGATCAGGACTTGCCAAAGTAAGAAGCTGGTCCCAGGTGAGAGCAAATGATGTAGGATCCCCCAGGGTGCAGAGTCCAAGAGCCAGTCAGTATTCACCACTAACCCCTCTTTTTGTCTTGCGTGCGTACCCCAGGTCACAACCTCTGGGTTCACTCAGCTCTAAGCACCACAGAGAACACAAATCTGGAGCAGATGAGTGAATTGCGGACAATAGTGGAGCAGAATAGGTCATAAGGACCAAGGATCTGGGCTGGCTGCAGACACAGATAACTTGATTACAAACCAGAGGTCTGAGCAGGCAGTGGAAACAGATAACCAGAATACAAGCCAGAAGTCAGGCTAGCCAGTGGACATGGATAACCAGGATACAAGCCAGAGGTCGATACACAGGAATCAATAGGATACAGATGCAAACTGGATAGCAGAAAGGCTCATTTGGACACAGCTGCTAGCTTTCAAAAGCATGGTTTGGACAGCAAACCGGAAGCTGGCTGAGTTCAAATAGAATATGCAGAAGGAGTAATCCACTATGGTAGGATGCAGTGGTGACAGGTCAGAGAGGGTGAAGGCTGTGCTACCCTGAGTGCATGCAGTGGTGACATTATTCAGGAGGCGGAAGTTGTGCTGACTGGACATATCTGCAACAATTTGTGTAAACACAGAAGCACTTACAAACACTTGTTATAGAAGGAGGTGCTGCACTGGTTTGAGGAAGGTAAGTAGCGCTAACACACAAAAAGTTAACATAACTTTAAAAGTCACCACATGACAAAATTTCTCTGAAAATAATTTCTCTGAAAAGAAATCAGGGATAAGTGTGTGGAGTTAGACATAACAAAGTCACAAAAGGATGGAGTTGACCGACTTGACTGTAGAAGATACAGCATATGGTACTAACTCAGATTACTAACTTAGATTATCTTAAAAAGATCTCAAGAGATGGAATTCACGATCTTCTGTGTTTTATAAAGTCTAGCCAGATAGAAAAGTACAAAGCCTCCTTTGTTTTTTATGATAATGCCACATGGGACCAAAAGCTTTGTTTTTCTAGCTACCGAAAACCGTTAACATTTTAAATCATGTTAATGAGATGGAAAGGCATTAAATTCAAATAAACTGTCCTTTCTGTCCTGATAGATTAGCAAGAGAATATAATTTCTAGGTTTATCCAAAAGAGCAAACATATAATGTGTACTTTTTTACATTTTTGTTTATCTTTAACCAATCACTGATTTGTCAGGCCTGTGACCCCCACATTTTGATAGGACATAACAAATGTATATTTAAAATATAAGACTGGAAGATGTCTGAGAGAGAACATTATTATTATTATTATTATACAGGATTTATATAGAACTGACAGTTTACGCAGTGCTTTACATCATAAGGGCAGACAGTACAATTACAATACAATTAAATACAGAAGGAATCCGAGAACCCTGCTTGTTAAAGCTTACAATCTAAGATCACTGTTGTTAGCTCCTTCAGAAAGAAAAAAAATCTGCTTAACCTGTCTAGTAATAATTCAAATAGCATGTAAAAAACTAGCAAAAAATGTTTAAAATACAGTATTTAATAATCCATGGGTCAATCCATGTGGTGTAACGGATTCCTTATGCAAAGTTATAGTGATTAAAAATAATCCATGTTGTTAGTGAGTCCAAAACTTAAGTCCAAATCCTATTATAAACTGATTAATTAGCAATATAATTTATTTAATCAAAATGAAATCTTCAAATGCTTATTGTTAGGTCTGCAGCATGACGATTTTAAAATAGTGGTTAAATAGTTGTTATAATCTTTAAAATGCAACCATGCAAAAATGATAAGGATAATAAGGATAATAATTTAAAGTAAACCACACAGTTGCCTAGCTTATGATTTTTCATGAATAATATTATAAATTATATGTCCTTTGTAATCCTTAAAGGGTATTTACACTTTTGCAGTCAAATTTAAGAAAACCCAACTATATGTTTATTATGTGTTCCCATTCACATGGCATACCTAAAAAATAGGTGATAAAGTGTCCTTAACGCTGATCGGATCATATATTGAAATAAAAACTCATAAATCTTCAATTATATATATATATAAGATATATTGCAGCAAAACCTGAGTGTTCACACCAACACTAAATGATGAAAAATGGAAAAAATGATTTTGTGCAATATTTAAGTGAATAAACGTGAAACTGATAACTACAAATAATGTGCATCCAGTGTGTAAAACTTACAAATTTCTAAACAATAATGTGACATAAACAGCATTCATTATAGGGACAAAATTGTCTCACATATATAATGGATGCTGTGACTCCTCATATAAGAGGGAAAAACTAAAATACGTGCCAAACCGTGTAATGGAATCAAGTGTACTGATAATGCCGCAGTGAAAGGTAAAATACACTAATATAGATAAATAAAACAATTAGGATAAATAAAAAATGTGCACAGTAGAAAAGTATATGGGATAAAGTCCATAAAAGATAATCAATTGAAAATGGAGAGTCTCTTATATGTGGGATTTGGAAGATAAAGGATCCTCTAATCAATATCTGGCTGATGTTAAAATATAGTAAAATGACCCATTAAAAATCCATATATTGTCTTCTGAGTGTGGTCTCACAGAACTCTCACCTTCAAACTGATGTATAATAGCATTAGGGGTTGAAGATAGGTTGTTGTGATTTCTGGTAAGTACTGTCAGTGAAGTCCATGGATCTTCCCCTTAAATTCCTCCATCGTTATCTCCTATATACACTTCGATATTGCCACCCCCGTCACGTGGCAGGGGAACAAAAGAAGGGGGGGAAGAAAAGAGGCCTCCACTAGTGTGATATCGTTTAAATAATGGGGGATGTTTATTAAGTGTCTAAGGTAGGACTCTTACATTGTGACAGATAAAACAGGCAAAGTAAGTAAAAATGACGGTCTGGCGTTCTCAGCGACCTCTCACTTGTATTCCTGATGTGCGTATCGCTCCGGCCACTCCCGGCCATCTTCAACCCCTAATGCTATTATACATCAGTTTGAAGGTGAGAGTTCTGTGAGACCCCACATTTAGAAGACAATATATGGATTTTTAATGGGTCATTTTACTATAATTTAACATCAGACAGATATTGATTAGGGGATCCTTTATCTTCCAAATCCCACATATAAGAGACTTTCCATTTTAAATTGATTATCTTTCATGGACCTTATCACATATTCTACTGTGCACGTTTTTTATTTATCCTAATTGTTTTATTTATCTATTTTAGTGTATTTTACCTTTCACTGCGGTATTATCAGTATACTTGATTTCATTACACGGTTTTGCACGTACTTTAGTTTTTCCCTCTTATATGAGGAGTCACAGCATTCATTATATATGTGAGATAATTTTGTCCCTATAATGAATGCTGTTTATGTCACATTATTGTTTAGAAAATTGTAAGTTTTACACACTGGATGCACATTATTTGTAGTTATCAGTTTCACGTTTATTCACTTAAATATTGCGCAAAATAATTTTTTCCATTTTTCATACCTAAAAAATGTTTTACCTTTTAGATGTTCCTAAAGAGAAGGTGTTATGGATGATTCTAAGAATTTCTGGAGTCTAAAGCCTGGTACACACTAATAGATTTTTTCTTTTTTTTGTTCAACTCAGCGGGTTGAACGAAAAAAACCTGACAACTCAGATCGGAGCCACTGTACTAACAATCTAGTGTTAGTACATTGATCTCCCTTGCTTTTCTATCGTGTTTTGACAGGGGGATGGCTCCTTCTGCCAGAACACTCCGGTCAGCGCTCTCGGCCATTGGCGATCAGCAGACCTTTTTCGGTCATGCCCCTTCAACAGAAACCGGCCCAGCTGCAGTGCTCACGAGCCAAATGTCGGACAGTTTCTATTGAACCGGTCGGTGCTGCCTGACATTCGGCCCTCGTGTGTTAGGCTTAACAGTAGTTGTGTCCTGTGCAGGAGTGTGGTTACTAATTTTCTAACCATTTGTTAGGACAGACAGTGTTAAAATGTAGTTTACCGCTGAACAGCTGCAGAACTGCGATTTCAGTATAGACAGGGTTATTTATGTGAAACATTACTCCACAACACCCTCCTAAACACAAAGCAGGTAGAGAATGTAAGGTTTTTTAAAGGCTTAGTTCACTTTTTTTCCCCTAAAATTCAGCTCCCCTTTGTACTATTAAAGTACCTTGAATGCAGAAAAATACAAGCTTTCTTTGATTTTGAGAACAAGGCCTTACCTTAGCCCTTGCTGTATTTCTTAGAAAGCTTCATCACATCCTGACATTGGATGTAGGATGGAGAAACCAGTAAAACGCAGGAAGGAGTATACCAGCTGATCTCACTAGCATACCTTCATCCATCAACTATGTTTTGACAGCATCCCCATCATCTCCCCACACGTGCATATGCCTGGTCCTCCTATTATATAGTTTTGGTAAAAACTATATAATGAGTAAAACAGAGGTTGTACAATCAGATCTTCTAGTGTATGGCCACATTTATATACCTAAAATGATCTAGTTGCTCTTTCACTGTCATTAATTAACGGCACCAAACACAGAAGCAAACACACATTTTGCTACATGAAAAAACGGGTGGCAAACGCAGCAGTAAAAAATGTGTATCTCGCACCACGTACAAATGTCCCATTAGGATCAACGGTCTGCCTTATGTGAGTCACTAGAAAGACAAGCCAAAAAATATGCGCTCCCACTACTCTAGATGTGAATGGGGCCTGAAACTGAAATTGATGTGTTTACACTAGAACAATGAGGCTCCATTCACATCTGTGTGTTTCCAAATAAATGACAAACCACACAGAAAATGCACACTGTGCCATGTGTTTCAGAAACACTCTGCGAATGTTCATCGTGCTTGTGTTGTCATTTCAGGTTAACCACTTCAGCCCCGGAAGATTTTACCCCCTTAATGACCAGATTGTTTTTTGCGATACAGCACTGCGTTACTTTAACTGACAATTGCATGGTTGTGCAATGCTGTACCCAAATAAAATTCATGTCTTTTTTTTCCCACAAATAGAGCTTTCTTTTGATGGTATTTGATCACCTCTGCGGTTTTTATTTTTTGCGCTATAAACAAAAAAAAAGCCACAATATTTTTTTACTTTCTGCTATAAAACACATCCAATAAAAAAAAAATAAAAAATCAAATTTCTTCATCAGTTTAGGCCAATAAACAAAGTTCTTGCGTCTACAAACTATGGGATATTTTTATGGTCTTTTTATTTATTTAATTTTTTTACTAGTAATGGCGGCGATCCCTAGGAGGTGCTTGCTAACTGTGTGGGGATGGTCTGACTGGGTTAAGACAGATCGGTTTTCCTGCTTATGTAAACGAGGCAGATTTCTGCCTCTCTGGGGAACAATCGTGGATGACCTGCTGATTGGCTCCCCCTCTGTCCAATCAGCGCACGCGCGCGCCCCCCAGTGTCTATTGCATGAAACAATGTACAGGTATATTGTTTCGTGCAATAGAGCCGACCTGCTGCAGTAAATATAGGCGGTCAACAAGTAGTGGTTAAAGGCACCCCAAGTGCAGCAAACGCACCAAAAACTGTGGTAACGCATCATGCTCCACTCTGAGTTCTGGAGCTTCTCTATGGTGATTGTTGTGCGTAAGGCAGTCTATTCAAGTTAATGGTCTGCCCTATGTGTGACGAGTGAAAAACGCCCCAAAACACCCAAAACAAAAGCATGCGGATATGTGAGTTTTTGCTACGTGGAGATGTGAATGAGGCATGACAACTGAGTGTCTCCATCCACTCTCTCCCATGTACGTGTATAAAGATGGCCATACACTATGTAATCTGACTGTACAATCTCTGTACACTTTCCATTAGATTTAACAGAACTATGGGACCCACCTGACCAATTCATTCAATTTGTAATAAATCAGACAGGCCCTTGTACTGCATAGCTGATGGGAGATCTAAAGGAGATTGTGCAATCAGATTGTATAGGAAGTGGGTGGAAGGTAGTATTGTAATGAGGGAGGTGTAGTCCAGAGTGGTGAACACACCCTATCACACCCTCTTCTGAGATGCAACAATGAAGTGAAGGCTTCTGGGAGATGGCCTACCGGAAGTGAAAGCTGAGAGAATCTACAGGAAGTGATGGAATCTGAAAATCATTTTAAAAATTCAAATAAACTGACAAGATTTTAAACCTCCTGTGGCTAAGGTAAGAGAAAAGCACACTGGGCCAGAAATGGCATTGGAAAATGCTTATATTTATTATGAAAAGTGAAATTCTGCCCAAAAAAGGTGAACTTACCCTTTAAAGCGGACCTTCACTTAAAGGTGAAAGCACTGCTAATATGCACCCCCCCCCCGACATATTTGAAAGGTTGTTTTTTTGGGAGCCTTTTTCTGACAGGTACCCACCCTTACTTTCACAATTCTCCTATAGGCAAGAATACTAGAAGTTTGGCCTGCCCTGACCCCACCCTCAATTTCTTGGACATGTCCCATGTCAGGAAAAAAGGAAATACAGCTCACAAACACTCTTGCTCTGGAATGGCACCGCCCTAGTAAGAACTGGTTCCAGGTGCTGGCTTTGCTGGTTTGCAGTGAGGTATAAAGAAATCCTGGATAGCCGCACTCTGGGATAAGGACATCTTTATTTCAATAAAATCCAACAATACAGTCAATGGCAGAGACGTACAGGGTGGTAGACTGCTAATGCGTTTCACATCATTTGGATGCTTATTCGTAGCTGATGTCCCATGTCCCAAGAGGCTGCAGAACCCTCTCGCCCATGTGCAGTGGGGAGCCAACTGTGAAACAGCAGGAAATTACAGCTGGCTCCCTCTGCCAAGATGGTAGTGGTGGGGATCCAGATGCAGTTATGCCAGCAAAATCCTCCTCCACACTGTGGGGGGTTCTGAGGGTAGCAGTAGCCTTCCAAAATAGGCCTATGGCAGCCTCCTCCAGGTTACTCCTCTTCCTGCCACTTAGTCTTTGAAGGTGGAGGGGAGGGACCTGGGTATCAGGCAGCCTGCTTGGCCTGGCCACCTCCTGGCTGAGACTTCCCTGTGTATGAAAAAGGGACATGGTTTTAGTTTTTGCATCATCAATCACAATCATAAATTAGTACTCCAAACTAACATCTATTTAACATCATTGATTGGACAACCAGAAATATTTAGAAGAATGCTATACCTGGCTCAAGCTGGGCTCCTCCACATGTTTCTGCTTGGAAGGCCCAGGTTGGGCGTCAGAAGCCTCAACTGGGGGGGAAGGAAGCGTGGAAGGAAGATTGGAGAGTGCTGGCAGCCTGTCATAGTACCACAACCTGGGGACATAAATGTCATCTGCAGCTCCGGATCTCTGGGAATCCTGGACCTTCTTGTGCTCCCTTAGATAAGTGCTCCTCATGCCACCAATTATTATCTTCAAATAGGTGATGTCTGCTGTGGGGATCACCGACTTCACAAATTGCATCAACTTATCCAGCGCTGCCTTCCTCTTTGTTTGGTTCTTATATTTGGGGTGGTTTATCTGCCACAGACAAGGCAGCTCCCTGAACATATCTATGAAGATTGGCATAAAGTCCTGATCCTTCGAGATATCCATTTTCACTGCAAGACACAACACACGACAAACCCTACTGTCAGCCTAAAGTTTTCTAAACTTGTGCAAATACAGGCCTCAATCTAGAAGCAGTATAGGCCCAATGTTAAATCTTACTTTCACTATCACGATCGACGCCTCCGCTACTCCTTCCTCTGCTCAAAGATCGGACGTACTACGCACGCCTGTTACGCTTTATAGACACTGCGCATGCGTGATACTCCACCCGCCACTGACATTCTTTCTAGTCTATTCCCTGCCCCTTCTCGTTCAGCGCAGTGGGGGAAGAGCACATGGCGGAGACACAGCAGGTGTCAGATAATTACACCAACGAGGAGGAGGAGGAGGAAAGCCCGGAGCCTGAAACGTCCCGAACCAGAAGGAGACGATTTAAGGCATCAAATATATCCTTTGGGGAGATGTTGGAGATGGTCGACATCCTGAAGAAGGCCGACTATGACGAGAAGTATGGACCTTACCCCAACCCCAATGTCAGAAAGGCCAAGATCATGGCAAAAGTGGTCAAAAGTCTGCACCGGAATTTCGGGGTACGACAATCGAAAAATCAGCTCAGGAAGCGGTGGTCGGACCTGAAATTAAGGGAGCATGAGCAGTACAGAAGGATCCGGAGAGTGCTGCAAAAAAGTAAGTAGTTGTGCTGTGTTCCTATTCTTTATGTTTATTACGTTAGTGCTGCTCCATGTGCTTTTCTTTACTGTTGTCCAGTTTAAAATGGCAACTTTCATGTTCCTGGGCACAATATTCGTTCGTATGAAACATTGTTCGTTCGGCCTAGAACACACCATTGTTTTGTCCATATGCATTTTAAAACATTTTTTATGGCCTACTTGTCTGAAAAAAATTTGGTTGTGTATATGGGTTTGTAACTAGAATGAAATGCAAACTAGATTCTTTGTAAGGAGAGGACACTCAGCAGCAGTTTTCACATCTGGACTCTGGAGCACTAGTGTAGGACACAAGAACACCCTTTTTATTAGGGGGCCCCACACAGGTGCTCCAGTGTATACTATAGGGGTGACTCCATCTGTGAATCTTGTACTAAACAGGTAAGTATTCAAGCTTGACAAAGGACAATACAATTTCAACATCTTGGAACTCTGCCAAAATAGACAATTGTACCCCACTTCCAAGCAATGTTTCATATTTAGAGTTCTGCCATCAAATATCTGTGTGCTAAGTATACCTATTTTTTTTTTACATAGGGGATAAAAGACTCGGAGGACACCCCTCATCCTAGAAGACCACAGACCTCCCACCTCTGGAAGAAGGGGAAAACAACGCAAGCCAAGCAGAGCAGGAGGAGGAAGACGTGGTGGAAATTGACACCACAACAGGTGAGTGTCTGTGACCACAGGCGTGATGTTGTGGATCCAGATAATTTCACATCTGAAAGTGCACAGATCTTGATCGGGGAGATCATGGGGTGTAATAGGGACTTGGAAAACATCCTGAAAAACATCAATGATGTTCAAAAAAAAATGAAGAACATCATTGATGTTTTAGGGAGAGTTTAAAACCCCTCCAAATCCGTTTGTTTTTTTGTGAGCTAAAATTTTTTACCATTTTTTGACATATTTGTGGAAAGCCAAATTTTGAAGATGTACACAGTGTGTCAACATATGCTATCTGCCATCATGGGAGATCAATGGACGCGTTTTGGGGGTGCAACTCCTTCCTCAATAATAAAGTAGCTGTGAGGAAGGGGTTGCACCCCCAAAACACGTCCCTTGATCCCCCATGATGGCAGGTAGCACATGTTGACATTCGGCAATTTGTGTGCATCTTCAAAATTTGGCTTTTCCGGGGGTGACTTCACCCCATCTGAACGCAATATCAAACAGAGTTTGTAAATACTCATGTCTGATATTGCCTTCAAGTTCTACCAAAAGTGAACTTTGTAAGTTCAAGATTTGTGTCTTTCTTGTTGGTTTTAAACATGCCTGTTTTATCTTAAATGGACATTTCTACTTTTTATAATGTGACCCCAAAAATTGTTATACAACAAACATGTTGGTTTGTTTTAAAAACCTTTTCTAAATGCACATGTAATTGTGCTGGTATTAAAAAGATTGTTAATCAAGAATGTGTGGATTATTGTCTCAACACTCCAACACTTTTGTTGTGCTCTAATTGGTGTTTTCTGTGACAATGGGGGTTATTTCCTAAGGTAAAAACCACTTTGCACTACAAGTGCAGTTTCAACTGCACTTGTAGTGCAAAGTGTCTTTGCCTTTAGTAAATAACACCCAACAGTGCTTTGTAATGTTACACAATCACGCCATTTTCAGGACTCACCACATTTCTGTCAGGGTCAGCTAAAAGAAACACAAGCAGTAAATGTCACCAAAGATTTTAGTAGTTATTTTTTTTTATTATTTGAAAAAGGTTTCAGACATTGTCTGGCATATTGATAGCCCCCCTACCCGCAAAGTATTCAAGGTATCACGGGCACTTAGGAGGGGAAATCCAGGACGGTCACTTTCAAGCGCCGTCAGGATTGTTTCATTTAGAATTCTGGCCTCAGGCCCAACTGAGCCAGCATAGTTGGCAGAATGCTGCCGTAAAAAGTTGTGTAGAACACAGCACGCCAGGATGATATGATTCAGTTTGTACTCCGCCATGTGTATGGGTGTAAGAAATAGGCGGAATAGGCTGGCCATGATTCCAAACGTGTTCTCCACCACTCTTCTGGCTCTGGCCAGTCGGTAGTTAAAAACCCTCTGGTCCGGGGTGAGGGTCCTCATCGGGAATGGCTGCATAAGATGGTCCCCCAGCGCAAACGTTTCATCCGCAAGACGAATGGGAGTCCTTCCGCATTGTCTTCTGGAGGTGGCAAGTCCAAGCTGCCATTCTGGAGACGCCTGTAGAACTCCGTCTGGGTGATGACTCCACCATTTGACATCCGGCCATTCTTCCCCACGTCCACATACAGGAACTCGTAAGTAGCCGACACCACTGCCAACATCACGATACTATTGAACCCCTTATAGTTGTAATAGTATGACCCCGAGTTGGGTGGTGGGACGATGTGGATGTGTTTCCCATCAATTGCCCCTCCGCAGTTAGGAAAGTCCCACCGCTGGGCAAAGTGGGAGGCCACAGTCTGCCATTCCTGTGGGTTGGAAGGAAACTGTGGAGTCAAACAAGAACAAAAAATTTGTCATTTTGCACATAAACAGGCAAAGCAGATTAGACACAAACATTCTTGGCCAACATCAAGATAACATTTATTTGAGGGAGTTTTTAAAGACCAAAGTATAAGGTACACCTATCAGATCCCCCCCCCCCATCATGGGCCATTTCTAACATTTTAGGGGGGGGGAGCTCTTGGACAGGGAACCCTCTCCACTTCATTAAGAGATGAATGCCTAAATAATGGGTATTACTTTGGCCAGCCCCTCCTTAGTTACACTATTGACAGCCCACTGGACAGGTAAGAAGTGTCATGGTACAAAGATATAAATACACACTGTACACATTTGAGCACATTTGGAAATTCTGCTATTACCTATCAAGATAATAATAGTATACAAAAACTTTAAACAGTACCATTTGAAAGTATACAGGCAGGCCCTTGCACTACATGCTTTGGGGAATTCATCTATACATCTGACCACAAAAGAGATGGGTATAGTGTGTATGGGTTTGGCAAAGTCAGCAGATAGATGATTGAGGATAGATAGAGAATTGGTATCAGCTGACTTAGCAGTTGGGGGGAGGGAGGGTTCCAAATGATTTGGGGACCCCCCAAAAAAAGCCTCTGGCACTCTGCCTGAATTTAAAGCACAAATCACATTTTAAAACATTTTAGGGGGTGTTTGGGGTAAAGCACTACTATGGAGCTGATAAAATACATTGTTAAGTGACTACATGAGGTGAATATAGGGCCAGGAGACCATGCTGGGGAGGTAAGTGAAGGCAAATATGTATGAAGGACAAAAAAAATAGTACATAAAAATCCAGCATGCATGAGAACAAAGGGGACATTCACAGCATATTACAATCATGGTAATTAGGGAATGAGGAAAGAAATACAATATATTATCAAACATTAAATACAATAAAATGTGATGTTAAAGGATAAAAATCTTACCTTAATATACTCCTTCTGCAGGACCTGGATGATGGCAGAACAGGTCTCTGGGATAATGATCCCCAGAGCCTGGGGGGAGATGCCTGTCGAGAACTTCAAGTCCTGCAGGCTTCTCCCCGTCGCCAAGTACCGCAGGGTGGCGATGAGCCTCTGCTCCGGAGTGATGGCTTGCCTCATGCAGGTATCCTGCCTGCTAATATAAGGGGTCAGCAAAGCCAACAAACGGTAAAATACGGGTTCCGTCATCCGGAGAAAGTTCCTAAAATCATCAGGATTATTCTCATGGATCTCACGGAGCAAAGGCATATGACAGAACTGGTCACGCTGAAGCAACCAATTCTTGGTCCATGAACTCCTCCCCACCCTGTTCATGGACTGGACTTGTGTCAAGGTAAGGACCCCAACACCAAGCCCCCGCACAGCACGAACTCTACAAGGAGTAAGTATATGCAACATGGCTAGAAAATGGTCGGCTGCTCAGAACGAAGTAACAGAATGCACTGAAGAACAGCAAGGCCTGTGAAGAGCGACCTGAAAAACAGTAACAAACGAACAAGAACACAATGACAAGAGTCACGCGTAACTCGCTGCACGCACTGAAGAGCAGATACAAACCCACAAGCACAAACTGAACAGCAGAAAATGATCTGAAAACCATGAGTCTGAAAAAGCGCGAATCGTCTTTCACCAAACTTTTACTTAAAGAGATTAGCAAAAGGAGCCCAAAGCTCCTTTGTGGCACCGCTGTGGCACCGCGTTGTTTTGAAAAAGGGTTCCACCTCCAATTTGCTTACCTTTGCAGAACAGGCTGATGTTGGGCTTAATGACCACAGTTGAAGGCAGGACTTTCAAGCATGCCCCTTTACCTCCCCAGTGGGCAGCATAGTGGATATGACCTCAGCGGGGCATGATATACATATGAATGCCGCCTCTATTTACGTATCGATGCCACTTTTCGCTGCTATTTACATATCAATGCCGCTGCTATTTACATATCAATGCAGGTTATTTCCATGTAAACACAGGGTCTGCAGGTGAGTCATCTATACACAGCAATAGGGCAGAGCTGGGCAGCATTAGTAACAGAACTTCACACTGAGATATCGGGAGACAGCAGGGGACTAAAAATTTAGGGGATAAGGGAATTTAAACTGGGAGAGTTGGCAAGTATGAGGCAGCTGCTTTGGGCCCCACAACAATGATGGGGCCCAGGGCAGCTACCCTTTTTGCCCTGCCTTTAAGATGGCCCTGAGCACACATAACTTCCAAAATTGTTATTAAATCTTGACGACAGAACTGTATTCATGTTAATAAACATATATTTGCAGAATTTTGCTTTTTCATGAGGAGGTGAAAATTGAAAGAATGCAAAACTGCAATTAACAGTTTATTTATAGCCAAAATGCTTTTTTCATACAACCTTGAAATATAATCTGAAATACTGTACTGTTTCTTTTGTTACACTACGTGACTTTGATGATATTTGCTATTTGGATTGCTTATTATTGTCATGTACTTTTAACCACTGTCTAAGATGTTTGTAATGTATGGATCTTTTTGACTCTCAATAAAAATGTTTGTGGGAAGAAAAAAAAAACTTTTTCCCGTTTACATTTACTGCATCCTGTTGCCAATTGCTGTACATCTATATGTGGTGGCACGGTGGTGGGCTTTATGTAAGCTTCCAGTCACTGTTTCCATTGGGAGCTGGTAGGATTGGCTACCAATCATGTGGCCACTATGACAGCCAATCAGTGGTCACATGAACAAGAAGCCCAGGTAAGAAGTTAAGCTAAAGACCTTGTGTTGCAGTGATTCTTAAAGTGGAACCTCACTTCCCCAATCAACATTGATAATTTTTCATTCTCATGCTGCTAGCATTAGTTAACAGATAAGGAAGTATATTATTTTCACTTGTTTAAAAGTTTTTTTTACATTTCTTCAGTTACTTCCTGGTTTCCAAGCCTAGGCAAATTAGGATACAAGTAAAGGCGCAGGGAACTAGAGCAACATATCCCACAGTGTTGTATAGTCATAAGAATCAATAAGCATAGTAGTCTGTGCAGGAAAAAGTAAGGTGACAATAGTCCATAATTATTAAATGTTTTTTAACAGTCCAAGGACCATAAAGGATGGTAGTGGAGAGTCCAACACTCAGGGCTGCCGTCATATGGGAACAGAAACTATGTTCCAATTACACTGAAAGAAACACAACTCATTGTGTTTCTAGGTAAATTATGCCATACATCCCAGGAGTCTTCAGGAGGGGAGGGGTTTTCTCAGCTAAGCACACTCTCCTGTATGCATGGTTGAGCTAAGGGCAGATGGATTCAAGGAAGTAAATACTATATTAATCATTTCACCTTACTCAAGATGGCCACAGCCAGAAGTGCTGGGGGGGTTTCAAAGTGATGTCTCAAAATAAAACATAGAGACATGAATGGAACGGGGAGTTTGCTTTGAATATTATAAATTAATTAAATAGTGTTTTGGTTTGTGGTGCTCAGATTCAGTGAAGATTCTCTTTAATCTGCAGTATGGTGAGTTGCAGTGCCATTCATTCTGTAGCACACTCCCTAAAGGGGTTGTATATCTTTAATATAAACAAAAAAGTCAGTGCTACTACGCATACATCACATAGAAAGCAGAGATCCCAGGTGCTCGATCCACAGTCGCTGGCTGAGTAGGGAAATTAGGAAAAGATGATCCGCACTCTGGTGATTGCTCTTAAAAAGTGTATTATTTATTGACAAGCCACAGTGACCAAACGCAAATGAGAACAGTTAGTGCCATTCATTCTGTAGCACACTCCTTAAAGGGGTTGTAAATCCTTGTTTTTTTGTTTTTTTTTAAAAATAACAAATATGTCATACTTATCTCCTCTGTGCATTTCGCCCTGGTCCTCCTCTTCTGCAGTCCCTCAGCAGCGCTGGTGGCTCCTCCTCGCATTGAGTGTCCATGTTACATAGTTACATAGTAGGTGAGGTTGAAAAAAGATACAAGTCCATCAAGTCCAACCTATGTGTTTGATTATGTGTCAGTATTACATTATATATCCCTGTATGTTGCGGTCATTCAGGTGATTATCTAATAGTTTCTTGAAGCTATCAATGCTCCCCGCTGAGACCACCGCCTGTGGAAGGGAATTCCACATCCTTGCCGCTCTTACAGTAAAGAACCCTCTACGTAGTTTAAGGTTAAACCTCTTTTCTTCTAATTGTAATGAGTGGCCACGAGTCTTATTAAACTCTCTTCTCCGAAAAAGTTTTATCCCTATTGTGGGGTCACCAGTACAGTATTTGTAAATTGAAATCATATCCCCTCTCAAGCGTCTCTTCTCCAGAGAGAATAAGTTCAGAGCCTTGTAGAGTGGGAGAATTATCATTTTATCTCTTGCGTTGATCCCCCTTTTAATGCATGCCAATAATCTGTTTGCTTTATTAGCAGCAGCTTGGCATTGCATGCCATTGCTGAGCCTATCATCTACTAGGACCTTTTCCATCCTAGATTCCCCCAGAGGTTCTCCCCCCAGTGTATAGATTGCATTCATATTTTTGCCACCTAAATGCATTATTTTAAATTTTTCTACATTGAATCTCATTTTCCATGAAGGCTCTCCTACGGTGGTCACCCGTGTGGGCGCACTCTCTCTGTGAGTACTGCATCTGTGTCCATTCACACAGAGTGCAGGAATCAGCCCCCCCCCCGGCGCCACGTCATTGAATTTGGTTGACAGCAGCGGGAGCCAATGGCTGCGCTGCTATCAATCTATCCAATCAGGACACGAGGCACCAGCTAGAGCTGGTGTGCTCATTCCCAAACAGACGATGACAGCTTTCAGGTAAGTAAAACGGGGGAGGGGGGGGGCTGCAGCACTACAGAAGGTTTTTCACCTTAATGCATAGAATGCATTAAGATGAAAAACCATGAGGGTTTACAACCCCTTTAAGGAGCCGCAGTGAAACTGGGATCCCCCACCCTGCACAGCCAGGCACACCAAATTGTAACAGGTACTCTGGAGACAGAATGTTTTTGTCATTTATTGAGGGTAATAACTTGGATATGGATGGGAGGTTTTGTGATGCCCACTTAACCTTAGCAGAACTTCAGGGACACTTTTCCTATATACAGTCTTTATATACAGCTCCACTTCTTCCTCCAGCACACACTTGCTTGCAGAACCCAGCTGGATCACTGTGTGAAGAGGCAAGCACTGAGTCAGAATAAATGCACTGGCTCATTACAGGCAGGGACCCGAGGCCTGTTGCTTGTGTAGCAAAGTGTCTAGTGTTCAGATTGTATTCTTCCTTCTGTGGCTACTGATCCCAGCACCACCTCTTAAGGCGCTGCCAAACCACCTGGCTGCAGCTGCCCCTTTACTACCCCTCCAGGCTAACTTCTCCACCACAGTCCTCTAGACTGACACTAACCAGCCCACCCAGCTGACTTCTCAGGAGATCTTCCAGTAGTGCTGACCTGCTCCTGCTGTCCTCTCTCCTTGCTTCTGGGAAGGGCTTCCTCCATGTGTTATGGCAGAATCCTTCCATCTCCCGAGGCCGGCCCAAGGTCACCCCCCCAGACTAGGGGGCACCCCTGAGGGCCACCGACAGCCTCTTCAGCACCCCATCTTCCACCCAACTCCCCTGCTGGCATGACTCATGCCTATTTATGAGGTGGCCTGCCCCCTGCCAGTCCTTTAATGGGGATTGGCTAAGGCCCTCATAAATATTCCAAGCAGCTCCTCCTAACCTCTACCCACTATGTCTAGAACATTCTCCAAAACAGGGGGTGCACCAGAGAGGCTGCTAGGATGAGCCATCCAGCCCTCACTGAACCCTGACCCAGATTCACAGCCCAGGCTTAGCCCTGATGTACCTACACTAACAAGCCTACTCTACAAAAGAAAAACCTTACACCTAGCACACACTAGAGGGTGCTACAATACTAAAATGCACTCCAATGTACAAAAACAGTGCACCTGCAACATAGTTGCATATTGTAAGACACTGCAACACTTGGTAGTGTATTGCAGTGTGTAGCATTAGAATAAAAAGGTCATATACATTTTTAGGCATGTTAGGGTGCATTGGCAGCTCATTCATTTTGAATGGGCTTTCTTCAAGCAGCTTACATCAATGTGAGACACATTTGTATGCACAGTGCCTTGAAGAAGTATTCATACCCCTTGAAATTTTCCCCATTTTGTCGTGTTACAACCCAAAATGTAAATGTATTTTATTGGTAATTTATGTGATAGACCAACACAAAGTGGGACATAATTGTGAAGTGGAAGGAAAATGATAAATGGTTTTCTAATTTTTTTGCAAAAAAATGTGAAAAGTGTGGTGTTAAGAAAAATGAATAAGTAAATAAATTTTAACCTTGCTCTCTCTTAAACAAAAGTAAAACAAAAATCTCTCTTAAACAAAAATCATAAATGTACAATAAAGTGCAAGTGCATAATATAGTGCATGCCAAACAATTTCAGCAGTAATTAATCAAACAATTAATCAAGTGCATATAAAGTGTCCATAATATAATAAATGAAAGAAAATGTCCAAATGAATCCATTTTGTGCACATAAATCTTCTCAATCCTGATGAACAATAAGGAGTGACTATGTGTCTTCCACCACTATCACCTGCCAAAAATCCTACTCACCAGAACTTCATGACACCCATTACAGGTAGTCAAAAGCGCAGAAAGATCAAATCAATACAGGGGATTGCAAAATGGCACAACCATCCACCCGTCCCCACGTGTCAGGGTGCTAGGTGTTATCCTGGATTCTGAACTCTCCTTTCAGCCCCACATCCAATAACTTTCCAAAGCTTGCCGCCTCAACCTCCGCAACATCTCTAAACTACGTCCCTTTCTAACCAGTGAAACCACAAAGCTCCTGATTCCCTCCCTAGTTATCTCTCACCTTGACTACTGCGACTCACTCCTCATTGGCTTACCTTTAAATAGACTATCCCCCCTTCAGTCCATCATGAATGCTGCTGCCAGACTCATCCACCTTACAAACCGCTCAGTGTCTGCTACCCCTCTCTGCCAATCCCTCCATTGGCTACCACTCGCCCAACGAATTAAATTCAAACTAACAATAAGTTACAAAGCTATCCAGAACTCTGCCCCCAGCTACATCACTAACCTAGTTTCAAAATACCAACCTAATTGCCATCTCCGTTCCTCCCAAGACCTCCTGCTCTCCAGCTCCCTCATCACCTCCTCCCATATCCGCCTCCAGGACTTCTCCCGAGCCTCGCCTATCCTCTGAAATTCCCTACCCCAATCTGTCAGACTGTCTCCAAATTTATCCACTTTTAGGCGATCCCTGAAAACTTTCCTCTTCAGAGAAGCCTATCCTGCCTCCATCTAACAACTGCACTATTTTTTCCATTAGCTCATCCCCCACAGCTATTACCCTTTTTTTTTAACTTGACCCTCCCTCCTAGATTGTAAGCTCTAACGAGCAGGACTCTCTGATTCCTCCTGTATTGAATTGTATTGTACTTGTATTGTCTGCCCTAATGTTGTAAAGCGCTGCGTAAACTGTTGGCGCTATATAAATCCTGTATAATAATAAAAATAAAAAAAATAATCTCGAACCGTGCCGTCAGACCTCCAATCATCAGTGGTGAAAAGAGAGAAAGAAGAGGACCCCCATAGTGAAGTATATCATGATTTATTTAGCAAAAACTAAAAGGCTAAAAGGCAAATCTCCATCACAGCAAAACCACCATGTGTGGAGGAACACAAGGTTGTCAATACTTTGTAGAACCCCCTTTTGCTGCAATTACAGCTGCAAGTCTTTTTGGGGATGTCTCTACCAGCTTTGCACATCTAGAGAGTGACATTTTTGCCCATTCTTTGTTGCAAAATAGCTCAAGCTCTGTCAGATTGGATGGAGAGCGCCTGTGAACAGCAATTTTTAAGTCTCGTCTTGGATTAAGGTCTGGACTTTGACTTGGCCATTCTAACACATGAATATGCTTTGATCTAAACCATTCCATTGTAGCTCTGGCTGTATGTTTACAGTTGTTGTCCTGCTGGAAGGTTAACCTCCACACTAGTCTCAAGTCTTTTGCAGACTTTAACAGGTTTTCTTCTAAGATTGCCCTGTTTTTGGCTCCATCCATCTTCCCATCAATTCTGACCAGCTTCCCTGTCCCTGCTGAAGAAAAGCACCCCCACATCATGATGCTGCCACAACCATGTTTCACGGTGGGATAGTGTGTTCAGGGTGATGTGCAGTGTTAGTTTTCTGCCACACATAGCACTTTTCTTTTAGGCCAAATAGTTCAATTTTGGCCTCATCTGACCAGAGCACCTTCTTCCACATGTTTGCTGTGTCCCCCACACAGCTTCTTGCAAACTGCAAGCTGCAAACTTCTTGCAAAAGACTTTGTATGGCTTTCATTCAATAATGGCTTTATTCTTGCCACTCTTCCATAAAGGCCAGATTTGTGGAGTGCACGACTAATAGTTGTCCTGGGGACAGATTCTCTTGCCTGAGCTGTGGATCTCTGCAACTCCTTCAGAGTTACCATGGGCCTCTTGGCTGCTTTTCTGATTAATGCTTTTCTTGCCCAGCCTGTTGGTTTAGGTGGATGGCCATGTCTTGGTAGGTTTGCAGTTACTCTTTGCATTTTCAAATGTTGAACTGAACAGTGCTCAGTTAGATGTTCAAAGCTTGATATATATTGTTTATAATCTAACCCTGTATTAAACTTCTCCATAGCTTTATCGCTGACCTGTCTGGTGTGTTCATTGGCCTTCATGATGCTGTCTGTTCACTAAAGTTCTCTAACAAACCTCTTAGGGCTTCACAGAACAGCTGCATTTATACTGAAATTAAATTACACACAGGGGGACTCTATTTAATAATTAGGTGACTTGCGAAGGCAATTGGTTCCACTAGATTTTAGTTAGGGGTATCAGAGTAAAGGGGGCTGAAAACAAATGCACGCCACACTTTTCAGATATTTTTTTGTTAAAAATGTTTAAAATCATTTTCCTTCTACTTCACAAATGTGTGCCAATTTGTGTTGGTTTATCACATAAAATCCCAATAAAATACATTTAATTTTTTGGTTGAAACATGACAAAATGTGGAAAATTTCAAGGGGTGTGAATACTTTTTCAAGGCACTGTATATTATTTTATATTATATTATATTTAATTTTTATCAAATGCTTTTTTAATTCTGTTGACACATCTTTAATAATGGAAGCTTTGATATTCTCATACACTAAGACCCCTTTCACACTGAGCTGCCCCGGGAGTCAGCGGTAAAGCGGTGCTATTTTTAGCGCCGCTTTACCGACGTTTTAGCGGTGCTATTCGGCCGCTAGCGGGGCGGTTTTAACCCCCTGCTAGCGGCTGAAAAGGGGTTAAATCCACCTGCAAAACGCAGCTGCAGCGACGCTTTGCCGGCGGTATCATGGCGCTGCCCCATTGTTTTCAATGGGCAGGAGCGGTGGAGGAGCGGTGTATTCACCACTCTTTCACTGCTGCAAAGAAGCTGCTGGCAGGACTTTTTGTGACGCCCTGCCAGCGCAGCGCCCCAGTGTGAAAGCACTCAGGCTTTCACACAGGGTTTGCAGCTGAGGCTTTTTTCAGGCGCTTTATAGGCGCTATTTTTAGTGTTGTAGCGCCTGAAAAACGCCTCAGTGTGAAAGGGGTCTAAATTGCTCATGTTTTACAGTACCAATTCTCCTTTTGCTATGGTGTGAAGCAAATTAGCAATTTTCTGGTCTTCTGGGTATTTACAAGCATCGGTTGCAGCGTGTTATAGCTTCTAGTTTTTGTTTCTATCTCCTCCAGTTTTTGTAAATAAAGGATTTGGAGGATTAAATTTCCCCATTCTGTCATGCACACTCTTTGTGTAAATGTCCTTTCTTGTAAAGAAGATCTTATTGGGATAGAAACAGTTCTGTTGTCCTCTGTGTGCAGATTTCTGGCTGCAGATGTGACACCAGTTTGACATAATGCTTTGTCACATTGCTCTGTTTTTTCTCTGCTTGTATACCACACAAGGGGCTTTGCAGTATGTGGATTCTAGTCAGCCAGTAACACCGGAATTGTGACTTGAAGATAATCATTTACTCATTGCTCAACACAGAAACAGATAAGCAGGATACACATAATGGATCTTTTACTTGGCAGCCACCACTATTAGTATTTTATTTTTTTAATGTATGCCGACAATTTGATGCAGCACGTTACATTATATACATTCACACCAGTTCCTGCCCTCAAGGTAGTGCTGCCAACCCCTCATAGCTTTTGTAACTGACAAAACATGGAAAAGTTGCCGATGGAGTACATTTTTTAAGGACATCTGGAAATATGACAGAAATTTGATATTTAAACAGTAAAACATTATGTGAGGCACCCTGGGACAAAACAGAAAAATAAGTTCTGTGGCGTGCATACAGCATGCATGGCCAGATATTGCCTAACAGTATAGGGGCTAAAAAGGGGATGATTAAATAGAATCTGTGCCTAGTCGCTATATACACTGCACCATATAACATAGTCCTTGTACCCACAAAATACTCCTAAATACTGTACTACAATGGACAGCCTCACAGACACAAATAAACCTCAGGACAAAGGATCATTTTTTTAAATGAAACATTTCCATGACATTTAATGTACACAAATAAATACCATTCTGTTTGATAACTTAAAGAAGAACTTAATTAAAACCAGAAACTGTTGAGACAATGAACACATTTGTCAGATCTATGTAATATACAATATCATGTATAAAGTGCAGGGGTCAGGAGTAAGCAAGATACAAAACAACGTACTGCATAGAGTGCAGCAGTCAGAATGAACACTCTGTTCACATCAGTCTCCCCTTACATCAAAGTCCCCAGCATTCCCTCCTTACATCAGAGTCTGCAGAATCCCCCTTACACCAGAGTCCTCCCTTTTATCAGATTGCTCCATAGACTCTGTGGGGTAGTGTCAGTCTGTTACTTATCATACAGAAATCACACAGGCAGTTCTAGGATTCCACCAGCAAATGCTCCAGACCACATTTCCTTTAAAGCCGAGAAAAAGGAGGAACTCCATAGTGCAGTATCATATAAAACAATTTTAATAAATAGCTATTGTACTTACAAAGAGTAATAAATGGTGTACGCATCCACAAAGCATGGCCATGGGACCAGTAATAGGCATCCTCTGAGAATGCCTATCTTTAGTAGAAAATGTTAGCTTATGCCTAGTCCTTACTGTTAATCACTTTCTATTCTAAATTGTGTTATTGCCATTGTTAATCCATTGTATGCTTGCCTACCAACCATATTGGGTTTTCTTTGATATAGGACTACTATTGGGTTCTAAGCAATACTTTCAGTGAACTTCTGTGATATTGTATGTTTTTACACTCCACCTGGTATGTCAGAGGGGCTGAAGTCCTTAAGAAGGTCAAGGCAAAGTACAAAGGGTCCCAACTACCCAGCGGCTCTTACGGGGGTAGTGCTGTAGGTGTGTATTGCAGCGTGGCAGCAGACGCAGGAAAAATCACACTTGTGTGAACAGGGCATTAAACTAGCAGCACAGTATAGTACAATGCACATCTGTTCTTGCTGTTTCAACAGCAATGGAAGAATATTTATTTACCCCCGAGAAGTGATCATGTCAGTCTAAAAAGGCCCCATGGAATGGGTGAAAAAGTGGGCCTCAGCAAAAGAACAGCTGATGAATGCTTCTGATTTAGCACTGTCCTGTGACAGCCTCTAGCTGGAGAAACATTGTCATACTAATCAACAGCCTAAAACATTAACTGGAGGTTGGAGGTCCCTGAGGAAAGTTAAATACAGAAATTGGAAAAAAAAGACTGGTGATGCAAGTCAGTGCCAGATTAAACTCTGTGGAGGGCCCCTAGGTACTCGATACCCTGGAGGCCCCCCTCACAAGTTTCTGGAGGTTTCTCCTGCATGCGCTCCAGTGGCATAACATTGAACTAAGCAGTGTGCACATCAGCCACTAGATGGAGATGACCATCATTACTTTATATTACACATACATAAGATGCACCAAATTTTTTTTACAAACTGACAGCTGAAAGAAGATGAGCTTTTAAGAGACAGCCTGTAATGTAAACCTGATGTCTATGGTTTATGTACTTTAGGTTGTTATTGGGTACATTAAATGAATACACTATTTTTTAACGCAAAGTTTTCTTTTCTTTGAGTTGATCCATTTTTTCTATCTTTTGTAAACAATTTAAGAAGGCTTTACTGTAATAATTTTCTTTGAAGATCAAATCAATGTTATTTTGATCCTATTGTCACAGGGCCCTTAAACAGCATAGAGCCCAAAGGCTTGTGCCTCTTCTGCCTACTTGGAAATCCAGCACTGGTTGCAAGTACACCTCAGAGAGCAGAAAATTCTATAAATAATGAGAGTTTTCCCAGATAAAGGTACTACGTCATTTTATATTTACAGAGTAAATTGTGGGGTGATAGTGAGCTCCAGTATGGGAGATTAAAGAGACTGTCAACACCCATCAAGCTCCTTTGTAAGTCACCCTGAAAGTGTCGCTGTGATCTACAAAGTAATAAACAGGCTCTTTATTACTAAAACAGCTCTAATATATGCCAACTTGCTTGCTAAATATTAAAGGCGACAAAATGTTCTTTTTTTCAAACACATTTTCACTTGCTTGTTTTAGCTGCTTCTATCTTTAGTATTTTTATCCCATGCCATGGCCTTTCCTGAATGTGCAGGAATATTGTTCCACAAGCACCTATTGTCTGCAGCCATCTAATTAATTTTGTGCGTTACACCCTGTAAATCTTGTTCTTATGAGAAATGAACAAACTAGCATGTGTTATTAAATCTGCTCTCAATTTATCAGGAAGCATACACAAGGGAAGCCACTCAGCAGTCAACATTATCATTATTTATGGTCTGGGAGGTGGACATCTTGCCAAATTCGAGGTTTTACTCATTGACAGGTGATAAATTACAAAGTTGTAACTTGTTCACTATTGGGTAGAAAATCGGTCACCCAAACATGGACAGCTCTAAATAAAATATTCATGATTATACATGGAAATGTCATTACGGTTCCATGATTGCACTCTCATGCATAAATAACACTTTTAGTAACTAAATTACTGGCAAGAGTTGAAACTTATAAGATGCGGTTGGAAGGGTATCCTTTATTACTCTTGCACTGCTGTCATAATAAGGATGCTTCTGATTTGTGACCGAAGTTATGGATTCATATGATGGTTATTTAGAAAAAGTTGACATTTATTTAATTTCATTTGTGTTTTAAATAGTAAAAGTGGAAAATAAATGTATTCCTTTCACTGCTTTCTGAATTGTATGCAGCTAGACTGATTATTATTATTATTATTATTATAATACAGTATTTATATAGCGCCAACAGTTTACGTAGCGCTTTACAACTTGAGGGTAAACAGTACAAATACAATACAATTTGATACAGTAGGAATCAGAGGGCCCTGCTCCTTAGAGCTTACAATCTAAGAGGGAAGGTCAAGAGATACAAGAGGTAATAACTGTGGGTGATGTGCTGATTGAGAAGATAAATGTACAGTTGTTAGGTGAGGGCCAGATAGACTTCTCTGAAGAGATGAGTTTTCAGGGATCGTCTGAAAGTGGATAAAGTAGGAGAAAATCGGACGGATTGGGGTAGAGCATTCCAGAGGATGGGGGAGGCTCTGGAGAAGTCCTGAAGGTGAGCATGGGATGAGGTGACAAGGGAGTTTGAGAGCAGGAGGTCTTGGGAGGAGCGAAGAGAACAATTAGGTTGGTATTTTGTGACTAGGTTAGAGATGTAGCTGGGGGCCAGGTTGTGGATGGCTTTGTAAGTTATAGTTAGTATCTTGAATTTAATTCGGTGACTGAGTGGCAGCCAATGGAGAGATTGGCAGAGGGGTGTGGCAGACGCTGAGCGGTTTGTGTGGTGGATGAGCCTGGCAGAAGCGTTCATGATGGACTGAAGTGGGGATAGCCTATTTAGAGGTAAACCAATGAGGAGGGAGTTGCAGTAATCGAGACGGGAGATGACCAGGGAGTGGATTAGTAGCTTTGTGGTGTCATTGGTTAGGAAGGGGCATATCTTGGAGATGTTGCGAAGACTGAGGCGGCAAGCTTTGGATAGTGATAGAATGTGGGGTCAAAAAGTTAGTTCAGAGTCCAGGATTACACCTAGGACCTTGGCGTGGGGACTGATCACATGTATTCACGGTAAAGGTCATATACTGTCAAATACTACGTGGTTTCTGGTGGTGTCTGCCAGTCCAGGATGTGCAGTTTGAGATGCATCCATCAGTGCAGGGTAGAGACTACATGTGTTTGCAAATTCTGATAGAAGCTATGGGTGGCAGACTGATTTACTAAAGGAGTTGAGAATGGTCACACATACAGTAAATATTCATGTAACTTTACCAATCTGCAGATAACTGGGTATTCAAGGTGAACACCATTTTGCTTTTCATATGATTCTTTGAGCTGATCCATTTTTCTGCAGTGAAGTGAATATTCACATTTTTTTTTTCAGTGAGGATTTTCAACTTTTTTTTTTTTTATCAGAAAGGTTTTTATTTTGCATAAAAAAACAAATACAGATAGCATACAAATACTTGTACATAACATATACATATTTCGGAATTCTCACAAAGCATGTCATGGGAACATTTATCAGCTACCTAAGATTATTGTAAGACAGTTCCGATTATATTCTATCAGGAATATCACCTATCGTACCCTTATCTTTTAATTATAATAGGTCTAACATGTAATATAATTCGCAAGGAGTATGACTCCAAATAAGGTACAAATTTAAGCAAGTACCAGCTATAATAATGTTACCCTTATATGCTGAAAGCTCTAGTGATCTCTGATCATCTTAGAGTATAAAAATATCAAACCCATTGTTCATTTAACAGTAGTATCAAAATCAACTCTACTACATTATAATTCCAACAACCTTGTCTTGATTCGTTATGTTTAGTTCAATATAGTATTCATCGGTAGAGAGAAAAAAATAAAATAGAAGAGAAAGAAAGGAGAAATAGAGAAAAGGAGAAAGAGAAAAAGAAAGATAGGAACAAAGCAGAGTAAAACCTTGCCATGCAGTACCTCATCATATATACTGTCATATATCCCACAGGGGCTGTCTCTTTTTATATTTCACGCTTCCTTGCATGCGTACAGTTTCTATACAGTAGTCAAGTCTACATCAACCCAAGAGTAACCTATCTTTAATTAATTGGTGCGGGGCCAAACCAGGAACGTCTAACCACGCCTGCCATATGGAGAGGAATTTTTGTGGAGCCTTCCTATGTTGGTAGGTTATTTTTTCTTTTATTAGGAGCCTGTTCACGCTGTCTATCCATTGCCCTCTGGTGGGAACTCGCGGGGTAATCCACCACTGGGCAATTAGTTTCTTCGCTATCTATAGTAAACGAATAAGCGCTATACGTGTAGGTGGGGGTGCCAACTCTTCATCTATTCCCCCCAGTACACAGACCACTGGAGTTCTCTCAAGAGGTATCATATATACTTCTGAAATCGTGTCCAATACTTCCTTCCAATATCTGAATAGCTTGGGGCATTTCCAGATCATGTGGAGTAAGTTTCCATGATCCCGTTCACATTTTGGGCACAGGGGTGAGTCCCTAATTCCCCATTTATAAAGTTGAAGGGGGGTTCTGTACGCCCTATGTAGAAGGTAAAGATGTGAAAGTTTCTGGGATGCAGAAATTGATACCAGGGGGGCATTCATAAGGCATATATCCCAAGTGTCTCCATCTATTGCTCCTATATCCTCCTCCCACCGCTGTCTGCATGGTAGTCTAGAGGGGTCTTGTATTCGTGCTATAAGTGTATTATAGCATCTAGATATCATGCCCTTTTTAACTTCATCCATAAATACATCCTGTATAATCGGATGTTCTGTTGGTTGGATCCTGACAGTTCTATTCTGGGTTTGTAAGGCATGTCGCAGTTGGAGGTATTTATAAAAATTATTATGTGGGATCCCAAACTCTGTTTGGATCTGCTGGAATGATTTGAGAGTGTTATCTTGGTATAATTGTGAGATATATTTGATGCCTGCGTCCTCCCAGCTCTTGAAGCCTTTTAGTTTTTGTATTTCTTTCAGTTGTCTATTTCGCCAGAGAGGCGTGCTGGACAGAAAGCCCGTGATGCCTATTAGTTTTTTGACATAGGCCCAAAGTGAAATCAATAATTTAACCGTAGGAGCTTCCGGGTCTAAGTGCAGGAATCCCGCCTCCAAATTTGTCAGTGCTGAATAGTTATTGTCTTCTAGTATTACAAGTTTACGAATCGGGTCTTTCGGGTCCAGCAAGCCCCATCCTCCTAGTTGTTGTAGCTGGGAAGCGAGATAATACATCTTGGGATGAGGGACTGCAAGTCCCCCCTCCTCTTTGCCATATTGTAATGTTGATAGTTTTATCCTCGCTATTTTTTTTCTCCATATGAGTTCTCTGAATTGGGTCTCTATTCTATCAAACCATTTTTTAGATATCCATACCGGGGAATTGTTAAAAATATAAAGCAGTTGTGGTGCCCAGACCATTTTAATAAGGTTAATTCTACCAACAACAGACAGGGGTAGTTTACACCAGGCCCTGCTTTTTTCACGGAATTTAGTTAATAAGGGTGTTAGGTTCTGTTCAACATAAGTGGCTGGGTTAGGAGTCACCTGCATCCCTAGGTAGCAGAATGAGCTTACTTGTTGTATCATCTCTGCACCTAGTGGTAATGGAGTGTTCAGGGGGTCGAGCGGCATCAACACTGACTTATCCCAGTTAATGGAGAAGCCCGATAATTCCCCAAAGTCCTTAATGAGGGACATGACTGTTTGTAATGAATCTTTTGTGTCTCCTAAGTAGAGCAGGGTATCATCTGCGTACATGGACACTACGTCTTTATTCATACCTCTTTGGAATACCGCTATTCTAGAGTCTCCTCTAATTTTTGCTCCCAGAGGTTCCAGGGCCAAGGCAAACAGCAGGGGTGACAATGGGCACCCCTGTCTGGTGCTTCTAAATAAAGGAAAAGGTTCTGAAAGTTCCCCATTAATCCGTATCCTGGCTGTGGGCGCAGCATACAAAAGCTGTACCCATCGAATAAAGGTATCTCCCAGTCCCATGTTTTGTAGCGTTTTCCACAGATAAGGCCACTCGACACTGTCGAAGGCCTTAGCTGCGTCCAGTGAGAAAATTGCTCTATTGCCTGTGTTGTCCACTGGGAACTGTAAGTTCAGGAATAGTCTTCTTATATTTTGGGCCGTGGATCTTGTGGGGATGAATCCGGATTGGTCTCTATGTACTATTTTATGAATTACCTTGGCCAATCTGTTTGCTAACATCCGGGCCAGCAACTTGATATCGGATGTGAGCAATGAAATGGGTCTATAGGATCCCGGGGAATTTACATCTTTACCCGTTTTTAATATAACAATAATGATCACCTCATTCATTGAGTTTGGCAGTGAACCCTCCTTTAATGCCTCATTGTAAACTTTCAGTAGTGTGGGGAGCATGGAATCAGCATAGCGTTTGTATATCTCTGAAGGGAGGCCATCTATACCTGGTGCTTTATTGTTTTTAGTTTGAGATAGGGCGATATCCAGTTCTTCTTCAGTTAAAGGGGAATTAAGCATGACCCTATCTTCTATTGGCAGACTGGGGAGTTCACAGCTACCGAAGAAGTCTGTTATTGCCCTGTCAGTGGGTGTAACTTTAGAAGTATAGAGATCAGCATAGAAATCACCAAAGACCGTCAGAATATCAGGAGTAGAGCATTTCAGAGCGCCCTGTGTGTCACAAATGGCGGAGATGAGAGAGGTCGATTGTTGAGACCGCGCCATTACTGCAAGCATATGACCAGTCGTCTCCCCCTCCTCAAAATGTGATTGTTGCAAAAAAAAGCGTTTGTTCTCCGCCAGCTGCAACGCCAGTTGCCCAGACATTGTCTGTGCACTCAACCATGCCCTCTTATTGTCTCCTGTGGGGTTATTAATATAATCGTTTTCAGCCTCGGTGACTCTATTTCGTACCAATAGTTCCCAAGCCTTGGTGTCAGTTTTAATTCGTGATATTGTTTTGATAAGTTGTCCTCTCAAAAAGGCCTTCGCTGCATCCCAGACCACTCCCAGTCCAGCCGTACCAATATTATCCTGTAGAAACAGTGTAAGTGCTCTGGCTAGAGGGTCCGGTTCGGCAAACAGCGAGAGCCAAAAGGGATTGAGTTTCCATATTGGCCGTCTGTATCTACTTGGTAATGAAATGGTCACTCAAAGTGCCGAGTGGTCAGATATATGCCTGTCTACATAGCCAGATTCCTCTATTAAATGTAGCATCTTGTCATTCCCAAGGCCCAAATCTATTCTGGATAACCCATCATGTGAGGCTGAGTGGCAGGAGTATTTTTTATCGTTTGGGTGTCTGGATCTCCAGACATCTATCAGCCCTGCTTCTTCAAGTATTCTGGCAAAGGGGGTGCTACCTTTCACCTGAGATGTGCCAGCAGTAGGTACAGGAAATTTATCTTTGAGAGGATTTAAGAAATTATTGTAGTCCCCCATTGCCAGTAAGGGTACTTCTGGGTATTGGGCCATAAAACCTGCCAGGTGTCTGATAACCTCTGAGTTATACGGCGGGGGTATATAGATGCTAGCAAGAATACATTTGAGGCCTGTAATTGAGCATAGAAGAAAGACATATCTGCCAGCCAGGTCAATGCGTTTTCTAATGCAATTGAATTGAATATCTTTTCTGAACAGTATACTTGCTCCCCTTGAGTAAGTGGAGTGGGTTGCATGAAACTGGTTAGTATACAATCGTGGACTGAAGCTGGGGGGAGGGTCCGCAGAGAAATGGGTCTCCTGTAGGCAGACTACCCCTGAATTCAGCGACTTGAGATGCCTAAGGACCGCCATTTTTTTTACTGGATTTCCCAGTCCTCTGACATTCCAAGTCACAATGGTCAATTTAGCCATCCCCATCTTGTTTCAGGATCATTGACCAGGCCGGCATAATTCTCATCAGACCTCCTAGGTCATACCATAACATATTATCTGGAAGGGGGGATAAGCCCCCTCTCCCCAAATCATGCTTGATTTCTCCTTTCAGAGAGCATGTAGGTATCTGTAGACATGAAATCATGTTGCAAGGCAAAGAGAAATACATTAGTAGGTTAGTGTATAGGTACAGAAGACAGTAAATTGTTGGCTTAATGCATGTTACTCTGCGTGGCAAGAATCTAAAGGTCAGCAGTTCACACAGCCACTTGGCTGCAGTGTTAACTTTTCCCACACAACAGGTGTGGGGGGGGGGGGGTTAAAGCCTTGAAAACTCCTAGTTAACCAGTAGGTTAGTTCCCATAGGGGTTTCACAGCTACGGTAGGCACGTATTGCTTCATTAATTGCAGACAAAAATGTGGAAAAAAAGGGGGCAAAAGAAACAAAAAAAGGTGGGGAGGAGGGTAGGACAAACAAATAGTTCTCCTCAACCGCCTGAACATCGGATATGAGGGTAGGAACTGTCCTCCTTAGACAACAATGTTTTTGAAACTTAAGGCCTCTCTACGGCCCAGGCATCTATCCCAGCAAAAATAGACCGGGTCTTGCCAGGTTATTGCATATCTAGGACTTATCTCTTAAGCAGGGACATCTCTTTGTGGTCTGGCAGCTTTAAGGGCCCTATCCTCACGATCTAGCCATTGAGCTGCCATGTCCAGGCATTAAAAAAAGCGGGTTTCTCCGAGTGCGACTACCCTAAGGCGGGCAGGATATAGCATCGCATATGGCAAGTTAAGGTCTCTTAATCTTCGTTTGACATCCATAAACTTTGCTCGCTGCTTCTGGAGTTCAGCTGAAAAATCCGGAAACAGGGAGATTTTGGAGTTTTCAATAGACAGCTTACTTCCCATGGTTCTGGCTTTAGAAAGAATGGCATCTCTGTCCTTGTAGTTTAAGAGCTTAAACAGAAAAGCACGAGGGTGATTGCCAGGGGGTAGTGGACGAGATGGCACTCTATGTGCTCTCTCCACCGCGAATAGCGGAGAGAAAGCTTCTTTTCCAAATGTAGTTAGGAGCCATTGTTCGATGAAAGTGACAGGGTCTTTACCCTCTATCCTTTCTGGGAATCCTAAGGCGCGGACATTGTTGCGGCGCATGCGATTTTCCAAATCATCTAAACGTGCTGCATGCTGATCTGCAAGATGGCAGTTATACTTTAAATCTCTCTGCATGAGTACTAAATCATCTTCAATTACACTGACCCTGCTCTCCACTGCAGCTGTGCGTTCTCTCAGCTTTTGCATGTCCTGTCTCACAAAGGATATCTCAGCTTTAACACCCTTCACTTCATCAGTCAGGGTTGAGATGGATCTGTTACATATAGTCACTGCAGAGAGAATATCTCTGAGAGTAGGTTCAGCATTATCCAGGGGCATACTTGGTGTCTGAGTGCCCTGATAGGAATGTGATACTGTACTCACTGCGGCCCAGTCAGAAGGGGATCCAGCGCCATCCTCCAGTGGAATAGTATTATCCATCTCCAGCTGGCTTCCTTCTTCTTCACTGAGGTCAGATGTGGGTGACGGTAGTTCTTTTGATGATTTATTACCAAACAGGAGTTTCTGGGTAGCCTCCTTATATTTTTCCTTTTGAGATCGCTGTGGCAGAGCGCCATCTTGGGCCTGTGCTGCGGGCGGGCCGCCACCATTCTTGTCCCGTTTTGGCATGTTTTGCAGCCGCAGATCGGTCGGGTGAATGGGTCTGCTGAGGCCCAGATAGCGTGCGGTTCCGATCGGAGGTATCAGCGGGCTGGATGGGTGATCCAAAGGATGATTACCAGGATTTTCGGCGGAGCTGAGGAGATGTGTGTCCTGCTACATGCGCTGCCTGGCCACGCCCCCCGATTTATTAACTTTTTAAGTTAATCATCCTCTCTGTGTTTAGTTAGCATTGGTGGGTCAACTGCAGGAAAAAGGTCATTACATGGATATGAGTATGTACAGAATGACTGGTAATTTTAGAATCTTTTATGTGAGCTGAAAATGTCTCATCCTAGTGGTCTGTTGTTAGAATCCACAGCAATGAGGATGGGCGAAGGACAGCAGGGCTGGCTGTAGGAAGGTAAAGAGTGACCACCTGGCTGGCTATTTATTTTTAGAGATGAAAGCCACAGCACTCGAGGGCAGGAAAAAAAAGGTTGCATGTGCGTGGGCTTAAGGCGCCCTAACAGGGACACTGTGGAACTTCACTCACTAATGCCTAAACCTAAGGCAGGAGCTGCAGTCATGTGAAATCAACATGGCAAGACTCCAAACTTAAAAGCGAGGGGTACACTTGCGCAGTTACTCTTTGCAATTCATGTCCATACTTCTCACACTGATAACACTAAACACTTCGGCCACAATTTCTGTTAGAGAACACCTCTCTCTTCCAGTATAGAGCATTTCCAAGCTGGTACCAGTCATGTGAAATCAACATTAAGGCAAGACTCCAAACTTAAAAGCGAGGGGTACACTTGCGCAGTTACTGTTAGGTACCTGGTAGGAGAGCCTGACTGTAGGAGAAGACCTCTCATACAACGCTGGTTCAGGAGCCACTGGAATGGGAACAGTGGTCTCCTGAGCGCAGTGGGGTAGGAGTGCCTGTTGGAGTGTAGTCTCTGATATGGAAGTAGAGATCCCTCCTGGGATGGCAGGACTGCAGGTGAGAGGAGACTGGAACAGCAGCAGCTGGTACACTGGATTGCAGGTGAGAGGAGACTGGAACAGCAGCAGCTGACACTCTGGACTGCAGGTGAGAGGAGACTGGAACAGCAGCAGCTGACACTCTGGACTGCAGGTGAGAGAACCACTAGGCTGAAGCTGAAGGTGCAACAGCAAGTAGGTAGGCAGGCACAAGCAGAGTCAACGGTCTGGGTCGGCAGGTAACTGGCACAGATAATCACAGCAGGCAAGGCAGAGTCGGTGAGGCAGGCAGAAGTTGGCAACGGTAGTAGTATCAATAGTAGAGAGGTCAGGCAAGCCGGGTCGGGACAGGAGCAGGTCGGATGGTCAAACAAGCCGGGTCAATCAGGTGGTAAGCAATCAGGATACAGGTTACAAGCAGAGTCACAGAGCTGAGACGAAGCAGCAATGTTCCCATGGAACAGGGGAACTTTTATATGCTAATTGGCGCCAAACCGGCGCTAACGCGAACGCGCACGCGCCCGTGCGCACGCACGCACCCGCGTCGTGCACCCGCGCGCGCCCGAGCGCCGCGCTGATGCACGGCTACAGTGGCAGCTTGGCGCTGTGTCTGCACAGGGGCGCGCCGGCGCCTAGGCGCATGCAAGCGCCCTGCTCTGGTGCTGGTGGATCCCTGACATTGCCCCCCCCCAAGGGGCAGCCTCCGGATGCCCAACAACCTCTTCTTCTCAGGGTGAGTAGAGAAATAGGCGCGTACTAAACGCCTAGCATGCACATTACTGTCCGGTTCCCACGAGTTACTTTCTGGGCCGTAGCCCTTCCACTTGATTAAGAATTGGTTTTGCCCTTGCCTTCTCCTACAATCAAGGATGGCCTCAACCTCAAATTCCTCGCTGCCATTAACTACCACAGGTTCAGGAGGTCTTGTCCCTCTAGCAGGAAAGGGATCAGGTACAGCAGGTTTGAGCAGAGATACATGGAAAACTGGATGAATTTTCAATGAATCAGGTAAAGTCAGTTCATAAGACACTTCATTGATCTTTCTTCTAACTGGAAAGGGTCCCATGAATCTGGGTGCCAATTTCTTAGAAGGACATGCTAATTTGATATTAATGGTAGAAAGCCATACCTGATCTCCAATTTGTAAGTTCAGTTCCCCCCTTCTTTTCCGGTCGAAGATTTTCTTACCATCTGCCTGGGCCTTGGACACTGTTTCCTGCAACAACCGGCTGTTGTGACTGAGGAACTCCACTGTATTTTGTACTGCCGGGACCGAAGACTCTGAAAGGAAATCAGGTAAAAAGGTTAGGTGAAAGCCATAATTGGCGAAGAAGGGAGACTGACCGGTGGCAGAATGTTTGGCATTATTGTAAGCAAATTCCGCTAAGGGTAGTAGGGATACCCAATCATCTTGTGTGAATGATGTGAAACATCTGATGTATTGTTCCAAGGTCTGATTAGTCCTCTCTGTCTGACCGTTTGTTTGAGGATGATAGGCCGAGGACAAGGCTAATTCAATTTTTATGGTTTCACACAGGGATCTCCAGAAACATGAGGTGAATTGAACCCCTCTATCCGAAACTATGTTTACAGGTACTCCATGAAGTCTGATGATTTCCTTAACAAATATGCGAGCAGTTTCGGTGGCAGACGGGGTTCCCCTTAAAGGTAGAAAATGAGCCATTTTTGTTAGACGGTCCACTACTACAAAGATGGCTGAGCACCCTTCAGAACATGGAAGCTCCACAATAAAATCCATAGAAATCATTTTCCATGGTCTGTCGGGTACAGGCAATGGTTTCAATAGGCCCCAAGCTCGATTTCTGGATGACTTATTCTGAATGCAGATGGGACAGGAACTGACATACTTTTCACAAAAGTCTTTCAGATTGGGCCACCAGAATGTACGCTGCACTAGTTCCAGGGTTTTGCGAACTCCAAAGTGACCTGCCAATGGATTATCGTGGAGCAATGTCAAGACCTTGACCCGGACATTTTCAGGAACGAAGATTTAGCTTCCCTTTCAGAACAGACCATCTCTACTTACTAAGGAAATCCCTGTAGGCCTGGCTGACTCAGAGGATGCTTCTTTAATCAGGGAAAGTAAGTCTGTTTGTAGCAGTAAGAAATTGTTTGCGGGTAAGATGGTGTCAGGAGTAGATAAGTCCTTAGGATTGTCGTGCATGCGTGACAATGCATCCGGTTTAATATTCTTTGAGCCTGGCCGGTAAGTGATATGGAAGGAAAAACGTGAGAAAAACAGAGCCCAGCGGGCTTGTCGAGGCTTCAGCCGTTTGGCAGATCGTAAGTATTCCAGGTTTTTATGGTCGGTATAGATTAGTACTGGATGCATAGCCCCCTCCAACAGGTACCTCCACTCTTCCAGTGCAGTTTTAATGGCGAGAAGCTCTCGGTCACCAACGTCATAATTCTTCTCCGCAGGGGAGAGTTTACGGGAGAAGAATCCCACAGGGTGCATTACCTCTTTGTTGCCTTTGCGTTGTGACAGAATCGCACCTACCGCAATCTCGGAGGCGTCAACCTCTAGAATAAATGGTAGAGAAGGTTCGGGGTGACTGAGGATAGGTGCTGAAGTGAATAATCTTTTAAGATTTTTGAAGGCATCTTGGGCAGGTTGGTTCCAGGAGAAACGGATATTCTGTTTGGTTAACTGCGTGATGGGGGCAATTATGGCTGAAAATCCTCTGATAAACTTCCTGTAGAAGTTTGCAAACCCCACGAACCGCTGAATTCCCTTCTTGTCTAAGGGTACCGGCCAGTCCAAAATAGCGGAAATCTTTTGTGGATCCATCTTGATGCCTGTTGCTGAGATTATTAACCCCAGAAATTGTTGTTCGAACTCACATTTCTCTGCTTTCGCATACAGACTGTGTAAGCGGAGACGGCCCAATACTCTGCGGACATGTTCCTGATGCAACTCACGGGATTCTGAAAAAATCAAAATATCGTCCAAGTATGCGATTACAAACACATCTAGAAAGTCCCTGAGGACATCGTTAATCAGGTGTTGAAAGGTTGCGGGGGCGTTGCAGAGTCCAAAGGGCATGACCAGGTATTCATAATGCCCGAATCGAGTTCGGAATGCTGTTTTCCATTCATGCCCAGCCCGGATACGGATCAGATTATATGCCCCCCTCAGGTCAAGTTTAGTGAAAATAACGGCAGTCCTTAATTTTTGAAAGAGTTCAGGTATCAAGGGTAGAGGATACCGATTTTTAACCGTGATCTTGTTTAATTCACGATAATCTATACATGGACGGAGAGACTTGTCCTTCTTGGTGACAAAAAATATTCCGGCACCAGCTGGAGAGGTAGAGTGGCGTATAAAACCCTTGGCCAGGTTCTCATCTATATATGTCTTTAGTACCTCCTGTTCTTTCTCTGATAGTGGAAAAATGCGTCCGAATGGTATTTCGGATCCCGGCAGTAATTCAATGGGGCAATCGTAGGGGCGATAAGGTGGAAGAGAGTCTGCCCCTTTTTTGCTGAAAACATCAATGAATTCATGATATTGTCTAGGTATGACCTGATAAAGCTTCTGGTCGGAGTCCAAACAAAGTAGGGTGGATGGAGAATCCGAATCTTTCTTAGAACAGTGTGCATGACAGTAAGAAGATGAGAATTTCACCTCTCCAGATGTCCAATGAATGTATGGATTGTGGGCCTGCAGCCAGGGAATCCCCAGGATGATGGGAAACATGGGAGAGGAGATGACATCAAGAACCAGCAGTTCCTTGTGTTGGGAGGAAGTAGAAGCAGGATGAGGCAGGGTTTCCTGGGTTACTTGTCCCGATCTGATGCGGGATCCGTCAGCTAGGAATACAGCAAGTCCATGGGTCTTGGTTCGTAGTGGAATGTTATGCTGGCTGGCAAAGTTTGAATCAATAAAGCAACTGCATGCTCCAGAATCAATGATGGCGTTGACCGTTATTGTCTCTTCTTGCAGCTGTAAAGACAGAGGAATGGCAATGTGGGTAGAGTTCGCAGACAGAGCAGAGAGACTGGTAAACACGACAGACGGGCACTTACTTATCTTGACAGGACAGTTCAGTACATAGTGTCCAGTCCCACCGCAGTAGAGGCACAGATTGAGTTGTCAACGTCGGGCCCGTTCTTCAGGCGATAAGGCAGGTCGCATCAGGCCCAATTGCATCGGTTCCCCAGGGTCAGATAAGACATTAGCTGGATTTGAACTGGGTGGAGGTACATAGCGTGTTGCTGGAAGTGGTGCTCTGGTTGTCATCCAAACCGGGCGGGATTGAAGAGCAGATCGTTCAGAACGGCGTTCCCGGATACGCCGGTCGATTTGAATAGTCAAGTTAATCAAGGCCTCAAGAGTATTTGGTACACCCACTCGGGCAAGTTCGTCTTTTAATCCCTCAGATAGGCCCAAGCGGAACTGGTGACGCAGGGCCGCATCATTCCACTGAGTGTCCGCACTCCAACGTCTAAAGTCCATGATATAGTCTTCCGCAGGTCTGCGGCCTTGCTGTAGTGTGAACAGAGCGGATTCAGCTGTAGCAGTCTGTTGGGGGTCTTCATATATCTGTGCCATGGCCTCGAAGAAGGAAGATAAAGACTGGGTCAGTGCTGAGTCCCCCTCAAGTAGCCGATGAGCCCAGGTCTGAGGTTCCCCTTGTAGGAGGGAGATCACGAATCCCACCTTGGTGGCCTCCAATGAGAAAGTTCGGGGCTGTAAAGCGAAAAAGAGCTTGCAGGCGTTGCGAAAAGGCCCGGAACTTGGCCCTGTGTCCAGAGAATCTGTCAGGAGTGGGAACCTTTGGTTCAGGTGGGAGCATTACTACAGAAGGACCAGGAGCCGTCTGCACCGGGGTTGCGGCTGAGGAGGAGGCCTGGAGGTTAGGCCCTGCAAGATTCTGAACTTGTCCTTCCAATCTATTGTAGTTATCCTGGAGGGATTGTACGGCTTGGGTGAGGGCCGCAAGGTGGGTGCATATTTCTTTTAATGGAGAGGAATCTCCTGCAGGCTCAGTCATGGCTGCTTCGTACTGTTAGGTACCTGGTAGGAGAGCCTGACTGTAGGAGAAGACCTCTCATACAACGCTGGTTCAGGAGCCACTGGAATGGGAACAGTGGTCTCCTGAGCGCAGTGGGGTAGGAGTGCCTGTTGGAGTGTAGTCTCTGATGTGGAAGTAGAGATCCCTCCTGGGATGGCAGGACTGCAGGTGAGAGGAGACTGGAACAGCAGCAGCTGGTACACTGGATTGCAGGTGAGAGGAGACTGGAACAGCAGCAGCTGACACTCTGGACTGCAGGTGAGAGGAGACTGGAACAGCAGCAGCTGACACTCTGGACTGCAGGTGAGAGAACCACTAGGCTGAAGCTGAAGGTGCAACAGCAAGTAGGTAGGCAGGCACAAGCAGAGTCAACGGTCCGGGTCGGCAGGTAACTGGCACAGATAATCACAGCAGGCAAGGCAGAGTCGGTGAGGCAGGCAGAAGTTGGCAACGGTAGTAGTATCAATAGTAGAGAGGTCAGGCAAGCCGGGTCGGGACAGGAGCAGGTCGGATGGTCAAACAAGCCGGGTCAATCAGGTGGTAAGCAATCAGGATACAGGTTACAAGCAGAGTCACAGAGCTGAGACGAAGCAGCAATGTTCCCATGGAACAGGGGAACTTTTATATGCTAATTGGCGCCAAACCGGCGCTAACGCGAACGCGCGCGCGCCCGTGCGCACGCACACACCCGCGTCGTGCACCCGCGCGCGCCCGAGTGCCGCGCTGATGCACGGCTACAGTGGCAGCTTGGCGCTGTGTTTGCACAGGGGCGCGCCGGCGCCTAGGCGCATGCAAGCGCCCTGCTCTGGTGCTGGTGGATCCCTGACAGTTACTCTTTGCAATTCATGTCCATACTTCTCACACTGATAACACTAAACACTTCGGCCACAATTTCTGTTAGAGAACACCTCTCTCTTCCAGTATAGAGCATTTCCAAGCTGGTACCACGGAGCTTATATCCATCTCCACCAATTTAGCAGTCCTGTCACCTCACGCTCAGTGACAATGTTTCATGTGTTACTATTGGATATAGGAAACACACTTCTCTATAACTGCATACTCGTTCTCCTTACCGCTCCCCCCCATACCTTTATTTCTCCCTTTACTCCAGGCTGAGTCCCTAAGTACTTTGTGGTGCTGGGTCGGTGTCAGTAAGTGGGGAACCGGTCCCTAGTTAAGGGGCCAAGCATAAAACCCTTTCACTACCAGAGTAACTGTCACCTTTGCCATGTCACTCATTTCCTGGCTGATTGGCTTCATTAGAAAGTGACACAAATATGGTAGTCATTAACAACAGCACTCTGGACATCATTCTGCTTGTTAGACCTCTGTACTGCATCTTCTCTAACTCAAACAAATCCCATTGTTGTAAGCCCCGTTCTTTTGATACTCCATGCATGCATCCCTTTATAAACTTCAGACCAGGCAGGTTAGATGAACAAATAAAGATCTTTTACTGCTGCAATTGCAGGTAACAAGTACCAGTTCTCAAAACCATCTTCCACACACTTTCCTATACAGAATTCTCCAGTGCCCCATGAAGTGAGCATACCTTGGGCAGATGGCTATAGCCATAAAGAGTCCTTCTCAATGCAAGAGGCCTTAATAGGCATTAATCCACAAGAGGTAGCAAGCAATCCCTTTGAAAATCTATGATTTGGTAAATATCCTCACAAGGCAATAGGTCCATGACTGACAGCTATATGTTCATAGATATCTACGGGCTCCAGACCCCACTGGGAACCCCGACTGGCCTCCCTGCCACATTATGGCATACTTTCCCTGAACCAAAATCACAGGGCACTAATAAGCCCCTAATTATAGGTCACAGGTCAATCTGGGGACACAGTGCAACATTTATACATTGTAAAAATTTGCAACATGGTTGACCTAGTTAACCATGCATGAATACAGCAAAAGAAAACGGTTACCCCATTCAGAACCCTTTGAAAGCACCTGCCTCAATGTGGGCTGCATGTGGGTAAAGGGATGTAGCTTGTTCTGGGATTTTTCTAAATGTTTGAATAGAGTAAGAAAAGGTTATAACTCCTGTCAGGCTACTGCTATCTGAGGGGAGATTTCCATTCACTTCCTGTTTTATAGCCAAATCCGGATGTAAGAGGAAATTCCACCAATGCTAGGAAATCCCTTGTTGTCACCAGGATCACATGAACTAGTTTCCCCATTGAAAAATGTCCCCTGTATTACTTTCCTGGGGGCATCCCAAAATTAGGGATTTCCTTTTACTTTCAATTTTGGTGATGATAGTAGGAAGAAATACAGAGAGGTTTAATCTCCCTAATGAGGGCAGAGATGACAATAACCTCCTGATAGGTGTTCTAATCCCTCTCCACTCTAAAAAAAATTGCCTTTAGTTATACTTTTAATTATTTTCAGGTTGATTTGCCGGGGTGCAAAGAACCAGCCCCCCAGGATTTCTCAATGGATTGGATCCTGTGATGAGCCAATCACCTTAAGCAGTACAAATATATTTTTGTTAATACTTCATTCTGATTTGAAAAAGCAGATTACTATCTCGATTCATTTATTACATACTTGCTCTGGGTCATTGATTGTAAATATGTTGAAAGAGGATCACAATAAAATAATACAGCAGAGATAAGTAGTCACACAAAAGTCACTACAAAGCCAGATTCATCATGTGTTTGTCTCACAGATCCCAAACGAAAGAGATGTTATACCTTTGAGCTAAATTCTGCTTCCACTGAGACAGAAAATGTATGCATTAAATATCTGTGTTCAATTGAAATAATCTGCTAGGTTTGGAGCTAAACATTAACCCTTATTTCTAAAATGGCAGCAAATTCTACATTTCACGAATTGCATTTTTCTTAATTGAATAAAGAAAATTAAAGCATGAAGGTGATGTGTATATATATATATTACTATTATTATTAGAAGAGCTTGAGAACTTACAATCTAATACTATTTGAAGCTGCCAGTGATTTAATTATTTACAGTATATAAAATAAAACTGCACACAAACTCCTCAGCAGAACTGGATTCTGGAACAGAATAAATATTAGTGTATTGGTCGTCTTCTGTTTGCTGGTAAAATTTGTTTGTCTCACATACATATGTCCCACCTGTAAAATATGTAATTGGGAAAATGCAGAGAAGTATTCAGCACACATTTTTTCAAATAAAGGCTTGTTTCCTTATTCACCAAAAATACACATCCAATATGGCCCTTTACGGCCCTGTAATCACTTTTACATTTAATTATATCTTACTGTATTATTTTTGCCTCTTTTTTTTACGTTCCCGGTGAGCTTTTGAACCTCTGAGTTTTTCCCTCACTTCCGGGTGTGAAACAAGCAGTGTAAGTTAGTTGTGGTCATGTGCACTGCTGTATGCACACTACGACCCCTTTCACACTGGGGCATTTTTCAGGCGCTTTTGGGCTAAAAATAGTGCCTGTAAAGCGCCTGAAAAACGCCTCCCCTGCAGCCCCAGTGTGAGAGCCCGAGTGCTTTCATACTGGGGCGGTGCGCTTGCAGGACGTTAGAAAAAGTCCTGAAAGTAGCATCTTTCGGGCAGTGGAGGAGCGGTGTAAAGACCGCTCCTCCACCACCCCTGCCCTTTGACAGCAGTGCTTTGCGGGTGCTTTTAACCCTTTATTCGGCCGCTAGCAAGGTTAAAAGCACCTTACTAGTGAATGAGAAACACTGATATAACAGCAGTAAAGTGTCGCTAAAATTAGAGGCGCTTTACCGCTAACGCCCCTCCCCAATGTGAAAGTAGCCTACCAGTCCCATACTCTATAGTCCCTAGTACAACTTGGGAGTGAACAAAAGAGGGTAGCTACATAATAACATATAGTCTGACTTTGGAGAATGAACGTAACAAAGTCTGATCACGGCATCAAAAAAAAAAAAAAAGAGATTTGGAGGAGGCTGAGGGCAATAAAAGGTACTTTTTAAATCTGAGTTTTCTGTCACTTTAAGCAATAATAAAGGTAAAATAATAGCAGGTAGAGTTTAATGGCAGACATGCAGATTATTTCCCTTCCTGCTATAAAGTTTTCTCTAACTGTACACTAAATTGAGCGCATGAGCATTGCAGGGTGCAATCCTGACATCTTACAGTATCAAACAAAAGGATCTTAAGTCAGTACATCCTGGCCTAAGTCCCAAGCTCCGATGCATTTCACCATTAAACGGCCTAATCATAAAGATCTATTATGGATGAAACAAGTCAGCGTTTATGGACCTAGGCAGGAGTGTGCTATCTTAATTTGGTTTAATACATGAATTACCAAACACTGACACTGATGCGTGGCTACAACTACTTTTTGAGAAGAGCTTGCCAGTCCTACTCTGCTCTGCTACTGCAAATGCTACAGTGAACATAATGCCAACATGGGGCAAACAGACACAAGGTGGGGGAGAGCTACTAGGTTCAGGTCTTGGGCACTGACCTGCATTGCAACAAAAACAAGACATACCTCTGCTTAAATCCCAATAGCTTGTACATGTATGTAATTTATCAGGTGCTAAAGGGGTGTTACTTTGATGCAGTTGGCCAGCTTAAACTTGTATTGCAATATGTGTGAACTAAAAATCCTTGTTTTTCATTGCATAGTTTGCAGGAAAGGGTGTATAGCAGTGTGCAGAGGGTTCATCTAGAATTTGTAGTGTTAGCATGTTGTCACACACCTTTAGCACCTGCTAGATTATATACATGTACAAGCTATTGGGTTGAGCACAGGTATGTCTTGTTTTTACTTTCTACTTTAGGGTGCCTTCACAAATGCGAATGTACCCACACTTCGATTAGATGCGAGAACCCCAGTGGGGGTTCCTGTGATTATCTGTGGGAGGCAGCCCCATTGAAAGCAATAGGAGGCTACTGGCTCCTAAAGCTAATTGTGGCTACTTGCATGTAATCACTCATGCAGCGAGTACATACAAATGATGCTATCAGTCTGAAGTAAAATGCAAAGTTGGAACAGGGCCCTCCCCCCCTGTAAACATAGCCTGATATTACAAGGGCAAAAATGTACCATGACCTGAACCATGAAATTGCATAATAATAGTTTGTAATTTTATACCCGGCAGGTAAAACCCTTAGCTACTTTTCACATTATCTTTTATTCATTTATAAAAATATTTTACGTATAGTGCACAATAGCCCAAAGTGACGTTTACATGTGTAGCCAGGTGCTTGGTTAGTGACAGAAAGTGATTTTAGGACGCTATGCTGCACTGGTAGACATGTGCACACTGAAATATTTCATTTCAGAATTTCATTTTCGTCCGAAAAATAAATGTATTTAGTTACTCACGAAATTCGTTTTTATTTATTTTGTTTCGTTAAAAAATGTATTCGTCCGAAAATCCAAAATAATTAAAGTGGAATCTGTCATTGAAGGTTTATGGTGTCTGTCAAATGTTCTAAGAAGAGTCGACAGAGCAGCTAAACTGTACAACGCCGCAATCGTACATTTCCGGTTTAATGTTCCGCCTACAAGCTATAGTAGAATTCTAATGTATGACACTAAAAATACATATATTTATTAATTATTATTACTAGTCAACCAACATTAGAATTCTTCTATAGCCTATGGGCGGAGCATTTGACCATAACCGTCCGCTCGCGGCGACTGCTTCGTCGAATCGTCATGTTGAATCTTTTCTCTCTATGTCGAATAATCTTGGACTAATAAAGTTAGGTTAGGCACATTCGACCTTTTTTTGCTATTGTCGCTATAATGTCCAATCTTTTCTCTCCATGTCGAATCTTTTCTCTCTATGTAGAATAATCTTGAACTAATAGAGCTAAGGTTAGGCACATTCAACCACATGTTCCATGGACACAGATCGCTATTGTCAGCCTCATGTCGAATCTCCTATCTATATCGAACTGTTGTCACAACGAAAATGAAAATACAGCATTTGTTTATGTCGGATCTTTCGGTTTTCGGACTCTGCATGTTCGTTATCGTTTGCTAAAACGATAGCGAAAATACACAAAATTCGGACGAAAATGCATTCGGACGAAAACGAATGCACATGTCTATGCTGCAGTGCTTTCTGTGTCTCCTAATGACACAGAATAGGTTAAGACTACCTCACCTCCATCCACCAGGGCGAGTGGACAAGCAAATTAAGCTCAAGAGACTTGATGATGATCAGCAGCAGTGAATCATGGGATATGTAGTGCAGGGGAGGGGTCATGCTATGGAAGTTAAAGGTCTATAGATATACAATTACCAATGTGAGCCGGATATAAGGAGAGAGAGAGAGCTGTATTTTCACAGGCTGAATACTGAGGGACCTCTTTTTTGCTGTGAGGATACAGAGTTGTGCATATCAGTGCTCCCGTGTGCACATCAACCTGCTACAAGCCTGACAAGTGTGTGGACTGGAGTTATTCAAGGCAGAACCAGAAGTGAGCTAACATCTGAACACCGGGACTCCGGTTGCTGTATCGCTAGGACTGACTTTTCTGGGACTGTACTCAAGTGCACCAACATAAAGACTGGACCCCAACACTAGCCGGCTGAAGCTCTAGGGTTTAATACTGCTTACTCAGATAGATGCTTCACAAGAACATTGCCTTTTGGCCATTGTAAGAAGTACCTCTTAAATGTCATCACTGCCATTCATATAGAGTACACTCTAACATGGATATAAATTACTGGTTAGAGAGGAGTTTTCACTGTTTTGGTTATCATTGATGTTACTGTTTTGTAATGCTAGTCCTTATTGCTGATTTTGTGGATTACAAGGTTTACTCTAATTTAGCTGCATATATCTCCATTCTATACTGTTATAGCCTAGTGAACTGTGATTGAAATATTCCTCTACTTATTCATTTATGTGCATACTGCTATTCACTGCAACCTGTGAAAATATATTGGGTTAATTTACCAATAACCAATCCGATGTTTGCTTTTTGATACTGAACCTTAGTTGTGTGCAGGGTATCTATATTTGTGCTCCCAGTAGCAAAGCAGTATCCATTTGCTTAACCAGGTGTGTTAGTGGGGCTGAGGTTAGAGTCAAGGCAGAAGAACAGAGACCCCAATCTACCAAGCGGCTCCTATGTTGTAATGTTACACAAGTATAGGTGAATGACTTATCAAATGACTCATCAGAGGGCTGAATCCAAGATTTCAGCCAGACAAATTATGCCTTAAAGCAGGCTGTTTCTGTTATGCTCACTCTTATCTCTATTTGTTCATATTCCCTTTAATAGATTATAGGTCTGTTTTAAGCCTGTGTTAAGAGATTTCAGTAAAAATCAAATGTGTTCTGGAAAGTGCAGAAAACTGTATTGGATATTTCAAAGAATTTGTTGCATTCTATACTGTCAAGTCAACACAGCACAGGCTACATAGTGAAATTGCACTTTCCAAACAATCAGATTGATCCATGCTTCTTGGGCACCCCATATTTCCTGCTCCTTCATCTATCGTATACCACTGCATATCCTGTGGCAAAGGATCTGTAAAATATAATAACGCTTAGAGAACATTTGACAGCATCCTGGGACTCTTCGTATATCTCCGGTGAAGGGGCAGAGACAGTTGTGCAAGCTGACATGTCATAAATCAGACCTGCTGCAAACTGGGGCAGACAACATTCAATAAGGTCAGTAGACTGGGTAATTGTTTTGCTGGTATCTTTTCCATTTACAGTGTGTCTGAAATATAGACATGCTGGGCTGTAAATCTCAAATGGGAGTCCCTGCAGAGATGACAGACAAATATGTATGTGATATGGAGCAGTGGACTAAATAGACCAATTTAAATCCAGACTCTAAAGAGCAATGTACAAGACAGTCACACTGGGCAGCAATAATGCACAGACATTGTAGCTGAAGAAAACTCATTTTATGCAGCCTTCTTTAAAGACAAGCATTTCACACCAGCACACATCAACCATGGCTGAATTTTATAGATCAACAACTGTTATTTCCTCAGTACCAATGTCTCTGCATCTTATCCTGCAATGGACAAGGGATCAGATTTACATTTTTTAGGTTCAATATTTGATGTAAAATAAAAAATGGAATGTAAACTAGCAGAAGTGAAGTCTGTGGTCATTTTTGTACACTCGGTCAAGGTAATACCTGACTGGACTATTCATTTTTCAGTTTCCCTTTGGTAAAAGAGCCCCACTGCTGTTCACAGTGATTACATTTTGTTACAGTAAGTGTAAAGTTTTGCCTTTGTCTCTGCTTACATGAATCCTCTCCTAGAGGAGTCAACAAAGTCTAAGATGTACATAAATAAAGAAATATAATAATGGTTTCACTGCAGCATGTGTCATAGTACCACTACCTGCTATAAATTTCTTTCCCTGTGGTCTATATTCATGAGAATCCCGGAATCCATATATTTTTACAAACTCCTAAGAAATCTCCCCTTTACAAAGCAAATTCCATTCCGTTGATTTATACACTTACTGCTTTTGACCTGTTACTTTGTGACAGTTGCAGAATCTAGAGAGACAAGAATACAGATGGGTCATGGGTATCAACTCAAACAATGTAAAACATGCCTCTAAACAAGGCACAGGTACGCCGACTATTTAATGTTGTTTCAGGTAGTGCTATGGAATCTGCATAACATGGTTGAAATAAAGGAAAAGGCATGCTTGTCTGGCATTTCAAATGGGCCAAGAAGAGTAGTTCCATTGCTATAGTCCCTGGGTGCCAAAATAGACATGACGATTTAAGTTCATTTAGGAAATGTCTACATTATAGCGAAAATAATTGTCATAAGACCTGACACTTTCATACATCTGTCTCTATGAAGCAAATTCACTCCAACCTTTTTTCTTTACAAAAATTGACGACAGGAACCAACAGTGTATGTAGCAGTCCTCCTGTAAGGGGTAGAGGAGCAGACTCATTTACATCAGGGTGAATCCATGGCCTTAGTGGAGAGCATCACATGACAATGAACTGCGCCAATTACTTGTTCAGTTTTATTGCTCCAGCATCACAGCGAGAGAGGGTTAGGGTTAGGTCTCCAATAGCAACTAGGGCTTGCGGGCTCAAAGGGAGCACCAGGATCCTTTGAGGGAGGAGATCAATCCCCCTCTAGCAGACATCCATCTGGCTCTTCTATCTTGGAAGGCATGTCCTCCTTGACCAGGCAAGGCAGCTTGAAGAATCCTGTGCTAGGTCCCATAGGAATCCCTGCACAGCACAAACACCTGCACACATTCTGCCCCACGCCAAAGCTCGGGGGAAAGAGAGCTCACCAGGCCACTCCCCAAGCCTTTATAGCCTCCCCAAGTATACCCACTGGCAGGAACTACTAGTGATAGTCAGAGGAGACATAAAGGTCCAATAGCGCCACTGACATCTAGTGGTGGCAGTAGGATACTGCAGCAAACTCAAACACGGGAGAATCCAAATGAGAAACTACAAATTGTGCCAGGAAAACTGCTACCCAGGAAAGGTAAATATACTAGACACCAGGGCCGTCTTTAATATTGACTGGACCCTGGGCAAACATTTTCTTGGGCCCCTCTTCCATGCATTTTCGCTCTCCACATGCTTTGAGACATACAATAAATAGCAGCTAGACTCAAAATCAGTTTACTGAATCAGATCAGGCAGCTATTGAGATTGGTTGCCAGAGGTTACAGTGTATCGTTATCGCTCACTGACTGGCTGCTAGAGGTTACAGCACACATTATGGTTCACTGTTATTTTCTAGAGGTTACAGCACATGACTTCTGCTTGTTGATTGGTTGCTAGAGATTACTGTACATCAATAATGCTCACTGAATGAATGCTAGAGGTTACTGTACATGTATACCACTCACTAATTGGTTGCTAGAGGTTACTGCACATTATCACTGCTCACTGATTGGTTGCAAGAGGTTAGTGCACAGCATTACTGCTCACTGTATGGTTGCTAAAGGTTACAGCACGTCATCTTCTCACTGCCTGTCTGTGTATTCACATGCACCAAAATTCAGGGTGCTGTGGCACCATATTATTTTGAAGAAGGGTTCCACCTCCAATTTGCTTACTTTTGCAGAACATGATGGTAGGCTTAATGACTACAATTGTAGGCAGGACTTTAAAGCATGCTCCTTTACCTCCCCAGTGGGCAGCATTCAGCAGAAGTGATGGTGGATGTGACCTCAGGGGGACATGATATACATATGAATGCCGCCTCTATTTAAATATCAATGCCGCAGTCCATGACTATTTACATATTAATGCCGGCACTATTTACATATCAATGCAGGTTAATTACATGTAAACACAGGGTCTTCAGGTGAGTCATCTGCACATGGTAATAGGGCAGAGCTGGGCAGCAGCAGCAGAAGTTTACACTGAGATATAGGGACACAGCATGGGACTAAAACTTCAAGGGATAAGGGAACTTAAACTGGGATAGTTGGCAAGTATGAAGCAACTGCTTTGGGCCCCACTACAATGACGGGGCCCAGTGCAGCTGCCCCTTTTGCACTGCCTTAAAAACGGTCCTGCTAGAGACCCCTTAAATACAAGGTGGCAACATGTATAAACATTTGTATACCATTCTATTAGATGGGTTTGTTGATGTAGTTTTGCCATTGCAATGTTTTGAACCATTTATGCAATGGGGGTTTGCCCTATGCCAATTGAACCCATTTTGTGTTGCACAAGATAAATATTTTATCTCTCTTTCAGTTAGAACTTTGCTACTCATGTTTTATTTATAGCAGCCAACTTTGCCAAGATAACTGCTAAACAGTCATTTTCTACGTGTGGTAACCGAAGCCTCCTGCGGAACAATTATTTCTCTCTATTGTTCTATTGATTTGTGGCTTTTTGTCCTTCCAGACAAAAATAAATACAGCACACAAGCTAATATAAAATGTCATGAGAGACATCATGAAAATTGTTTGGATTCTTTTCTACGTTTATTTATGCCATCCGATATGTACTGTATATTTAATTACAGACATTAAAGTATTGTGATGTTTTAAAATGAAGAACCTTTATTGGAATTTCTTGACAATGCATGGAAGAATGTGACAAAAACCAATGCAAACAGGATCTCTAGTCAATATAGTGAGTGCACTTGCATAGTTTGAGTAGTTACCATTAAATAATTCACGAGTGATAGAGAAATATGATAATGAATAAAAGCAGAAGGCAATAATAGGAATAACATATAAGTTCTAGGTGATTTAGAGTATACAGGGTAATAATAAAAAAGGTTCTAAAGTCAATACATGTTTTGGCTTAGTGCATTCCCTGCATAAAGGTAAAAAAATGTCCCAGTAGTTGTATTGGCTTAGTGCATTCCCTGCATAAAGGTAAAAAAATGTCCCAGTATTTGTATCTCCCCCCAACCTCCCTAAACACTTACCCAAGACCTCTCTCAATCCAGCACTGTATCCATCTGCAGTGTCTCTCTCCATTCTTCCTCTTCTCATAGGGCACAGAAGCAGCAGTGGGAGTCATTGGCTCCTGCTGCTGTCAATCACATCCTATTAGGGGGAGCAGGGGTGGGGTCAAGCCATGCTGTGTGTTTCTATGGATGACTGCAGCAGTCGTTCCCCAAGAGAGGTCCCTTTAATATGACAGAACCTTGAGGATAAGGTCTGGCAGAAGCCGCACAGCAATAAGTTTGTGGCCCATCGTTGCACCTGTCCCTAGTGCACAAATAATCTCCCAGAACATGGGAAGAGCGCCCTCTAGCAGATCCCCCACCATGCAAAAGTGCCATGAAACCCCAGATAAAATGGCCACAGTGACGTCATGTGAATGCACAGCGGCAGCATGGGGCCGCCATCTTGGATTACAAAGTTGCATTCCAGATAGCCATAACTAGCCAGACCTGCAGGGGGGGGGGCAGGGTCGAAAGCCACTATCTATAACAAGGCCCTGGCTACCATCCGCCACAGAGACTGCACCGTGATCCCCCCCACCCCCAAAATACCAGAGAGTGGTTCAGAAGGTGGGGGCTACCCATGCCAAGTGCCATTCAACTAGGCATTCTTTCACCCGGGCTAAAGACTCAGTTTGGTGCCTCCCCCAACCCCCGAGAGAAGTTCTTCATCTATATTCTCCCAACCCTCTGCCCAGCGAGGGAAGCGCAATAAATGAGTAGATTAGTCATAGGATGATAATAATAATAACAGTTTTGGTAATAGAGATCTCAAGCTTCACTTCTGTAGTAGATTAGGACAGGGGCCACCAGTAAATAAGAAGTGAGCCAAGAAGCTAGTCTTTATTAAGACCTGCTTCTATGTGCTCTTCTTCCTTCCTGGCAGTGCTCCTCCCAATTCACTGTGGGGGTGAGGCTTAAAATCTCCACATAAAGCGCTGCTGTTTTCTTCTGGCACGCTGGCTAGGGTTACCTCCTTTTCTTCAAGCCAATTCTGAACACTTTAGTGGCACATTTTTATTTAGTAGCATACACTATAGGATTGTAAAAGATCTGGGACACCTTTGGGTGCCCCAACGAGAGCAGCAATGTGGCGTGCATAGCGTACAAAATTGTGTTGAAAGTTGAAGGGGCCCATAAAATATACCAAGATTACTAAAACAAATGTCACTGTAAAAAGATGAACTTGGTCTACCTTATAAGTTTACAGTGTCATTCTGTAGATCAGTGGACGGTTCGTTGATAGTGTCAGCAGGGCAGTGGAAAGTGTGGACAGTGTCAGTTGGGTAGTGGATGGTGTGTAGATGGGGCCGGTTTGAAATAAATTTCTGGCAAGCATTACAACTCCGGCACTTTTTTGAATCGCTAGGACCAGCGACAAACTATAGATGAGAACTGACAAGGTTCGAATTATATTGTGAAGAGAAGGAGTCTCTCCCCCGAATGATATCCAAGATATACACGATGCTAATTGCCCCCCCAGATAACTTTGAGATGCCCGGAATTGGAAAGTGGGCAAGAGACCTTAATAAGATCTTTACGCTCGCTCAACGTCAGAGGATAATATATCTTTCGATGAATTCATCAATTTGTACTCGAACGCAAGAATCAAACTACAAGCTACTGACAAGGTGGTACTACACCCTGTCGAAGCTTTGTAGGTTCTTTCCGGAGGCTTCGGATCATTGCTGGCGATGCAGCAAAAGCCGGAGGACCCTGCTTCACATATTCTGGACGTGTCCTAAGATCAGACAATATTGGCTAGAGGTACAAAAGATAGTTCAAAAATTTACAACTTATCCAATATCGGACGATCCTGCATTTTTCTTGTTGCACCTTTCACAAATACCATTACAGACATATAAAAAATCGGTCCTATGTCATCTTGTTAATGAGGCCAAGGCGTGTATTGCTCGATGCTGGAAAGATCCTCAACCACCATCGATTGCAATGTGGCTGAATAGGGTCAGAAATGTGGGGGCTATAGAGGACTTAGTGCTCTCGGCCCAGGACAGAAAAGAGCAATACATCAAAACTTGGTCAATATGGAATCTATTTGTATATTCAGAAGAAGGGAAAAGTTTGTTGGAGATGCGGTAGGGGAATGGGTCCAGTTGGTCTTTGAAGTTCACAATAATATGGAGGTTCCCGTTCCCCCATTGGGAGAGAGGATTCTGTTTGATTTCTTCTTTTTTTGGTTTTGGGGTGGGGGACACTTGGGGGAAATATAAAATTAAAGGGAGGATTCTGCTTTATTCTGTCGATTAAGGTATGAAGACAAGGATAACAAAAAACAGAGAGGTTCTGGAAGTGAAGATATATGAGTGTATAAAGTTTAATATACATATATAGGAAGATATGGGTAGTGAAATGTAGCTACTTTATGTAAATGGAGAACTGATAAGAAAGGAATTATGTATCTATGTTAATTGATGGTTTGTATTGTATTACTTGTTCCTCCTTGGGGTATAAATAAAGAATATATAAAAAAAAAAATCTCCACATAAAGCGCTGCTGTTTTCTTCTGGCACGCTGGCTAGGGTTACCACCTTTTCTTCAAGCCAATTCTAAACACTTTAGTGGCACATACAAATTTTTATTTTTTTAGTAGCATACACTATAGGATTGTAAAAGATCTGGGACACCTAGCGTACAAAATTGTGTTGAAAGTTGAAGGGGCCCATAAAATATACTAATGCCCCGTACACACAGTCGGATTTTCCGACGGAAAATGTGTGATAGGACCTTGTTGTCGGAAATTCCGACCGTGTGTAGGCTCCATCACACATTTTCCATCGGATTTTCCGACACACAAAGTTTGAGAGCAGGATATAAAATTTTCCGACAACAAAATCCGTTGTCGGAAATTCCGATCGTGTGTACACAAATCCGACGGACAAAGTGCCACGCATGCTCAGAATAAATAAAGAGATGAAAGCTATTGGCCACAGCCCCGTTTATAGTCCCGACGTACATGTTTTACGTCACCGCGTTTAGAACGATCGGAGTTTCCGACAACTTTGTGTGACCGTGTGTATGCAAGACAAGTTTGAGCCAACATCCGTCGGAAAAAATCCTAGGATTTTGTTGTTGGAATGTCCGAACAAAGTCCGACCGTGTGTACGGGGCATTAGATTACTAAAACAAATGTCACTGTAAAAAGATGAACTTGGTCTACCTTATAAGTTGACAGTGTCATTCTGTAGATCAGTGGACGGTGTGTTGATAGTGTCAGCAGGGCAGTGGAAAGTGTGGACAGTGTCAGTTGGGTAGTGGATGGTGCGTAGACGGTGTCAATTTGGCAGAGGTTGGTGGCAGTAGGGGAGAGGTTGGTGTCAATAGGGCAGTAGACTGTATCAGTATAGCAGTTGAAGAGATCAATAGGGGAGAGGATGGTGTCAGCAGGGTAGTGGGTGGTGTTAGTAGAACAGTGGAACAGTGGAACAGTAGATCAGTGGACGGTGTCAGTAGAGCAGTAGACAGTGTTAATAGAGCAGAGGTTGGTGTCAGTAGCGCAGGGGATATTGTCAGTAGAGCTGTGGACTGTGTCAGTAGGGCAATGGATGGTGTCAGAAGAGCAGTGGATGGTGTCAGTAGGGCAGAGGTTGCTGTCAGTAAGGCAGTGGATTTTGTCAGTGGGTCAGAAGACGGTGTCAGTAGGGCAGTGGATGGTGTCAGTAGTTTTTGATTTTTTTGGAGCCCATTGGGGGGATTTTGTGAAACAACAGGGGTCTAAACCTCTGATGTTTCACTTTTAAGACAGAGAAATGGATTAAGGACAGAGGTTCTTCAATTCATTTCTCTGCAGCCTCAGCTAAATAAATAGGAAGTGTTCTGTGCTGAGAAGCTTCCCGTTCATTCACAAACTGAACCATAGTAAACAACACAGTTTACTATGCTTCAGTTATTAATAATCAGTATACAGTATCTCACAAAAGTGAGTACACCCCTCACATTTTTGTAAATATTTTATTATATCTTTTCATGTGACAACACTGAAGAAATTATGCTACAATGTAAAGTAATAAATGTACAGCTTGTATAACAGTGTAAATGTGCTGTGCCCTCAAAATAACTCAACACACAGCAATTAATGTCTAAACCTCTGGCAACAAAAACGAGTACACCCCCTGAGTGAAAATGTCCAAATTGGGCCCAAAGTGTCAATATTTTGTGTGGCCACCATTATTTTCCAGCATTGCCTTAACCCTCTTGGGCATGGAGTTCACCAGAGCTTCACAAGTTGCCACTGGAGTCCTCTTCCACTCCTCCATGACAACATCACAGAGCTGGTAGATGTTAGAGACCACATTCCATTTGAGGATGCCCCACAGATGCTCAATAAGGTTTAGATCTGGAGACATGCTTGGCCAGTCCATCACCTTTACCCTCAGCTTCTTTAGCAAGGCAGTGGTTGTCTTGGAGATGTGTTTGGGGTCATAATCACGTTGTAATACTGCCCTGCGGCCCAGTCTCCGAAGGGAGGGGGTCATGCTCTACTTCAGTATGTCACAGTACATGTTGGCATTCATGGTTCCCTCAATGAATTGTAGCTCCCCAGTGCTGGCAACACTCATGCAGCTCTAGACCATGACACTCCCACCACCATGCTTGACTGTAGGCAAGACACACTTGTCTTTGTACTCCTCACCTGGATGTCGCAACACATGCTTGACACCATCTGAACAAAATATGTTTATCTTGGTCTCATCAGAACACAGGACATGGTTCCAATAATAATCCATGTCCTTAGTCCGCTTGTCTTCAGCAAACTGTTTGTGGGCTTTCTTATGCATCATCTTTAGAAGAGGCTTCCTTCTGGGAAGACAGCCATGCAGACCAATTTGATGTAGTGTGTGGTGTATGGTCTGAGCACTGAGAGGCTGACCCCCCACCCCTTCAACCTCTGCAGCAATGCTGGTAGCACTCATACGTCTATTTCCCAAAGACAACCTCTGGATATGACGCTGAGCACGTGATCTCAGCTTCTTTGCTCGACCATGGCGAGGCCTGTTCTGAGTGAAACCTGTCCTGTTAAACCTCTGTATGGTCTTGGCCACCGTGCTGCAGCTCAGTTTCAGGGTCTTGGCAATCTTCTTATAGCCTAGGCCATTTTTATGTAGAGCAACGATTCTTTTTTTCAGATCCTCAGATAGTCCTTTGCCATGAGTCGCCATGTTGAACTTCCAGTGACCAGTATGAGAGAGTGAGAGTGATAACACCAAATTTAACACACCTACTCCCCATTCACACATAAGACCTTGTAACACTAAATAGTTGCATGACACCGGGGAGGGAAAATGGCTAATTGGGTCCAATTTAGACATTTACACTTAGGGGTTTACTCACTTTTGTTGCCAGTGGTTTAGACATTAATGGCTGGGTATTGAGTTATTTTGAGGGGACAGCAAATGTACGCTGTTATACAAGCTGTACACTCACTATTTTACATTGTAGCAAAGTGTCATTTCTTCAGTGTTGTCACATGAAAAGATTTAATAAAATATTTACAAAAATGTGAGGGGTGTACATTTGTGAGATACTGTAGATGACTCACACTGTTCATTCAGAAAAAAAGGTTGGTAAATTTCCCTGTTCTCTATCCTGGCACATTCCGCAGCACTCAACGGGAGAGGTGAGAGGGGGGAGCCGGCAGCACTGCTGGGTATGGGGGGAGGGAAAAAGACAGGGGGGCCCAGGCAGCAGAGAGGAGAGGAGGGGGTGGCATTTCCTAGAACTGATCGCCATTAGCTGTATTTTTCTTCTGCAGCCGGCTTTCAGTGGCTGCAGGAAGAAAGTGCAGCCGATCAGTTCTAGCAGATGCCACCCTCCCTTCCCTCCTGTCCAGGTCCGACTTCAAGGCAGCAAGGTAGTAGGCTGAATCCCCGGGGTCCGGATCCCGGTTCCCCTGCGATCAACAGGAGTGCGGGCTCACAGAGCAGATGATGATGACAATGTAGCTGTAAATGTAGCTCAGCGGCTCAGCATGTTCAGTCCGGCCCGCTCCAACCTCACAAATCCCAGCTAGTGTCAGTACTGCACACAATTTGGCACCCCCCTCAAGTTGGCACCCAGGGTATGTGCCCCCCCTAGTTTTGGCTCTGCATCCAACACACCCCCCTCAGAAAAACCCCCAGTCGAGCAATCAAGGGAGGATACAGATAGTGTAAATGGTATGTATAAAAACAATGCAGAGAGCCCACAAATTATTAAATAAACCACAATACATGAAAAAGATCCAGATACATACATAAGTAGAGATATATAACATACTATACTGTATTAACAATAATCACAAATAATATACAATAAACCAACAACTTAATTTGTATTTGTGCGTTTCTGCCCACAGAGGAGAATCCTTAATCCATTTTGACGTGCTTTTTCATTTTGGAGCAATACCCTTCCAAGAAGTGCTGAAAACTCACAGCCTTATTTAACCCAAGAGCCTCTGTTGCTTTTATTCTAGGAATCCAGTGCAACTCCCTTTGCAGTAGTGCCTTATCCCAATCTCCCCCATGGGGATTGGGGTGTATCTGATCTAAGGCACTCAGATAAAAATGTGGAAAATGATATTGGTAGACCTGGGCCACATGCCTGCCCAGTGGAAGATATACAGTAGATTTTCAATTGCCATAGCATAAACATGGCAGTGAATTATTTTCCACCATTGTCTCTTAATTTTCCCAACATAGAAGCTACCACAATCACAAAATAACAAATATACTGTAGGACACCCTTGGTGTAGCAGTTCACAACGTTTCATGGATTGTATTTATCACTATTAGGTATTCTACAGTTACAATTCCCGCAACAGAAGGTGCCCAGAATTTCACATGGATTCTTTCTATTAGGCCCCTGGTAATGACTCTGAACCAATCTATATTTAATAAAAGAGGCTCAATGATATGTGATCTCACCAAAGGATCAGTGGTGAGGAGGTGCCAATGTTTGGCAAGTATGTGATGTACTGTGTGTATGTAATGTGGGTTTTTGGACCTAGGACCCCACCCTTTGCAATTTTGACCAGTTCCGAATCATTTATGTTCCAAGATGGCTGACCCATGCTGCTGCACACTCATTTGACATCACCATGGCAATTTCGACTTGGGCTTCATGGCATGCATGCACAGCAGAGAATCCTCTAGCAGGCATTCATCCTGTGTTTCAGGAGATTATTTGTGCACTAAGGATATGTACACTGGCAGGCCGCAACTTTATTGTTGCTCCGCTCCTGCTGGGCCTTTTCTAAGGAGCTTTGTCATATTTAAGAAGCCTCACTTGGGGCATGGCTGCTGCTGCTGCTGTCCTCCCTTGTGAGGCTGGCCATGCCGCTGGAGTGTTCTCTCACTCTTTTTGATGCTGAGGTCAGTTGTATTTAATATATGGTGCTATTAAACTCCCCTCCACCCATTGTTCTCTTTTCTTTCTCTATTATTATTGAGATGTTGGCACCATGCCTAATCCCAAGTCACACGAATTTTGCAAACCAATGCATTTTTTCATCATATGCTCAGTTTGAGTTGCCCAGGTCTGTGACACATTTTGGTTAAGATTGACCAAAAGACCTCTCTGTTGTAAACCACACAAAATGAGGTTCAGAATATAGCAAGTTTTTATTAGAATATACAGTACAAAAATATTATATAACTGCTTATACTGAACATCATTTGGGTGAAGATGAATAATACAGAATAACATACATTTCTCTGAATATGCTGTTGTAAGACAATAGTTATTTTGTCTTTCTTTTGCCTAAGCCATTGACTCAAGTATTTGGTGTTATTCTGATGTCTGTAGAAAAGAGGGGGCATCCCCAAGGGATAATATGGGCAGGAAACCAATGAAGGATAGTATAGAGAAAGATACAAAATGTGTATAAAAATTTAACAAATTTTATTCAAAATATACTGTATTTATTGGCGTATAACACTCACTTTTTCACTATGAAAATCGGGTGCAAAAAGTGTGTGCATGTTATATGCCAATACTTCAATTTTAGCTGCCTCGGAGGGGGCAGGGAGGGGAGCCGGATGAGTGCCATCAGATTACATACAGTGAGAATCTCCTGTTTACTTGGAAGCCTCTGTAATAGGAAGTCCTGTCTCCTGGGAAGCCACTGGACCACTGTTCTGTCTATCATAGGAGATTCTCACTGTATGTAATCTGTCGACGCTCGTCCCGCCCCCTCCGTGTCCCCTCTAGGCTGCAGATGGGCATCGATCAGGCTGCACTGATGGCAATAGAGAGGCTGCTGCACTGAAGGCAATGGTGAGGCTGCTGCATTGATGGCAATGGTGAGGCTGCTGCATTGATGGCAATGGCATGGCTGCTGCATTCATGGCAATGGTGAGGTTGCTGCATTGATGGCACTTGATGAGGCTGCATTGATGGCACTTGATGAGGCTGCATTGATGGCAATGGTGAGGCTGCAGATGGGCACTGACCCTTATTTTGCTTCAAAGTTCCTTATTTAAAATTTAAGTTTTTTTCCTGAAACTTCCCTCTTAAAATTAATGTGCGTGTTATACGCCGATAAATACGGTAATTTAGATAAAATACAGAGTTTTGTAAATATCTTAAAAACAATCAAAGAGAACATGATCGTAAATGCAAACAATACATGCAACTACTGGATGCTGCAGCCAATGCTTGAAAAACGCAGCTGCTGCAGGACCACCCTACATGTTTCGGAAAAGACCACAAAAAGATTGGTATCTTTCTATGATAAATGTACTTCCTTCTTCAGGGATTTAGGTAAATATATATATATATATATCTATATATATATATATATATCTATATATATATAGATATATATATATGTGTAACCAAACATTGTGAAATACAATTAGTTTGTATATTAAACTTGATTTATGAAAAGGCAAGAATACAGTCAAAATGTGTAATTCAATACTCACAAATCAAAGATGTTCTCTTACAGAAAAAAAGTACACAGCACATATGCAAGCGTTTCGGGTCCCACACCCAAAGGTCCTTTTGAAGAGTTGTTTGTGAGCAGGGAGATATCCCAAACCATAGGGGGAGTTCCGTTACCCCGTTCAATAGATGTAAAATATATGGCAGTTTTCATATGTCAAGGGTCATGGAATGATATCAGAGACCCCACAAGAAGGCGGGTGCGGCAGGTCAGAGAATCACAGGAGCCACCCAAAAATTGGGTATGGAGAGTGCGGACCTGTTAGGACATAGAAGAAATGTGTCTCTTCCTATAGTACAGAGCCGTTAGGATGCTCCCATTCAATAAGGGGAACAAGCAAACAGAAGATTCTTAACCAGGGGGAAAGGAGAAATCAGTGTCAGAGGTGTAAGGCGATATATGGGACAGAGATGGAGACTGAGGAGTGATCTGCATGAAAAGAGATATATTATATAGGAGAGAAAACAAGAGTGATGTTGTATTCTAACCTTCCTTTCAGATAGATCTCAGCATGTCCGTGTTGTAGTCAAACGTCTCAGCTGTGTAGCACTGATATGCTGCCCAGATTAGTGTTTAAATATCCCCCTGATGGGAGTGGTATCTAAAGAGCAGCCAATCCGTAAGATTCTTAGAAGGGCATGGTCTGTAAGGTGCAATCGAGTCCAGCAGGGCATAAATACACAGCTGCGTATATAAACACAGCTGTGTGTAAGAACCCTCCAATGAAGGCTCCTCGGTCAGCGCAGAGTCCAGCGTCCTCGCGTCAGAAGACGCAATGATGTCAGATGTCGACACAGACCGCTGACACCGAAGGTAGGCAGCAGCTAGGGGTGAAGATCGAAAGACAACCAGTGCGCACGAGCAAGGGAAGGATGGGGCCACAGCGCGTGCGCATAGCCTCAGCCTCAAAGAAAGCCTCCGGCCCTATAAAAGGAGAGGACCGGAGGCCCCCCGGTCCCAGGGAGCGCCGACGAGCCACAGCAACCAAAAAGGGGGACAGGGAGGAGGAATCCCACCCAGGCCATTGAAAATGATTGGCGACCAATAGTCGATATATAGTGATGACCATATGCATCAATGTAAAGATAGTAATAATAAAAGTAATGGACTATAGTAATAGAATACTATTGAAAGATGGAACTTTATAATGAATGTGGGAACCCCGTCCGCCTGCATTGGTGTTACAAGAGGGTAGTGTAACAATAGACCTGCAAAGAACACAAAAAAGTATGAATACATTTACATTCAAAAGACTGTCATGTACTAACAATTTTAATAAGATTTTGAGCTGGTGGGCTTAATCAGCAATCAAAGTATTCAGCTTATAGAAATCTAATAATATCAAAGCACAACAAGAGCACAAAGGGGGGAAAGGGCTGAAAAAAGGAAGAAAGACATTTAAAGAAAAAATCATGAAAAACAAAGGAACATCATTAGGAACATATAGTGACCTATGAGGGGATTAATGTATGGGTCTTATAGGTCTTTGTCAAAGTTCCCAGTTGCAAAACCTAGCAAAAAAGGTTTGAGGTTGAAGGCTTTGTTTAAGCCAGGTGGAGAGGTGGCACTGAGATTCGAGATCCACTGAAGCTTGCGCTGTAGGAGATACTTGTCAAAATCTCCACCTTGCGGGCTTTGGTGCAGCCGATCAAGGACTAAAACTGATATGGTATGGCAAATACCATTATGGGTCTGGGCAACATGTCTGCCCAAAGGCAGGTCGGGATTGGCGGTCTCCATAGCCCTAATGTGACGGTATAGTCTTTGCCATAATTTTTGTACTGTTTTGCCTATATAGAAGCAATTGCAGTTGCATAGAATCAAGTAGACCACTCCTGTTGTTTGGCAGTTAGAATAATGCCTTGGTTTAAACGGCATTCCATTAGGTAAGTAGATGTTTTTTCTGGTATTCATGTATTTGCAATAGGAGCATGATCCACACGGGAAGGTTCCCACTGTCATGCAAGGGTCACCTCTCACTGAGACACGGAATTCACTCTGGACTAATAGGTCACCCACAGAGGTGGCTCGTCTGTAGGTGATCATTGGAAATGGGGGTACAAAGGGACCTACAGTGGGGTCAGAAGTTAACAGATGCCAATATTTTTTATATATTTGCGTAAGTTTGGTGTGATCATTAGTAAAAGTTGTAACTATTCTATGGCTCTCCTTTGAGGTTTTGGGTTTCTTTGGTGCAAGTAATTTATGCCTATTGTTGGCATTTGCACGCTCGAATGGTCATTCCATGACCCTTGACATATGAAAACTGCCATATATTTTACATCTATTGAACGGGGTAACGGAACTCCCCCTATGGTTTGGGATATCCCCCTGCTCACAAACAACTCTTTAAAAGGACCTTTGGCTGTGGGACCCGAACCGCATGCATACGCGCTGTGTACTTTTTTTCCGTAAGAGAACATCTTTGATTTGTGAGTATTGAATTACACATTTTGACTGTATTCTTGCCGTTTCATAAATCAATTTTAATATACAAACTAGTTGTATTTCACAATGTTTGGTTACATATATATATATTTACATCCTCCTTTTCTTCTGATAGAAATGCAACAACACACTCTACCTAAACCCCTGAAGAAGGAAGTACATTTATCATAGAAAGAAACCAATCTTTTTGTGGTCTTTTCCGAAACATGTAGGGTGGTCCTGCAGCAGCTGCGTTTTTCAAACGTTGGCTGCAGCATCCAGTAGTTGCACGTATTGTTTGCATTTACGATCATGTTCTCTTTGACTGTTTTTAAGATATTTACAAAACTCTGTATTTTCTCTAAATTATATTTTGAATAAAATTTGTTAAATTTTTATACACATTTTGTATCTTTCTCTATACTATCCTTCATTGGTTTCCTGCCCATATCCCTCTTTTCTACAAGTTTGTCTTTTGGGATGTGGTAGTGTCCTTTAGGATTAGTTTTGTGTATAGTTTCCTCTTTAAAATCAATTTTCCCCCTATTCTGATGTCTGTGCTCACTGATGCATCTTTAAGCAGACATATACTAAAGACTCAAATATAGTATGTAGTGTGAATAAAACCATCTAAATATTGACATTCCCATTGTGCACCTACTGTATATGATAAAATACTACCTTGTGAGTGGAAATGAATACATTTATGGTGAATAGAGATAAACTTCTGGGACAAATTTACTATCGGTGTAAATAATGTTGGACATCACCATAGTAATCATAATGCATTACTTGGCCTCTGAACTTAAAGTGGCTGTAAAGTCAGAAGTTTTGTTTTTATCTTAATGCATTTTATCTAAGCATTAAGATAAAAAAGCTTCTGTGTGCAGCAGCTCCCCTCAGCCTCCCTAATACTTGAGCCCCATCTCTCTCCAGCAATGTCCATGAGTCCTTCGGCTGCCCAGGACTCTCCTCCTCATTGGCTGAGACACAGCAGCATTGCCATTGGCTCCTGCCAATCAAACTCAGTTAGCCAATCAGGAGAGAGAGTGGGCGGGGCTGAACCGGGGCTCCATGTCTGAATGGTCACAGGGAGCTGTGACTTGGCTCGGGTGCCCCCATATCAAGGTGCTTGCTGTGGGGGGCACTCAACAGGAGGGAGGGGCAAGAGAGCCGAAGAGGGACCTGAGAAGAGGAAGATCTGGGCTGCCCTGTGCAAAACTACTACACAGGGCAGGTAAGTATGACGGGTTTGTTGTTTTTAGAGAAAAAAAACCAAGACTTTAGTATCACTTTAAGTCAGCTGGCTTTGAATGGGGACCATTAGGATAAGCCATACCCCTCACTATAAAAGTGTATGTTCCTAACAACTATATTGACAGTGTGCTTTAACTGTGATAGGGAAAGCGTAGGGACTTTTGCAGATTGAGTGCATAGGGAAAAATTAGTGTAGGACTTGTAAGCCTTATGCCCCGTACACACAGTCGGATTATCTGACGGAAAATATGCGATCGGAGCTTGTTGTCGGAAATTCCGACCGTGTGTGGGCTCCATCGGACTTTTTTCATCTGAATTTCTGACACACAAAGTTTGAGAGCAGGCTATAAAATTTTCCGAAAACAAAATCCGATTGCGTCAATTCCGACCGTGTGTGGCCAATTCCGACGCACAAAATGCCACGCATGCTCAGAATAAATTCCGAGACGGAAGTGCTCGGTCTGGTAAAATTAGTGTTCGGAATGGATATAGCACTTTCGTCACACTGCAATGTTTTAAATTGTTTAATGCAGCGCACTCTCTTCTTCTTTATAATGCTAGAATGAAGTTGTTTTGCTGCTCATATTCACACAGACTTCTCACAAACTTCTTTCTTTATTATTATTCGTGATTTCATCAATATAATATGTTTATTTGTCACATCTATCGAAAAACTTTTTTGTTTTTGATGTTTTTAGAAAAAACTTTTTTTTTGTTTTTTTTTTAAATCCTGATCTCGTGTTTTTTATTTATTTATTTATTTTTTTAACTCCAGAATAGTTTTGGGTGTGTTTTTTGTGTCAAGTTACCACAACACCATTATTATCTTGTTTTATGTAATCTCAAGGAGGTTGCTTGGTGTTGGTGTCTCTTGTTAATTTCAGATTGTATTTTTGTACCTGCCTCCTCACAAACAAACTGTCCTTTTTGAAGGAAAACACACATAGGCAAATATAATGATACAAAGCAAAAATTTATTAGGGGTCCTAACCAAAGAAAGAGGGAGGCAAAGCTGGATAAACGGCTGAATTTGGCAAAGCCTTTGGCCCCCAGGGCACACATCATTTATTTTACTGCAAAATTGGTGGCCTGAGGAGTCCATATATAAGGGAGTACAATCTGGTCCAGAAGTCCAAGAGATCATAAACAGCAGCAGATGACATACATATCCCCAGGCTGTGGTTATACAAGAGCCTGCATCTTTTGTCAGACCAGACAGAACCCAGGTCATCACTCTCTTGTCTTCCTTCCATGCTTCCTTCCACGCTGTGTCTGTGGTGGTGGAGTTGTGGCAGGAGGAGGAGGATGATGCAACTCACACAGGTGGGTATTGGGTGTGATTTCGCCCCTCACCCCCTTAGTTAATGTTTCATAAAGGATGTCCTCAAACATGAGGCGTTGCCCCTCCTGCATGTCCTGCAGTTTTGTGGCAGCCATGCAGGCAAAGGCCTCTTCACGAGTGGGGGTGGCTCTGAGGGATGCAAAAGCCTCCTGAATCAGCCTGAGTGCTGAATCCTCCACGTTACTCCCTTTCCTGGGTATTTTGTTTGGAAGGTGGAGGGGAGAAACCTGGGATTTTGTGAGGCTCCTACTGGGCCAGCCTTCTCCTGGCTGCCCCTTACCCCCACCTCCTCCTGGCTGCCACTAACCCCTGCCTCCTTCTGGCTGCCACATTCCACAGCCTCCTCTTGTGTGCCACATTTCACAGCCTCCTCCTGGCTGAGGTCTTCCTGTGTATGAAAAAGGGACATAGTTATAGTTTTTTCTTCATCAATCACACACAATTTTCACCTCATGACTGTTGCAAATTGAATGTTAACAAATATAAAAGACTATCATTCTGAGCCCAGCATTTTTCATTCTTGTCCCAATTATTTTTGCCCACTACTGACTATTGATATGTAAAACACTTTATTAAATCAGCAATTAGTGATCAATAATAACATCTAGTAAACATCATTTATTTATTTACCAGAAATCTGTAGAAGAATGCTATACCTGGCTCAAGCTGGGCTCCTCCACTTCTTCCTGGCTGGAAGTCCCAGGTTGGACATCGGAAGCCTCAGCTGGGGTGGAAGATAGGGTGGAAGGAAGAGTGGAAGGAAGGGTTGAGAGGGATTTCCTAACTTCAGTCTGGTCTGACAGAAAACAAAGTCTCTCATAGTACCACAGCCTGGGGACATAAACGTCATCTGCTGCAGCTCCGGATCTCTGGGAATCCTGGACCTTCTTGCGCTCCCTAAGATAAATACTCCTCCAAATGCCACCAATTTTGGCTTTTAAATAGGGGATGGTTGCCGTGGGGACCACAGGCTTCACCAACTCCAGCAGTTTCTCCAGCGCTGAGTGCCTCTTTTGTTTATGATTATAATGCGGATGTTTCACCTGCCACAGACAGGGCAGCTCCCTGTATTTGTCTATGAACAGGGGGAGGAAGTTGTGGTCATTGAAGCCATCCATTTTATCTGCAATACACAAGACAAACCCTAATGTCAGGCTAAAGTCTCCTAATCTTGTCCCAATATAGGCCTCAATCTCTAAGCAGTATAGGCTCAAGTTTAATTGTTACCTTTATTATCACGATCGGTGCTTCCTATACTTCTTCCTCTGCTCACAGATCATACGTACTACACACGCGTGTTACGCTTTATATACACTGCGCATGCGTGAAACTCCGCCCGCCCCTGACGTTCTTTCTAGTCTATTCCCCGCCCCTTCTCATTTGGCACAGTGGGGAAGAGCACATGGCGGAGATACAACAGGTGCATGCTAATTACAGCAACAAGGAGGAGGAGGAGGAAAGCCCGGAGCCAGAAACATCACGGTCCCGGAGGAGACGATTTAAGGCCTCAAATATGTCCATTGTTGAGATGGTGGAGATGGTCGACATACTGAAGAGGGCCGACTATGACGGGAAGTATGGACCTTACCCCAACCCCAATGTCAGAAAGGCCAAGATCATGGCGAAAGTTGTGAAGAGTCTGCACCGGAATTTCGGGGTACGGCGATCCAAGGATCAACTGAGGAAGCGATGGTCGAACCTCAAATCAAGGGAGCACGATCAGTATAGAAGGATCAGGAGAGTGCTGCAAAAAAGTAAGTAGTTGTCCTGTGTTCCTATTCTTGATTTTTATTACATTCGTGCTGCTCCATGTGCTTTTCTTTACTGTTGTACAGTTTAAAATGGCAACTTTCATGTTCATGGACACATTATTCGTTCGTAGGAAACATTGTTTGTTCAGCCAATAAAACACCATGTTTTGTCCAGATGCAGTTTAATACATTTTTTTCTGGCCTACTTCTCTTAAATTAATTTAGTTGTCTAGATGGGTTTGTAACTAGAATGAAATGCAAATTAGATTCTGTGTAAGGAGAGGACACTCAGCAGCTGTTTACACATCTGGACGCAGGAGCACTAGTGTGGGACACCAGAACACCCTTTTTATTAGGGGGCCCACACAGGTGCTCCAGTGTATACTATAGGGGTGTCTCCATCTGTGAAGCTTGTACAAAACAGGTAAGTATTCAAGCTTGACAAAGGAAAAATATATTTATTCATCTTGCAACTCTGTCAAAATAGACAATTGTACCCCACTTCCAAGCAATGTTTCATATTTCTATTTCTGCCATCAAATATCTGTGTGCTAAGTATACCTTTTTTATTTTACATAGGGGAGAAAAGACTCGGAGGACACCACTCATCAGAGGAGACAACAGAAGTGGAAGTCCCACAAACACAACAGGAGGAGGAAGAGGAGGGAGACGTGGTGGAAATAGTCAACACAACAGGTGAGTGTCTGCGAACACAGCCTCAGGTAAGAGATGGATGCTGGAATATTTATAATACATGGTGTTTTTGTTTTTTCTATATTTTTAGGTGATCGTGATATTGTGGATGAAGGTCATTTCAACAGTGAAAGTGCCCAGATCCTGATTGGGGAGATCATGGGGTGTAATAGGGACTTGTAAAACATCAATCAAAACATCAATGATGTTCAAAACAAAATGAAGAACATCATTGATGTTTTAGGGAGAGTTTAAAACCCCTCGAAATCCCTAACTTATTTCTTAAAAATAGATAAAGGAATCCGCGCTTAGGACACTGATAGGGCTGCTGCCTTTCCCTGAAAAGGGGGCTAATTGGTAAATATAAAGGATAGTTGGGAAAAATTGGTGCTGCCCTACTAGCAGTAATAAATTATGGGTATATAATCTTTTGTGAAACAAGTATTAACAAGATATACTAACTCCTACAGCCTTTATGTGAAAATGACTTATAGTCTATGCTAGAGCTACCATATGCATGGGGAAAGAGATGATAATACTAGTGATAAAAAATAAATACTTAAATAAAAAACATCAGACATAAGCTGTGTGTTCAATCCTTAAATGCTAAATGTGAATGGGTGCCGTTTATAAGTAAGATCATATAATTATATATGAAAAAATTAAAAGTGAATGTGTAAAAGTGTGTGTGGGCATTAATAACCCCAAGAATCAAAAGTTTTGTGACAGTGTGGCACCCCCTAGGGGCTAACGCTAGTGCTGAGAAATTCTAATTTTTATAGTGATATAAGGTACCATAACCACCATATGTAAGACTTCTATAAGACCTCTTGATTTTAACCGGTTAGTTCCATACCTGTTTGCTATATATTTATATATAACGTATCACAAAAGTGCTCATATGTTATATACAGGATTATTACAGCTAGCTTATGTATTTATATAGGCAGCTGATAGTGATAAGCAATAGTACATTTAACATGCCCAAGAGTCTTCAGGAAAAAAACAGTTATATAACAAAGTCCAGTGAATGTGCAGTACATGGATGCCAGGAGCAATAAATAGTGACTTCCGTGCTCTTTAAAGCTGGTGACTTGAAGTGCCCCCCCCCCGTGTTCCCACACTCACCAGAGGCAATCACCCCCACAGGGGTACCGAGCAATAGAGTGGGTGTCTTGGGGTGTTGGAATGCGACCAGGTTAGGCTACCGTTCCTATGCTCCGTGGTCTCCCTCCAGTTAATCGCAGTGTCTGCCAGGGGATTCACGAATAGGCTCCTTCACTGGTTAGCGCCATCACCTGCTTAATTGTTCTAAGCTCCATCAGCATGACAGCTGAGAACGATTAAGCAGGTGATGGCGCTAACCAGTGAAGGAGCCTATTCGTGAAACCCCCGGCAGACACTGCGATTAACTGGAGGGAGACCACGGAGCATAGGAACGGTAGCCTAACCTGGTCGCATTCCAACACCCCAAGACACCCACTCTATCGCTCGGTACCCCTGTGGAGGTGATTGCCTCTGGTGAGTGTGGGAACACGGGGGGGGGCACTTCAAGTCACCAGCTTTAAAGAGCACAGAAGTCACTATTTATTGCTCCTGGCATCCATGTACTGCACATTCACTGGACTTTGTTATATAACTGTTTTTTTCCTGAAGACTCTTGGGCATGTTAAATGCACTATTGCTTATCATTATCAGCTGCCTATATAAATACATAAGCTAGCTGTAATAATCCTGTATATAACATATGAGCACTTTTGTGATACGTTATATATAAATATATAGCAAACAGGTATGGAACTAACCGGTTAAAATCAAGAGGTCTTATAGAAGTCTTACATATGGTGGTAATGGTACCTTATATCACTAAAAATTAGAATTTCTCAGCACTAGCGTTAGCCCCTAGGGGGTGCCACACTGTCACAAAACTTTTGATTCTTGGGGTTATTAATGCCCACACACACTTTTACACATTCACTTTTAATTTTTTCATATATAATTATATGATCTTACTTATAAACGGCACCCATTCACATTTAACATTTAAGGATTGAACACACAGCTTATGTCTGATGTTTTTTATTTAAGTATTTATTTTTTATCACTAGTATTATCATCTCTTTCCCCATGCATATGGTAGCTCTAGCATAGACTATAAGTCATTTTCACATAAAGGCTGTAGGAGTTAGTATATCTTGTTAATACTTGTTTCACAAAAGATTACCGTATTTATCGGCGTATAACACGCACTTTTTTCCCCTTAAAATCAGGGGAAAGTCGCAGGTGCATGTTATACGCCGATCCCCTGCGATCCGAGCTGTCAAAATAACAAAATCGCGGACCGCGATTTGAAAATGGCGCCGCCGGAGCCGAAATACACAGAGCCGGTCCTCGGCTCTTTCCGGCGGCTCTCGTTTACTTTCGGTTTCACTCGTAGCCCCGAGTAGGTTCGGATAGCTCCGCTCGGGGCTAAGAGTGAAACCGAAAGTAAACGAGAGCCGCCGGAAAGAGCCGAGGACCGGCTCTGTGTATTTCGGCGCCGGCGGCGCCATTTTCAAATCGCGGTCCGCGATTTTGAATCCCAGCAAGCAGGGACAGGGGATCGAAGGCTGCACAGGGGCAAGGCTGCACTGGGGAAGGCTGCACTGGGGCAAGGCTGCACTGGGGCAAGGCTGCACTGGGGAAGGCTGCACTGAGAAGGCTGCACTGACATGGCTGCACTGACATGGCTGCACTGACAAGGCTGCACTGACAAGGCTGCACTGACAAGGCTGCACTGGGGAAGGCTGCACTGACATGGCTGCACTGACATGGCTGCACTGACAAGGCTGCACTGACAAGGCTGCACTGGGGAAGGCTGCACTGACATGGCTGCACTGACAAGGCTGCACTGACAAGGCTGCACTGACATGGCTGCACTGGGGCAAGGCTGCACTGAGAAGGCTGCAATGATGGGCATTTAAATGTAAGTTTTTTTCCCTTCAACTTCCCTCCTAAAAGTTTTTTTTTCCTTAAAATTCCCTCCTAAATTGGGGTGCGTGTTATACGCCGGTGCGTGTTATACGCCGATAAATACGGTATATACCCATAATTTATTACTGCTAGTAGGGCAGCGCCAATTTTTCCCAACTATCCTTTATATTATACCTAACTTATTTCTGCTTTGTTTTTTTGTTTTTCTGACAATTTTTTCAAAATTTTTTGACATATTCTAGAAAAGCCAAATTTTGAAGATGCACACACTGTGTCAACCTGTGCTATCTGCCATCTCGGGAGATCAATGTATGCGTTTTGGGGGTGCAACCCCTTCCTCAATAATAAAGTAGCTGAGAGGAAGTGGTTGCACCCCCAAAACACGTCCCTTGATCCCCCATGATGGCAGCTAGCACATGTTGACATTCAGCAATTTGTGTGCATCTTCAAAATTTGGCTTTTCCAGGGGTGACTTCACCCCATATGCTGAACGCAATATCAAACACAGTTTATAAATACTCATGTCTGATATTGCCTTTAATTTCTACAAAAGTTGAACTTTGTAAGTTCCAGAGTTGTGTATTTCTTGTTGGTTTGAAACATGCCTGTTTTACCTTAAAAGGAAATTTCTACTTTTAATGTCATCTAAAAAATTGTCATACCACAAATATGTTGGTTTGTTTTAAAAACCTTTTATAAATGCACATGTGATTGTGCTTTGATTAAAAATATTGAAAATCAACAATGTGTGGCTTCTTCTTTCAATGCTCAAAAGCATTTTTTGGTTGTAAAGTTGGTGTTTTCAGTGACAATGGGGGTTATTTACTAAAGGCAAATCCACTTTGCACTACAAGTGCAGTTTCTGTGCAGTCTCAAGTGCACTTGTAGTGCAAAGTGTATTTTCCTTTAGTAAATAACACCCAACAGTGCTTTCTAATTTTACACAATCACGCCATTTTCAGGACTCCCCAAATTTCAGTCAGGGACAGCTAAAAGAAAGACAAGCAGTAAATCTAAGCAAATATTTATTCAGTTTAAAATATTTTTTTATTTAAAAAATGTCTCAGACATTGTCTGGCATATTGATGGCCCCCCTACCCGCAAAGTTTTCCATGTATCTTAGAGGGACCTCGCGGGCACTCTGGGGGGCAAGCCAGGATGGCCAGCTTCAAGCGCCGTCAGGGTTGGTTCATTGAGATTAATTCCAGTTTCAGGCCCAACTGAGCCAGCATAGTTCACAGAATTTCTCCTTAAAAAGTTGTGGAGAACACAGCAAGCCAGGATGATTTGATTGATTTGAGTTTATATTCCATGTGTATCGGTGTAAGAAATAGGCAGTAATTAAAAATCCTCTGGTCCGGGGTGAGGGTCCTCATAGGGAATGGCCGCATAAGATGGTCCCCCAGCGCAAACGCTTCATCCTCAACGAAGACAAATGGAAGTCTTTCCGCATTGTCTTCTGGAGGTGACAAGTCCAAGCTGTAATTCTGGAGATGCCTGTAGAACTCTGTGTGGGCGATGACTCCACCATCTGACATCCGGACATTCTTCCCCACGTCCACATACAGGAACTCGTAAGTAGCCGACACCACCGCCATCATCACAATACTATTGAACCCCTTGTAGTTGTAATAGTATGACCCCAAGTTGGGTGGTGGGACAATGTGGATGTGTTTCCCATCAGTTGCCCCTCCGCAGTTAGGAAAGTCCCACCGCTGGGCAAAGTGGGATGCCACAGTCTCCCATTCCTGTGGGTTGGAAGGAAACTGTGGAGTCAAACAAGAAAAATAAATTAATCATTTTGCACATAAACATGGAAAGCAGATTAGACACAAACATTCTTGGCCAACATCAGTATAACATTTATTTTAGGGAGTATTTAAAGACAAAGGTATAAGGTCCACCTATCAGATTCCCCCCCCCCCTCTCATGGGCCATTTTATAAATTTTATGGGGGGGGGGTGTTTTGGACAGGTAACCCTCTCCACTTCATTGAGAGATGAATGCCTAAATAGTGTATATTACTTTGGCCAGCCCCTCTTTACTTACACTATTGGCAGCCCACTGGACAGGTAAGAAGTGTCATAATAGAAATATATAAACACACACTGTACACATTTTAGCACATTTTTACATTCTGCTATTACCTATCAAGATAATAATAGGATACAAAAACTTTGAACATTACCATTTGAAAGTATTCAGGCAGGCCCTTGCACTACATGCTTTGGGGAATTAATCCATAAATATGACCACAAAAGAGGTGGGTATAGTGTGTATGGGTCTGGCAAAGTCAGCAGATAGAGGATTGAGGATAGATAGAGGATTGGTTTCCACTGAGTTAGCAGTTGGGGGGAGGGAGGGTTCCAAATAATTTTGGGACCCAAAAAAAAAACCTCTGGCACTCTGCCAGAATTTCAAGCACAAATCACATTTTAATACATTTTAAGGGGTGTTTAGGGTAAAGCACTACTATGGAGCTGACAAAATACATCCTTTTTCATTGAGTAGACTAGGTGGATATAGGGCCAGGAGAGCATGCTGGGGAGGTAAGTGAAGGCAAATATGTATGAAGGACAAAAAAAAATTCCAAAAAAATCCAGCATGCATGTGGACAAAGGGGACATACACAGCATATTACAATCATGGTATTTAGGGAATGAGGAAAGAAAAGATAAATAAAAATGATGATGATGACGAATGTTATTGGCTGATTGTAACCAAAGAGGAGGAGCAGTAAAATAGCTAGAACTAAGTACACACGTACTTTGGCTTATGGTGTCTGTTGAAAGTTCTAAGAAGATTTGACGGAGCAGGTAAACTATATGGCGTTGTACAGTTTAGCTGCTCCGTCAAATCTTCTTTGAACATTCGACAGACACCATAAGCCTTCAATGACAGATTGAACCTTAATTTGGATTTTCGGACGAATGCAATTTTTAATGAAAAACGAAATAAATAAAAACGAATTTCGGGAGTATCTAAATAAATTTATTTTTCGGACGAAAACGAAATTCCGAAACGAAATATTTCAGTGTGCACATGTCTAAGTCCCTTCTGTGATAGTGGGGCACTCAAACCCTTTAAGAATATGCCCCTGCAATGGGATGGAGTGCCTTCTAGTAGGATTTGCATAGCAGCTTATAGTTTTGTTTGGAATGTGAGGGTGATTTACAAGCAGGAGATTGTGGGAGACAGGGCAGAGTGTTGTCACCCCAAAACACAAAGTACCTTTTAAAGGACAAAAATCTGTCTGTAGCAGTTGACTGAAGCGCCTCAAATGTCAACACCTTTTGCTATTTTTTGTTTCTATTATTCGGGGACTTTTCCCCTTTTTCCAGATTAAAACTTTAACTTTTTGTCATTACAGCATATCACAGCATATTGTAGCTGACAGTCCATTTAAGAGCTGCCTTTTTTCCCAGCATCTTTTATACTGCATCTTTTGATACATCCAAAACACTGAACACCCTCACCAGGTGCACCACAGCCCCCTTTCGTATCCCCATGCACCCAAAAAGTGTTTGGTCTTTTCTTAGTCAAATGTATATAAAATAAATGTTTGGTAGCCCTCTATCATGCAGGTCTAATTAATTTAATTAAAAGTCAGCTTCTCAGTCACAAATCCCACTCCACCATTCTAAAGGTCCTTTCTGACATGACACGTGCATTCTATGTGTAGCAGGGTAGGCTAGTACCTCAAGCGCATATTGGACCACTTGCAACAAGTGGAACACCAAGTAATTTATGGATGTGATCACTTATAATTAGTTTAATTATAGCCCTGCCATCTCTGCCCAGGTTTCCCTGAACAAGGTAGGGACAGCCTTTTGAGGAACAATAAAAATGATTAAAAAAGAAAGAAAAATGAAAATGTATAAAAAAAAGTAAATCTGTAAGTGAGTGGGTGAGTGTCTGAGCTGGTAGCCTTCTCTTGCAAGGAATTCTTTCTGGATTTTCAAAGGGAAAAGGTGGTACTGAAGCCTAGGACTTCTATCTTGCTGAGGTAGTAACCAGTTTGCATTGCCTTCCTTGCCTGGGTAGGGGCAGCCTTAAAAGTTGAATGTGTAGAAACACTGTATAGGGGTTGGGAATATGTTACTTTGGAGATGCACAAGCCAGGAATGTCACAATTAATATAGGAGGAGTTGAAGTGAATGTATTTTAAATGATCACATCAAAACCTTTGTGATACACGTACTGCATCAGTTGTTTAGCAGGTTTAATTTAAGGGTGTGTAAGTCCTGGTTCACACTTGTGCGATGTAGAAACCAGCGTGATTCCTGTGTGGGTTCCCACATCACATCTTACTCGCAAGCAGTTCACACTGCTCTCTGCGAACCGCTGCGGGTGTCAATGTAAAAATAATGACACCCCCAAATCGATTCGTAGATCGCAGGGGGAACTGTGAAATTGGACAGGAATCGGATTTAAAAACCCATGTGATCTGATTCCAGTGAGGACCAATAAAAATGATGAAAATGCAATGCGATTTCAGCCATACTTTTTGTATGGCTGATATTGCATCGCACAGACATCACATGTGATGTTCACAGCAATGCGAGGCAAATCACATGTGATGTTTGGCATCATCGCATGCCTGATGATAGGGGTCCTGCGTGGCACCGAAACTTTGCACTTGCCTTTGTTATGTGATCTCTCTGCAATAAAAATCTTTGGACGGTAACTGAAGATCCCTGGTGTGCTGGCAAATATGTACATTGACTTGGCATCGCACTAGTGTAAACCCAGCCTTAGTCGATCCTGCTGTGCTAATTCAACCATAGCTGCCATTCTCTTCTCTTACCCAGCAGTTATGTCAAACAATTATCAGATACAACAGGCTACTTATAAGTGGTAGGATTCCTCGGCAACCTGCCACAACCAGAACACAATTTTCAGTCTATGAAAGCAGATATTAGCCTCCAGACTCGTGTTTGACTGTTGAAGGAAGATTTGAGGAAGTGTGGGCAGACTGTGGCCATAGAATTCCATGCTTAAAGTGGAAGTCCAGGTTTTTCTTAACTATGCTTAAACTTGCTCCCACCCCTTTTAAATCCAGAGGGCGGTCCAGTCATGTGATCAACTTCCAGTGGTGGCTTCAGGGAAGAGGAGGAACAGCCTACAATGGATGCCCCATAGTAACATAGTAATGCCCCCACACAGACATTTCAGCTGTTGTTGGCGATCTCTTCTCTCCCCTGAAGCCAGCCCTGGAGTGATCACATGACTGGCCCAGAGCACTGTCAGAATGGGTACGTTTACACATCTTCATTCCACAGGGTAGTTAGAAAAGGAAAAGGAGACAAAATAAGTGTAGCGCTAAGGGGAGGGATAAAAAATGTAGTCTAAGAACTAGCAGTTCAAAGTTCAAGTGCTGACAGAAACATCCTTGGAGAGAAGATGAATTATAAAGTCCTCTGGAACAAGTCTCAACCAAGGTACAAAACCTCTGTGGAAGAAGCCCACACACCACCAATGAAAATGAAGAGGCTTACCAGACTTGGTGGACCCGACAAGGCATACGCCAGGTGGGGTCAATCAGGCTTAGGTGGTGCTGGGCTGGAGTAAGTCCAGAAGGGCAGGGATGGTGGAATGACTTCCACGTGGCTGTGTTCCTCAAACGTAGTCCGGCTCAAAGGTCATGTCCCTCGAATCCGTGTTGGAAGAAGCAATGACAGCAACAAATGTAGGAAGAGAAGGATAGGCCAAATAGTGTAAATCCGTTTAAAAGAAAATTTATTAAAATGATAGTATACACTCACATGGAAAGTGTCTAAAAAACAGCACTGTGAAGAAGTGGCGACAGTGGGGTCCTACCCGACGCGTTTCGTCAGCATAGACGTCATCTGGGGGGATCCCCCCACTGTAGCCACCAAAATATACGTTATACGACGTGCAAGAATGTGTGTAGGACGTGTGCATAATGAGTGCCTCCCAAAGAGGCGGGCAGAGTGTAAATGCCTGGGTAGCCATGGTAACAAACCGTGGCCCCAGGAACAACGGGAAGACGTCCAAAATCCAAGGGCCGTGCGGGGCCGTGCGAGACCGTGCGTCAAACAAGTAATAATGTGAGCCTCCAACAAAGGCAGGCGATATAAAAATGCCTGGATGCTGTAGTGGCAGGCCATGGCCTCAGCACTACCTAAAAGGGGATAGCAAGATATGTAAATGGCAATGTGTTAAACAAATGGCAACTAGGTATCATAATTATGCAACCAGTATTACCTAGAAAAACTATGTGCAAACAGTGAGGACAGGTGTTCAAATCAAAGTACGTTGTGTCAATGATGATGTGAATAAAATGTATATTATATGGAGGGACAGGGATTCACATAGGAAAAAATACAAACTCAAGGGACTAATTTGCATAGGGGGTTGAAATGTTGTAATCACCAATGAAAATGCAAACTCGTGGAGCTGGTTTCCATGTAGAAATAACATATAGCTATCACAAATGAATACAGTGATGGTCTTCCATATGTGAAAACATCTTCTATGTGTATAGTTGACACATACATAAACCTGAATGGTATTATTATAGATGAATTAGGGTGAACATTCATATACACAAAGCTATACAATCGTAGCCAAAATCAGATGAACGAAAAAAGGGGGAATACAATATAAATAGATAAAATGTGGACATATGTACGAATTGAATAAATAAAACTGCGTAAAAAATTGTTTTTTAAATAAAATAATCAGGAAAGAGAACAACTGTAAAGGAGGCAGAGTAGGAATTGGGATAACAACCTCATGCTTTGTTAATAAAAGCGTTGACATCAACTTCAACATTCATGCCCGATGGGTGGAGTGTACGGAGCTCAGGGATCCAGTAAGTCTCCAAGCGAGACACACCCCTGGTCATGGCCCCATCCCTCCAAGGGGGGACATATCTGTCGATGACCACAAATTGTGTGCCATCAATCACCCGATTATGTTGTAACTTGTAGTGGCGAGGGACAGGGTGTTTAGTGTCCCCCCCTTTAATAAGTGCAATGTGTTCCGCTACTCTTATGGCAAAGGAACGGATGGTGCGGCCCACGTATTGTTTACCACAGTGACATGTAATCAGGTACACAATGTAACTGGTGGTACAAGTACAAAATTGTCTGATTGGGTATGTCCTGTGGGTAACTGATGACCTGAATGATACCGTCTTTCTACCTATGCCTGAATTATGTTGGCAAACACTACATCTCCTACAAGAGTAAAATCCCTCCATCTCATAAAAGAGGGGTTGGCGTATAGGAGGGTTAATGATGTTTGGGGCAATCCTACTCTGTAGGGTTGGGGCACCCTTAAAGATAACTCTGGCCCTATCGGGCAGTACATTACCCAAAATGCGGTCATTCCTAAGGATGTCCCAATGTTTAGTGAGAATGGCTTTAATGCATCTATATTAATTGGAAAAGGAAGTCAATAAAGACCACCTGAAGGCATCATCTGATTCTCTCATGGGCCTATCTTCCAGAAGGGATTCCCTGTTGGTTACAAGGGCATGTTGATACTCGCGATCAACAAGACAGGGGTCATAATCCTTATCTATGAACTTAGCCTTCAGGAGTGCCGATTGTGATTTAAAGGAGTCGATGGTTGAACAATTTCTTCGTAGTCTGAGAAATTGGCTCCGTGGTACCAAATCAAGCCAGGACCGGTGATGGCAGCTATCAGGTGGTATGAAGCTATTCCAGTCTGTGGCTTTGAAATGTGTCTGGAATTGAAAAACCCCATTGTTTAACTCGATCTCCAAATCCAAAAAGTTGATTTTGTGGTTACTAGCTGTATGGGATAGGGAGATGCCACGATCGTTGCTATTCAAGCGTTCGAAAAATGAGTCCAATGACTCGGCACTACCCTTCCATAGGAGGAGGATGTCGTCAATATACTGTGCCCAAACAATAAGGGATGGATCCCTATTGGTATAGACGACATCCTCCTCCCACTTCGCCATAAATAAATTGGCGAGGCTAGGGGCGAACTTGGCGCCCATAGCCACGCCACGTAATTGGAGATAATACTGCTGGTCAAACCAGAAATAACTACGTTTGGTGGCGAAATCAAGTAGTTCAATGACAAAAGCACACTGAAAAGGAGCGATGGTAGGTTCCTTCTCCAAAAAATATTGGACCGCCTCCAATCCCTTGTCCTGGGGTATACAAGTGTACAGGGAGGCGACATCGGCAGTGGCAATAATGTGATCACCCTGCAAATTCAAACTCTCAAGTAGACGTATGGTGGCCCCTGTATCCTTCAAATAAGAAGGCATACGCCTTACGAGGGGTTGCAAGTAAAAATCAATGTATCGGCCTATACGTGAGGTGACAGAGTCTATCCCACTCACGATAGGCCAACCCGGAGGTTGTACTGGGTTCTTGTGCACCTTGGGTAAATAATAAATAGTAGGAACCCTGGGTGCTAGGGGTACCATAAAGTCTCTTTCCTTTTTATTTAAAATGCCTTGGTCGTAACCCCTCCTTATAATGGCAGAAAGCTCTCTTTTAAAAGAAGACGTGGGGTTATTGGGCAATGTTTTATATGTATCGGGTTCCTCCAGGATCCTATACATTTCAGATATGTAGTCCTTTTTATCCAAAACAACAATGCCACCCCCCTTGTCAGCCGGACGGATGACAAGGTCCTTCTGTAGACACAAAGATTTAAAACCTTGATTAGAAAAAGGGTGATGATATATGCGTTTCTCAGGGAGTTCAGCCAGAACCTTGAGGACCAAATCCCTGAATATAGTGATGGCTGGCGCCATGGGGACAGGTTGGGGTAAATAATGAGGGATTGGACAAACCAGAATGGACTGTCCTAGAAGTGGCGCTGATCTCATTTCTAATAGGGTTAGAAACAAGATAGCGCTGAATGTGTAGTTTGCGTGTGTATTTATGGATGCCCATAAATGTACCAAACCGATCGAGCTTTTTAGGGGGGGCAAATTTAAGTCCCTTATCAAGTACTGAAAGCTCTTCAACAGTAAGTGGTTTGGTGCTCAGATTAAAAACACCTTGGCCTCTCATGTTCTCCTTCTTTTTCCTCCTTCGAATTCTCCACCCTCCCCTGGTACCTCTCTTGGGTCTGTGCCCCTTTTCCTGGGTCTCTGGTCCTCGTGAAAAACCTGCCCACTGCGTGAGTTGGTGCCAGAGGGATAGTAACCATGGGTTGATTGATTATACATGGATCCTGAATCATATCTGTGCCGGTCCCTGTATTCATTGTCCCATGTGTCTTGAAGGGGGAGGAACCTATTATTAGTAGTGGGGGGGGGGGGGGTGGTTCATGATAATAGGAGTTGGCAGAATGTGTATCAACATAGGCACCCTGTCGGGATATGGGGACTTCATGTTGTCCCGAATATGAGTTAGAGGGCATGTTGTAACCTTGTTGCCCCCTTCCCCCCCGTTTGCCTCTATTATGACCCCTACCTCTCTGATTGGCATAAGGGGTGTGGGGGTGTATAGGTCTATTGCGAGAAGGGGCTTTGTGTCTAGAATCTGTTCTCCTCATAGGGCCAACCGGGGTAGCTATCGGTGGGGCTTCCTTATGGGACATTGTGGGAACCGAGGTGTTAGGAAGTCCTACAACGGATGGCATGGTGTTGGTGACAACAGGGTTAGCAATATACAGTTTTTGCGAACCGAAAACATTACTTGTCTTGTAATCACCTACATCCCTAGAATACTTTTTTTGTTTTTTACTCCTCTGCTCCTTGTCTTCCTTCTCAAGATGTTTTTGGAGATTGGAAGAGAGGGCGGTGTATTCAGGGGAGTTCTTATGGGTTAACAGTTTGTCTTTGAGCTCTTTAATCTCATTGTCTAACATGGAAAGTTTATTGCGTTTCTTGGTAATGAGGATCCCTAAGAGATTAACTCCTGCCTCATTAAAGTATTTATACCAAGAATCTACTTCAGGTTCACCTTGTGGTGGATGTATGTCCCACCTGAGGCTTATAGGAACCATGCGTTCAGAGACGTACTGTTCCAAAAACGCCACGTCCCACTGTAGGTGGAGTTCAGAGGACATGATGTTTTTAAGTCTCAAAAACAAACCACCTAATTCGGTGTCACTATTAGTGACCACAAAGACACCCTCCGTATTTACAGTTCGGGAGGCCCTGTAGTCAAAGACATCCATATTGCTAGAAATGTAAATAGGTTGCAGCAGAATCCGCTCTCAAATACAAACAAGATATATATATACAATATATATATATATATTTAAATAAAAAGGAAAGAGACTTTATGGTACCCCTAGCACCCAGTGTTCCTACTATTTATTATTTACCCAAGGTGCACAAGAACCCAGTACAACCTCCTGGTCGGCCTATCGTGAGTGGGATAGACTCTGTCACCTCACGTATAGGCCGATACATTGATTTTTACTTGCAACCCCTCGTAAGGCGTATGCCTTCTTATTTGAAGGATACAGGGGCCACCATACGTCTACTTGAGAGTTTGAATTTGCAGGGTGATCACATTATTGCCACTGCCGATGTCGCCTCCCTGTACACTTGTATACCCCAGGACAAGGGATTGGAGGCGGTCCAATATTTTTTGGAGAAGGAACCTACCATCGCTCCTTTTCAGTGTGCTTTTGTCATTGAACTACTTGAATTCGCCACCAAACGTAGTTATTTCTGGTTTGACCAGCAGTATTATCTCCAATTACGTGGCGAGGCTATGGGCGCCAAGTTCGCCCCTAGCCTCGCCAATTTATTTATGGCGAAGTGGGAGGAGGATGTCGTCTATACCAATAGGGATCCATCCCTTATTGTTTGGGCACGGTATATTGACGACATCCTTCTCCTATGGAAGGGTAGTGCCGAGTCATTGGACTCCTTTTTCGAACGCTTGAATAGCAACGATCGTGGCATCTCCCTATCCCATACAGCTAGTAACCACAAAATCAACTTTTTGGATTTGGAGATAGAGTTAAACAATGGGGTTTTTCAATTCCAGACACATTTCAAAGCCACAGACCGGAATAGCTTCATACCACCTGATAGCTGCCATCACCAGTCCTGGCTTGATTCGGTACCACTGAGCCAATTTCTCAGACTACGAAGAAATTGTTCAACCATCGACTCCTTTAAATCACAATCAGCACTCCTGAAGGCTAAGTTCATAGATAAGGATTATGACCCCTGTCTTGTTGATCGCGAGTATCAACATGCCCTTGTAACCAACAGGGAATCCCTTCTGGAAGATAGGCCCATGAGAGAACCAGATGATGCCTTCAGGTGGTCTTTATTGACTTCCTTTTCCAATCAATATAGATGCATTAAAGCCATTCTCACTAAACATTGGGACATCCTTAGGAATGACCGCATTTTGGGTAATGTACTGCCCGATAGGGCCAGAGTTATCTTTAAGGGTGCCCCAACCCTACAGAGTAGGATTGCCCCAAACATCATTAACCCTCCTATACGCCAACCCCTCTTTTATGAGATGGAGGGATTTTACTCTTGTAGGAGATGTAGTGTTTGCCAACATAATTCAGGCATAGGTAGAAAGACGGTATCATTCAGGTCATCAGTTACCCACAGGACATACCCAATCAGACAATTTTGTACTTGTACCACCAGTTACATTGTGTACCTGATTACATGTCACTGTGGTAAACAATACGTGGGCCGCACCATCCGTTCCTTTGCCATAAGAGTAGCGGAACACATTGCACTTATTAAAGGGGGGGACACTAAACACCCTGTCCCTCGCCACTACAAGTTACAACATAATCGGGTGATTGATGGCACACAATTTGTGGTCATCGACAGATATGTCCCCCCTTGGAGGGATGGGGCCATGACCAGGGGTGTGTCTCGCTTGGAGACTTACTGGATCCCTGAGCTCCGTACACTCCACCCATCGGGCATGAATGTTGAAGTTGATGTCAACGCTTTTATTAACAAAGCATGAGGTTGTTATCCCAATTCCTACTCTGCCTCCTTTACAGTTGTTCTCTTTCCTGATTATTTTATTTAAAAAACAATTTTTTACGCAGTTTTATTTATTCAATTCGTACATATGTCCACATTTTATCTATTTATATTGTATTCCCCCTTTTTTCGTTCATCTGATTTTGGCTACGATTGTATAGCTTTGTGTATATGAATGTTCACCCTAATTCATCTATAATAATACCATTCAGGTTTATGTATGTGTCAACTATACACATAGAAGATGTTTTCACATATGGAAGACCATCACTGTATTCATTTGTGATAGCTATATGTTATTTCTACATGGAAACCAGCTCCACGAGTTTGCATTTTCATTGGTGATTACAACATTTCAACCCCCTATGCAAATTAGTCCCTTGAGTTTGTATTTTTTCCTATGTGAATCCCTGTCCCTCCATATAATATACATTTTATTCACATCATCATTGACACAACGTACTTTGATTTGAACACCTGTCCTCACTGTTTGCACATAGTTTTTCTAGGTAATACTGGTTGCATAATTATGATACCTAGTTGCCATTTGTTTAACACATTGCCATTTACATATCTTGCTATCCCCTTTTAGGTAGTGCTGAGGCCATGGCCTGCCACTACAGCATCCAGGCATTTTTATATCGCCTGCCTTTGTTGGAGGCTCACATTATTACTTGTTTGACGCACGGTCTCGCACGGCCCCGCACGGCCCTTGGATTTTGGACGTCTTCCCGTTGTTCCTGGGGCCACGGTTTGTTACCATGGCTACCCAGGCATTTACACTCTGCCCGCCTCTTTGGGAGGCACTCATTATGCACACGTCCTACACACATTCTTGCACGTCGTTGACTTTGGACGTCACTCCGTCGTCCGCATTTCTACACTAAGTACGTTCCTGGCACATGCGCAGTACATATTATGCCATCTCGGTGCGTGCGCACATCACACGCTGCACTCATACTTCGTGCCCCTTTCACTTCATTGGCATCCACTTATGTATTCACTTTTGAGACTAAGGATCGATTCCCCTTATATGAACTACATAGGGGCTTTTTCATTTCATTTTATTTTATGTCATTTCACTTTGCTGTGCTTCACTTCCGGTGCCCACCACTATGAGGCGTGGAACGCATGCCGGCCGGCGTGGAACGCACGCTGTTCGGCCATCTTCCTCCAATACCAGAAGTGACGCTTTGAACAGCCGTGGAGCTGTTTTACATTATTTTTATGGTTTCTCTATATATATTTTGGTGGCTACAGTGGGGGGATCCCCCCAGATGACGTCTATGCAGACGAAACGCGTCGGGTAGGACCCCACTGTCGCCACTTCTTCACAGCGCTGTTTTTTAGACACTTTCCATGTGAGTGTATACTATCATTTTAATAAATTTTCTTTTAAACGGATTTACACTATTTGGCCTATCCTTCTCTTCCTCCATTTGTTGCTGTCATTGCTTCTTCCAACACGGATTCGAGGGACATGATCTTTGAGCCAGACTACGTTTGAGGAACACAGCCACGTGGAAGTCATTCCACCATCCCTGCCCTTCTGGACTTACTCCAGCCCAGCACCACCTAAGCCTGATTGACCCCACCTGGCGTATGCCTTGTCGGGTCCACCAAGTCTGGTAAGCCTCTTCATTTTCATTGGCGGTGTGTGGGCTTCTTCCACAGAGGTTTTGTACCTTGGTTGAGACTTGTTCCAGAGGACTTTATAATTCATCTTCTCTCCAAGGATGTTTCTGTCAGCACTTGAACTTTGAACTGCTAGTTCTTTGACTACATTTTTTATCCCTCTCCTTAGCGCTACACTTATTTTGTCTCCTTGTCAATTTTTTACACTTGTTGGTTGTGTTAGCTGCTTTCCACCCCCCTTCTAGGTAGCGCAGAATTATTGTATATATATATCTAGTTAGAAAAGGAGTTAGGAGAGCAGTGGGAGCAGGTTTAAGCATAGTTAGGAATAGTCTGAACTTCCACTTTAACTTTTTGCTGCTGCCTGCTCCACCACATGTCCATAACATCCCCCTCTTCACTTGTTGCAGCCCTTCTTCCTGCAAGGCTCAATGGATGTGCAGCCTATGGACCTTAGTTCCCCCCTGACAAGTCAGTAAGGATTGTAAAAAAAGAAAGTTTTTTCTAAAACCTAGAGAGCCGAGGACATGTCCACCATGTGTGCATAATGTCTCCAGGAACAGGACAGCCTCAAAAACAAGTGCCGGAAGAGGACAGGTAGAGATGTGCCAAATGGGACAGGACCATGTAGCACCCTGAGATGGTTTTAAAGGCTGATTCAACCATGAGTGTATTGATGGAGCAGGAAGCCATCATGGACCGGATTTGTGACCACTCTTCCTTATCTTTGTTACTTTTGAGATCTCGTTCCCACTTGGAAACGTAAGTGGGGCTATTAGGACTTTGGAGACCATCCAGTTGAGAGTAGAGAATAAGTCCAGGAGCATGGGGTGTACATTGGCAAATGTGTTCAAATAACAATAACTGAGACATCAGAGGCATCAGGGTTTCTCTAAAGTAAACCTGTTCTTTGCTCACACAGGGCAAAGAAACAGGTTCACTTTAATTTAGCCCTACCTGGCATATACCTAAAGGCATGGTAACTATTACTACCTTCACAACTTGTGAAACACTCATGTAATTTTATGGTGTCATTTGTTGCCCTGTACTAACAACCTATAGTAATGTACATCTTCACATTTCTGTGTCAGCAACTTCTTTAGCATGGCTGCTCACAGGTTAATGCATGACCTCTGTCTGTAGCATACGATTAGACACTTTTCTGAAGAAATTACAGATCCCACCATCCCTGGGGTTCTCAATCTAGTACTCTGCAAGTGAGGCTGCACATGATTTCAATCTGACACAAGCAGGCAGAGCATTCTGAGACACATAGAGAGTTCACTCATGCAGCTGGGATATGAATTGTTTCATCACATAAGCAAGCATGTCCACATTTGTGGTGCAACACAGAGGGGAAGTAAAGGTTTGCATTGGACTCTAAATGATCAGAAACAAAAGGTTGTCGTGTCCCCCAAGCACATAGGGATCAGCTAGCTGCAGCAATAAATAGGAGAATCAAACAGTCATGACACTACAAGCTGTAGCTACAACATGTAGCCTATCAAGGAAAACATTTTGCAGCACACAATGCCTTTAACATCTTTTGTTCTGTTAAGTCACTGGAAGCAAAGGAAAGCCTTGTGTAAACTAAGAGTCCCCAAAGTTACACAGGGCTATGAGCTCCCTGTATGACATTGCTATTTGGCCTAACACTGTATATGTTGGGGAGGAGTAGGGGATTCAAGTAAAGCAGTTGATTTGCCCTAAATGGGAATAACAATAATATAAATAATAATAATAACATGGTTCGTGTCTCTCGAGATGCCCATGTATCATTTGCATTATTATAGGATGTGAAACTCTCAGTCATGGTTTAACACCTTAAAGTGTTTGTAAAGTCAGAGTAGGATTACTGCCACTGAGATCCCTCTCTGATGTCAGCCAGGAAGTCATGTGACCGCTGTGCTGTCCACTCAGCCCCTCCCACTGTAGTCCTTAGATTGGGGAATGTGAGCCGCGGGAGGTCCCATGAGCGCACAGAGGCGATCTGAAAGAAGGTATTTAGCGCTATCGTTTTAAACAAACATTTACATTGTGTAGTACACCTTGGTATAAGAGAGGGGCTAGCAGCAATCCTACTCTGACTTTACAGCCAGCTACTAATAGCGGCAGGAGGGGAGGAGATCACTCACACACAGTAGCTGACAGGGGGAGAGAGGGAGAGACTGTGAGATGATAGAGACACATAAACTGACCACGGTATCATGGCTCAGCAGCCATTTACATAGGGGGGCTCAGGAACAGGCAGAAGCAACCAGGTTTTTTACAGCTTAGAAAGTGGCAGATTAGACAGCACAAGCACTATGCTGTTTAACCTGCTTTAGAGAAACAGGATCTCTCTTTTTTTTTTTTTAGGGTTGTAACCTCTTTAAAATAAAAGCTCTGTTACACAAAAAACTGTACTGTAGTTTCTGGTGAAACAATTTGGTGCAGTTTGTAAATATAACCTAAGAACAATTTTATTAAAGTTTCTAAAACTGGCATATGATGACCTCCTAAACCTTACCTGTGATATTTTGAATGGCCGATTAACACACTTCAATGTACAATTTTTCAAAATGTGGCACACCACAATGCAACATAAAACTTTAGCATTATGTTGTGGCCTGCTATAATACAGGTGGGTTGCAACACACTGTAGATGTGCTTTGGGGGTGCCATTGACAATGAATGGCAAAATAGCAAAACAAACATATGCAGTGAGGGAGATTTACTAAAACTGGAGCATCCAGAATCTGGTGCTGCTGTGCATAATAACTAATCAGCTTCTAACTTCAGCTTGTTCAATTAAGCTTTGACAATAAGCCCAGGTTCACATTTAGCTGAATTCGCACAATTTCAAAGTGGCAATGCAGTCGGACTTTGGAGGGCGATTTGACAGACATCTGTGCGGGTGCATGCACAAACATTTATTCAAATCGCCACATGGTCGACAAAAGTAGTACAGGAACCACTTTTGGGTATAGGTGCGGCGTTGCAAAGTCGGCGTTGCACCGATTCGGACGGTGCCATTGCCGGCAAAAGCTGGTGATTTGACAAATTGCATGTCAAAATGGCCTGATGTGAATGTGGGCTAAAACTTAGAAGCTGATTGGTTACAAAGCCCAGCTGCACCTTCTGGGTGCACCAGTTTTAGTAAATCTCCCACAGTGTGTCTCTGTAATGCACGTTATAATGCCCACTAGGTTCACACTAGGTGCGACCTGTCCATTAGGACGCATGGGCGCCGCCCCTATCCATGCCTAAGGCCCCCATGCAGGATGCACGGATTCCAATGGGGAGGGGGTGATTTTTTTGAAGCACGTGATTAGAGCCAGAGGCTCTAATAGGCATAAAAATAGCTTATTCAAAATAGGGTGGGCCTATTTAAAATAGGGTGGACTCAGAGCGCAGAGCACTGCAAATTGGGTCTACCCAGGTGTGTTACAATAGCGAATGAATATTTGCTTTTGTCACACTAATCCTCCTCCCGGCCAATCGGGAAGCGGGTCCTGAGACCTGTCCCATGATTGGCTGAAAGGATAGGTGATGGGATTGGATGCCTAGGAGGAGGATGGAGGAGATGCATGGCGGAACCCACCATGATGCAGAGGAGGAGAAGACCTAATGAAAGCCGCAAGCCGCCGCCTGTCACTCCTCCGCAACCTAGATGGGGTAAGTGCGGGGTTGGATGACCGACCGACAATGCTTGCGGGGGGGTTGGGGGTGTGGGTAGTATGGGTAACCTTACCAACTGACTGACAGTGGGAAGCAGGGGGGGGGATGCCGCTGACTGACCCAGATGGGGGGGTGTTTGCCCCCCCCCCCAAAAGAAACCAGCCGCCACTGGTTCACACTTTGTGCATGTCAGCAACATGTAATTTCCTGACACGCACAAAAATGCACTGCCCTTTAGCAGACAAGCAGCGATCCCCCACATCTGCTAACGACCACATTTTCGCATGTGCCAACCTGCATAGTGCTGCAGCACCATGCAGTATGGTGCAACACAAATTTCAAAAAGGTCAGGGACTTCTTTTGTGTGTATCTCATGTGTAGAGCAGCCCATTAAAATGAATGGGCTGCCCTACACCTGCCGCACATTTACAATGTGAACCTAGCCCAAGACTCATGAGGAACTCGAAAACAGTCAACTTTTGTCACAGAAATGGTTACTGCTTTTCTGCAATTACTTTAGGGTAATGCTATGTGGTAAGATTAGATACAAATAGTTATTACTTTATTATATCTTTAATCTTTTTCTTAACTATATTAATTCTTTACTCTGTAAACATAAATATTCACATTTAAGACTTGAAATACTTTAAATGTGCTTAATGTTAGTACTCATTTCATTACTGATTATTGGTAGGATGAGTCCAGCAGTGTTCTGTCTCCACCTAGTGGTTGTTTCTAACACACAACAGTAGCCATTTATAGTGTTCATTTGTATACTTAAAGCATCCTGGTGGGAATCACTTCTTTTATACACAGTGGTAAAGATGACATGCTGATATGTAAGGTATCACACAGATAAACTTAAATGTAAATTAGTTTACAGTTTAATTACTGCTAAAGATTTTCTATACCTGATGTTGCCACTTTTACCACAAAATGATTCAGACTCATGTTTTAACAAAAGGAACCCTGCCCCCAAATTTCATTTATCCGGTAGCTGCAATTTTGAAGTTCCATTAGCATGTCCCCTTCAGATGACATTACTAAGCTATGATTTAAAGTACAGATGTGCCTAAAATGGTAATACACCCTAAAGAAAACATGTATTGTATTGTAGCTTACCAGTTCTTAGATGTGATGGCTGCATCAGTTTTCTTTTTATGCTTTCTTTCGTTTATTTTCACACAGTGATCTAGCCAGTAAGTCTGTTGTTTTTAAACAGAACAAGCTGTCCTGCAGATGTAGATGTGGAATGATCAGCTTATATTAATTTATGTAAAACCTTTATCCTAAAAGGAACAAAACTGTTGCTGTAACTGCTTATAAAATATTAGCTGGTGGTTGGCTTCAAATGGTTATTGTATCTAAATCTGCTAGTACATTCAACACTACCCTCCCCAGACTGACAATGCTGCTGTCCAAAGGTGTCTCTGTTGCACCTTCATCCAGAGTGGATGCACTCTAATACAGTAAGTGTGTTACTGGCCAGATCACCAGGTGAAAACAGAGAGAGAGAAAAAATCTAAGAAAGAAAACAAATGCAGCCACTACATCTAATGACTGGTAAGCTGCACTATATTACATTTTTGGTTTGGGGTTTAATACAGCTATAATTTATAGTTTGTGATGTCCTAGCAGCAATGACATACAGACTCCTGAAATGCTTGCATGTACATTTACATAGCTTTCACAATTTCTGGAATCTCCAAGAGTTATGCAAATCTTGACTTAAGCTCAGAAATTCAACCTATGACTGACCCTCTTCCTTTCTCACTATTGGTCATGCAGCTTGGCTTCACAGACCATAGGTGGTTGAGTCCCAGGACTTGACTTTGGTAGCTGATTTTAGTTTTGGCCCTCCTAGGGAACTCTGGAAGCTGTAAATATTATTATTTATTTGTTTTATTACAGGTACTTAGATGTCAATTCATCCAGTACTTTTACATATAGATCATACATTTACATCAGTATGTTCCCTCAAGGTGCTTACAATCTAAGGTCCCCAACTCATATTCATACATACACATACTAGGGCCAATTTAGACAGGAGCCAATTACCCTACCAGCATGTATTTGGAGTGTGGTGGGAAACCAGAGTACCTGGAGGAAACCCATGCAGACACAGGGAGAACATGCAAACTTCATGAAGGTAGGGCCGTGGTTGGGTTTGAAACCGACGACTCTAGTGCTCCTTAGCGGAAGTGCTAACCACAGCCATTATGCTGCCTATATTATTATTATTATTATTCAGGATTTATATAGCGCCAACAGTTTACGCAGCACTTTACAATATAAAAGGGAGACAATACAGTTATAATACAATAAAATACAAGAGGATTAAGCGGGCCCTGCTCAGAAGAGCTTACAATCTAATACAGTAGATATGTGCACTTTTAGGTGTCTATTTATCAGGTCTGCTTGATTTTTACCGAGTTTAGATTCAGAACATCTGTACTTCAGAGACTTGGTGCTCCCTGTAATGTAGACAGCAGTGGGGAAAAAAAAATATTGCAAATGTAATTTAAAATGGACCTTCCATGATAGAAATACACATGCTGCCACTGTCAACTTGTTTGAAAGGTGACTAGTTCCACTGCTGTTATAGTCCTCTTCCAGTACAGATGATGAAGTCATTACTTCTTATTTGCATTCTTGTTTCAAGTTGGTAATTATGTATTGTGTGAAGTCAGAGGCTGAATATGACAATCTCACATCTAGATAATTCTAAAAGAAGAATGCTATATTAGTATTTTAATACAGCCAGTTTCAATTTAAATGGAACCAGTCACCAAAGGGAATTTGTAATAAAATGAATCTCAACTCCTGAACTGTTATAAGAATGCAATGAATTACTCCAATTTTTTATTCTTTTTTTGTATTCTCTCCATATCAGAGCTGAAGTGTCAGGTTGTAAGACTATTTGCCTAGGCTTAGTTCTGATAATAGATACTCAAAGAAATGTCTTATAACAAAGGGGCCGTCAGGATTACATAACAGAAAATTAAGGATTTGTTCACTGACATGTCAAGTTGCATAGAACTTTTGCAGCTTGATAATGAACTGACCTACCTGTTCCAGAGAAAAGACAAGAATGCATGGCTCTCATGCAATAAAAAATGTATATTTATTCAGTTTAAAAACAGATTGGTAACTCACAGGGTTCACAGAGAAACAGAGCATCTCAAGCCAGAGGAGTACAGTCAGCTGTAGCCACACAGCATGGCCAGTGGTGAGGCTGAGATACAGTTCTTGCAGCTGGCACAGCCATGACCCACTCCAGCGACCTCAAGGCAAGCCCAGGCTTGAGAAAGAGGTAATATCCTTGAAACATGTTGCCTAGCAGCCTACATCCTTTCCCCTAGAAATGTCATAAAAAACAAAGATTGGTGCTTGTCTTGAGATCACAGGACAATACCTATAACTATGCATGAGATAGGAAAATACAAACACAAGGGTGTAGTGATTTTGAGTACTCTCTTGAAATTGTACATTTTAAAGAGTACCAGACAGATTTCTTTTCCAATATTTTTATTCAGAATTTTTTCAAAAGATATAAAATTCAATTTTTTACATATTTTGTTTCAGGTATTAGAACAGATAACCAGTTATTTATATATAATAAACAAAAAGGAAAGAAATAAAGAAGTTACACAACATATAATCTCATATTGTTATTAATTCTTTAGCATGTTTCATGTATAGTATGGGGAGTCGCAAGGGGAGGGTTCTCACTCCCCTACTCCTCTACCTGGTGTAACCTTCTAATTTAACCCCAAGAGAAGCCCTAGGGCCTCAATTAACCTCAGGTGCCTCAAGGATTATTTTATATATTAGGGAAAAGAGAGAGAAAAGAATAAGTAGAAAGTAGAAGAGGGAGAGAAAGGTGCACTCCGGTCTCGGAGCGAGGGATTCCTAGAATTCCCATCGCATTATGTATTCGAGATGTATTTTATCCAAGGGTCCCATATTCTTTCAAACAAAGCCATTTTGTCATTTAAGATAGCAGAAAGACGTTCATTAACCATGATCCAAGACAGTTTAGATTTTATTAGATGAAAGGGAATCGTTGAAGACTTCCAAGATTTTGCTATCGCTATCCTTGCTGCTACAAATACAAAAGTTATGAGTTTCCGCATATATTTCGATGTTCCTTCTACTGGGCGTCCCAACAGTGCCTGTAGGGGTGACTTGATAAGATTTACTTGGGTTAATGAATAGATAAAGTTGTATGTGCGGATCCAAAATCTACGCACTTTTGGGCAAGTCCACCAAGTATGTATCATGGTGCCTTCAGTGCTGCATCCCCTAAAACACCGCGGGGAGGCTCCCGGAACAAAAGCTACCACTCTCGCTGGGACCAAATACCATCTCATCAGGACTTTGTAGTTTGCTTCTATCAAAGAAGTATTGATATATGATTTGGACGCCTGCAGAGACAGTTTGTTCCAGTCTTCAACTGCTAGACTGATATCTATATCTTGTTCCCATTTTTGCATGTAAAACAATTTCTGAGAAGTTGATGATAAAATACTATATATCAGTGAAATATGACCCGAGTGTTTGTCGATGGTTCTGCAAAAATTTTCCATTTGGGTGGATTTAATTAAATCTGAAGTACGGTTCAATGTAGTTAAGAAGTGCGCTATCTGGGAATAGCGGTATATTTCTGAATTTGGCATTTAGTACTTTTCCTGCAGAACCTGTTTCGACATAACCCCTCTATGGTCGCATAGATCGGCTATCCGTAGTAATCCCTTGTTGGTCCACCATTTAAATTCATGGGGGCGGAGGCCCGGGGTGAATAGAGGATTATTTAGTATTGGAGCCAATGGGGCATGTGGAGATTTAAATTCATAGGTAGTGGCCAGTCTGTCCCACAAGCTTAGTGAGAAGGATAAAGTCGAACACATTATTGTCGGTCTATCCTTTTCATCCACATTAGGTGGCTAATCTCCCTGTTTGGGAATAACGCCGTTTCCATTGTCATCCAAAGTGGATTTGATTGTCGGGTATGGAATCGAACTAACTGAGATAATTGCGCTGCATGATAATATTTTATCAGGTCTGGTACTCCCAGACCACCTTTTAATTTGGGAGTAAATAATGTTCATCTATTCACCCTGGGTCTTTTATTCCCCCATATAAATTCCAGGAGTTTATTCTGAAATTTCACCAAGTCTGCTCTATCTATTGCTATGAGAAGAGTTCTAAACAAGTATAATACTTTCGGTAAAATAGTCATTTTAACTGAGTACAGTCGATCGAACCAAGATGGGGGATTGTTTGACCATCGTTTAAGATACTCTAATAGTTTTTTAAACAGTGGGGAAAATTGTATTTGTATAGTGTGTCTAGTGATGGGGTGAGAAAAATACCCAAATGCTGTGTCTTGCCACTTGAATGTGTATGAATTACGCAGGGCTCGGGTTATATGTGTTGATAATAACACATTAAGGGCTTGGGACTTCGAATGGTTCACTTTTAGGCCTGTGATTAAAGTAAATTGTTTTAGTAACCTGTGCAAAGTAGGCAGCGTGGTAACTGGGGAGGAGAGGAGCAGCAACAGATCATCCGCAAATAACGCGCACTTATGTTCCCTGTCACCACAATGGACTCCTCGTATAACTGGATGGGCTTGTATCTTAATAGCTAATGGTTCTAATGCCAAAATGAACAATAGGGGGGATAATGGGCATCCCTGCCTGGTTCCCCTACGTATGTCTATAGGTTGTGACCGAAAGCCCTTGACAACTAGATGTGCTGTAGGGGTCCTATAAATATTTTCTAGTATCATCAAGAAATTTGGACCAAACCCATAGCGTTTCATTATAAAAAACAGATAGTCCCATGACAGGGAATCAAAGGCCTTGTGTAAATCCAGGGAGATCAGAAGCGCTCCTCTCCTACCCCTCCCATCCCATCCTGAGTTCAGAGCAGATATTATATCAATAATCCGTCTGGTCTGGTCTGGGGCCTGTCTATTGGGGACAAAACCCACCTGGTCTGGGTGAATATATTTTGATATAAACGAGTTCATGCGTGTGGCCAAAATTTTTGTCATTATCTTCAAGTCTAAATTAATTAGTGAAATTGGGCAGTAATTTGCCCAATCTCCATGATCCTTATTTGGTTTAGGTATTATATGAATGTAAGCATTGTTTTCGTGTGTTGGAAGTGGGTTTCCTTTTCTTAATTCATTAAAAAAAGAACATAAATGGGGAGCCAATATTTCTGTGTATTTGCGGTAGTAATGTCCAGAAAAACCATATGGACCTGGTGCTTTGGAGGGGTTTATGTGTTTAATAGCTGCGGCAACTTCACCTACTGTGAACTCCACCTCCATTATTTCTGTGTGGTCGACCACGCCCCCTAAAACGTCACAGTCCCAGCATGCCCAAGGACTGTGACATCATATGGGGGCGGGGTCTCCGCCTATATAAGTCACAACGCAGCCCTCAGAGACCAGTCCAGCCGGAGAGAGCGTCGTGTCAACATCTGGGGGAAGAGAAGAGAAGAGAAGAGAAGCCAAGAAGCCAAGAAGTCCGGACCTCCGCTTGCAATAGAGCTACATGAAGACAGCGGAGGGGGCCGGCCGAAGACCTGCGACACCGGGAGAAGAGGCCGGAGAGCGGAGAAGAACCAACCGGACGCCGGGAGAAGATGAAGCGGAGGGACCCCCGAAGCCGGAAGAAGACCCCCGAAGCCGGAGGAAGATCCCCCCCCCGGAGCTGTTTAATAAAATATTTTAAAAACCTGTGTAGTGTGTTTTATTACTTACACTTTTTTCCTAGGTAAATGGGTAGGGGTACCATGTACCCCATACTCATTTACATAGGGTGGGGGGCCGGGATCTGGGGGCCCCCTTATTAAAGGGGGCTCCCAGATTCCGATAAGCCCCCGCCCGCAGACCCCGACAACCAACGGCCAGGGTTGTCGGGAAGAGGCCCTTGTCCTCATCAACATGGGGACAAGGTGCTTTGGGGGGGGCGCAGGGCGCCCCCTCCCCCAAAGCACCCACCCCCCATGTTGAGGGCATGCGGCCTGGTACGGTTCAGGAGGGGGGGGGCGCTCGCTCGTCCCCACCCCCTTTCCTCACCGGCCAGGCTGCGTGCTCGGATCGGGGTCTGGTATGGATTTTAGGGGGGGCCCCCACGCCGTTTTTTCGGCGTAGGGGTTCCCCTTTATAATCCATACCAGACCTAAGGGCCTGGTATGCCCCGCGACGGGGCTCGCAAGGTGTCAATCTAGCCGATAAAAGCGGCAAGATTGACATCCTTTTCTAGTCCCGTCGCACCTGAGTCACGTTCAAAATGAACGGACTTGTCCGTGTGTGGGCAAGTCCGTTCATTCTGAAAGTCCGCCGGAACTCCGGCGAAAGTCCGTCGGAAAGACGGGCGGACTTAGCCCGCCGGAAAGTCCCGGCGTGTGTGGGCAAGTCCGTCCATTTTAAAGTCCGGCGCACCTGGCGGACAAAGTCCGTCGGAAAGTGTGCCGGACCAAGTAGGATAGAAAGTCCGCTCGTGTGTACGCGGCATTAAAGAAAAAAATGGGGGGGGGGGGAAGGGGAAATTCCAAAATGATAAGCAAAGACAAAAAAAAAACAAGTGGGGGATGGGGAAGGGGACGTAGCATGTCAAAATGGTGGGTAGAAACGCTAGCGCAGTGCTCGCCTAATTAGGCACTAAGGCAGGTTGTTCTCAACCGGTATTCTTCAGAAGATTTTATCCAAATCTTGGCAAGTTTGCCTGAATGGTATGGGTAATGACCTATGAAGGTCTCTGGTAAGCGTTCAGGTGAAAGGATGTGATTTCCTGGAGTTAGACCTTCTCTGTTGAGACCATAGGGGTGAGACCGGACGATCATTGTTATTTGGGGAATCAGGATGATGTGGATCTCTATTGATTATTCCCAGTTCTAGAAGTAACTCCTCTCCAGACTGGAAACTAGCGAATGAATGCGACTTCCCTCTGTAAGTAAAGGACAGTCTAAACGAAAAAGACCAGCGATATTTGATCTGATGGTTGATCAAGTGTGTCAACAGAGGTTTCAGTTGTCTTCTCTTCTGGATCGTCGCCTGTGATATGCGAAGATCTGGACTTTATTTCCTTGAAGTGAAATATCTCCTTTGTTTCTAGCTTCCAGCATTATTTTTTCTTTAACCCGATAAAAGTGTAGTTTGACTATCACATCTTGGGGCAGACCGTCTGGTCTAGGGGCCGTGAGAGCTCTGTGAACTCTATCTAATTCCAGCTGATGAGTAGCAATATCGGGTATTAAATCTTTCATCAAGGTATGTATAACATCCTCTAGATCATTTACTGACTCAGAAAGACCTCGCACACGGAAGTTATACCTTCTTGATCTATTTTCCAGGTCCTCGATCTTCGCATTAGCTTGATCCAGTTGGTATTGTAGTGAAGATATCATTCTGGTATTTTGATTAACTCTCTTTACGGTACCATCCATTTTGGATTCTATGGTGTCTAGCCTCTCATCCCGGTAGTGATAATTGTGCAAGCTTTGGAGAGTTCCTGTTGTAGGAGAGCAGAGAATCTAGCAAGCAGGACAGCATCTCCTGAATAAGCAGTAGGCACAGATGTTTGAGGCTGTATTGAGCTGTTTTGGCTCAATGCTATCTCTGCTAGTTCTGCCATTTGTCTGTCTGTGGTTGAGGCAGGAGAATTGTTAAACAGCACCGCTCTGTCTGGGGAGACAGATAGGGGGGACATGTCCAGACAGGCTTCTCGGGGGGTCAGGGGTTCTTCCTGGGACTGGGACGAGAAGGGGTCCCGTCCCAATCCATCCATAGATGCATCTGGATGTGAGAGGGCTGATTGCTGTGGCTAAAGGCTGCCTAATCCTGCCGCTCTTATTTCTGGCGCCATCTGAGTGAGGCGAGGCTTTGGCTGCTGTGTTTGGGCGCCTGTTTTCCCCTGGGCCCTCTGGTTTAATGGTGGTGCTGTCTGAGGGGAATGTTGCTGGAACCGGGGGCTACCCCACTCTTCCTCCGCCGTCCCCTGCACCTTACCGGGCTCTGGCGCCTGTCTGTCCTTGCTGAAGCCGCCTCCATATGCTCCCTTCTGCCTCTCCACCGCCATCTTGGTCTGAGGAGACTGCTGCTGGGCACGTGTGGAGCGAGACTGTTGTGCCTGTTTCTTTCCTTTTTTTGAGCTCCCCGCTGTCCCCCGCCTCATGATCCGCTCCCACTTTGTGGGCCGACTGTGCGGTGGCGATGCGGGCGTCCCTTCTGGCTAATTTTAGCTGCTTTCGGGTCAGAGCCTGCGGAGCTCGGTTACTGCATGACCTGCTCCGGCGCCGCGCGCATGCGCACTCTACCAGACAGATTTCTAAGAAAAAGGACATTGAAACACACTGAAAAAAAAACAAAAAACAACAATGAGTGCTTATACTGAAAAAAAAAAAGAACATCAGAACATACCGTATTATTATTACCGTATATACTCGAGTATAAGTCGAATTTTTCAGCACATTTTTTGGTGCTGAAAGTGCCCCCCTCGACTTATACTTGAGTCAAGCACTTTTCTGCAGCAAAAAAATTCATTTTTTCCGAACCGAATTTGGGGCCCCGTATCTCAGGACCACTTGGTGCTAGGAACTCCACATTTGGTGTGCAAACCCAGCGGACCTCGTACCACAACATATCCAAAGCTGAAGTTCCTAGCTCTAAGTGGCCCCGAGATACGGGGCCCCAAAATCGGTTAGGAAAATGTCATTCTCTGCTGCAGAAAAGTGCTTGACATTTTCTGAACCGACTTTGGGGCCTCATATCTCAGGGTCACTTGATGCTAGGAACCCCATATTTGGAAATTTTATGGTGCTAGTTCCACTGGGTTTGCACACCAAATTTGGGGTTCTTAGCTCTAAGTGGCCCTGAGATACAGGGCCCCAAATTCGGTCAACTGTGTCCATCTGCATGAATGTCATTTCGGGACCCTTTGGGTTCAGAGACCCCAAATTTTGGCTGCAGCTAGGGGGCATCTAGGAACCCTTAACTACTGAGTTTGAAGTTCAGGGGACCTATGGCTGCAAATGGGCACAGTGATGCTGCAAATGGTCATTGTTGACCCTCTTTTCCACTTACAGTAGCTGTGCATTTCTCACCCTCGTCTTATACTCGGGTCAATAAGTTTTTCCCATTTTTTTGTGGTAAATTAGGGCCTCGACTTATACTCGGAACGACTTATACTCGAGTATATACGGTATATATATATATATATATATATATATATATATATATATATATATATATATATATATATATATATATATATCCACTGTATCCAGTTTAGCTAGAACTGACTGCAGTCCATTCCTGGTGTACTGTTTCTAATATACTTCAGGCAGGCAAGTGATTCAGTTAGCTGCAGTGTATTTAATATACAGCATCTCACAAAAGTGAGTACACCCCTCACATTTTTGAAAATATTTTATTATATCTTTTCATGTGACAACACTGAAGAAATGACACTTTGCTACAATGTGAAGTAGTGAGTTTAAGGCTTGTATAACAGTGTAAATTTGCTGTCCCCTCAAAATAACTCAACACACATCCATTATTGTCTAAACTGCTGGCAACAAAAATGAGTACACCCCTAAGTAAAAATGTCCAAATTGGGCCAAATTAGCAATTTTCCCTCCCCTGTGTCATGTGACTCATTAGTGTTACAAGGTCTCAGGTGTGAATGAGGAGAAGGTGTGTTAAATTTGGTGTTATCGCTTTCACTCTCTCATACTGGTCACTGGAAGTTCAACTTAGCACCTCATGGCAAAGAACTCTCTGAGGATCTGAAAAAAAAGAATTGTTGATCTACATAAAGATGGCCTAGGCTATAAGAAGATTTCCAAGACCCTGAAACTGAGCTGCAGCACGGTGGCCTAGACCATACAGTAGTTTAACAGGACAGGTTCCAGTCAGAACAGACCTCACCATGGTCGACAAAAGAAGTTGCTCAGCGTCATATCCAGAGGTTGTCTATGGGAAATAGACGTATGGGTGCTACCCGCATTGCTGCAGAGGTTGAAGGGTTGGGGGGTCAGCCTGTCAGTGTTCAGACCATACACCACACACTGCATCAAATTGGTCTGCTTGACTGTTGTCCCAGAAGGAAGCCTCTTCTAAAGATGATGCACAAGAAAGCCCGCAAACAGTTTGCTGAAGACAAGCAGACTAAGGACATGGATTACTGGAACCATGTCCTGTGGTCTGATGAGACCAAGATAAACTTATTTGGTTCAGTTGGTGTCAAGCGTGTGTGGTGGCAACCAGGTGAGGAGTACAAAGACAAGTGTGTCTTGCCCACAGTCAAGCATGGTGGTGGGAGTGTCATGGTCTGGGGCTGCATGAGTGCTGCCGGCACTGGAGAGCTACAGTTCATTGAGGGAACCAAGAATGCCAAAACGTACTGAGACATACTGAAGTAGAGTACGATCCCCTCCATTCAGAGACTGGGCTGCAGGGCAGTATTCCAACATGATAACAACCCCAAACACACCTCTAAGGCGACCATTGCCTTGCTAAAGAAGCTGAGGGTAAAGGTGATGGACTGGCCAAGCATGTCTCCAGACCTAAACCCTATTGAGCATCTGTAGGGCATCCTCAAATGGAAGGTAAAGGAGCACAAGGTGTCTAACATCCACCAGCTCCGTGATGTCATCATGGAGGAATGAAAGAGGACTCCAGTGGCAACCTGTGAAGCTCTGGTGAACTCCATGCCCAAGAGGGTTAAGGCAGTGCTGGAAAATAATGGTGGCCACATAAAATATTGACACTTTAGGCCCAAATTTCACTTATGGGTGTACTCACTTTTGTGAGATACTGTATGTATACAGATAGTCTCATATATATATATATATATAATATATATATATATATTATATATATATATCCACTGCATACAGTGTTTGGCGGGCCTGCAGGAATAATATCTGGATAAAGGGGGCTTGAGAGGTAAGGAAGTCCTCCTCTTCCTCACACTGTTCTGCCTCAAGTGCCCTGTCCATTATTCCATGAAGCATGTGCTCCAACAGGAAGACAAGAGGCACAGTATCACTGATGCATGCATTGTCACTGCTCACCATCCTCGTGGCCTCATCAAATGGTGACAGGACAGTGCATGCATCCTTGATCAGTACCGACTGGCCTGGCGAAAAAAAAAGCCAAGCTCCCCTGACCCTGTCCTGGTGCCATAATCACACAGGCACTCACTGATGGTCCTCTGCTGCATGTACAGCCGCTGCAGCATTGCCAATGTTGACTTCCACCTGGTGGACATGTCACAAATGAGGCGGTTGGTGGGCAGGTTGCATTCCTTTTGAATGTCAGCCAGCCGAGCACTAGCATTGTATGACCGTTGAAAATGACCACAGACTTTTCTAGCCTGCCTCCCTGCCTCGGGAGATCTTGTAAGCCTGGGTACCTGCTCAAGAACCGCTGCACCACCAAATTCAACATGTGTGCCAAACATGGAACATGGGTCAGGTGTCCCTGTCGGAGGGTGGAGAGAAGGTTGGTGCCATTGTCGCATACAACCATTCCTGGCTGAAGCTGGCATGGCGTCATCCACCTCTGAGCCTTCCCTTGCAGAGCTGACAGAATCTCTGCCCCAGTGTGGCTCCTGTCCCGTAAGCAGTGGTTTAACCTTAAACTACGTAGAGGGTTCTTTAATGTAAGAGCGGCAAGGATGTGGAATTCCCTTCCACAGGCGGTGGTCTCAGCGGGGGGGGAATTGATAATTTCAAGAAACTATTAGATAAACACCTGAACAACCGCAACATATATACAATGCAATACTGACATATAATCACACACATAGGTTGGACTTGATGGACTTGTGTCTTTTTTCAACCTCCCCTCCTATGTAACTATGTAACTCATGCACCGCATGGCATATTTTTGCCTGAGTGCTTGCGTAGCCCCTTGAACGCTTACGGAGCGTACAGAGAACAAATCTGCAGAAGAGGCCATAGAGGAAGAAGAAGATGAGGGGGTGGAGGAGAGAGCTGTAGCAGAATCACCTTTAGCATTTTGGAGGCGTGGTGGCAGAACAAGCTCCAGCAATATTGAACCCTGTCCTGCATCCTTCCCAGCTGCCAGCAGAGTTACCCAGTGCACCTTGAAGGAAAGGTAACATCCCTGCCCATGCCTGCTAGACCATGAGTCTGCGGTTATATACACCTTACTGCTGACCGCCCTGTCCAACAAGACAAAAACATTGCCTTCCACATGCCGGTAGAGAACTGGAATGGCCTTCTGTGAAAAGAAATGGCGTTTTGGAACCTGCAACTGTGGTACAGCACATTCCACAAATTCACGAAAGGGGGCAGAGTCTACCAGCTGAAAAGGCAGTAGTTGCAGTGCTAGCAATTTGGCCAAGCTGGCATTCAAGCTAGCATTCAGACTGTGAGCATGTGGGTGGCTGGGACCGAATTTCTTTTTACGGTTTAGCAACTGGGGTAGGGAAATTTACCTGCTAAAATCAGATGGTGGTATACTGCTAGCAGACTGGCTGCAAGTACTTGGGACACCTATTGCTATACCTTCATTCCTCTCAGTGCAGGTTTTCGAGAGGAATGGAGTAGGGTTGGAGATCCCAGATGAGGAGCAAGGAGAAGTCTGCCTTTTTCTTTGATGTGGGTCTTTCAAGTGCTGTTGCCAACGCATATTGTAATTATGAATATATTTAATTTATATTTAATTTATTTATATTTAATTAATATATTTATATTGTATTTAATTTATTTATATTTAATAAATATATTTAATTTAGCTTTTATTTTATGTAGGGCGGAACATATTATCTTCACTGAAATCTCTGGTAGACCAGACAAGTCGGTGCCTAGGCTTATGTATACAAATATAATGGGATCCAAACCTCATTGTTTTACACATACTCACTTCAAAGGATCTCATGCTGGGATATGCAATGAAGGGAGGCCAACCCGTAATCAATACTTAACTTTCCGGGAAAATTCAAGTTAAGCTCCTGCTCAGAATAGCCACAAGGATATGCATTAAAGGGGACTGACTTATGCAAAGTATAGGGATTGGAGATGTAGCCAGTCCTTAACCAGGAATAGGGAAGCTCACCAATCAGAGCCACGCTATGCCAACCAATGAGGCATCAGCATGTAATAATATACACAGACTAGATGGGAGGTAAACACACACTTTTATGCTGCTTGTCCTCTTGTAGTGGCCTGTGAGCATCTGCCTCTTCTTGGTGGCCTTCTGGACATGATGTATATTTTGTTTTGCAACACCACACTACACTGTATTGTGTACTGTGTACACCAACAGAAAAGTAGTAGCAACTGCACTACAGCTGCACTGTATTGTAATTACAATTGTTGATCCAATATTTCACAGCAGGGCCTGTTCCTGCGCTCAACAAAAGTATCTGTGAGGCTTTACAGTGTTGTGCCACCACCACCACCTCCTAAGGCCCAATTTTTCTGCCCCTGTTTAACAGGGGCAAGTAATTACAATTCTTGATATAATATTTCACAGCAGGGCCAGTTCCAGCGCCCACCAAGAGTAATGCCCCGTACACACGGTCGGACTTTGTTCGGACATTCCGACAACAAAATCCTAGGATTTTTTCCGACGGATGTTGGCTCAAACTTGTCTTGCATACACACGGTCACACAAAGTTGTCGGAAAATCCGATCGTTCTGAACACGGTGACGTAAAACACGTACGTCGGGACTATAAACGGGGCAGTGGCCAATAGCTTTCATCTCTTTATTTATTCTGAGCATGCGTGGCACTTTGTCCGTCGGCTTTGTGTACACACGATCGGAATTTCCGACAACAGATTTTGTTGTCGGAAAATTTTATCTCCTGCTCTCCAACTTTGTGTGTCGGAAAATCCGATGGAAAATGTCCGATGGAGCCCACACACGGTCGGAATTTCCGACAACACGCTCCGATCGGACATTTTCCATCGGAAAATCCGACCGTGTGTACGGGGCATAACTGTGAGGACTTAGTGTTCTGGTACCACCAACACCTAAGGCCCAATTTTCCGCAGAGTGTATAGGGCAGGCCGTATAGTATATACAGGCGGTCCCCTATTTTCAAACATCCATCTTACAAATGACTCCTACTTAGAAATGGAGGTAGACAACAGGAAGTGAGAGGAAATCTACCCCTAGGAAGGGAAATTCTCTCCTGTAAGTGTTAATATGGGAAAAAGGTGTCTCCACTGATGCTTTATCACCAATCCTTGTTTCCCTAGTAACCCAAAATGTTCAAAATCCAATTGTCATTGGGACAGAAAGTGAGGTGAAATCTTCTGAACAGGGGCACAGACAGCAAAAAATGTTACAGGGGTGATAACCCTGCCCTATATTATCCAAAAAGCTTAACCTGTTCCAAATTACAAACAGATTCAACTTAAGAACAAACAGTCCCTATCTTGTTTGTAACCCGGGGACCGCCTATATACTGCTGTTCAGAGTATATAGGGCCTGGGGGCCCCACTCCTTTTTTTTTTGGGTGCAGGGATCCCCTTAATATCCATACCAGACCCAAAGGGCTCGGTAATGGGCTGGGGGGGGGGAGGCAACATTACATTACAGCCGCAAGCAGTTTTAAATTACTTTTATTCCTTTAGAAATGTCATTTTGTGCAGGAACTGTCTAAACATGGGAAAAATGTTCCACCTTACAGGCATACTATTGACAACCCCCAGGCACGATGTTTAAAGCGGGGTTCCACTCAAATTTTTAACTTAATCTTACCCCCTTCAGTTAATTGCATAGATGTTCAAATGCCGCACAAAAACATTTTTTATCGCTGTATCGCGGTATAATTACCTTTATATTTACTTTATTGTGGCACTTCCTGTCTCTCCTCCCATGGGAGTAGGCGTGTTTATTGCCTTTCCCCGGCGCCGCACTGTCTCCTGGGAGCTTAGTGTCAGGCTTCCCAAGATTCAGTGCGGAAACAATGATCATGCACGTGAGCAAGCTGTGAATGAACAGCATTCACCGCATCCCGGAAATCAATGCTTGTGGGCTTCACATGCCCACAAGCAAGATGGAAACAGCCAGCATCACATTTTTTATTTTTTATTTTTTAAGTTATTCTTCAGTACGAAAACAGACAGAGGCGGAAATATTACACCCAAACTGTGAGTATTATTTTGGGATTAGCAAAGTGTCTCAATGACCTAAAAAAAAAAAAAAAAAAAAAAAAAAAAAAAAGAAGATTGGTCGCCGGACTCCCGCTTTAAAGGAATATTACACTTTATTTGTTTCACTTTAAGCATTATTAAAATCACTGCTCCCAAAAAAAAGGTTGTTTTTAAAACTTTTTTTTGCATTGCTACATGTCCCCTGGGGCAGGACCCAGGTCCCCAAACACTTTTAATGACAATAACTTGCATATTAGCCTTTAAAATTAGCACTTTTGATTTTTCACATACGAGTCCCATAGACTTTAACGGGGTTCGCATGTTCGCACTAATTTTTGGTCTGTTCACATGGTCTGCCGCAAACCGAACCGGGGAGTGTTCGGCTCATCCCTAATCAGAACTAATACATTGTGAGAGTTACTGTTATGAGCAGCATTTACCATGTATCTAAAGCCATTTTTTTAGTTTTGCTTGTGTCCCCAAGAGGGAGATTCTTTCTATTTTTCCCGGGGACCACTGTCACTCGGACTAAATGTCCCAAAGAAATGCAACATTTTGAGTTTTCCCCAAAACAGGAATAGAGGAGATGTCTTCCAATGGGAACACTTGTTCTAGGGATTAGTGTTTGAGATTTCACTCACTTTGGATATATTTCCTCTTCCTTCTTATTGTGTCCACAGGACAGAAAGTGAATGGAATTTTTTTTAACTGGCACACAGATGGCAAACAAAAAAAAAGCGACAGGTGAAATAAGAAGATATGTAACTCACATATTCCCTTGCAATCAGCTATATTTATTTGTGGAGAACAAAACACCTCAGAGTTTTCTGAACCAGGCATGGGCACAAACCTAGAATATAATTCAACACTTACAGTGGGGACAGAAAGTATTCAGACCCCCTTCAATTTTTCACTCTTTGTTATATTGCAGCCATTTGCTAAAATCATTTAAGTTCATTTTTTTTCCTCATTAGTGTACACACAGCACCCCATATTGACAGAAAAACACAGAATTGTTGACAATTTTGCAGAATTAATAAAAAAGAAAAACTGAAATATAACATGGTCCTAAGTATTCAGACCCTTTGCTGTGACACTCATATATTTAACTCAGGTGCTGTCCATTTCTTCTGATCATCCTTGAGATGGTTCTACACCTTCATTTGAGTCCAGCTGTGTTTGATTATACTGATTGGACTTGATTAGGAAAGCCACACACCTGTCTATATAAGACCTTACAGCTCACAGTGCACGTCAGAGCAAATGAGAATCATGAGGTCAAAAGGAACTGCCTGAAGAGCTCAGAGACAGAATTGTGGCAAGGCACAGATCTGTCCAAGGTTACAAAAACATTTCTGCTGCACTTGAGGTTCCTAAGAACACAGTGGCCTCCATAATCCTTAAATGGAAGAGGTTTGGGACGACCAGAACCCTTCCTAGAGCTGGCCGTCCGGCCAAACTGAGCTATCGGGGGAGAAGAGCCTTGGTGAGCGAGGTAAAGAAGAACCCAAAGATCACTGTGGCTGAGCTCCAGAGATGCAGTCGGGAGATGGGAGAAAGTTGTAGAAAGTCAACCATCACTGCAGCCCTCCACCAGTCGGGGCTTTATGGCAGAGTGGCCCGACGGAAGCCTCTCCTCAGTGCAAGGCACATGAAAGCCCACATGGAGTTTGCTAAAAAACACTCCAAGATGGTTAGAAATAAGATTCTCTGGTCTGATTAGACCAAGATAGAACTTTTTGGCCTTAATTCTAAGCGGTATATGTGGAGAAAACCAGGCACTGCTCATCGCCTGTCCAATACAGTCCCAACAGTGAAGCATGGTGGTGGCACCATCATGCTGTGGGGGTGTTTTTCAGCTGCAGGGACAAGACAAATGGTTGCAATTGAGGGAAAGATGAATGCGGCCAAGTACAGGGATATCCAGGACGAAAACCTTCTCCAGAGTGCTCAGGACCTCAGACTGGGTCAGACGAAGGTTTACCTTCCAACAAGACAATGACCCTAAGCACACAGCTAAAATAACTGAGTGACTTCACAACAACTCCATGAGTGTTCTTGAATGGTCCAGCCAGAGCCCTGACTTAAACCCAATTGAGCATCTCTGGAGAGACCTAAAAAAATGTCTGTCCACCAACGTTTACCATCCAACCTGACAGAACTGGAGACGATCTGCAAGGAGGAATGGCAGAGGATCCCCAAATCCAGGTGTGAAAAACTTATTGCATCTTTCTCAAAAAGACTCATGGCTGTATTAGATCCAAAGGGTGCTTCTACTAAATACTGAGCAAAGGGTCTGAATACTTAGGACCATGTGATATTTCAGTTTTTCTTTTTTAATAAATCTGCAAAAATGTCAACAATTCCACGTTTTTCTGTCAATATGGAGTGCTGTGTGTACATTAATGAGGAAAAAAATGAACCTAAATGATTTTAGCAAATGGCTGCAATATAACAAAGAGTGAAAAATTTAAGTGGGTCTGAATACTTTCCATCCCCACTGTATCTAAAGTTGCTGCTAAAAAATGTGGATTTCAAATCCTTTATACAAAGAGTAGAAAAAGCTTACAAATAAGAACTTAAAATGTCAAGAAATCAGTGAGAATAGTGACACAGAGATGTGGTATAAAACTCGGGGGCGTGGCCTGGACATGGCTGAATGAAGACACATTTTCTGTGAGCTCCTGGCCTCCCCTTTCCTGTCCCGGCGAAACCGACCGTATGCTGCCTCTACTAACGGTATGATAACTGCAAAACGGTACCGCACAAGATCGTCGCCCTCGCAGCACTCAGGGTGAGATTCCCCACTTTTTCCGGAACAGTAGTAATACATCCCCAGGCGCCATAGTTGCGGCTCCTCATGGCATAGGCCTGAATAGACGGTCATTAACGGAGACATCCTCCTCGACCAGCCACTCTCCGGGTACAGCCTTCCTCTCAGAGTCCCCCGCTATACCCAGCTCAGGAATGTCGGTACCGACAGACTCTCACCCCCGACACGATTCAGCCCACATTGATGGGGAGCCTAGAGCACTCCTGCAAGCCTTGCCCACGAAGCAGGATATCGAAGCACTAATACTGAGGGTAGAGGAGGCTCATTGTAGAGATATGCAAGAGGTGAGAACGGAGATACACTCTCTGGCCGATAGAGTGGAGAATGGAGAGGCATCCATCTCCACAATAGAAGCTAGATTGGGGGCCTTAGAACAATCACAAGCTGAACAGGTTGAATCAACAATTGCAATTCAACTACACATGGAAGATTTGGAAGACAGAAGCCGCAGGAACAGCCTGCGGCTTCGCGGCATCCCAGAAGCTACAGGCACTGAAAACCTCCCAGACACAGTGACGGACATCTTCCGGCAAGTTCTGGCCTCACCGCAGACCGTCATTGAGATGGACAGAGTCCATAGATCTCTGGGGCCAAAATCCTCAGACCCCAGTCGCCCTAGAGACGTGATATGCCGCCTCCACAAATACACCCTGAAAGACATGATATCCCGGAAAGCCTGGGAGCATGGAGAGGTGGACTTTGACGGTGCGAATATTAGGATTCTCCCGGATCTCTCCAGGGCGACCCTGCAACGCTGTGCCCGTCTCCGCCCTCTCCTGGATCTGGCGAGAGAAAAGGGATGCACATATCGATGGGGATATCCACTATCAGTTACTTTCAGAAAGGAATCAACGTTCTTCACCCTGCACACACCTGCTGACTTACCGGACCTATTCTCCTTCCTTGAGGCGTCTCCCATCCAAATACCTAATGGGCTCCAACTCCTGCCAAACCCTGTGAATCGTCCAAACCCTGCAGGATCCAGGGGCTTCCTTCCAGCGCGTCAGCAAAGATCACGTAGGCGACAGCGTACTACATCTGGAGAAAGATCCCGGGAATCGTAAGTGAATTATGTTCACTAACAGAAGGTCCATCACCACCACAGTTTTTTTCTCTTGATTTGTGTTTTATTTATTTTTCTCTTTTTGCCCTCTGATCACCAATTGGAAGTGGATGTTCTGAGTTGTCCCCGCTTATGGTTATATTCTGCACTGTTTGGGATTAATCAGCTATCAGTAGAGTTTCTCCTATGATTACCGCCTGAACCCGAACTACTGAAACAGAAATGCTGCCTCTTGGACATTCTCATGTGAGGTGATACTGAGATGCCCCTTCTGCTGACATACGGGATATGTATGACATTATACCCACACGAGTACCCGAGACTGTATCTACGGAGTTGGTAGCTTCACGTGGGCTCACCGCTATATGTCAAGAAATCAGGACTCCACGGGTATACCTACAAACTCAGGTCGAACTCTTTTTTCTTTTTTGTTGTTTGTTTTGTTCTTTCTCCTCCTTAGCAATAGAGTTATTTGTGCATTACTGTATATATATCTCGCCAGATACGTTAGATGGAAATTCATATCTGAGGTTGTTATGATATGGAATGGGTCTTAGCTCCCAAGGGTTTGCATCCATATATCTATTTTTCTACTAAGATATCTCAGACCCACTGGTCCTTCATAGCTTACTCCCCTGAGCAATACCCATTCTCGTCCCTTCCATACCAGGGCTGTTGGTTACCCGATACTACCTTCCTCCCCCTCCCGACCCTTACCTAGCAATAGAGTCATGCATCAACCACTCCCTTAAAGGTTACATGACAGTTTGGTGACACCCTCCTCTAGGAGAATGTTTCAGCTTATAGAGACACCAGTAACTACCTTACAGAGTCCTTACATTCTGGGACACAGTGAAGGGGACTAGTGGGGCTGGGGTATTGGTAAACAATGCCTATACTTCTACATGAGTGATCTTCATGTATGTTACATATTGCAGGTTACATGTTTATTTGACTTTTTATACACATGTTTTACTATAACCGTTCCCAATCTGAGATATTACTTACTTAATTAGGTCGGGGCAGGGGGGGATGGTCGGAGCTCTATCTCCGGCTGTGTCTAACCGCTCCCCTACATAGGCCTACGCTCAATAGTCAGACTTTGGCTGACGAGCTTTCTAGCATTTTTGCTGTTCTTTAGAGTCTTTCTATTTTTATCTTTTCTACTCCTCTTTCTCTTTCCTCTACCTCTATTGTCATCTCAGGTTCAATCTCTTCTTTATACCCTATCCTAACCTCCCTCCCCCCTCTCCCCCTTAATTTTATTTTTTTTTTCTACAATGGAGGTTCTTGATGTGATATCACTCAACACTAAAGGATTAAACATCCCAGAAAAAAGACGCATGTTGTTACAGGGTCTTTACCGCCATAAAGCAGACATTGCCCTTTTGCGGGAGACTCATTTTAGGGGAGACAAACTGCCTATACTTAGAAATCGAACATTCCCTCTAGCTTACCATGCAACAAATCCAGAAGCTAAGTCGAAAGGAGTGTCTATTTTGATCTCCAGTAAGGTTCCTTGGACTTGCCTAGATACGATAGTTGACCCAGCAGGTCGTTTCCTATTTTTAAAAGGAAGGATAGGCTATGTCAAGGTGACCTTGGCCAATCTATACGCTCCTAATTCTCGTCAAGAAGTCTTTATTGCAAAGACTATCGAAAAGTTAATGAACTTTTCTGAAGGCCAGCTGATAATAGGAGGGGATCTAAATATCCCTATGATTCCCTCGGAAGACTCTTCCTCGAAACTCTCGACCGTTCCTCCTGGCTCTCGTAAACGCATTGATCAGACCCTACATAACGCCCAAATAGTAGATGTATGGCATATCCTCCACCCTACAGAAAGAGACTAAACCTTTTATTCAACACCTCACAAGGTATACTCTCGCATTGACTATTTTTTTATACCACATTCACAGCTACACTCTGTCAGAAACTCCACGATAGGCTCGATCACGTGGTCTGACCACGCGCCGATCTCTCTCTCGTATGCCCTCTCTGACACTCTTACCTCAAAGACCAAAGGTTGGAGGCTAAATGAAAGCCTCTTACAAGACACGGAAGTGATATCGGAGGTCTCTAGAGAACTTCAGTTTTATTTCCAAACCAATGACACAGCTGACTGTAACCCCGGCATTGTGTGGGAAGCTCACAAAGCAGTCATAAGGGGAATACTTATAAAACATGGCTCAAGAATTAAAAAACAACGGACACAACAACTGAATTCACTGCTAGATGACCTAAGAAGATTAGAAACGATTCATAAACAATCCCCTTCTCCACCCATAGAGACAGAACTATTCACCCGCAGAGCGCAAATTAAAGACCTACTACAATTCAAAGCCAAAGCATCGATACAGATATGTAGGAAAATATCATACGAATCAGGTAACAAATGCGGCAAACTGTTAGCGAGGTCCCTGCGAGATCAGAGACTGGCGACCTACATACCTCACATAGTATCGCCACAAGTAACCAAAATTTACAAACCTCATGACATTGCTCGAGAATTTCAGCAATTTTACTCAACCTTATATAACATACATAGGACTCACCCAACGCAAGATGCCATGCAAGACTACTTGACCTCTTCTCAGATGCCTAAACTGCCCGATTCAGCTAAGGAAGATTTAGAAGGCCCTATTACAATCGAAGAGATACAGGGGGCGATAGCGTCATCTATACCAGGGAAGGCCCAGATGGACTTACCATCTTATACTATAAAACCTTTATGCCATCGTTAAGCTCATATATGGTAAAATTACTTAATACGGTAAGCCCCACCTCACCCTTTGCTATGGAATCATTACAAGCCCATATTGCGGTGATTCCAAAGGAAGGGAAAGACCCTTCCTCTTGCAGGAATTATAGACCGATCTCACTGCTCAATATAGATCTCAAGCTGTTCACAAAAATCCTTGCAAACAGAATCCAACAACACCTACTACACTTGATCCATTTAGATCAAGTGGGATTCGTTCCCACTAGAGAGGCTAGAGATAACACCACCAAGGTGCTTAATTTGTTACACATAATAAATAAATCCCGTACTCCTTGCGTATTCCTGGGCACGGACGCGGAGAAAGCCTTTGATAGGGTGAATTGGAACTTTATGATAGCAGTACTTCAGTACGTTGGTTTTGGAGATCAAATGACTCATTGGATCTCATCGATATACTGTAAACCTACAGCCCGAGTCCGAGCGAACGGTGTCCTATCAGATCCCTTTCACATATCAAACGGGACAAGACAGGGGTGCCCGCTGTCTCCCTTCTCTTTGCCCTGTCACTGGAGCCCTTCCTTTGTGCCGTGCGCAGGAATCCAGATGTCGGCGGTATAATGGTTGGGAATTCTCAACATAAAATCTCGGCCATCGCAGACGACTTGTTATTCTCTCTTACCAACCCTGTGATATCCCTCCCAAATCTCTTTAAAGAAATCAAAAAATATATCGCCCTTTCCAATCTCAAAATCAACTTTCAAAAATCAGAGGCGATGGGCATTAACCTCTCACAGACTCTCAAGTTACAATTGCAGACAAACTTCAAACTAAAATGGAATAACACAGCTTTGACATATCTAGGTACTATTATCCCAGCACACATATCAAAAGGTATTCGACCTGAATTTCCCACCCCTTCTCTCTAGGGTACGTGCACTATTAAAAAAATGGTCATCCGGCTTGCACTCTTGGTTCGGCCGCTGCAACATACTAAAAATTAGCATATTGCCAAAGTTCATATACCTTCTACAGGCTCTACCCATACAAGTACCTGCCACCTACTTCCGACACGTTCGACAATTGTTCTTCGAATTTATTTGGGCCCACAAACACCCCCGTTTGAAGAAATCACAACTCACTCTGCCAAAACAATATGGAGGTCTAGCGGTTCCAGATGTTCATAAATACTACCAAGCAGTCCATCTTGGTAGATTGGTTGACTGGAATAGACACAGTCCCCTCAAATTATGGACTCAGATTGAACAGAGTCAAAGCTCTATTCCTTTGACTAGAGCACCCTGGTGTTACAATACCTTACCTAAAGATGTGAAATCCCATCCCATTATAGGACACACAACGAAGTTATGCTCCCTACTGTTTAACAAGGGATCCACCTCATCCAGAAATTCACCACTTTTCCCGATTCTGGGAAACCCCAGCTTCACTCCGGGATATCAGGTAGACCAATTCAAACAACTAATGTCGACAGGTTATACTCAGGCCTCACATTTCCAAAAACTGGAAAAATGGCCCACGCTACAAGAACTCATAAACCCGACGGGTACATTTCAACTAAAGTTTTGGAATGCCCTCCAGATCACTAATTTCTTCAGATCCCTTCCTCCATCACAGAAATTTGACCAACCCCTTACAACATTGGAGGAAATCTGTTCAACAGAAGGGACTCTACCACACACACTGTCATGCATGTACAACCTTCTGATTACCCCCCCCAGATACCTACTCATTAAAACATATAGCTGACTGGGAACGAGACTTGAACTACACCTTCAGCTCACAACAGAAACAACAAATTATACAATTTACATACAAATCTTCCATATGTACGAGAACGCAAGAAACTAACTTCAAAATTTTGACCAGGTGGTACAGAACACCTGAGAAATTAAGTAAAATATTTCCGACAACCTCAGATAGGTGCTGGAGATGCCAGGAGGAACGAGGTACATTACTCCATGTGTTTTGGGAGTGCCATGAAATAAAACAATTTTGGTTAGAAGTCAAAAATATTGTGCAGAAATTTACAGACCGACAATTATCAGATGACCCGGCCTTTTTCCTCCTTCATGTGTCAGAGGTGTCGGTAAAAACCTATAAAAAATCAATTATTTGCCATCTCCTTGACGCCGCCAAATTCTGAATTCCGCTTAAGTGGAAATCCTCGCAACCTCCGACAGTTAGGATGTGGCTCAGAAAAGTACAGGAAATCAATAAATTTGAAGATCTTATCCTTTCAGCTCGGAACCAACAGGAGAAATACTCCAAAACATGGTCACTCTGGAACATGTTTGTCTATTCAGATGAGGGCAAGACCTTATTTGGTGCCCCAGATGCAGAATGAGATTAAGAAGAAGAGAAATAGACTCCTATGGAAACTACAGCTCCCCCATTGGTGTTATATTTATGTTTCCATCTGTGTAACATAGACGTAACGACTCGCGATGTCACATTACCCTCCATCCCCCCCCCCCTTCTACATCCCCCCCATCCTACCTAGCTTTCTTATTCTATCCTATGTTTTCAACTCTCTATATTCCTTTCCATCTGTTTTCTTTTTCTTTTTCTCTGAAAGCTTGATCTGTGTTTTACACAGGGACAGGTTTGACTTTCTTCTAAATAAAATGATAAGGGATGTCTACATGATTTATCAAACTAAACAACGTATTTACAGTACCGACTGACAATTTACTGCCTAAGGTTGTTATATTCTTCATTGTTCGGTTTATGTTGAACATATATTTGTATTGTATAACGGTCCATGGACCTCTCCCTTTGACTAAATAAATACAAAATTTGTAAAAAAAAAACAAAAAAAAAAACGGCAAATTCTAGAAAATACTTTTTCAATCATTACTAAATATCTGGATGCACAAGAGGAAAAGTCCAGGCTCATGTCATGAAATTAGACAACACAAAAACTGTAAAAGTGTGTGAGCTTAACGGGCAGTCTGAAGCCACAATGCCAATCAATGATCTGAAGCCTTTAAGGAATATTTGAAAAGTTGTTGAATGACTACGTGGCCTTGAAACCAAAACTGATCTAGCCTATTGAGCTTCTAGGCCATGTAAACGAGATCCCAGTAAACCCCAAGGTACCATATTCAGCATTCATCTGCATTTTCTAAAATGATCTCAGTGAAAGATAAGTTAACTCTACAATAAGTTTTTCTGGGGTAAACTTCAGTAGTTTCTAGATTTATTAGAATGCAAAATGTCACTCAGGAGAGCTACCAAGATAGGCCACTTCCAACTGTAAATACTGTAAAGTACTAGAGAAGCTGAAGATACTTAAAGACTAAACGTTTATGCAGTATGAAAGCATTAGCAGTATTTTTAGGCAGGTTGGGTTTTCTGTAAGTTTCTTTATTTGATTGGCTACCTACTTTGGACACGGGAACTTGCACTTTGCAAATAAATTATTCACAGAGCTTAGTGAATGAGGTGAAGGTCTTCTGACTTCCATCATCCAATCATGGGCAAATATGAACATTGTTTTTTTATTTCATTTTCCTTGCACCTGATTGAATAAGTCCCTTTAAAAGTGAACAGTCTGTTTGTTTTCCTTTAGTATATCAACCCATATGCCTCTTTTTTTTCATCTTTGATATAAACAAAGTATACAAGATTCTTTACATTTTGGCCATCCACTAAATTTAAAGAGAGAGCAAAGCCGATGTAGGGTAACCTATTGCAGAGTACAGTTTTGATTAGTAGATCGGGCACTTACTTGAACAACAGCAACAATAATGAACTACAACTGATGCTTCTTATGCTGTGTAGCAATCCTTTTCCACAGAAGTCGTATATATGCTATAAGCTTCCCATGATACAGAGAATCCTGAAGACAGGGGGAAAATGTTGAGTGAGGCCACAGACCTGGGTGTCTCTCTGAACACCAGATAAGTTGTTACTTTACCTTTTTCTACGTTGGTAGAAATGCACTGTAAGCATCCCTTACAGACAGTCCTTGCTTAGCCTATATTTGGAAAGGAGCCCATTGTTGAAGTCTAATAATTTGGTGCATAAGAACTTTGGAGCACCACACATAAATATATGCTTTAAAGTGGTTAGTAAAGATGAACTTTTCTGCAGCTGTCATCAAATCTGAGCAGTGGACAAACCGTATATAAGCTTGCTATTAACTTACCTTAACGAACATCATGCTTAAGCTCCCCAGTGAAAAATTTTGGAAAAAGCATTTCCATGCTGCTCATCAACTGTGCTGTGCAGGAAGTATCACATCCCTACACTCTCTTTTCGGTAAGAATCTCTTTTCTAACTTCTGTAATGGGCTTAGGCTTTTTCTAAGTGTAGAACTCTCAATATACCTGTGCAACAACTACACATATTAGAAACCTCTTGCATTAGTACAGCATTTATTGTCTGTTTTTTTACTGTATTTTATTCCCAAGTCTTTGAGGAATTCTGCCATAAGAATTGGTACTCTGTACAGAAAAGTATTTTACTCCTAAGTCCTTAACAGATTCTGCGATAAGGATTAGTACTCTGTATAGTTGCAGTATTGTCAGGTGTAAATGCATCTACAACTACACAGCCAAATCAATGTGTTTTGACGTTGGGTCAAAAGTAGGGTACTAGTCCAGAGAGGAGAGGGCTGAGGTATGGTGTTAATAACACAGCAGTGTGAAAAAAGCAAGAGATGTCATAGAGGAGAGTGGGCAACAAGGGAGTTGTTAGTTTAGAATGTCAGCTTCAAAATGGTGGTTTTAGATGGTAGTGTTGCTTTTGAAGTTGACAAATCGCTTGTATGGCTTTAAAATTGTAATATTCATAGAACAATTGATTAGCAGCTGGACATAAGCTGATTTCCTAGACCATGTTGTGTATATTTATTTAACTGTAATGATTCACTCTAAAATCAACCTCCAATTAGTTGCAGATTAAAAAAAATATCAATTTTCATACAGTGTGTTTTCCCCCGGAGTTTACACATCACAAGTATTCTGTAAGTGTTCAGTCCAGAATGAAGTGCCTTGTTCGACTGTGAGCTTTTAATAAGTCAGTGGAAACTTAGAATAAAAAATGGATAAGAGGTTCTTATCTGTCATTAGTTTTACATATTTGTTCTAACTAGCACATTCTTTATCTTTTCTATAAATAGAAATCATATACATTTTGCCAAACTCTTTAAGACGAATGCTGGATCAGAACAATAACCTTTTCACACTTCTGCCCACTTATTATTCTGCAACTTCCTTTTCTAAATTTGTCTAAGTTTAAGTGCCTTTCTTGAGTTGGGCAATCTACCATCCAGGTGTTTGAATGATATCTGTGATTATTTAAACATGGTGATTACCGGTAAGTTATAATTTCCCCCTCTTAATAGCACACTTTTGTTGATTTGTGTTGTAATTTTGTCCTGGTAACCAGACCGCATATAAACCCTGTTAAAAGCCATAAACTTTTTAAGAGCATACGATCAGCCAAGTGCTTGTTTAATCTGGGAAACTGATTTATCTGCATCAGCACTGTATGGAAATAATAGTACTGCAACCTGCACCTAAAATGAGTCACAACACCACATCCCCATATGTTAGCGCTATACACAAAAGGTTTTTTACAACTGAACATTACTGTCATTGGTCATACCACTAAATTGTACTACGTTTAAACATCAATTGTATTGTTCAATATCAATATAAAAGCATATGTAAAATATTGCTTACCTTTGTGTTGTAAAATGAAGCTTAATTTAAACTGAAAACATAATGCCTACTTCAAAAATAACCTTGATATTGCTATATATTACACAGTGCTGATGCAATTTAAGACAAAAAGTTTTTTTTACAACGTTCTTAAAGGACTAAGTTTTCATTCTTCACTATCATCAACTATAGGTTATGTGGGAATATACAGTAAATAAAACAAACTGCCTTCATATTAACATATTACAGCAAAAACAAGAAACCTAATGGAGTTATGAATCAAGTTTGATTTAAATACTCAGGTATACATAAACAACCCATACAGATGTGTTGTTATAGCAAGGGACATTAAATAAACATATTTTAGTCATCCTGTATCAAAGAATCTCTATGTCTTATGTAGGTGAAATAATGGTTCTATATTAACAGCAGTCCCACAAGGCATATACAGTATATGGGCTATATGTGTACACAGTCATATGAAAATGTAAGTACGCCCATCCGTGCCTAAATAGATATTGTGTAATCATCTTCATAATTATTTTTTTTTTAATTGGTCACATTGTATTAAAGAAATGGCAACAAGTTTACAAACATTCCTCCTTTCCAGAGTTATCAACAATGCAGAGCATACGTTTATCCAAACAATATTACCATGTATAATATTCATAAATAAATCTCTTACAACACCAGTATGTATACTGTATGTTACCCTATAAAAGATAATCTTGACCAGCCTTTACATATAGATCATTATAGACCTTATAATTGTCTATTTAGCATTATATCACATGGTGCCAAGCACAGGGTGTTCAGTCATCCCCCCATAGTCTTTCAAATTTAATAAAACAACCACGGTGCTGAAAAATCAAACACTCATATCTCAAAATAATACCTATATTACATAACCACTTCTCTGGAGTCAGGACCATCAGAATACGTTTATGAGTCTGAAACAGTCCACTAGACACTGCTTCTCTAGTAGACATCTGTGGAACTACAGCACCCAATATCCCTAGAAGGCAATACATGTGAAGGGGCTGTGTACTACAAATCCTCTCCTGAGGAGCGGAGATATGGAGTCTTATTGGGCAAATTACAGGAGAGCGGGGTCTTCTTGCCAAGGGGAAGCCATTTGGACTTGTTAGTGCCCATCAGAGTGACCACTACACAGGAGACAGAGCAGTAAGGGAACCAGAGTGTGCAGACCTGCTGCTGTGTCCTGAGCACCCAGAGAGCTGAGAGACTGAGCCACAAAGAGTCGCTGTGTCTTGGGACCAGAGATGGGGAAGACTAGCTGCCATGTGTACCTACATCAGTGAGCATCTGATCCAGAGGACTGAGACTGCTGGGACAAATGACCACCAAGGGTATGGTACTGGACCTGTTGAACGACAGGGGTCGTGAGTACGACATTTAAGCCTAAACCCTTACTGCCCACAGTTAATAAATTTAAAAAGTACAGCGCTGAACATAAACCATATTGCATGTGCAAAACAAGCAAAAACAATAGCAATGTGCACATATGCAAATATGAACATAAATCATATTAAATGTGCAAAACACAAATGAAAATACAATGTGCACGTATACAAATTGATGTGAGCTCAAATATATGAGGTAATGTTACCATATACCATTAATAATAAAGTGCATAGTGCTACAAACAACCATTAAAAATAAATATTGAAAAGTCCACGTCTGAAAACTAGAACTGACAATGCAAGGCAGCCACTGTGCATTCAAACAGTTTGAAGTAAGGAAGATTGAAAGTAGAAATCCACTCAGTATGAATAACGGTTAACCACTGTCCACTGCAGGAGTCACCCGGGACTGTGCATCTGCCACCCGGAGGGGAAAGCAAACACTCTTACCTGAATGCGTGGACTCTTTTGTCAGCAGCAAAGAGTCAAACAAGCATAAGGATGTAACTGTGTAATGATGCTCTGAGGAACAGTCACTGGAGATCCATTACCACAGTATACCACAACTTCTTACAACAGAGTTGAATCTTGGGATTGAACTTGCAGAAATCCACACTATCCAGGCTTTTGCTTCTTTGGATCCGTCCTTTTCTTCTCCGTAGAGATGGCTTTCCTTGGCTAGTACTTGAAGTGGCTGCATTAGGGTTCTCCGATGATGGGGTAACCCTCCTTGCTGCAGTGTTTCTCTAACTTGATTCCTTTCACATGTGTGGTTTGGCTGTACTCACCTATTAGCTAAGGAAAGCCTTCTCTTCAGAGAATAAAAGTAAAGATCCACAGAAGCAAAAGCCTGGATAGTGTAGATCTCTGTAACTTCAATCCCAAGATTCAACTCAGCGGTGAATTTATCATCCAATTGCTTATGGCCTATTTTCTGTGCATTATTATAGAGTGGTAGCATACTAACTTTTATGTTACATAGGTGTGTCAGTGGGGTCTGAGCAACTTAAAGTTGTGGCAGAACAGAGAACCCATCATATCCTACGGGGGCATGCACGACCGTGTATACTGCCAAGATCAAAAGAGCTCTCTAAGGCCCACAGAAAGTTGTAGATGCCAAGGCATTTAAAAAGAAATCATCAAAATTGATGCCGAAAAGGCATTTGACTGGGTGAACTGGGTCTTAATGACCGAGGTGTTAAGTGGACTAGGCCTTGGTGACTGTATGATGGGTTGGGTTCTGGCATTATTCATGGACCCCAGAGCTAGAATTAAGGTAAACGGTACGCCCTCTGACTACTTTAGTATACACAATGGGACTAGGCAGGCGTGTCCCCTTTCCCCATTGCTGTTTGCCCTAGTTTTGGAGCCCTTGCTTTGGACAGTCAGGGGGTTCCTGGGTCTCAGGAATTTGCATCGGCTCCACGTAACATAACCTATCTGCTTACGCTGATGATCTTTTATTTTACCTTTCCGCCCCCCAGGTGACCCTACTTTCTTTGTTGTCTGAAATTCATAAATATGGCTTCTTATCTAATTTAAAATACATTTTGGGAAGTCTCAACTCTTACCTATACACGTTCCCCCTGGCCATGGCAGCCTCCATGCAACATTCTTTTCCCTTTATCTGGCGTTCCGCTTCCCTGCCTTATTTGGGAATTCACATTACCCCAGATTCAAAACTTTTATATGATCTCAATTATGGCTCTTTGTTAACAAGCATATTAAGGGACTTGCAGGAATGGAGGGGCCATCGCTTAACATGGTTCGGAAGAGTGAATGTCTTGAAAATGACCATATTGTCCTGGATAATTTATACTCTATATACCATGCCTATCGCCCTCCCTCAGATCAATTTTAACTGCTTACATCGGACATTCATGACCTTTGTTTGGAAAGATAAATGCCCTAGGCTGGCTTATGATATTCTCCGCAGACATAAATTAGATGGTGGAGTTGGGCTACCTGATAACGCTTTATGCTATAAAGCCATGTCTTTAGTGCGTATTTTGAATCGGAGCCATGACTCCTCGAGAAAACTATGGGTCCCCTTAGAGAAAACAATGGAGGGCAGGAATCTGGTGGGGGCTCCATGGATCCCAGCAGCTTTTAGGGGTTTCTTGGACTGGACATCTCTGTTAACCCTGTCTGTTTGAAACAGACTGAATGTATCAGGCCATTATGCTCCTCAAACTTCCCCCCTGGCCCAATTAGGGGGATAGCCTTGGTTAACCCCCGGGAAAGAATCTGGGTTCTGATAAGAATACAGCATGTGCCAAGCTTGCCTCACGGGGCACTCTGTCTTCCCTTTCAGAGTTAGTAATGTCCTTTCAGGATATACCCTTGGTAAACTGGAGGTATCGCCAACTGATGGACTTCTTTAATATACTGCAGCCTCGAGTGAGACCTCTTAATACACTTACCACCTTTGAAACCTTATGCGTTGACCTCCCAGAATCTAAACACCTGCTATCACAAGTGTAAAAACTTGTCCTTAGCGCTCAATCCCCCTCAGTCCCCTATTTCATTTGAGAATGGGAGCGAGAGTTCACAATTTCGATCCTTTGCAGATTCAGAGACTGATTAAATTGACTCACTCCACCTCCATAAGCGCCCGTACACAAGAAATGTCATACAAATTCCTCACCAGATGGTAATGGACCCCGCTTGACTAGCACAGATGTTCCCGACAGCTGATGCCCGATGTTGGATGGGTTGTGACCAACAGGGTGCGTTCCTTCATTTGTGGTGGTCATGTCCCAAAATTTAACCATTCTGGGAAAAAAAGGGGGTTTGGTGCTGACCATTAATAATAATAATTGAGACCACCATACATGTTTGATTAAAACTCAAAATTAATGAATGTGGGCAATATATTTTTTTTATGGTTACATATTCACAGGCATTGTACTTATTAAACATTTTTGCTCTCTCATAGGGTCGCTACTTTCTCCTAGGGGCACTGGTCGATAACCTCATTCAGCAGCACTCTTTGGGTCTCAACTGTGGGTGCAATATCGGCTTCTTTGCTGGTTACATATTCTCAAATGCACCCTCATTTTTCCCTTTGAGGATTAACACTCTTTTAGGCCCGACATCCACTTAGACCTGTTCGCAGCAGCTATGTCTGTTTTTATCTTCGGTCGCACTCCATGTTGCAACTCATTTGACTGGTATGTTTGATTTTTCTTGGTCTCAACGATGCTTATACTTATGACCTTGAACTTGAATCTGATATGTAACTTTGTCTCATTATAGAGTATCAATATAGCAGCACTTCCTCGTATGAGAGGCCCCTGAAGTAAGGACTCTACAGAAGTCCAGAAACGTGTTGGGCTTAACATTGAAGGATCTGTATTTCTACTTTTGCTACATGATTTTGTCTATGTCGTATATGCAACTTATTGTGTACCTTGTGTATATTCTGAATATATTCCTATTTATTTTTATGTGGACTTTTCACACATTTGGTGTCACATATTCTTCATAATTTCACACATTTTTATTGCTGGACTCTCTTTTAGGATTTTTTACTCACTGCTGGATTTATTTGAGCATTTATCTTTATTTATCTTTTTTATCACATTGTGAAGCGCTTCAAATATTATAATTTATGTGCAGAAAAGGAGTGCGAATTGTATGGCGGTGGGTAGTATGTACAGAGAGAGGGGTGTGGCATGTATGGCGGTGGGTATTATGTGCAGGAGAGGAGTGCAGAGTGTACGTGCTGGGTAGTATGTGCAGGAGAGGAGTGCGGAGTGAATGGCGGTGGGTAGTATGAGCAGGTGAGGAGTGTACGGTGGTGGGTAGTATGTGCAGGATGGTGTCAGTAGGGCAGTGGATGGTGTTAGTAGTTCTTTATTATTATTTTATTTTATTTATTTACTTTTTTAATGATTTCATTTGTTTTAATATTTCTTTCATTTTTTCAAAATGCTTTTTGGGGGCCAGTGAATGGTGTCAGCAGGGCAGTGGACTGTGTCAGTAGAGCAATGCACAGCATCATAAGAGAAGGATGCAGGGGGCTGGAGGAGGACCCAGAGGGGATGGAGGAGGACACAGGACAGTGGGGGGGATGATCGGTGCAGTGGCGGGGGGAAGTTACAGCAGGGCTGCTGTTAGCAATGCCACCCCTGCATACCTACCTAAAAGAGCTTTGTCTTCAAGGGGGACAAAAGAGAGCACTGGTGCTCAGTCAGGGTAGATGGGGGGTCCTGATGCTTAGTGGGGAGAGATTGGGGTGCTTGGTGCTTAGTAAGGGGGAGATGGGGTCCTGGAGCTTAGTGTGGAGAGATAGGGGGTCCTGATGCTTAGTGGGGAGAGATGGGGGTCCTGGTGCTTAGTGGGAGGAGATGGGTGTTCTTGGTGCTTAGTGGGAGGAGAAGGGGGATCTTGGTGCTTAGTGGGGAGAGATGGGGGGTCTTGGTGCCTAGTGGAGGGAGATGGGGTCTTGGAGCTTAGTGGGGAGAGATGGGGTCCTAGTGCTTAGTGGGGAGAGATGGGGGTTGTGGTGCTTAGTGGGGGGGGGGGTCCTGGTGCTTAGTGGGGGGTGATGGGGGTCTTGGTGCTTAGTGGGGGGAGATGGGGGTCCTGGTGCTTAGTGGGGGGAGATGGGGGGTCCTGGTACTTAGTAGGGAGAGATGGGGGGTCCTGGTACTTAGTAGGGAGAGATGGGGGGTCTTGGTGCTTAGTGGGGGGGGAGATAGGGAGTTCTGGTGCCTAGTAGGGAGAGAAAGTGGTCTTGGTGCTTAGTGGGGGGAGATGGGTGCTCCTAGTGGTTAGTGGGGGAAGATGGGGGGTATTGGTGCTTAGTAGGGAGAGATGGGGTGCCTTGGTGCTTAGTGGCGGAATATAGGGGTTACTGCCAGTTAGTGGGGGAGGGGCACTGGTGCTCCTTATCTGGCTGCTTGATCCATATGTGATCCTGTGTAGAAGAATGCCAGCGGTGGAACTCTTCCTTTGCTGCCACTTTTTCTTTACTTGGCTGAGCTGTCACTCCCTCCTGGCGTGCCAGCCCAGCCACAGGAGCAGTGATATCACTGCCACTTCTGCTGTTCGCGGCAGTCCCCCCCCTTTCCTGCAATGCATCAGCTGGGGCCCTCTGAACAAAAAGATGAAAAGATGGGCCCCCACCGCTGCACCAATCATCCCCGACAACCCCAGAAGTATCATCCATGCGTGCAGGCCAGGGTGGGTCAGAGCACAGTGGCCCCCCTTGGACACCCTGCACACATGGATAATATGACACTGCCTGCACACCTCACCACCACAGTGTCACTCAAGATGTGCTCTCACCTTACCTTGATTTATTCATTAAAAACAGAAAATGTGTACTGTACCTGTTGCAGGCCCTTCCTATCCGTCTACCCCTAGTATTTTTCAAGCGAATCGACTCTATGTTTCGCATTTTTTTGTGGTCTCACCACAAGCCACGCATTAGACTTCAACTCCTCCACCTCACAAAAAGTAGGGGCGGGGTTGGCCTTCCGGACATAAAAGCCTATTACCGGGCGGCTCACCTCACCAGGTTGGTGGACTGGCATTGCCACGCAGAGGCAAAGCACTGGGTGGTCATGGAATTGGAGGATTCCAGAGACACGGCCAAGAGCTGGCATTGGATCGCCGCACCTCTGCCGAGGGACCTCGCTGACCACCCCACACTAGGCAGGACCTTATCAGTGGCTAGTGATGCCTTTCGGCACTCTTCGGTGTCCCATTACCCTCCCCTATGGTGCCGGTTTTAGGTAATCCAGAATTCACACCCGGCCTTCAGAACTCTCACTTTAAGTGACTGGCAGCAGGCGGTCGACTCCGTTTGTGCGACTTTTTGGGGCCTAAAGGTCAACTCTCCTCTGAGGCTGGGGTGTCCGCTACAGATCCCCCTCTGGACTTCTGGAGCGGTCTACAGCTGCGTAACTTTTTGCGCAGATGCCTGCGGACCCTGAGCATCTCCTGTCAACTTACTGAACTAGAACACATCTGCCATCGCGGGGAGCCAGAGCGGCACAGTCTCTCGCTTATTTACTCCTCCCTGACTCGACCAGCGGAAGGGTTCATTCCCTCATTCCTCTCTAAGTGGGAAGCAGAACTCGGCATTCAGTTCACTGTCCCTCAGAGAGAGAGAGAAGAGTCTCCACTTTGCTCAGAAATCCTCTATAGCCACCAGAGTCCAGGAGACCTGCTACAAAATTATGACCCGTTGGTATAGGGTACCCACCACCCTGCACCATTTCTTCCCACAAGTCTCTAGCCTTTGTTGGCGTTGTGGCACTGCAGAGGGAACGATGCTACACATTTTTTGGGCCTGCCCCAAACTCTCCTCTTTCTGGCTTGAGGTGACCCGTACGATCAGACTCCTGACTGGTGTTTCTCTAGAGGGGAACCCCGCGGCCTGCCTGCTTCACTTTTCAGAACGACCCATCAAGAAATATAAGGCCTCTCTCACCATCCAGCTACTGAATGCTGCCAAGGCATGCATCCCCCTCTGTTGGAGATCGGAGAACCCGCCGGTGAAGTCCTTGTGGTTTTCTAAAGTGAACGAACTAAGAGACATGGAGGATCTCACTGCCACCTTGAACAACAGGGAGGAGGCCTTCTGGGAGACCTGGAGACCTCGGCAACACTTATATACACGGATGCTTATCTCCGTGAGTTTGCACAGTCTGATTGACCCATTCGGCTGCCTTACTCTCCAGTCGGGGGGCGCTACCCTTCCCTACTCTACTCTTCTCCACTTTCTGCCATTCGCCCAATACTCCACTATGCTTTTACCCTTCATCTCCCTGCCTCTCGTCTCACTCCCCTCTTTCCCTGGTCCTTATCCCTTTCCCCCTCCTAGGGTTGTCAGACCCTCTACCTCTCCCCTCCCCCCCACCCTCGTTCACACCCCTTCCCCATAATCTTACCCAATCATGGGCTGTTCTGATCAGATACTGTGAATATCCTGATGTGCATTACTTATTTCATGTGTCCCATGTTTGGGCCCACCTGGCCTTTGGGTTGCCTTGCCTCCCAAACAACTGTTTAAACTTAAAAAAAAAAAAAAAAAAAAAAGTTATTGTATTGTATAGCTTTGCATACGTTATTATCAGTTCCAGGTCGCGCAAGTATTTGTTAGGATGCCTCCCCAGCTTCACACACCGATTTTATCTCTATACCGTGTTTTCTTTATACGCTCTGTTTACTGTGTGGGGCTGGGGTATCTGATATGTTTACCTCATCTCATGATCACGTTGATCTTTCTGTCTGATTATTACTATGTATCTCTGCTATATGTGGTAATTGTTAAATGCACTTTCTATTGACATAAAAAGAATTACAAAAAAAAAAAAAAAAACAGAAAATCAACTTACAACTGATAAATCTAAAAATGGGCATAACATGCACAGATAATCCTTCAATACACTCTCCTCATGTTATGCCCTTTGTGGTGTCCATCGCATGAAATGTTTTTCAACTCCTCAAATTAGGCCCCTTTCACATGGGCAATCCGATCAGGTTCTCCTGTCAGTTTTTTGTTTGAAGTATGATAAGACTATTATAACCACCATTGTCCTTCAATTTACATGGTTGATTAATGGCAAAAAACTTTGAAATCATGATAATATTTCTTTGGTTTGACTCTGTTTGCCGCAGATTAGATATTATCAGATTAGAACAGTGTGCATAATGTTTGTCTGAATGGGAATATAAGGTGTGTTCTGTTTTAGATGTCCTTTATGCTTTGACATACTTAGGTATCGTCACCTCCTAACTTTGCACAATCCACAGGCAGCTTAACTCTTCAATAAATACAGACATTGAATCCAACACAATTTTACTTCAGATAATTGCAGTAAAGAAGATGTTTTTCAAGTCTTTTGAAGTGTATGACAACAATGGCTATCCTAAGTCCTGTATTTGTAAAGTACTAGCAGTGAATGAAGAAACATATAAGAAAGCGGAAAGATCTAGCTAGGACTGAACTAACTAGCACTAGACAGCAGGGAGCTAGAAGGACATACCAAATCACATATTAAGTTAAAACAATGTAGTGACTCTAAGCTGCCACTAGATGTCAGCATACCACAGAACAATAATAATCTGATGCAGTTCAATTCAACACTATGTATTATGTGATTCTTAGCCATAAATTGCTTTTTTTTACTTTTTTAATCTTTTTTTCCATCTCATTGATGCTAATCTTCTCCAGCTTCTTTCTGTCTGCATACACTCCAGAATCAGCTTTATATTTTTGCTCCGAACCTTCTTGATAGTGACATTGGTGACCCACACCTGCAAAATCTGTGTGGGCATGGTAGCTTGTAGTCTACATCAGGGGTGAATGTGACAAGGTTACCCTTCAGGAGCACAAATGGCATGTTAAATATTTTATTTAGTGACTGGGTTTAGATATGCGAATGTACTGACCTGCATGTAAAATTATATTAACCACTTGAGCCCCGGACCATTATGCTGCCTAAGGACCAGAGGTCTTTTTCCAATTTGGCACTGCGTCGCTTTAACTGCTAATTGCGCGGTCATGCAATGCTGTACCCAAACGAAATTTGCGTCCTTTTCTTCCCACAAATAGAGCTTTCTTTTGATGGTATTTGATCACCACTGCGGTTTTTATTTTTTGCGCTATAAACGGAAAAAGACCGAAAATTTTGAAAAAAAATGATATTTTCTACTTTTTGTTATAAAAAAAAATCCAATAAACTAAATTTTAGTCATACATTTAGGCCAAAATGTATTCGGCCACATGTCTTTGGTAAAAAAAATGTCAATAAGCGTATATTTATTGGTTTGCGCAAAAGTTATAGCGTCTACAAACTAGGGTACATTTTCTGTAATTTACACAGCTTTTAGTTTATGACTGCCTATGTCATTTCTTGAGGTGCTAAAATGGCAGGGCAGTACAAACCCCCCCAAATGACCCCATTTTGGAAAGTAGACACCCCAAGGAAATTGCTGAGAGGCATGTTGAACCCATTGAATATTTTTTTTTTGTCCCAAGTGATTGAAAAATGACAAAAAAAAAAAATATTTACAAAAAGTTGTCACTAAATGATATATTGCTCACACAGGCCATGGGCCTATGTGGAATTGCACCCCAAAATACATTCAGCTGCTTCTCCTGAGTATGGGGATACCACATGTGTGGGACTTTTTGGGAGCCTAGCCGCGTACGGGGCCCCGAAAACCAATCACCGCCTTCAGGATTTCTAAGGGTGTAAATTTTTGATTTCACTCTTCACTGCCTATCACAGTTTCGGAGGCCATGGAATGCCCAGGTGGCACAAAACCCCCCAAAATGACCCCATTTTGGAAAGTAGACACCCCAAGCTATTTGCTGAGAGGCATGGTGAGTATTTTGCAGCTCTCATTTGTTTTTGAAAATGAAGAAAGACAAGAAAAAACTTTTTTTTTTTTCATTTTTCAATTTTCAAAACTTTGTGACAAAAAGTGAGGTCTGCAAAATACTCACTATACCTCTCAGCAAATAGCTTGGGGTGTCTACTTTCTAAAATGGGGTCATTTGGGGGGGTTTTGTGCCACCTGGGCATTCCATGGCCTCCGAAACTGTGATAGGCAGTGAAGAGTGAAATCAAAAATTCACGCCCTTAGAAAGCCTGAAGGCGGTGCTTGGTTTTCGGGGTCCCGTACGCCGCTAGGCTCCCAAAAAGTCTCACACATGTGGTATCCCCGTACTCAGGAGAAGCAGCAGAATGTATTTTGGGGTGTAATTTCACATATTTCCATGGCATGTTTGAGCAATATATCATTTAGTGACAACTTTGTGCAAAAAAAAAAAAAAAAAAAAAATTTGTCTCTTTCCCGCAACTTGTGTCGCAATATAAAATATTCCATGGACTCGACATGCCTCTCAGCAAATAGCTTGGGGTGTCTACTTTCCAAAATGGGGTCATTTGGGGGGGTTTTGAACTGTCCTGGCATTTTATGCACAACATTTAGAAGCTTATGTCACACATCACCCACTCTTCTAACCACTTGAAGACAAAGCCCTTTCTGACACTTATTGTTTACATGAAAAAGTTATTTTTTTTTGCAAAAAAATTACTTTGAACCCCCAAACATTATATATTTTTTTAAAGCAAATGCCCTACAGATTAAAATGGTGGGTGTTTCATTTTTTTTTTTTCACACAGTAATTGCGCAGCGATTTTTCAAACGCATTTTTTGGGGAAGAAACACACTTTTTTAAATTTTAATGCACTAAAACACACTATATTGCCCAAATGTTTGATGAAATAAAAAAGATGATCTTAGGCCGAGTACATGGATACCAAACATGACATGCTTTAAAATTGCGCACAAACGTGCAGTGGCAACAAAATAAATACATGTTTAAAATCCTTCAAAAGCCTTTACAGGTTACCACTTTAGATTTACAGAGGAGGTCTACTGGAAAAATTACTGCCCTCGATCTGGCCTTCGCGGTGATACCTCACATGCATGGTGCAATTGCTGTTTACGTTTGACGACAGACCGCCGCTTGCGTTCGCCTTAGCGCGAGAGCAGGGGGCGACAGGGGTGCTTTTTTTTTTTTTTTTTTTTCTTTATTATTTTTTTGCTTTTTTAATCTTACTTTTAAACTGTTCCTTTCATATTTTTTTTTAATTATTTTTATTGTTATCTCGGGGAATGTAAATATCCCCTATGATAGCAATAGGTAGTGACAGGTACTCTTTTTTGAAAAAATTGTGGTCTATTAGACCTTAGATCTCTCCTCTGCCCTCAAAGCATCTGACCACACCAAGATCGGTGTGATAAAATGCTTCCCCAATTTCCCAATGGCGCTATTTACATCCGGCGAAATCTAAGTCATAAAATGCTCGTAGCTTCCGGTTTCTTAGGCCATAGAGATGTTTGGAGCCACTCTGGTCTCTGATCAGCTCTATGGTCAGCTGGCTGAATCACCGGCTGCATTCTCAGGTTCCCTGTTGAGACAGGAGAGCCAGAGAAAAAAACGGAAGATGGTGGGGGGGGGGGGGCATTCCCTCCCACGGCTTGTAAAAGCAGTCTAGAGGCTAATTAGCTGCTAGGATTGCTTTTACATGAAAGCCGACCGCTGGCTGAAAAGAATGATACCAAGATGATACCTAAACCTGCAGGCATCATTCTGGTATAACCACTCAAAGTCGTGAATGGCGTACCTGAAGACAAAAAAATGGTTAACAATAAAGCACAGTAAACAGTAAAGTATAAATAATTACATACCTGAAAAACAAACATGATAAAACATAATAACAATAACAATAAAACATTGCAGAATAGAATACAGTAAAAAAGAGCAGAACAATAGAGAGAGAGAATAGAGAGAGGGAGAACAATAAAACGACAACTATTTTTTTTTATTTCATATATTTTTTTTTTTTTACACTTTTTTTGTAACTAACTTTTATAACTGTAACCGGTTCCAGGTTCGGGTCTCTCAAAATGTGATGGCATCTTGGGAGACCCTGTGAAAGTGTGTCTAGTCTGTGCAATGCTGTACCCTACGCTAATACTCAACTAGTGTATGGTAGCGTTCAAAACATTCACCAATGCAAAGACCAGGATTGTCAGGACAGGAGGGACAATAATAGCGGGTGTCACGCCTATATCCGCGCTTGCTGCAGACACTACCTCTTTTTTGGGGGGGTTCGTTGGGTAGGGGTACTCGGGAGGACATAAAAATGCCTCTCATGCAGCCGACTGCATTTGGTTGGGGATGTGAATGGGGGAAGTACGGGCGCTGCAGAAGTGGTGGGCTCCCAATTAGGATTGGCGAATGCAGCAGGAAGGGCACTATGGGCACGACAGGCCTGTGTTTGTCTTTTTGGTGGCAGCGGGACACTACTTGTGCTTGCCACCTCACCAGCTTGAACTGCACTTATGGGACTCGCCACGTCACCAAGTGTTACTGCAGTGCTGGTTTGACTATGACCGGGGTGTACTACGCCGCTGGTGCTTGCCAGTTCCCCAAAACGCTACCAAAAAAACTGTTAGCGATCGCAGGGATCAGGCCTGATTCTGCGAACGCTGCAGTTATGCGTTTAGAGTTTTGTAAGTGACAGTGATCGATCGATACTGCACTTGGGTGGGCTGGGCCAGGCGGAGGGGCAAAACGCAGGTGCTAGCAGGTATCTGGGCTGATCCCGCTAACACTGCGTTTTTGGGAACCCTAAACTGCTGGGGACGCTAGTATAGATCTGATCGGATCAGATATTGATGCGATCAGATACTATACCACTAAGGGAGGTGTATGCTGCGTGCCTGGGTGTTAGCGGTACTGGCGCTAACCTGACGCTGCCTGGGGCTGGTGCTTGCCAGTTCCCCAAAATGCTACCAAAAAAACTGTTAGCGATCGCAGGGATCAGGCCTGACTCTGCGAACGCTGCAGTTATGCGTTTAGTGTTTTGTAAGTGACAGTGATCGATCGATACTGATCTTGGGTGGGCTGGGCGGAGGGGCAAAACGCAGGTGCTAGCAGGTATCTGGGCTGATCCCGCTAACACTGCGTTTTTGGGAACCCTAAACTGCTGGGGACGCTAGTATAGATCTGATCGGATCAGATATTGATCCGTTCAGATACTATACCACTAAGGGAGGTGTATGGTGCGTGCGTGGGTGTTAGCGGTACTGGCGCTAACCTGACGCTGCCTGGGGCTGGTGCTGGTGCTTGCCAGTTCACCAAAATGCTACCAAAAAAACTGTTAGCGATCGCAGGGATCAGGCCTGACTCTGCGAACGCTGCAGTTATGCGTTTAGTGCCTTGTAAGTGACAGTGATCGATCGATACTGCACTTGGGTGGGCTGGGCGGAGGCGCAAAACGCAGGTGCTAGCGGGTATCTGGGCTGATCCCGCTAACACTGCGTTTTTGGGAACCCTAAACTGCTGGGGACGCTAGTATAGATCTGATCGGATCAGATATTGATGCGATCAGATACTATACCACTAAGGGAGGCGTATGCTGCGTGCGTGGGTGTTAGCGGTACTGGCGCTAATCTGACGCTGCCTGGGGCGACGCATATCACCGCCGGGCGATCAGGGGGCTAAACCTTTATTCGGTAATAAACGGCGGGTGCCCTGACACTATAAAAAATAAACGAACTAACCAGCGTCAACCGTAACGGTTATACGGTGATCAGTGGTGAAAGGGTTAACTAGGGGGCAATCAAGGGGTTAAAACATTTATTAGGTAGTATATGGGGGTCCCTGACGCTATAAAACGCTGACGGCGAACCTAAATATTTACCTCACTAACTAGCGTCACCAGCGACACTAATACAGCGATCAGAAAAATGATCGCTTAGCGACACTGGTGACAGGGGGTGATCAAGGGGTTAAAACTTTATTAGGGGGGGTTAGGGGGGTACCCTAGACCTACAGGGGGGTAACAGTAACTGTCCCAACACTGTAACTGTCACAAACTGACACCTAGCAGTAATCAGAAAAAAAAAAAAAAAACCTGCTGGTGTCAGTTTGTGACAGGGGGGGGGGGGTGATTGGGGGGGGATCGGGGGGCGATCGGGGTGTTTTATATGCCTGGCATGTTCTACTGTGTGTGTGTGTGTTGGTGCACTCACATAGATGTCTTCTCTCCTCGGGCCGGAACGGAAAATACCGACCCGAGGGGAGATGACATCACTTCCTTTGCTGCTGTTTAGCATACAGCAGCAAAGGAGTGTTCTCATTGGCCGGCGGCGATCGCGAGGGGGGGGCCACGAACGGATGGCCTCCCCCTCGTCTCTGATCGCCGGGGGACAGAACGGGACCGCCTCGGGTGGCGGGGGGGGGTCCGATCGGACCCCCCACCCGCGGGAGGCAAATCACGTACCATGTACGTGATTTTGCCTGCCCGTGCCGCCTTGCCGACGTACATCGGCGTGAGGCGGTCCTTAAGTGGTTAAAATATACTGTAAAGAAAACCAGCCCTGAGGCAAATAACTAGACTGTTATTGGTGACTAGTTCCACAAATTCTCTTTAGTCCACATTCACATTGGGCTGATTTGGCATGCGATTTAACATGTCAAATCACATGCCAAAACGGCGGCTATTGCCGGCAATGGCACTGTACGAATCGGCTTTACGGCGCTGCACCGATTCTCAAAGGTTGTTCTTGTACTACTTTTGGCGACTTTGGGGGCGATTTGAATAGACATCTGTGCATGATCCCGCACAGTTGTCTGTCAAATCGCCCTCAAAGTCAGACTGCATTGCTGGTTTGAAATTGTGTGAGTTCAGCTGAGCTTGCACGATTTCAAACACACATCAGTGTGAACCAAGGCTAATGCCGTGTACACACGAGTGGACTTTTCGACCGGACTGGTCCGACGGACCGAGTCCGGCAGACAAGTCGACCATGTGTGGGCTTCATTGGACCTGCAGCGGACTTTTTCGGTCGAAAATCTGACGGACTTTAGATTTGGAACATGCTTCAAATCTTTCCGACGGACTCGAGTCCGGTTGAAAAATCCGCTCGTCTGTATGCTAGTCCGACGGACAAAAACCCACGCTAGGGCAGCTATTGGCTACTGGCTGTCAACTTTCTTATTTTAGTCCGGTCATACGTCATCACGTACGAATCTGTCAGACTTTGGTGTGATCATGTGTAGGCAAGTTTGGTCGTTAGAAAGTCTGTCGAAAGTCCGTCGTAACTCCTTGGAAAGTCCGTCTGACCTTTGTTGTTGAAAAGTCCGACCGTGTGTACGCGGCATAAGAGATACTATTCCAGAAGTCAAACACTTGATTTGCCTATTTTAGGCCAGTGACTGAAATATTGAGGTTAGTGAAGCAACATAATAGTCAGGTAACAAGCATTTCCAGAAGGATAGAGGGAGCAATAGTCATTTCCAAACTTTACTCATACAAGGTTTGTTTTAAATAAAAAATGCAAATGATAGGTAAAGTTCCTTAGACACTGGTAGCATTAGGAGGAAGCTCATTAGTACGAGTTCTTTTGGTTCGATATAACGTTGTACCCGCTGTGGAGTACAACAGTGTTTATGCAATTAAAAAAATAATTAAAAATAGCAAAGGCAATTTAAAATTAATGAATCCCTTATTTGTATAACATTGCCACTTGCTCAAGGAAAAAAGGAAAAACATTTGACTCCGTTCACTTCCCTGTTATCATTTTATATTTAATGTATGTGGTTTAATATTTACCTTTTATTATTTCATGTGGTTTAATTATTATTACCTTTTTTATATATTCAGTTTGTATTTTTTTTTTTAACTGACATGTTTAGACTTTCTTCTATTCTGGGCTTTTGTTTTAATTTAGCATAATAAGTTACCATTCATGTATAAACAAGTGGTTGCAAATTGACCACTAGAGGGCGTACATTAGCTTTTGCAAAAAATAAATTGAAGCACAGAGCACTGGATCTCAGCATCATACTTATGTTTTATGACTCTCAAAACATCTCCACATCCACTGTGGAAGGAAGTCCACAAAAAAAATCTTGTGGACGGGTATAAGGATTGCAACTAGACTTTTTAAAAAAAAAATGTATTTGTTTTGTTTTTTTCCCTATTCAAATGCAGTTTAATTGTATATCGAATCAAAAACCCCAAGAAAGTTCTTTTTGAAAATCTTTCTTTAAGCTGACCCATTGGGTTACAGTCTGATTGCACAATATACTAAGCTTAAACTGAGTCAAATATCAAAACATAAGAAAATAAGAAAGAATACATTGTTAGTTATGTGGCTACAAAAACACAAAATTAAAATGTCAACTCATAATACTGTTTAATAATAATAATAAACTCATAATAACTCATAAAAACTCATAATACTTATAATAATATACTCATTATAATGTTTAATACAACCTATGCCTCATCCAAATTTTAAGAATATTATGGGTCTTATGTAAGCCCACTAAGCTGCATGACTACCTGATAATAGGCTACATACTGCATAATTAAATGTACTTCTCTCTCACCCCTGCTCATTTGACGGTAGAGAGAGCAATTACCATTCATTTTCTTTCTGATACAGCTCAACACTGTACTCTTCTAGTAAAGAAGTATTAGATCCTCAGATTAACATCACCCTTAGGTGTATGTAAACCTTACATATGAATTTTTCTGATTTGCCTTCTTTTGACCAGTTAAACCTTTTGTTATATCTGTTCAGTGAGTGCAAATAATACCAGTTGATCCTGCCAGAAATATTAGGAGCTGATAACGTCCTGTGTTCTCTGTCTTTACTGACTGTTATCAGTTAGCTTTGTCCCCAGCTATCTCAATAGACAGCAAAAATACCCTCCTTATGTTATAAAGAAGAGGAGGGGTGGGTGTGTTCTAGTCCTGTGATTGGTTGACAACAATGTTCCTCCATAGATACAGTACAGAGAATGAGTATTGTCACCCAAACACAGGAAAGAATTTACTTTCCGAATCACCAGGTAAAAAAAAAAAGCAAAGTTTGTGATTAATCTCCCCAATAAGAAAATAATTGTAAAAAAGAAATAGAAATCACTAAAGTTGACATCACTGCTATAGAGATCTTCACTTTTTTTCTGGGTTCCGTTATAAGTGACTGCCCTGCTGCATTGTGAACACAGGTCAGCCATTTGGCACGGGTGCCATTTAATGAATGCTTTGCGCTTTCTCAATGAATGCAAAGCAGAATCCAGCTGCCCTTAGCTTAGGCATGCAGGCAGGAGGGTGTGGATAGCTAAGAAAACCCCTCCTGAGGACATTTGCTTAGGCCTGGAAACCAGGACGTAACTGAATTAATGGAAAAAATATGTTTAAATCAAGTGCAGCAGGTGCCAGCAGCCACCACCTCACCTTGTGAGTTTTGCCACAAGTCATCTCCTCGATCGGCCCTCAGAAGGGGACCCAGTGCCCTACAACATCGCTAGGAGCCTGAACCAGCACCTGGGATTTGAAAGGGCTTACCTAGATTGGAGTCCATGGCGCAGAGATGTACGCTCACCCTTGCAAATGGACACAGCCCATGGTAACAAAGAGATAAGCTACCAGGGCTGTGAATGTGTGCACAGGGCTTGACAGCAATTTGCCAAAGGATAGTCAAAGTAAAGCAGTAGTCAGGGATTCCAGAAGCCAGAATAAACGATAAGCAGAGCCAGGGTCAGAAGCCGGAGTCAGTCTTGGAACGCTGTAACTAGAACACAGGAACACAGGAATACTGGAACACAGGAACACAGGAACACAGGAACACAGGAACACAGGAACACAGGAACACAGGAACACAGGAACACAGGAACACAGGGACCTTAGGCAAAACAGAAGACAATGAACAGACAAAGCCCTCAGAGTGAGGCAGTGTTTTATACCCACCTGATTGGATAAACTGCCTCAGCTGAACCAGGAGTCACAGGTACTAATTGCAACAAGATCCAGAGTATGGACCTAGTATTTCATGCAAAACTAGGCAAAGCTGGAAAGCAGGCTGAAAGGAACTGAGGTGTGGCTTAGAGGCAAAGTAACAGGAGCACTAAACAAGCAGTCATAGGTTCAATACCTCTTTGAGCCACTTGGAGCATGATCATGCCTGGCCTTCTGCATGGCACGTTAGGGACCGTGACAGTTCCCTCCCCTTAAGAATGCCCTCAGAGCATGGAACAGCCTTATTTCCTTTGGGCTTTCTTTGTTTTAGAAGTTCCAGCTGGGGAGACTTTCGTTGCTCGCAAGGCTCTTTCAAAATTCTTCAGGTCCTGCTTACGGACTATGGTGCCATTTGAGGCATACGTACAGTCAGGAGGTAGCGGGGACACAAGCACAGGAACTTCTAGCTGGAACATGGGCACAGGGACATCAGACCGAGCAGCAGGTGCCGGAACATTAGACTGGGTAGCAGGCACTGATTCAGGGGTGGCAGGAAGGATCCTAGTAGTACCCACTTGCTAAAACTTTGGCCGAGGTGGACGAGTTGGGCAGAGAGAGATAAGGTGCCCTCTTACTCCACAATAAAAACAGAGTCCACAGCCTCTCCTCCGCTCTCTCTCTCCCTTAGACAGCTTGGACCGGATGGACTCAATCTCCATGGGTTCCACATCATCCAGGGTAGGAGTGGGTAAAACCTCAGGAGCGTCTAGGCTTTGAGGGGTTAGGGCTTCATAACTTGGCACAGACTGGGATGGCTTGGAGTCGTATCTGTACAGGGTATTCCTGTCCCTGGGTACCCGTAGGCCACGTGAACTAGGAGCAGACTTGGGAACACTGGTTTTCTTAGAAACTGTAATATAAGAGTCCAGAGCAAACATGAAAGCTTCCCAGCTGTCCAGAACTGGACTCTTCTCCTGTAATAGCTGAAAAGCCCATATCTTGATTAGCCAAGTGAGCAGATTGATGGATGCGCAAACCTTTATAAAGTCAGAGGCATAGGTCCTAGGTTTAAGAGCAAACAACAGCTCGCAATCCATCCTAAAGTTCAAGAATGATGCACGATTCCCATCAAACTTCTCAGGCATCACAACAAACGGTTCAGGACATGCAGGTTCCAGGGTTGGGCGTACTGTGCCTTTAAACAATCAGACTTCTTGCTGCAACTCAGCAATGGTCTGGACCAAGCTGGAGACTTGCAGAGCAAGGGAGGTGAGCATCCTGTACATCTCTGCGGACTCCATGTTGGTCAGTTCATTATGAAAGGGCTTACCTAGGTTGGAGTCCATGGCACAGAGATGTACGCTCACCCTTGCAAATAGAAACAGCCCACAGTAACAAAGAGATAAGCTACCTGGGCTGTGAATCTGTGCACGGGAGCTTGACAGGAATTTGCCAAAGGATAGTCGAAGTGAAGCCATAGTGAGGGATTCCAGAAGTCAGAATAAACGATAAGCAGAGCTATGGTCAGAAGCCGGAGTCAGTCTTGGAATGCTGTAACTAGAACACAGGAACACAGGGATACTGGAACCTTAGGCAAAACAGGAGACAATGAACAGACAAAGCCCTCAGAGTGAGGCAGTGTTTTATATCCAGCTGATTGGATAAACTGCCTCAGCTGAACCAGGAGTGACAGGTACTAATTGCAACAAGTTCCAGAGTATGGCCCTAGTATTTCATGCAGAACTAGGCAAAGCTGCAAAGCAGACTGAAAGGAACTGAGGTGTGGCTCAGAGGCAAAGTAACAGGAGCACTAAACAGGCAGTCATATGTTCAATACCTCTTTGAGCCACTTGGGGTGTGACCACGCCTAGCCGTATGCATGGCACGGTAGGGACCGTGACAGGATTATCGTTGTGTCATCGCACAGAGGATTGGTGAGAGGGTGCAAACCCAACATCCTTCTTGACACCATACTGACACTGCATGCAGACACCAATTTCCCTTTTTAGTGTCACGGGATTCTTGTTTGAAGCTGCCACCTCTAGTAGTTTGCCTTTTTAAATCTCTACCTAACGGAACATTCTAGAAGATTACTGCTCCATGCAAGCTTGCTTAAACCTACTCTTTTAAAACAAGTGCCCCACCGTTTGCTAGCAGAGGACAGTAGTATTCTTCACCTCAGGACCTGCAACATTACAGAACTGTGCTTACTGTACTTGTGCAACCCTTTTCTTTTCATTGTGTGTTTGCCTCTCAAAGGTGTTTACAGCCCTGAAGGAGCTGAGAAGTTGACAATCTTCTCTCCTCCCTCTCAGCGCCTGTGTTAAGGGCATATAGATTACTGCCCTTTCTATACCTGCAGTTGCTAAATAATGAAGGTTGTCTTTTCTAATGTATTAGTTATTTGTAGCAAGGTTTAACAGTGTTGTAAGTTTCCATATACTTTAAACCATGCTAATATATTCAACTTGTTTATCACTACCAGTATCTGTCTATTTTTGGTGATAATCCACAGCCAGTATAACGATATTTACCACATGTGCCCCTAAATGTGTTTGCAGTAATTTTATTTAACCGGGTGTGTCAGAGGGGCTGATATCATTCTTGGAGTTGAGGCGGAGATCAGAGAATCCGAATTCACCAAGCGGCTCCTTTGGGGGTGGCGTTACACGTGGGGGCTCATCCAGGATCCTCTTTTCTACTAGTAAATCTCCAAGAAAACACCCCAGAGAGTGTCAAGATGGACCCTTCCGCTGCAACCCAGTGGTGTGAAGAGAAAAATGGTAATTGGGAGTCAAGTGTTGTAATCGACATCCCTGGGGTGGCCTGGACTGAGAAATGGAACAGTCAAGCCGTGAAGACACTAGTCCCAGATTAGAAGGCGTGGGTTATAGACATCAAACCAGATCAAGAGAACACCCGCATGTATGCCCTGATAGGGTAAAGAAAAGGGGTCCCTATTTGTTTCCAAAGGGCCAGTGTATGGTTGACTGACAATGTCGAAGCTTGTCTGATCCAGCTGGATGCACTGGATGTGAGCCCAGAAAGTTTGGGCCAAGCAGCATCATCGGAAGATGCTACCCCCACAGGCACCTGTAGCAATGATGGGACCCTTCGTGGAAAAGTGCCAAAAGAGTAACCCTACATACACTAGGTCTGGATATAGAAAACTGAGGGCTTTTTCAGCAACCAGTGCCAGCCAGAGAGAACAGCTTTGAGGAGTGGCTGGAGCAAGCCACTCAAGCTTTAGATGAATGGGACATTCCCAAGGCCCAGAAAAAACAGAGTTACTGAGAGCTTAAGGGGGCCTGCCTCAGAAGCCATTCGCAATTTAAAACTCAGCAAACAGGATTGTACTGCTCAGGACTACTTGAGTGTTCTGCAAGACGTGTTTGGGCGAACAGAAAAGGCATCTGACCTTATGTATCAGCTCGAACATACCTATCAGAATAAGGGGAAAAGCTATCTGACTATATGAGGCGTCTGGACAAGATAAGGCACCAGGTATTACTAAAAAAGGGATTGGATCCCAGGTCAGTAGATGAGGTTTGGGCACAATAGGTTTTGAGGGGAGCTCAACCCCTAGACCCTGTCACAATCCAGCTGACCGTAGAGTCTCTCTCATCTGGACTACAGTTCCCACAGTGCCGTGCCGCCTGACTAAGTCTATTGAACTCTTCCTACTTAGCAACTGCATCCTTTTGCTGTAATAGCTGTTCAGCACCACAGGGCAGCAGCTACAGGGAGCACCTGTAGCCAGTGTTTCTCTCACTCTCCATTTTTTGGCCACCTGGCTACATAGCCAACTCCCCTCTTGCACTTAAGATATGCTTTGGACTATGAGATGTGTAGTGTTCAAAGAGCAAGGCACATGATTTCAACTGATGTGCACTGCTTGTTCCATGCACATGGAAGAGGGGGGAAATGTAAGGTTCAGGAACTCACAGAGAATGTTACAAAGAGGCAAAAAAACACAGTTTATGAAAAATAGATTACAGGGGTATTTAGAAGTGGATGTGCATGGATTATTTATCTAGTCTAGTCCGGAATATTTATCTATCATTTAGTGTCACTTTAAAGTGGCTGTAAAGGCAGAGTAAAGGGGGTGGGGGGGGTAGAGAAGAGAGCCGGTGACTGACAGTCACCGGCTCTCTGCTCAGGGAGTTCTGAGAACTGAGCAGTGTTTGATTGCTCGGTTCTCAGTCTCAGAGCCGGCGGGCACAGATGCAGCATCAGACTGATGCTGCATTCACCTAGGTAAGTATGATTCTGAAAAAAACAAAGAACATACTTCTATTTAAATACTCATTTAGGGAATACACTGATTTCTAAAGACATGTACGTTGCTTCCTTCTGTCTCTTATCAGCATATTTTTATGATTAATGGGTGCCTTATCGATAGGAAAAGTGCAATTCAAGGTTTTTAAGTATAAGGCAACTTTGTAATCATCTTTGTTTTAACACCCTGGGGGACAGAGCAAATATTTGCTTTCTGTTAGCACTTGACACTGTAGTGAGTACTATGCACTCTGCAGATGGCAGGAAAGTTCAGACAACCTGTCCTGACAGCTGATATGTTGACAGTTAAGATGCAAGCGGTGACTTTAGCTAAGAATAACATTGATTAATTACCGTGTTATAGACAGGTAAATGTGATGCAGTTATACATTGTTAAAAAATGTGCAAAGCATAAAAAAAAGCAAATGTATTGTATTTCATTTTTTTTTCTTTTAAAGTATTCACATAAAATAGTATATTGTTTACTGTAATGTACATAACAAGGACTCTATATGACTGGATGTGAGGTAAATATAGTATGATTCAGTGGGAGTAGCAATTCATGCTAGTTAGGATTGGACATAATGATACCCAATGATGTGCCTTCTCTGGATGATACAATGGTAAGATGATCAAACTTAGATACTGTATAAATAAATATTGTACTAATAACCCAGGTGCGAAAGTAAAACTCTCACAAATGTTAACAATTCTAAATCAGCATATGATAAGAATTGCATAAGTAAAAGTTACCTTACAGTAGTATTAACCACTTAAGGACCGGGCCTATTTTTCAAACTTGTTGTTTACAAGTTAAAATCAGTTTTTAGCTAGAAAATTACTTAGAACCCCCAAACATTATGTTTTTTTTTCAGACACCGTAGAGATTAAAATGGCGGCCGTTGCAATACTTTATATCACACCGTATTTGCGCAGTAGTCTTACAAGCGCAATTTTTTGGGAAAAAATACACTTTTTTGAATTAAATACGACAACAGTAAAGTTAGCCCAATTTTTTTTATATTGTGAAAGATAATGTTACACCGAGTAAATTGATACCCAACATGTCATGCTTCAAAGTTGCGCCTGCTCGTGGAATGGCGACAAACTTTGACCCTTAAAAATCTCCATAGGCGACATTTAAAAATTTACCAGGTTACCAGTTTCGCGTTACAGAGCAGGTTTTTTTGCTAGAATTATTGCTCTCGCTCGAATAATTGTGGTGATACCTCACATGTGTGATTTGAACACCGTTTTCATATGCAGGCGCGACTTACATATGCGTTCGCTTCTGCGCGCGAGCTCGGCAGGACGGGGCGCTTTAATTTTTTTTTTAATATTATTCATTTTTAGTTTTTATTTTTTATTTTTAGACTGTCCTTTTTAAAAAAATACATTTTGGGTCACTTTTATTCCTATTACAAGGAATGTAAACATCCCTTGTAATAGAAAAAAAGCATGACAGGACCTCTTTAATTTGAGATCTGGGGTCAAAAAGTCCTCAGATCTCACATTTACACTAAAATGCATAAAAAAAGAAAATACCCCTTTAAGACTATTGGGCGGAAGTGACGTTTGACGTCGCTTCCGTCATCCAATGTTATAGAGCCGAGCAGGGGCCATCTTTCCCTTACTCGGCTGCATGCTACTGAGGGGATAGGATCGGATCGTCTCCGTCGCTACTGGCGACTCTAGTAAGAGGCTGAGACTACTGGAGCGTGGCAAGAGGGGGGACCTCTCCCGCCACCAATAAAAGTTATCTCGCAGTGAATCTTCCACAGTAATCTAAAAGCGGACCCCCCGCCATTAAAGAAAATAACAAGGTCATGGCAGCTATCTGCTGCCATAACACTGGTATTCTACGTCAAAGTACCGACGTACAAGAACGGCGGTTTGCAGGAAGTAGTTAAACCCTCAATGTTTTTTTAGGTTGACATATTGAGCATAATAAAATAAACATTCCCCAGTAAACATTCTTACAATCTTACTGCAGCAGTCTTCACATAAAAGAGTTAACAGTGGGCAGTGATGTCTCCAGCCAGTCTGTTAGCTTGAAGAAGGGAGGGGAAAGGAGGTGGCAGGAGCAGCGATGTGCCTTGCCATCCTAGGCTATGGAGCTGTGTGTTTCTATTGATGCACACAGTGCGGGGAGACACAGTTCTAGTTTCTGCATGCAGGGATGGCTCCATAGGACACTGCAAGAGAAAGGAGCCACCCTGAAACAGGAAAACGTGAGGTAGACATCATAGCCCCAGAATAAAGTGGGACATAAGCAAAGATTAAAAGTTGAAGAAGCTGCATACTCAGTAAGTAAATAAGTCAGCTGCAGATAGTTGGAGTTTAATTTTTCACTTTAAATGAAAAATCATATGACAAAATGATCAGTGCATCCAAAGACATTTACTGCTGAAGTTATACACAAATCTCATGCCCTGAGCCTCACAATTGGCCACTGAGGCTTCCCTTCACAATAAAGGACCAATAAGGAGGCTAATAAATAAGCAGGGCTTGTACCAAGCTGGAGAGTTACACGAAAAGCTGAGATGCTTCTAACTTCAGCTGCCTTCGGTTCTGGCTAGGCTGATTGTTTTGGCCTTTGCATTGCCCTGATTTCCGATACATTTACTTTAGGAGGATTGTAAAGTGTTTTTGTACTACTATTATTTACTGTATTTATCATTGGGTTTTTATTTATTTTTTAATCAAAGAAGAAATGTTAAATATATATAATGTCTAGACTTGCATCCAGCAGGTTGCAAATATAAGGAAGCTACCTAAACACCACACTGAAAGTTATGAACCCTGTCTTATGCTGTCCATACACTAGACAAAAAATTGGTCGAAATTTGGTCATTCGGACAGTTTGTTCGTTTTTTGGCCAGTTAATGGGCACAATTCGGCAATCGGTTGGGACGTTTTTGAGTCAACAAAACGAAGGACAAGTTTCAAAATTTTCTGCCAAACAAACGATAAATTGAAAGGTTAATGTGTTTCCTGTCCAAACTGTTTGCACTAGGTATATGTGAAAAAAACTAACAAAAAATGGATTTATTTATGTCCATTGAATGATTTATTGGTCATTACATGATGGCACTATCGTTTGCTCCCACGGCTGAGTGTTTCGAAAATGGGTTAGAATGATTTTTCGTACAGTATATGATCAGTATTAGTGTTGGCCTGTTTTATTACCAGAATGCACTGAAAATATAGTATTATAAAACCTGTATTTAAAGTTGGTTTGTATATCTATCCATCTATAGATAGATAGATAGATAGATAGATAGATATATACAGGGCTTTTTTCCAGAGAATAGGTGCAGGAACTCAACCATGCCCACCACACTCACATACATGCCAAAAAGGCATCAAATAGTAGCTCTTCCCTCTGCATACAACCCCCTTCCTCCACTGCCCTCATTTTTTCCCCCCTCCTTAAAAGCTCCACCATCTGTCATATATCTTACCTTTGTTGCAACATTAAGCTGAAACACCTATCCGGCTGTAGTACCTCCCAGCATACTATACTATACTACAGTCACTTGCAAGGGAGATTATGCAGTAGGAGCATCAACAACTGGTCACCAGGGAAAAAATGGAGACCACAGAGGATGCAGCCTACCACGCACCCTCTCCTGCCCATGACTGCACTGAACCCTGGGCACCTGTTCTGTATCTCCCTTGTCCCTGTCCGGCACTTAGTGGGATCTGCGCAGGAGATCTGTCCTGTGAAAACTACTGGAAGATGAGCTATCACTTGTAAACGCAGAAGCTGGACTTCAGTGTTACCAAGTGATAGTGGTGAGCAGGGAGCAGAAAGCCTGAGCCAGAGGTGGTGGAACTGAGTTCCCCCTAGTTCCTGCTGTAAGAAAAAAAGCCCTGGATATATAGATAGATAGATATCTATCTATATATCAATATATAAACTAGCACTGTGAACAACATGTGTCATATACATTTGAAAAAAAAAAAAAAAGCATACCCTGTTCTATCAGACTGACATTTAAAGTGTGTTGTTGTACAGGATTACTTTTAAAGTGTGTCCCCTACTGTCCTAGAATCTTCTTATTAATCCTAATAATAAAATGCCTACTTTCCAAACAAATACACTGCCTGCCCTGTCCAAGCAAACCCATTAAATAAAGTGCACCTGTGCCAGACTGTGGGCAATAAACCATTTACATATTCTTAATAAGTGGTAACAACTAAAAAATACCCTTGCAGCAGGGCTGCCCGCACTGCAAAAGTTAAATGCTTGTTAAGTGTATGGGTGCAAGCATAAGGTTTAATACTTACCCTATTCCTTGCTGCAGCAGGGTCCCTCCAGCCATGTGACTGGTCATGCAATGCCTCCCAAGAGGGCTGTTGGGCTGCCAAGGTCAGCTCTTAGTGCCCCTTCACACTATGGCATTGCTCTAACATCTGTAAGCAAGGTGTGTTGGGGTGATATTCAGGATGAATGGCAACCCATCTCTCCAACTTGTAGCCCCATGTGGTACAGTAAAGCTTGCTGTAATACAGGCGTTAGGCCAAGCCAGTATCTAGCTGCTGATGAGAACAAGACCTCACAGAACAAAAGTGTTGTGAACTTGCTTGTGATCCCTGGATATAGTAGCTTTCAGGAGCACGAAGGGCCAATAGAAGGGTGATCTCTCCTGCAGGATGGCAACCTCCCTTTCCTTGCTTTCAGTTTAGCCTTTTAACCACTTGCCGACCAGCTGCCGTCATTATACTGCGGTAGGTCGGCTCGTTCCCGCAAATCGTCGTACCGGTAGGGCGGTCCCTTTAACAGCTATAGCAGGAGTTCACATGTCCGCTGCACGGCGGGGGAGCTGATGCACGTGCCGGCGGCCGCAATGTCGGCCGGCCACCCGCGATCGCTCCACAGAGAGCCAGAACGGGGATCTGTCAATGTAAACAAACAGATCCCCGTTCTGTCAGGAAAGCACAGAGTGATCGTCTGTTCCTAGTGATTAGGAACAGCGATCTCTCTGTACTCCCAGCCAGTCTAATCCCCCCACAGTTAGAAATACCTCCCTATGGAACACTTAACCCCTTGATCGCTCCCTAGTGTTACCCCCTTCCCTGCCAGTGCCATTTATACAGTATTTTTATAGCACTGATCGCTGTATAAATGTCACTGGTCCCAAAAAAGTGTCAGATCTGTCTGCCGCAATGTCGCAGTCCCGCTAAAAAATGCTGATCACCGCCATTACTAGTAAAAAAAAAAAATAATAATAAAATTCCATAACTCTATCACTTATTTTGTAGACGCTATAACTTTTGCGCAAACCAATCAATATATGCTTATTGCAAATTTTTTTACCAAAAATATGTATAAGAACACATATTGGCCTAAACTGATGAAGAAATTTGTTTTTTGTTTTTGTTTTTGGGGATATTTATTTTAGCAAAAAAGTAAAAAATATTGTTTTTTTTTTTTTCAAAATTGCCGGTCTTTTTGTTTATAGTGCAAAAAATAACAACCACAGAGATGATCAAATAACACCAAAAGAAAGCTCTATTTGTGGTTAAAAAAAGGACATAAATTTTGTTTGGGTACAAGATCGCATGACCGCGCAATTGTCAGTTAAAACGACGCAGTGCCGTATCGCAAAAAATGGCCTGGTCATTAAGGGGGGAAATTCTTCCAGTCCTTAAGTGGTTAAGTATAATCAAAGGCATTTTTTTAGTTTTTGGTAATGTGAGAGGTTGGTAAACACCTGTCAGGTTTCTTGTCTGTTTTGTTTACCGTTATCAACAAAAGTAGAAGTGAAAGAAAATCCCAACATTCTGGTTTTCACCAAAACAGTAATATGGGCAAATCTTGCAATGGGAACACTAGTTCTGGTATGCTTGGTGACAACACTTTGGAGGGAATTCCTCTCACCTCTTGTATTGGCTAAAGGAAAGGAAGGGAAATCACTCCAATGGGACACAGATTACAAAAATAAAAACACTGACAAGGGTTATAACCCCCCTTACTAAAATGGTTTTGCCTATAGTTTTGATTTTATGCTCAAGTTATTAGTATATTTTCTTAATTTCCTACATTCTTGTTTAGTATAACTGAAGCAGCTTTCTATACTTCTGTGCTTCATCCATTGGAAAGCTAGGACATTCCACCCAAGAAAGTCATCATCTTTTATCCCCCATAATAACAAGCCATGAGGGTGCAGGTACACAGCCCCAAACACATACTGTCTGCATTTGGGGCCGTGCACCCGCACTTGCATGGCTGTCAAATTGGGCGTAGCGGCTGTGTCTGTGCAGCCGCCTGCATGGGGATGCACAGAATACCTGTGCATTCCCACACGGGGGAACACAGCACTCACGCAGTCGTATGCTATAGTTTTCCTGTGTGATTGGGGCTTTACAGATGTAGGTTGTGAAATGCATAGTTGCCAACATTGTAAAAAAATTTATAGGGACACTTTTTTGTCTGTAGGTGGTTTAAACTAATTAGTGGGCGTGGCTTAAATGGGCGTGGGTCAATGGGTGTGGTCCGAGTCTGAGATGAACGAGGGATGGAGGGAGAAAGAAAGAGATAGGGAGGGAAGGGGGAGAAGGAAGGAAAAAAGAGGGATGGAGGGACAGCAGGCCCAGATCCTACACCACAATAGAAATATATGTATGTCAGAAAGTTTAACAATCAGCAGATAAAGATACTCCAACCACCTGGTGTTAGCGCGTCAATCATCCCGGCACCATGGTTGTTATGATGTTAGGATGATTGAAGTTCATTATTTCTATTATTACATTGTAATATAAAATAAAATAGTTCAACTCACCATAATGCAAAATCAGTGGGAGCCCTGAGCGTGTTACTTGTCACGTTGCCTGCCACCAGATGCCATCAGGTGTCCCCAGCAGATTCCCTCCTTAAACAGCCAATTAACATTGCGAGGGAGAGTGGGAGGATCTGCAGTGCAGAGGGCTGGAGGGGCGGAGTTCGGATCTGAGCCGAGAGCTAGGGGGAAATAGGAAAGAGATCTCGCGGCGGTAGCCATATTTTTGGAGCCAGAAGCAGCTCCGGTGCCAAAAACAGTCCTGATTACCCGGGACAAAAGCAAAATCCCGGGATTTTAATCGGAGCACATTGCACTGACATGGCCCACTGATGTCACCATCAGAAAACCCACCCTGGCTAGAAAGAGGCTGCAGGAAATGGAAAAAAGAATAAAAAAGTTGAGCACAGTTTTTTATTAAGGAAAAATTTAGCATTTGTATATGATACACATGGCTTTAGTAAACAAATTGTACTTTGACTAGAATTTACAGTATATGTATTTTAATATGAACCTATATTAAATGTGATGTGTGAATGCAATACTTTTAATGTAAACAGTAATATCAATGAATATTTATATTTTGCTAAAAAAATAAATAAAAGTGTAACACATACCTATTTTTGTGTTCAGACTGACTGAAAACAATCGATAGAGAACTTACCATGTAATTTGTTATATCTCAGCAGTTGTCAAGGATACTAGCTTTAATACTCTGACTTACAACCCAGTGAGGCAGCATCTATAACATGAATATGAAATATGACTATGGAGAATAAATTACATTGTCCAGCAAGCAAAAACAAATATGAAAGCCAAATGAAACATAAGTAGCAGGAAAATGCACTGCTGCAGTTAATAAACCATGAATGAGTATGTTGGCAGTTTGTAGGGCAGTGTTCACTCTACTGACATGATAACAAATACTTCTGCTCGTTTACTCGACCCTGATCTCTGTGATCACAAATAGCAGGAATCTCTTGAAGGAAATAGCACTATGCCAGCGAGATAACGTTTTCTGATAAACAGAGATGTCCTTTTATTCCATAACTGCAGAGATACGCATGACTTGCTCCTTCTTGACGTATAAAATTATGGATTGCAGTGCTGCTTTCAGAATGTGAAGAAAGTCATTTCCAGTATGTCGCACTTTACCCTGGACATCTGCCAGCTCAGGGAGATTCGTTAGTGCCAGGAGCAAATTATTATCAATATTACTAAGTCTCGTACATCTCTCTGCAGGAGACCATAGCAACCTACTTTGGCTGAACAAAGAAATGTGGCCTAACCAGATACCTAGGCTCACTGTCCAATAACTCTTCACTTAATGACTCGCTCTTGATGTGCAGCAATTATCTCTGTGTGTGTGTGGGTGGGTGAAGAACGTGGCATGTGCTTTACAGATAACATCTCATTTTTATTTTTAGGCATTTTTAACTGCAGCTGTGTTTTCTGTGTAACAATTTGGAAGCAATACTTCCCATATTGTGTTTTACCTTCTTAACACTATTTCTTTTTTTCTACAGGTAAGTACATCGCTAAATACAGAGATGTATAGAGTAAGTCACAGTGGTTCCTTAGGTGTTCCTTCTTCATAAAAGAGCTGGATTTCCATCGTTAGACCAGTGGTGGTCAAGTGCGACCCTTGATATCACCAAAGGGCTGAAAATATTATTTAGTCAATGTATAGCTACAAAAATCTGTCAGCGACTGCAAACATGTGTAGCCACTCTGCTCTAAGTTGCTAGGTGGTAAAGAGCCCAATCTGATTTGTACACCTGTGGCCAAAAGTTTTGAGAATGACACAAATATTCATTTTCACAAAGTCTCTGACTCAGTTTTTATGATGTCAATTTACATATACTCCAGAATGTTATGAAGAGTGATCAGATGAATTGAAATTAATGGCAAAGTCCCTCTTTGCCATGAAAATGAACGTAATCCCATAAAAAATAAAAACATCAAGGAGATACTGATATTCTGTAAAAGGTACAGGGATTGGACTGCTGAGGACTGGGGTAAAGTAGTTTTCTCTTAAGAATCCCCTTTCCATTTGTTTGCGGCATACAGAAAAAAACCTTGTCCAGAGAAAAAAAAGGTGAGTGCTACCATCAGTCCTGTGTCATGCCAACAGTAAAGCATCCTGAGACCATTCATGGGGTTGCTTCTCAGCCAAAGAATTGGGATCACTCATCATTTTGCCTAAGAAAAAAGAAGAAGAACTCAGCGCTATGAGTGTAAAGTGCTAATCAATTAACAAATTAAAAATATAAGCTGCTCCCCTCAAAGTGCTTAGTAAGCAAGCTTTGAGCTTGTGGGGATGTAAGATAATAAAGGGGCGCTAATAATAATATGACAATAAAGTTCTGGTGCTCAGTATTTCATAATTAATGTGAACAATACCGTATGCAAATTAAAATCATAAGTACATGAAAAAATTTCTATAATACAAACAATTATGAGTATGATGTGCATCAGTAAATAGCCAGCAAATATATGATGTTCCCAGCAAACGTATCACACACCTGTTTGCCGATATTTCAAACCAAGCATTCACAAGTTAGGTGAAGTTTGTGGGCAGTTCACAAGCCAAGTCAGCAACGGGAGATCGATCAAGCAGAGACAGGAAACAGAGTCCAAAGACAAGCCGGGGTCAGGGCAGGTAGCAGACAAACACAGGTCAGAAGTAAGCAGGATCAGAGGTCAACACAGGAATCTAGAGCACACACAGAAACTGCAGACCAAACAGCAATGAGTCCATACAGAAGCCTGCTTAAATAGGCCTCTTGGTGCCAACATTAGTTAAAGGTGTGCGCACTGATGCACTAGTGTACATGAGCACACCGGTCCACGAGTGCACATGTGTATGTGCAGCGAAACTCTGCCTTCCCTGACATACCCTAACCTCAGTGTTGCTGTTGCTTCTGCCTGCTGCTAGCAGGTGTCACCGGTACTTCTGTTATTAGAGTGGGAGGCTGCAGTAATATTCCTGTTCCTGCTGACCAAACACTAAGAGGTTTATTGCCAGTGATGCCATGCTGAGGAGGACATACATTTTTGGGGGCTGACCTTATGAAGATATTATCCCCCAGACTTCAGCCTAGGGAGGTGTGATGTTTGTAGTCTGACCTGTTAGCTATCTAACCTGTATGGGGCCTAACGTGTTTTGTTCTGGAGCATGGATTTAGGACAAAAGTGATCCTTGGAAGCTGTTCTGCCTAGTAGAGAGGGGGAAGCTGAACCAAGATGGCGAATCAGGAGGGGATACCCTGCTGGAGGAAGGAGCTGAGAAGAAGCTGGGTCTTCAGAGGAACCTGGTTATTTTGTTGGGAAGATGTGTGGATGAGTCAGCTAGCTAGCTAGACTTTGCTATTAACAGTGTTCCTGGTGTTGGCTTAAAGGTCCTTTACCCTATACAAGATGGAAATGGATCTGGAGTCTATAGGCTTTGTTGTGCTCTGGCCCTTAACCTTCTCTCCCTGTGAATATGTAATAAAATCTCTAAAAAGACAGTAAAATTACTGGAATCCCAAATTTTTCCATTCCCCATTCCTAGCCATGGACTCTGCCCTGGGGTAAATGCGAGGCCCATCCTGCCACTGGGGGTCCGTCACACGCCCTTGGGGTCAGATGGGTGCTATACATGCATCAGGAGAAAGAGACAGAAAACATGCTATAAGAGTTGTTGGAGAATGGGGACATGCTTCAGGAGACATTCATAGACTGGAGACACATTACATGAGATTGTCTGAGATACCACAGCGGCTTAGTGATTAGCACTTATGCCTTTCAACACCGGGGTCACTATTGTTCTCCCTGTGCATCCCTGGGTTTCCTCCAAGTACTCCAGTTTCCTCATACACTCCAACGACATGCTGATGGGTTAAGTGGCTCCTGTCTAAATTGACCCTAGTATGTGTATTGTGTATACAGTATGTTTGCATGTGAAATAGGGACCTTAGATTGTAAGCTCCTTAAAGGCATAGACTGATGTGATTATAAAGTGTGTAAAGAACTGCAAAACTTTTTCAGAGCTATATAAATATCTTTAATATAACAAAATCACTGCTTTTACAGCCCCTATAAAAATCAGTGCTTCAAAATTTGTGCAACTAAAAACCTTTTGAAAATCGTTTAAATACCTATAAGAAGCAAAAAGAATAAATTGCTAATTTTAGCCCTACCACCAATTGGCTGTAACATTTGGTTGTGAGGTGAGATGAATATAACTTAAACCAATACGGACTCCATCATAAACTACAGTACATGCCTTATACTGCAAGTGTATTCCTAAAATGTTGTTTAAAACCCCAGATTTCTGAATATGCTTGAAAGCATTTTATTATGTCTTGATGTGTTGTATAATAAACAATAAAGTTGAAGCAGTTGAATGCAAAAAACAAAAAAAACAAAAAACAAATAACACCTCAGTTGTTCTGTGTAAATCTGTTCCTCAATCATTTTAATTTAAAAAATCTTTAAGCTTTAACCAGTAGGCCATAGCTGCTTTCATAAGTCAAAGTAGAAAATATCTGCACCAATATGACTTGGTGAAGAATGTTTCCTTCTTATACACTGGGAGGGAAGCACTATGATAGAATTTTGTCCACGATGTGATCAAATCTACAGCCAGCCTGATTTTTACACTTCACACAGCATCAAAGTTTAAATTAAGTATAACTGCGCCTTTAACATAGGATGCACCTGTCAGTGGATTTATCTTGTTAAAATATTGAGCAGATAAGTTGAATAAGCAAAGTTTTGTTAGTGACTAACTGGAGTTAAAAGTATACTGGCTGCAGTTCTTGGAGGAATATCCGGCGGTCAGGCCAGCTCTGGTAAAAGAGCACAGAGCCACACATACCTCACCTTAGTTTGTGCAGGATTAAGAAGAAAAGTGGGCAGAGATGATGTTTCAGGGATCTTGCACTCTTAACATTTCTGTTGACAGGGCTCTCGTAGCCAGAAAGTAGTCTGGCACTACTTAGTTGTGTAATAAAAGTAACATTTGCTATTCTATTGCCAGTTTTTGTTAGATGTATTGTATGTATGTAGTTATGTCATCTTGGATCTAGAAAACACTCTAGACAAAAACTGCCAATCACTACAAGGCATTTCTTCTGCATTCTCTTGGATCCCTCAGTAACATCCAACAACGCATGTTTTCCAGATTTGTTCCATATAATCACACGTGAAATAATTGGTGTTTATTAAAGTTAACCTTTCCTGAGAGAAATATGAGGGTTGCCATTACTGCCCTGCTAAAAATGTTTTTTGCCAGGCAGTTTTGCTGTACTTCTACCTTCAATGCTCGGAATCACAGACCTGAAAACCAAATGCTGATCAGAAGTGTCAGGGCCTAGTTAGAAGTTCAAAATCAACATACTTGTTCCAGATTTGTGACTCAATGGGGGGGGATTTACTAAAACTGGAGTGTGCAAAATCTGATGCAGCTCTGCACAGAAACCAGTTTCTAGGTTTTTTTTTGTCAAAGCCTAATTTAACAAGCTGAAGTTAGAAGATGATTGGCTACCACGCACAGCTGCCCTGGATTCTGAATGCTCCACTTTTAGTAAATCTCCTCCAACGCATTAAAGAAAAAAGGTCCAACGTAACAAACAACTAGCATTTACATAATGGAATGTCAGTGACAAAAGCCTCGGTGGTTCTCTTAGAAACAAAAGTTAGTAGGCATTGGGGTAGTAGGATTTGTGTTGCCTTTTTGAAGGACCTTTTTCAATTGACTTAAAATGCAGAATGCATATTAATGCACCAAGAGCTGTGCTCCTATGTGGAAGTATGAGTATGCATTACTAGCCATCATCAAGGGTAGAACTTGATATCTACTGCTGCCCTGTGAGCTTTTTATTTCTCATCTCCTAAGGGAAAGAGCCTTGTAAAAGAGATGAAATAACCACTATCTCAGAGAAGTAACGCTAATTTATTATTCTACTATGCTCTGGACAGTGTTTGTGGTTCTTTAGACTGTGCTTAAGTAATTTGTACCAATTTCTGTACCTGAGGCAGCTTACATTCTTAAAGTGGTTCTGAACCCTTTACAATCACTTTTCACTACAGGTAAGCCTATAATAAGGCTTACCTGTATCTACTGTAGATTTCTCCTAAACTTTCATAGTTTAGGAGATATTCACTGTATACGCATGTGCCGATGTCCTTGGCACATGCGCACTGAAGAGATAGCTCGTACGTGCCGTTTCTTCAGCAGGGGTGCCGTTACCGTGCCTCTGGCCAATCACAGCGCCGGGGCCCGCGATACCCGGAAGTAACTCCAGAAGACCCCTGGAGTGCCGGGATTGCTGCAGGGGCTTCGATCTAAGGTAAGTATATCATAATGAGCTAGTATGCTATACCTACTAGCTCATTATGCCTTTGTCTTGCAGGTTGTTTTTCTTTTTTTTCTGCCTGGGTTTACAACCATTTTTAATTCCTTAATTTAGTCCTGTAGATACAGACTAGCCTCAGTTTGTTCAGAAGTCGAAGCAATGGATCTACCAGTAAGCTTTACTACATGATTTGTGATTCAATCCATAGGATGTTTATTTAGCTTTGTCACCTAACTACCAGACTCACGTGGATAGAATGAAACCAAGCATTTATCATGGAATGTGACTTCTATTGTCACAGAAGATTTTGAGGGCTGTCGGCAATGATGGATAACCACTGTCAGCTTCTGGTCACATAGTCTGGTAACATCAGGCATTGTTATACCGTATACTCCTACATTTTTAATTTTTTTTTAATTTTTACGTAAGATCCGATCTTACTGTTTTTAATGGAGCATCTCTATTCTTCCCATTCATAATTCAGCTTTGTCTAAGGATGCCATAAAATAATTGAAGCAACATCCTTTACTTCTATGCATACTTGGTCATTCAGTTGGCGCTTTCTACAGAAAAAGCTGTGGAAATGTACAAATTGACTTTTGAAGGAGGTCTCAGATTTACTAAATTGTGTAGTTAGCCTTAAATAGCCTTGTACAAAATGTTAGAGGTCAACCTAGTCCAGTGAGAAGACCTGGATGCCTCAGGAAGAGATTATTGTTCTCAAAGATAAATTCCATCTGCACAAATAGAGCAGCTAACACCAGGCTGTGTCTGTAGAGTTGTGGGACCAGACTAACCAGCAACAGTAATTTCAAAAGGAAATTCAGTCAGTTAATGCACTATTTAGAGCAATGGTCCATTGAACAGAAATGTAATTTATACTTAATAACAAGCCACAGAAAGAGATAAGCACTACAGATCTTTAACCACTTGACCACTGGGGTACCTAAACCCCCTTCCTAACCAGACCAATTTTCGACTTTCGGTGCTCTCACATTTAAAATGACAATTACTCAGTCATGTAACACTGTACCCATATGAAAATTTTGTCCTTTTTTTTCACACAAATAGAGCTTTCTTTTGGTGGTATTTAATCACCGCTGGATTTTTAATTTTTTGCGCTATAAATGAAAAAAGACCGGAAATTCTGTAAAAAAAATACATTTTTCTTTGTTTCTGTTATAGAATTTTGCAAATTAGTAATTTTTCTTCAAAAATTTTGGCCAAATTTTATACTGCTACATATCTTTGGTAAAAAATAATCCAAATCAGTGTATATTATTTGGTCTGTGTGAAAGTTGGAGAGTCTAAAAGCTATGATGCCAATCACTGAAAATTGATCACACCTGAAGTACTGACGGCTTAGCTCATTTCTTGACACCCTAAGGTCGGGTTCACACTAGTGCGACAAACGCTCCGACATTGGGAGCTCATGTTGCATGACGTGTGAAAATCAATGTTTCCCTATGAACCATCTTAACTGGTCCGACACAAGTCGGTCCGACTTTGAAAATGCTCCCTGTACTACTTTGCTCTGACTTTGATTATACTTCAGCCCATTGACTATCTTCTCCGTGCTCTCCGGTTCTTCTCCCGCTCTCCGGTATCTTCTGCCGGGCTTCTCCACTATCTTCTGCTCTTTTGCCTTCTCTTTTAAAGGGGGCTCCCGGATTCCGATAAGCCCCACGCCCGCAGACCCTGACAACCAATGGCCAGGGTTGTCAGGAAGAGGCCCTTGTCCTCATCAACATGGGGACAAGGTGCTTTGGGGTAGGGGGGACGCAAGGCGCCCCCCTAAGTCGCAGGACAAAGTTGGATCCAAAGTAGGACGGCTGTCATGTCGCACCAGTGTGACCAGGCCTCTTTCACACAAGCGGACCGTTCCGATCCGCCTGTCAATTGTTTCAGGTGAATCTGAATGGTCGCTCCTTACAGCTCTATGGAGCATCGGATATCAGCGGTGACATGTCCGCTGACATCCGATTTGCCCCAATACGATCCGCTCCGCAAAATCCAGATGGATGGAGGTCCTATTTTTCATCTCTCTGTAGATAAAAAGGGGAGTTGGGACTTTAGATGAAGCACTGGAAGGTGCCTCCATCCCGATAATTGTTTCAAAGTTAAAAGGAAATTGGGACTTTAAATGAAGCAACTGGACAGTGCAGGTATATGCACACTATCGAAATGTATTTAAATAACATATACAATACATAGTTCATCTTGTATATATAGCATAGAGCATGCATAGGACCTATACATGATGTATAAAAAAGATGTATAAAAAAGTACATGCGAACATCGTATAATCAAAGTAATGGACATATATATATTAATGGCAGAAAGCCTGATACTGGTGCATGCATCCACATGGTATATATGCATTCATCAATGAGTATCTAAGTTGATCATATAGTAGAATGGTTGTAAATAGGTAAGTAACAGTCCATATGGGGTGTAGTTGTGGCATCAAGTGTAGCTCGACGCGTTTCGTGGGTTATCCCACTCGTCAGGAGATTTTCCATCTCTCTGGCGGATCGGATGAAAACGGACAGGCGGTTCATAATCATCCGATCCCCCCATTGGGGAGAGCGGACTCTCTGACAGGTCCGTCCCTGCACAGAGTGCAGAGACGAACTTGTCATCCGCCGCCTCAGCGGGGATCAACGGATCGATCCCTGCTGACCAAGTGAAGTAGTAAAAATGGACAGCCCCGTGTAAAAGGGGCCTAACAAGCCAGGACAGTACAAATACCCCCTAAATGACCCCTTTTTGGAAAGTAGACAGTCAAAGTTATTTAGAAAGAGGCATGGTGAGTTTTTTAAGTTGTAATTTTCTCCCACAATTCTTTGCAAAATCAAGATTTTTGTTTTCTTTTTTTGTTATATTAGCAGTAGGGATGAGCTTTGTGTTTGAGTCGAACCCATGTTTGACTCGAACATTGTTCGCCCGTTCACCGAATTGCGAACGATATGGGCCGTTCGCGCCAAATTCGTGTGGCACGTCACGGCCCATAATTCACTGCGGCATCGCAGTGCATTGCTGGCTGATGATTGGCCAAGCATGCACTATGACCCGCATGCTTGGCCAATCACAGCACCGTCTGAACAGAGAGCCGTAATTGGCCAAAGCCTGTGTAGTGTGTGTTCCGGCATTGAGATAGATAGACAGAGAGACAGTTAAGTTAGATAGATTAGGCAGGACAGTCAGTGAGTTAGCTGCACTTACAGTGTATTGTGTATATATATATGCATCCCAGGTGTTGTATATATATATATATATATATATATATATACTGTATTCAGTTTAGCTAGATCCGCTCCTGTTCTTTTGATCCTATTAGTACCACAGTCAGGCAGCTAGACTATTTACAGTTAGTGTAGTGCGTCCTCCTCACAGTGTTAAGTTAAAGCTACAAGTTAGTTTAGTGTGACCTCTGCACAGTGTTCAGCTAAAACTACAAGTTAGTGTAGTGCGTCCTCCTCACAGTGTTCAGCTAAAACTACAAGTTAGTGTAGTGCGTCCTCCTCACAGTGTTCAGCTAAAACTACAAGTTAGTTAGTGCGACCTCTGCACAGTGTTCAGCTAAAGCTACAAGTTAGTGTAGTGCGTCCTCCTCACAGTGTTCAGCTAAAACTACAAGTTAGTGTAGTGCGACCTCTGCATAGTGTTCAGCTAAAGCTACAAGTTAGTGTAGTGTGTCCTCTGCACAGTGTTCAGCTAAAGCTACCTGTAGAAGGTTGGTGGTGTTTTCCTGATCCTATCACTACCGTAGGCAGCTAAATAAGCTACAAGTTAGTTTTTTGCAAGCTCTGCACAGTGTTCACCTAAAGCTACCTGTAGAAGGTTGGTGGTGTTTTCCTGATCCTATCACTACCGCAGGCAGCTAAATAAGCTACAAGTTAGTGTAATGCGTCCTCCTCACAGTGTTCAGCTAAAGCTACAAGTTAGTGTAGTGCGTCCTTCTCACAGTGTTGAGCTAAAACTACAAGTTAGTGTAGTGCGAGCTCTGCACAGTGTTCAGCTAAAGCTACCTGTAGAAGGTTGGTGGTGTGTTCCTGATCCTATCACTACCGCAGGCAGCTAAATAAGCTACAAGTTAGTTTTTTGTGAGCTCTGCACAGTGTTCACCTAAAGCTACCTGTAGAAGGTTGGTTGTGTTTTCCTGATCCTATCACTACCGCAGACAGCTAAATAAGCTATAAGTTAGTGTAGTGCGTCCTCCTCACAGTGTTCAGCTAAAACTACAAGTTAGTGTAGTGCGACCTCTGCACAGTGTTCAGCTAAAGCTACAAGTTAGTGTAGTGCGTCCTCTGAACAGTGTTCAGCTAAAGCTACAAGTTAGTGTAGTGCGTCCTCCTCACAGTGTTCAGCTAAAGCTACAAGTTAGTGTAGTGCGTCCTCCTCACAGTGTTCAGCTAAAGCTACAAGTTAGTGTAGTGTGAGCTCTGCACAGTGTTCAGCTAAAGCTACCTGTAGAAGGTTGGTGGTGTTTTCCTGATCCTATCACTACCGCAGGCAGCTAAATAAGCTACAAGTTAGTTTTTTGCAAGCTCTGCACAGTGTTCAGCTAAAGCTACCTGTAGAAGGTTGGTGGTGTTCTCATACTACAGGCAGGCAGTTGATTTTGCTAGCTGCAGTATCAGTATATATATATATATATATATATATATATATATATATATATATATATATATATATATATATATATATATATATCCCAGCTTAGTGCAGCTACAGGCCATTAGTATGTCTGGAAGGCCAACAAGCAGAGGCAGACAGTCACAAGCCAATAAAAGAGGGCAAGCAGGCTCTGTGTCTAGAGGCAACAGTGCTGGTCGTGGAGACGGTGCATCCTCATCAGCACGTGGCCGTGGGACACGCTTGGCCTTTTTTTGGCAGCTGGCCGTGTTGAGCTGCAACATGCGGAAGACTTGGTCGAGTGGATGACCAAGCCATCCTCATTCTCCTCATCCTCTCTCACCCATGCTCAGGGTACTTTGTCTGGCAAAGCAGCTGCCAACGCGGCCTCTTCCCTCGGCTCAATGGCATCAGTGACTCCTTCCCTAGCCCCACCATGTCCTCCTGAGGAGTCCCTTGAACTGTTTGACCACAGTGTTGGATACATGCTCCAGGAGGATGCCCAGCGTTTAGAAGGCTCTGATGATGATACTGAGCTAGATGAAGGCATTAACGTGAGCACAGACAGAGGGGGTGCCCAAGAAGGACAGCAATCTGGCAGTCATGCTCCCCCTGCTGCAGCATACTGCCAGGTTTGCTCCAGTGATGAGGAGGGAGGGAATGATGAGGTCACTGACTCAACGTGGGTGCCTGATAGGAGTGAGGAGGAGGAGGAGGAGGCACATCACCAACGAGGCAGGATGCCCTCCAGGGGCCAGCCTAAGGGCAGCACACTGACTGCATCACACCCCAAAGCTCCGCATGTGCAGGGCGCTGCTGTCTCTGCGTGTTATTCAAAAAGTTCTTTGGTGTGGGCCTTTTTTGAGACGAGTACATCAGATGGCACCGCTGCTATTTGCAACATATGTCTCAAGCGTATCTCGCGTGGCCAAAACATCTCCCGGTTTGGGCACCACATGCTTAACCAGACATATGTTGACCTGCCATGCAGTTCGTTGGCAAGCGTATCTAAAAGACCCACACCAAAGAACAAAGAGGACCTCTCCTTGCTCCTCATCAGCTGAGATCTCCAACCCCACTATACATTCAGTCCTCTCTGAGACCTGCACTGAGAGGAATGAAGGTGTAGAATTAGGTGTGTCACAGCCAACTACTTGTGGGCAATCTGCTTTCAGTACACCAATGTCAGATTGTACCAGGCAAATTTCCCTGCCCCAGCTGCTGCCCCGCCGAAAGAAGTTCGCTCCCAGCCATCCACATGCCCAGCGGTAGAATGCTAGCTTGGCAAAATTGCTAGCACTTCAACTGCTGCCTTTTCAGTTGGTAGACTCTACCCCTTCCGTGAGTTTGTGGAATGTGCGGTTCCTCAGTGGCAGGTACCCAAACGCCACTTTTTCTCACGGAATGCGATTCCGGCTCTCTACCGTCATGTGGAAGGCAATGTCCAAGCCTCGCTGGACAGGGCGGTCAGCGGTAAGGTGCATATTACTACTGACTCATGGTCCAGCAAGCATGGACAGGGATGTTACCTAAGTTTCACTGCGCATTGGGTGACTCTGCTGGAAGCTGGGAAGGATGCAGGACAAGGTGCAGTAGCGTTGGTGGTTGTTTTGCCACCACGCCTCCAAAATGCCACTACTAATGATTGTGACACACCTCTCTCCTCCACCCCCTCCTCTTCTTCTTCCTCCATGGCCTCTTCCTGTGCTTTGTCCTCGGAACCAGCAGTGCTCCGTAGGCGTTCAAGGGGCTACGCAAGTACGCAGGCCAAAAGATGCCATGCGGTGCTTGAGCTGGTGTGCTTGGGGGACAGGAGCCACACTGGGGCAGAGGTTCTGTCAGCTCTGCAGGGGCAGGTTCAGAGGTGGTTGACGCCACGCCGACTTAAGGCAGGAATCGTGGTTTGCGACAATGGCACCAACCTCCTCTCCGACAGGGACAACTGACCCATGTGCCCTGTTTGGCACACATCCTTAACTTGGTGGTGCAGCGGTTCTTGGGCAGGTACCTGGGCTTACAGAATGTCCTGAGGCAGGCCAGGAAAGTCTGTGTGCATTTCCGCCGGTCATATAATGCCAGTGCTCGGCTGGCAGACCTCCAAAAGGAATTTAACCTGCCCAAGAACCGCCTAATCTGTGACATGCCCACCAGGTGGAACTCACCGTTGGCCATGCTGCAGTGGCTTCACACGCAGCAGAGGGCCATCAATGAGTACCTGTGCGACTATGGCACCAGGACAGGGTCAGGGGAGCTTTTTTTTTTCCCCACACCAGTGGGCCATGATCAGGGATGCATGCACTGTCCTGTCACCATTTGAGGAGGCCACGAGGATGGTGAGCAGTGACAGTGCATGCATCAGTGACACTGTCCCCCTTGTCCACCTATTGGAGCACACGCTGCGTGGAATAATGGACAGGGCACTTGAGGCAGAACAGAGGCAGGAAGAGGAGGACTTCCTTAGCTTTCAAGGCCCCCTTTATCCAGACAGTGTTCCTGCGTGCCCGCTGATCACACAGGAAGAGGACGAGGAGGAGGAGGAGGATTGTGTCAGTATGGAGGTGGAGCCTGGCACTCAGCATCAGCAGCAGTCTTTAAGGGATCAGTCCCAAGAAACACATGGACTTGTACGTGGCTGGGAGGAGGTGGCTGCGGACCATGTCGTCCTTAGTGACCCAGAGGACTCTGGACCGAATGCCTCAGCAAACCTACGCTGCATAGCCTTCCTGATCCTGCAAAGCCTGCAGAAGGATACTCGTATTCGCAGTATCAAGGAGAAGGACCAGTACTGGCTGGCAACCCTTCTTGATCCACGTTACAAGGGTAAGGTTGCGGACCTTATTTTGCCGTTGCAGAGGGAGCAGAGGATGAAAAATCTTCGGGAGGCCTTGCAGAAAGGTCTGTGCAATGCGTTCTCAGAGACTGGGAGGTTACAAACTCCTGTTTCTGGACAACGTGTTGCTGAGGCTTCAGTCAGTCAAAGAAGGAGCGGTGGAGAAGGTGGCCGTCTGACCGATGCGTTCAGACAATTTTTTAGTCTGCAGCCCCAAGGTATGATCGGTTCCAGCAACCATCGGCAGCGTCTGTTTTACATGGTGCAGGCTTTGTAACCGATCACAGGGTGCGTCCGTCCACCGACTCGGTCGATCGACTGATCTTCATAAAAATGAATCAGTCTTGGATCACCACCAGCTACCAAGCACCTAATGCTGATGTAACCAAATAATTTTTTTTGAAATCTCAGATCCCTTCAAAGACTGCCTATGCTGATGCTGAGTGACTATCCTGAGTAATTATCCTCTTCCTCCTCAATGATCATGCTGATAGCTTGTAAGAACATTTTTGGTTCTGGGCGCCGCCACCAGTGCCTAAGGCCCAATTTTTCAGCCCCTGTTTAACAGGGGCGTGTAATTACAATTTTTGATGCAATACTTTGCAGCAGGGCTTGTTCCTGCGTTCCAACTAGAGTTTCTGTGAGGGGTTGCAGTGTTGTGGCACCAGCACCAGTGCCTAAGGCCCAATTTTTCAGCCCCTGTTTAACAGGGGCGTGTAATTACAATTTTTGATGCAATGCTTTGCAGCAGGGCTCCTTCCTGCGTTCCAACTACAGTATCTGTGAGGGGTTGCAGTGTTGTGGCACCAGCACCAGTGCCTAAGCCCCAATTTTTCAGCCCCTGTTTAACAGGGGCATGTAATTACAATTTTTGTTGCAATACTTTTCAGCAGGGCTTGTACCTGCGTTCCAACTAGAGTATCTGTGAGGGGTTGCAGTGTTGTGGCACCAGCACCAGTGCCTAAGGCCCAATTTTTCAGCCCCTGTTCAACAGGGGCATGTAATTACAATTCTTGATCTAATATTTCACTGCAGGGTCCGTTTCTGCGCCCACCAAGATTAACTATGAGGACTTACAGTGTTGTGCCACCAGCACCACCACCACCACCAAAGGCCCAATTTTTCTGGCCCTGTTCAACAGGGGCATGAAATTACAATTCTTGAACGAATATTTCACAGCAGGGCCCATTTCTGCGCCCACCAAGATTAACTGTGAGGACTTACAGTGTTGTGCCACCAGCACCACCACCACCACCAAAGGCCCAATTTTTCAGCCCCTGTTCAACAGAGGCATGTAATTACAATTTTTGATGCAATACTTTGCAGCAGGGCTTGTTCCTGTGTTCCAACTAGAGTATCTATGAGGGGTTGCAGTGTTGTGGCACCAGCACCAGTGCCTAAGGCCCAATTTTTCAGCCCCTGTGTTGTGCCACCAGCACCACCACCAAAGGCCCAATTTTTCTGGCCCTGTTCAACAGGGGCATGTAATTAGAATTCTTGATCTAATATTTCACAGCAGGGCCTGTTCCAGCGCCCACCAAGAGTAACTGTGAGGACTTACAGTGTTGTGGCACCAGCACTACCATCACCAAAGGCCCAACTTTTCTGGCCCTGTTCAACAGGGGCATGTAATTACAATTCTTGATCTAATATTTCATAGCAGGGCCCTGTGAGGGCTTACAGTGTTGAGGCCACAACAACACCTAAGGCCCAAATTTCTGCTGAGTATATAGGGCAGGCCCCTACTTTCAAACATCCAACTTACAAATGACTCCTACTTGCAAACGGAAGGAGACAACAGGAAGTGAGATGAAATCTACCCCATAGGAAGGGAAGTTCTCTCCTGTAAGAGTTAATATGGGGAAAACTTTTCTCCTTTCCACTGATGCTTTATCACCAATCCTTGTTTCACTAAAAACCCCAAATTTTCAAAAAACATTTGTCATTGGGACAAAAAGTGAGGTGAAATCTTCTGAAGAGGAGCACAGACAGCAAAACAAATGTCACAGGGGTGATAACCGTTCCCTATGTTTTCCAAAAAGCTTAAAAACAGATTTTTTGGCTGGAGCTACACTTTAAAAATGTACCAGTTCAAAATTACAAACAGATTCTACTTAACAACAAACCTACAGTCCCTGTCTTGTTTGCACCGCCTGTATACTGCTGTTCAGAGTATATAGGGCCTTGGGGCCCCACGCCTTTCCTTTTTTTAATTTGGGTGCGGGGTTCCCCTTAATATCCATACAGGACCTAAAGGGCCTGGTAATGGACTGGAGGGTACCCATGCCGTTTGTCTCACTGATTTTCATCCATATTGCCAGGACCCGACATTACATTAAAGCCGCAAGCAGTTTTAAATGACTTTTTTTCCTTTAAAAATGTCATTTTGTGCAGGGACTGTTCTAAGCATGGGAAACACGCACCACTTTACAGGCATACTATAGACACCCCCCAGGTACGATATTTAAAGGAATATTTCACTTTTTTTTTTTTTACTTTAAGCATCATTAAAATCACTGCTCCCGAAAAAAATGCAGTTTTTAAAAGTTTTTTTTGCATTGATACATGTCCCCTGGGGCAGGACCCAGGTCCCCAAACCCTTTTTAGGACAATACCATGTAAATTAGCCTTTAAAATTAGCACTTTTGATTTTGAACGTTTGAGTCCCATAGACGTCAATAGGGTTCTAACGTTCGTGCAAATTTTCGGTCCGTTCGCAGGTTCTGGTGCGAACCGAACCGGGGGTGTTCGGCTCATCCCTAATTAGCAGGTTATTTCTCTCACACAACATATGCATACCACAAATTACACCCCAAAACACATTCTACTATTCCTCCTGAGTATGGCGATACTGCATGTGTGAGACTTTTACACACCGTGGCCACATACAGAGGCCCAACATGCAGGGAGCACCATCAGGCGTTCTTGGAGCATAAATTCGCCCAAAAAATTACCCCAATATGGAAAGAAAACACCTAAACGTATAATATTTGAGGCATATCAAGTCTTTTGAACATGTCATTTTTTTCTACAAGTTTTTGGAAAATGTGGAAGGAAAATGAAAACACTTCTTTTTTACACAAAGGTGTCCATTTATACAATATTTCTAACACATAGCATGTACATGGCAAAAATTACACCCTAAAACATTGTCTCCTACTCCTCCTGAGTATGGTGATACCACAGGTATGAGACTTTTACACACAGTGGCCACATACAGAGGCCCAAAATGCAGGGAACACCATCAGGCATTCTAGGTGCATAAATGTCAAATCTAATTTGATTACCTATTACACTTTGAGGCACTGTAGTGGCATGGATGAGCCGTGGATGGGGATGGCTAAGCATGGTTGAGCCATTAATGTGGATGACTGGGTATGGCTGAGTATGGATGGGATGGCTGAGTATGGCTGGGTGGGTATGGATGGGATGGCTGGGTATGGCTGAGCATGGATGGGATGGCTGGGTCGGGTATGGCTGAGTGTGGATGGGATGGCTGGATATGGCTGAGGATGGATGGATGAGTATTGCTGAGTATGGATGGATGGATGAGTATTGCTGAGCATGGAGGCATGTGTATCGCTGAGTATGGATGAGTATTACTGAGCATGGATGGATGGATGAGTATTGCTGAGCATGGATGAGTATGGATGGCTGACGATGGATGGATGAGTATTGCGGAGCATGGATAAGTATTGCTAAAAATGGATGGATGAGTATTGCTGAGCATGGATGAGTATGGATGGATGAGTATTGCTGAGCAAGGATTAGTATTGCTGAGGATGGATGGATGGATGAGTATTGCTGAGCATGGATGAGTATGGATGGTTGAGGATGGATGGATGAGTATTGCTGAGCATGGATTAGTATTGCTGAGGATAGATGGGTGGATGAGTATTGCTGAGCATGGATGAGTATGGATGGCTGAGGATGGATGGATGAGTATTGCTGAGCACGGATTAGTATTGCTGAGGATAGATGGGTGGATGAGTATTGCTGAGCATGGATGAGTATGCATGGCTGAGGATGGATGGATGAGTATTGCTGAGGATGGATGAGCATGGATGGCTGGATGAGTGTAGGAATTGTCACATATCAGCACTGTGGGCAGAACACATCTAGCCCACAGCACTACAACACAAGGAACCGGACGTGATGCCGGTTTGTTTACGTCATTTGATCGCTCCATCATTTGTCAGCTGTCAGCGGCCATTTACTGTGATCCGTGATGCGGTCACGGATATTCCCGGGTGCGTGCCCCAGGGAGTGCGCAGAACCAAGATTCTGGGAAGACGTCCATGGACTCCCTCCCAAAATAAGCCAACCGCGCTGCAATCACTGGTTCAGCATTGCAAGGAGAGATCAACAATGACATCCTCCATATGTTTCTCAATTCAAGTTTTGTTTAAAGGAGAAGTATGGCCAAAGCCAAAGCAGAACGAACTGCGCTCCTGTGACCCATTTTCACCTGACAGCAGGCTAAAGTCTGCTGTCGGCTGATGTCACTCAGCTGGTCCAGACTCAGGAAAGATCCCAACTATATGCCTGAACCGGCACTGGTGACTGATAGTTCCGGCTCTCTGCTCTGTTACTTTAGCTGACAATTGCGCGGGCGTGTGATGTTGTACCCAAATAAAATTGATGTCCATTTTTTACCACAAATATAGCTTTCTTTTGGTGGTATTTGATCACCTTTGCACTATAAACAAAAAAAGATCCACAATTTTGAAAAAAAACAAAACAATATTTTTATTTTCTGCTAAAAAACATATCCAATAAAAAAAAATTGAAAAATTAAATTTCTTCATCAATTTAGGCCAATATGTATTCTGCTACATATTTTTGGTAAAAAAAAAACCTGTATAAGCGTATATTGATTGGTTTGTGCAAAAGTTATAGCATGTACAAAATAGGGGATAGATTTATGGCATTTTTATTATTATTATTATTTTTTTTACTAGTAATGGCGGTGATCAGCGATTTTTAGCAGGACTGCAATATTGCGGTGGACAGATCGGACACCTAGCTGACAAATTTTGCTTATAAACCAGCATAACAAAATTTAGAATAGACTATCTGAAATCGGTAGGTTTCTAAAAAATTTCTATAAGTAGCTAACTCGTACAATTGTTATATATTTGTTAATTTACACTCTTTTAAGGAGAGTGGAGACATTAAACAACATTTCCTACCAAACATGAATTAACATATCTCTGAAAACTAGTGAACTGAACTGCGTCACTTGAAGTAGATGTTTGAGAATAATAAGCAATCTGCACCATCTCTATTTACACCATTTTGCTGCCACATGTGCATTTGATGCAACCATGCCAAACAATGCATGTGTATTTACACTGACTGACTACAACTCTTAATACAATGCAATCTTGGATTACGATCATAATCCATTCCAGTTGAGTTTCCCCATAGAAGTAAATGGAAACAAAGATAATTTGTTCTGCATTGACTTCTATTACATGCAATAACGCATGTGGCCAGAGGTGGGGGGGCGCTGGAGAGACTCAGAAATACTCGGTGACAGCTTGGCTGAACTCGGAAAACATTGGGAACGGAGTATTTCCGAGTATGTCTGAGGGTTTTCGAGTATTTCCGAACACCTCCGAACCATTCCGAGTGTCCCCGGCGCCCCCCACCTCTGGTACTGCACACCCCGTTAGCTTGAATTCTGCTCATTTTACGAGACAACTCCTGCAAACCGAGTCAGAATTTAAAAAAAAAAAGTTGCTCGTCTTTCCAAAAGCTTGTTAACTGCGTTACTCATAAACCAAGGTTCCACCGTATGGCATTATTCTAAATACTGTAGTTTAGGTCTGCTTAGTCACACCATAGCTCTGTAATTTGTCTGCTTAGCTGGACTTCAGAGGGTGCGTAGTGGTTTGTGTACAGTAGATCTCTTGTCTGGAACTTTTTTCTGTGTCACAGCACTGGCCATTTGCAGGACTGTATGCAGCCACAGAAAGAGCTGGAGGAAAGCCCCGCCCATCACCCAGGGAAAACAGAGGAAAAGGAAACTGAGCTGCTGTGGATTCTGCTGCTGTGGATTCTTGGAAGGACAGAGTCTGCTGGGAGCAATAATGGCTTATGGAGAATGTAGTCCCCAGGAAGATTGAGCCTGTATTACAGATCTGTTTTGGGTCTACATTAAGGATGAGCTGAACACTGCCCGGTTCAGTTCACACCAGAACTTGCGAACAGGCAAAAAATTTGGAAGAATACACAAACACCATTAAAGTCTGTGGGACACGAACATGAAAACTCAAAAGTGCTCATTTTAAAGGCTTATATGCAAGTTATTGTCATAAAAAGTGTTTTGGGACCCGGGTCCTGCCCCAGGGGACATGTATCACTGCAAAAAAAGTTAAAAATGGCCGTTTTTTTCGGGAGCAGTGATTTTAATAATGCTTAAAGTGAAACAATAAAAATGAAATATTCCTTTAAAGCTCCCCCCGAGTGACACTCCTTCTCGATGACAGCTGTTATATAGCTGAGGGCGGGGCCACCCAGTGACATAAACGGGTGACCCCGCCCCCCCTGAAGCCATGTGAGTGGCCCCACCCTCAGCTATATAACTATTTTGTACTATTGTTGACACTTTTTTGTGAATTGGTAGGGGTACAATGTACCCGTTACCAATTCACATAGGGCGGGATCTGGGGGACCCTTTGTTAAAGGGGGCTTCCAGATTCCAATAAGCCCCCCGCCCGCAGACCCCCACAACCACCGGACAAGGGTTGGGGGGATGAGGCCCTTGTCCCCATCAGCATGGAGACAAGATGCTTTGGGGGGACCCCAAAGCACGCTCCCCATGTTGAGGGCATATGGCCTGCCAGGTTGCATGCTCAGATAAGGGACTGTTATGGATTTTTGGGAGGACCCCTGCACCATTTTTTTTTTAAATTTGGCGTAGGGTTCCCCTTAAAATCCATACCAGACCTGTATGGATTTTGGAGGGAAATTTGGTTTGGGGATCCCCTTAATATTCATACCAGACCCAAAGGGCCTGGTAATTGACTGGGGGGGAAGGGACACATGCCATTTTTTTTAATGAGTTTTATCAATATTGCTGGGACCCGAGAATTCATTACAGCCGCGATCAGTTTTAAATGACTTTTTTTCCTTTAGAAATGTCAGTTTGCTGTGATACTGTTCTAAACACGGGAAAACTGCGCCATTTTACAGGCATACTAAAGACACCCCCCAGGCATGATATTTAGAGGAATATTTCATTTTTATTGTTTCACTTTAAGCATTATTAAAATCACTACTCCTGAAAAAACGGCCATTTTTAAAACATTTTTTTGCATTGATACATATCCCCTGGGGCAGGACCCGGGTCCTCAAACACTTTTTATGACAATAACTTGCATATAAGCCTTTAAAATGAGCACTTTTGGCTTTTCATGTTAGTGTCCTATAGACTTTAATGATTTCCACTGCTTTTCGAATTTGCTGCGAACACCGCATAATGTTCGCTGTTCTGCGAACAGGCGAACATCCAATTTTTGAGTTGGACGTCATCCCTAGTCTACATATTCCTGCATTACCAGAGCTCAGTGGGGAGGAAAAGAAATAAATATTCCAGAACTTAGGGTAGTTTCAGGGAAGACATGGTGGAGCACACACTCAGTGTAGCAGGCTGCTGCTGGGTCGTTTTGCCGCAGTGTCGGGGATGCAGAAAGGCTAGTAGTGGACATCAAAAAATAGGGGGTTAGGGGAAACCTCAGATGAGGGAACCCCGGGAAAGAGCGGCTACTAGGGCAGCAAAGGGCAATACTAGGGTCTGATGGAAATATAGAGAAGTTTATTCAAATTCAGAATAAAACCATGGCTAAGACCCCTTTCACACTGAGGCGTTTTTCAGGCACTACAGCGCTAAAAATAGCACCTGTAAAGCGCCTGAGAAAAGCCTCAGCTGCAAACCCAGTGTGAAAGCACAAAAAGTTCTGCCAGCAGCTTCTTTACAGCGGTGGAGGAGCGGTGAATACACCGCTCCTCCACTGCTCCTCCCCATTGAAAACAATGGAGCAGTGCTGCTTTACCGCCGGCAAAGCACCGATGCAGCTGCGTTTTGTGGGAGAATTTAACCCCTTTTCAGCCGCTAGCGGGGGGTTAAAACCACCCCGCTAGTGGCCGAATAGCGCTGCTAAAACGCCGGTAAAAGCGCCACTAAAAATAGCGCCGCTTTACCGCTGACGGAAAGTATTCAGACCCCCTTAAATTTTTCACTCTTTGTTATATTGCAGCCATTTGCTAAAATCATTTAAGTTTATTTATTTTCCTCATTAATGGACACAAAGCATTCTGTATTGACAGAAAAACACAGAATTGTTGACATTTTTGCAGATTTATTAAAAAAGAAAAACTGAAATATCACATGTCATATGGTCCTAAGTATTCAGACCCTTTGCTCAGTATTTAGTAGAAGCACCCTTTTGATCTAATACAGCCATGAGTCTTTTTTGGAAAGATGCAACAAGTTTTTCACACCTGGATTTGGGGATCCTCTGCCATTCCTCATTGCAGATCCCCTCCAGTTCTGTCAGGTTGGATGGTAAACGTTGGTGGACAGCAATTTTTAGGTCTTCCCAGAGATGCTCAATTGGGTTTAAGTCAGGGCTCTGGCTGGGCCATTCAAGAACAGTCATGGAGTTGTTGTGAAGCCACTCCTTCGTTATTTTAGCTGTGTGCTTAGGGTCATTGTCTTGTTGGAAGGTAAACCTTTGGCTCAGTCTGAGGTCCTGAGCACTCTGGAGAAGGTTTTCGTCCAGGATATCCCTGTACTTAGCCACATTCATTTTTCCCTCAATTGCAACCAGTTGTCCTGTCCCTGCAGCTGAAAAACACCCCCACAGCATGATGCTGCCACCACCATGCTTCACTGTTGGGACTGTATTGGACAGGTGATGAGCAGTGCCTGGTTTTCTCCACACATACCGCTTAGAATTAAGGCCAAAAAGTTCTATCTTGGTCTCATCAGACCAAAAAATCTTATTTCTCACCATCTTGGAGTCCTTCAGGTGTTTTTTAGCAAACTCCATGTGGGCTTTTATGTGTCTTGCACTGAGGAGAGCCTTTTGTCAGGCCACTCTGCCATAAAGCCGGCTGGTGGAGGGCTGCAGTGATGGTTGACATTCTACAACATTTTCCCATCTCCTGACTGCATCTCCGGAGCTCAGCCACAGTGATCTTTTGGGTTCTTCTTTACCTCTCTCACCAAGGCTCTTCTCCCCTGATAGCTCAGTTTGGCTGGATGGCCAGCTCTAGGAAGGGTTCTGGTCGTCCCAAATGTCTTCCATTTAAGGATTATAGAGGCCACTGTGCTCTTAGGAATCTTAAGTGCAGCAGAATTTTTTTTGTAATCTTGGCCAGATTTGTGTCTTGCCACAATTCTGTCTCTGATCTCTTCAGGCAGTTCCTTTGACCTCATGATTCTCATTTGCTCTGACATGCACTGTGAGCTGTAAGGTCTTATATAGACAGGTATGTGGCTTTCCTAATCAAGTCCAATCAGTATAATCAAACACAGCTGGACTCAAATGAAGGTGTAGAACCATCTCAAGGATGATCAGAAGAAATGGACAGCACCTGAGTTAAATATATGAGTGTCACAGCAAAGGGTCTGAATACTTATGCCCTGTACACACGATAGGATTTTCCAATGGAAAATGTGTGATAGGACCTTGATGTCGGAAATTCCGACCGTGTGTAGGCTCCATCACACATTTTCTATAGGAATTTCCGTCACACAAAATTTGAGATCTGGTTCTCAAATTTTCGGACAACAAAATCCGTTGTCGGAAATTCCGATCGCGTGTACACAATTCCGACGCACAAAGTTCCACGCATGCTCATAATCAAACAGAAGAGCAGCGCTGGCTATTGAACTTCATTTTTCTCGGCTCGTCGTACGTGTTGTACGTCACAGCATTCTTGACGTTCGGAATTTCCGACCAACTTTGTGTGACCGTGTGTATGCAAGACAAGTTTGAGCCAACATCCGTCGGAAAAAATCCCATGGATTTTGTTGTCGGAAAATCCTATCGTGTGTACAGGGCATTAGGACCATGTGATATTTCAGTTTTTCTTTTTTAATAAATCTGCAAAAAATGTGAACAATTCTGTGTTTTTCTGTCAATATGTGGTGCTGTGTGTACATTAATGAGGAAAAACAATGAATTTAAATGATTTTAGCAAATGGCTGCAATATAACAAAGAGTGCAAAATGTAAGGGGGTCTGAATACTTTCCGGTCCCACTGTACAGACATGTAAAAACAAATAACAAAACAAATAACAAGAAAGGTCCGGACACCAAATTACCATAGACACAGAGATCCTCAGCGGTGAATACCGCTTTGGGAATGTAGCTGAAAAGGAAATGAGGAATCCTCTTAAGGCGATCTATAGGTGTATGGCCCCCAGGGTATGGGAGAGCAGTGAATGTGGCAAGCCTGCTGTATGCTGGAGGGGAGGCATCCAATACTAGGGCTCCTGGGATAGGACCACAAGCTGTAGATCAATGTATAAAGACTCATGTATTCCGAAGATGCATGTACTGTAATCAAATAAATATGCATGGAAGTGGCCTCTGTCACTTGCATGAGTCCTGCAAGATTGAGTGATGTGCTGCATCTAATAATGCTCGTTAACTATATGAACCAAAGTTGCTGCTGAGGTGGCTGCTGATCACTGATAAACAAGAGATCCTTGGCCTCAAACGATGTGTACTAAATTGGCAGCTGATTCCCAGAAGGCAAAGGTGTTAGGTCTCAAAAAGCATGCCTGCACATATGCTCTCTTTACGGTTCACGGATTCAATGAAATATAATCATATATACATCAGTCACGCATAGACACATAAATGTCAGTAGCTGGCAATGCCCATAGGTGCTGACCGCAATGAAGCAAAGTCCCACTTGATGGACAGATAATATGTAAAAGTAGTAGTGGACATCTCCTGTTTTTTTTGGAATCCCCCTGTTGAGCCTGGTGTCACGGCCTGAATATGGAGAGAATGCAGCTGGCATCGCTGGGCCCCAGACAGAGAGCGGGAGGAGAAAGGTTATCACCCTTGGAGTTGGTAAGAGGCTGCTGGCCCTACTCTGCCACACCCTACATAAAGGAACAGTTTTGCTTACTGGGGACACTATTCAGGCACCTGCACCCGACTTCAGAGGAACTGAATTGTGAGTGTGCCAACGCTGGATTTGGGCCCCAACGTACTGCCCAGTAGGGAAGGGTTTGACAAAGACCTTCCAACCATTTTAATAGCTTTGCCTCCTAGGCAGGGCCATCTCCAGTATAGGGATTAGGGGTTATTCACTGGTCCACTTGTGTATTATCAGTTGTATATGTTAATGTATAACTGTTTCACATACTTGAAGTGTTTAGGGCCGTTTTCCATTTCTTTGATTATTGTATTATTGTATATATTGTTGCAATAAATATTCTCTCTTCAGCCCGGGTGTGTCAGAGAGCATGGTGATGCTTACAGAGTCATAGCCTCTTTGAACAGGGGACCCGGAAAAACAGCAGCTACTTCAGAGGTAAGCACTACATAAGCAAGTCATTGGTACAGCCTGGTTATTCATGTCATAATGCAAGTTTACAAATTCACAATCTAATTGTAAGTGGTGCTGGAGGTAGTACAGGAGGAGTACAGCTTCTGAGAGAGTTTATAGGTATTGCAATGCTCACATATAAAGTGAGTTTTCTGTTTTATAACTCATCAGTAATACAATTAATAGTCAGCAAAAAGTGCATATTGTGTCACTGACTTTGATGTTGTCTTTAGAAAGAACCTCAAATTTGATTTTTTTACTGCTTTAAAGTTTTTAAAATCTCGCCCAGGGGCAATTACTTACTGCCTGTACACAGAAATCAAAATTGGGGTTCGTATGTGATACATTTGCACATAACTTTAGGCTTGGTTAGATGTATTTAGGGCTTTTGATCAGGGTGAGACAATATTTACACTCAATGTAAATGGGACTATTTTTAGGAGAATAAGACTACCAGTGACTATCAAAGTAAAAGAGGCTATATAGGAGGCATTGAAGTTTTCCTTTCAACACCAATGTCAGTGGCTAAAATCAGGAGTGTAGGTCACCAATGCAAAATACTGGGTTCTGCAGAACAGACTCACTGTGAGCAGAATGCCAGAAATGGGGGACTCATATTTGTTAGAGGTAGCTATGATTTGTAGTTACACCCCCGAATATGGATGCTTCTTACCTTTTGTTATTGTTGGTGTGTTGCACAAGAATTGATTTGAATATTTATGTAGTTTTGGGAAAGAAGGATTTCCTACATTTGACTTTAGTAGTCCTGGCTTGTTGCTTACCCTTGGGTAATGTCTCTTTTTATGAAATATTCTGAAAAAGCATCATCTATTTAATTTGTGTACCAGCCCAGGCTTCCTGCCGTTACTTGCTATTACTCCCATTGTAAACTGGAAAGGTGTCAACAATTTTCTTGTACTGGCTTGGTACTTACCCTTGGTATAACTCTTCTTCAAAAAATATCAGTTCTTCTACCAAATAGGCAGGATGGTAGCTATGTATCTTAAATGGACCTTGCATAACTGGTGGCCCCTATGAATTAGTGGGTCTGCAGACTGAACTATTTTGTTATGCAAGTACTCTCCTGCCTCACTGTCTGCATTTGACAGCACTCACCCCCCCCACACACAAAAAAACACTAAGCAAATCATAACATCCATAGAAGCAGAAGATTCTACATAATATGTTTTACATTTCCATATCTTGTCAGTGAAGTAATTGTTGATCTCATGTTGGGAGATCACAAGGTTGAAGTGAACAGTGTATTTTAATTGTGTCCACTAATGATGAGCCAAACATGCCTAGGTTCACATTGAGGCAGATTCAGCAAACATTACCAAAGTTCAGGTGCTGAATCCAAAAAAAAACTGATGTCAAGAGGAGCCAAATGTTAAAAAACAATAATGACCATTATCTAGGCTAATAGGCAAGGAACTGTCAAACAAACAGGGGGCTGGGCACTGCCCTGGGGGACATGTACCAAAGTAAAAAAAAAGAAAAAAACTCCATTTGGAGGAAATCAGCAATTTCAGCAATGCTTAATGGGAAACATTAAAAAATGGAAAACTCCTTAAAAGAACATGCTTGGGGTTTCCTTGACCATGCCTGTAAAGTGGCACATCTGTGCAATATAGAATATACAACGTACTATAGCTAAGATTTCATTGCAAAAAGCTGAGATTTCATTGCCTCTGTTGTGCATTTTGAAGGTAACTGTCTCCACAATGCCTATAGCCTCAGATGTAAGTGGGGGTCTGCTTTAAAGTGCTTCTACTGTTGGTTCGTATTATGAAAACACTTTAGTGTACATAGCCTGGGCACTTTAAATAATATTTCTTCTATACATACGTTGGACATGTACCAACCCTTCAGACTCACTAAAATTGAGAATGTTAATATACAGTATATTTAGAAAAAATATCTTGCACTACTAATGCAATCTGTTTTGAATGCTGTGCAGTATTATTATTATATTTGTGTGATTTTTTTTTCTTTTTTGGCTTAATAGCAATTTAGGGAAATGACAGAACATTTTAAAAGAACATCAAACGAGATAGATATTTTGTGCTCATATAAGGGGGGAATCATCATGAATTCTCTTGAAAATGTTCTAGATATATGCTTATAGACTCATGTCTTTTTATAATAGATAAAATGGTTTAGAAATTGCCCTTGTGTCACTTTGGTTGTACAATAACATTTTGTGCTCTTGTTCTGGGCATTTAGGGTGCCTTTCTCTGTGTTTTCAAATCACATACCATATCCTGCTGTAATACTAAAGGAATACTATAATATTTTATGGAATTTTAAAATAAATAAATGTGGTGCTACTTTGCCATTATGTATTATGCAAGAATCGATTCTTTGTAGTACGGATTGATGTGCCACATATAACTGGTGCCATAAAATAAATACAGCAATATTTGCTTGAAAGAATCCTATGTACTTTGAATTTAAAGGGTTTGCTCTTATTTCTGGATGACTTGTATACCGCATGCCTAAAAGATTAATGTGGCTGTCCTCACTGATGGGGAAACTCTCCTGTAGCCATTCATAAGTCTGCTCTCCTGCAATGTGCTCTTCCATTTTGTTTGCTCATTTGGCTGTAATGACTACTATTATGCTTTATTTTAATCTGTTGTTCTGGCCAGTGCTGTTGCATTCCAACGGTGCATTACTTTCTTGCTTTTCTTTTTCTGTACCTGCCACTACTTAAATTTGGCATTGTTCAACCATCAATAAGCCTGACAGCACATACAGCCTATTGTACTCTGCATTTTACCCTTACTCACCTTCATACAGGTAGGTCAAATATAACTCATTCAACCTTTTACTTAATGAGAGGGCCATGCTGCAAATAAACAGTAAATGAGCAAGTAGTCAGCAAGTAAACCCTGATGACCTTTGAAATGCTATTTCCAAAACCTAACAATATATAAGTTCATCCTCTGTTACCTAAAAAAACAAAATCCAATGTAGACAGCAGTGTAGGATTCCCACCTTAGTATCTCAGTTTATGTTCATAGTAAAACAGGCTGTGTGTGCTGTCAGGCTTATTGAGCTCTGGATTTTTCTTTCTTTCTTTTTTTTAAATAAAAATTGTAGCTATGTGTTGTATTTCTCATTAAAACAGATATATTATGTCCAGTTGCAATAAAACTTAAAATTCCAGTGTAACAGTGTAAATCATCAATTCATGTATGACTGTAAACTGATTAGTTCCAGTACAACTGTGCATATCATGACAATGATAGAGTGGCATGGTATGGTATGTTGAAAGTGTAATGCCACGTACACACTAGCGGACTTTCTGGCATACTTGGTCTGGCAGACTTTCTGACGGACTTTGTCCGCCAGGTGTGCCGGACTTAAAAACGAACAGATTTGCCCACACACGACCGGACTTTCCGGCGTGCTAGGTCCGCCCGTCTTTCCGACGGACTTTCACCGGAGTTACGGCAGACTTTCAGAATGAACGGACTTGCCCACACACGGACAAGTCTGTTCATTTTGAACGTGACTCGGGTACGACGGGACTAGAAAAGGAAGTCAATCTTGCCACTTTTATCGGCGAGATTGACACCTTGCGAGCCCCGTCGTGGGTCATACCAGGCCCTTAGGTCTGGTATGGATTATAAAGGGAAGCCCCTATGCTGAAAAAACGGCGTGGGGTCCCCCCTAAAATCCATACCAGACCCCGATCCGAGCACGCAGCCCGGCCGGTCAGGAAAGGGGGTGGGGACGAGCGAGCGCCCCCCCCCCTCCTGAACCATACCAGGCCGCATGCCCTCAACATGGGGGGTGGGTGCTTTGGGGGGGCGCCCTGCGGGCCCCCCCACCCAAAAGCTTCTTGTCCCCATGTTGATGAGGACAAGGGCCTCTTCCTGACAACCCTGGCTGTTGGTTCTCGGGGTCTGCGGGCGGGGGGCTTATCGGAATCTGGGAGCCCCCTTCAATAAGGGTGCCCCCAGATCCCAGCCCCCCACTCTATGTGAATGAGTATGGGGTACATGGTACCCCTACCCATTCACCTAGGGAAAAAGTGTCAATAATAGTGTCAATACACAGGTTTTTTAAATAATTTATTAAACAGCTCCGGGGGGTCTTCCTCCGGCTTCAAGGGTCCCTCCGGTTCCTCTTCTCCTTCTTCTCCGCTCTCTCTGGCCTCTTCTCCCAGTGTTCCAGTTCTTCTGCCGGCTCCTCCGCTGTCTTCATGCCGCTCTCTTGCCAGCGGAGGTCCTGACTTCTGGGCTTCTTGTCTTCTTCCCTCTTCTCTTCTCCAGATGTTGACACGACGGTCTCCCCGTCTGGACTGCTCTCTGAGCGCTCCGATGTGACTTATATAGGCGGAGACCCCGCCCCCTTATGCCGTCACAGTCCCTGGGCATGCTGGGACTGTGACGGCATAAGGGGACGTGGTCACCGGGTGATGTTGACCGGAGGGACCCCCGAAGCCGGAAGAAGACCCCCGAAGCCGGAGGAAGACCCCCCCGGAGCTGTTTAATAAATTAATTTAAAAACCTGTGTAGTGTTTTATTATTGACACTTTTTCCCTAGGTGAATGGGTAGGGGTACCATGTACCCCATACTCATTCACATAGGGTGGGGGGCCAGGATCTGGGGGCCCCCTTATTGAAGGGGGCTCCTGGATTTCGATAAGCCCCCTGCCCGCAGACCCCGACAACCAACGGCCAGGGTTGTCCGGAAGAGGCCCTTGTCCTCATTGACATGGGGACAAGGAGCTTTGGGGTGGGGGGGCCCGCAGGGCGCCCCCTCCCCCAAAGCACCCACCCCCCATGTTGAGGGCATGCGGCCTGGTACAGTTCAGGGGGGAGGGGCGCTCGCTCGTCCCCACCCCCTTTCCTGACCGGCCAGGCTGCATGCTCGGATCAGGGTCTGGTATTAATTTTATGGAAAAAAAATCTTGCGAGCCACAATTATCCAGTGCCTTAATGGAAATTCAACCAAACAGCTACCCGGCTGCAGGCGCAGATCACGTATTCATGACCGTGCGATAAATGATATATGAAAAAAATGCGCCGCGCCTAGGGGTGTAACTGAGTAACTGTAAATCTAAGTACAAATCATAGATAATAAAGCGTGCAAATCAAATAGAGCCTAAAGCTCTGATCACTTACTAAGATCACCTGCTGTGTGAATCCTAAAGCTCTGATCACTTACTAAGATCACCTGCTGTGAGAATCCTATGACCAAACACACTAAAAAATCTAGTGCAATAAATCACAAAGTGCAATGTGCATAGAAAAACGTAATAAGATAAATATACAATCCACAGTGATTAAAATATAATCATTCCTAATAAGGTGTATATGCTAAAAAATGTTACACATATGTAGATCCACTGTGATTAAAATGAAAAAAGAAAAAAAAAAAAAAGAAAAAAAAAAAAAAAATTAAATAAAACAATATATATATTCGTAAAACACAAACAGAGTAAATCAATCACATGCGTGGGCGAATTGAAACTATAATCGCCCTAATAAAGGTGTTCAAATCACATCCGTGAAAAAATCTTCCAATCCAGTAACATAAAGTGACCAAGTTCAAATAAAAGTCAGTGTAATGGTGATGGTTCAAAGAAAAAGTTCCGGTTTTGAATCAAACGTGCCCAAAGAATCCCCCTGATGAAGACACGTGACTCCCTGTGTCGAAGACGCGTAGGGGAGGGGCCAGGACGGAGCAATCAGCACAGAGCTGGGTTGTGGAGCTCTCACACCCCGCAGCACGCCGCACAGCCGTTTTTTCCTATGTTATGTTTGGTGCACATGAGCACCTTATAAATGTGAGTACCCCATGTGGGGATTGGATGTGATTTTAATAAAAGTATCCTACGGTATTATACTATATTAGCCTTTTTCTTTTATATGGTCTGTTGTGAGTGGAGCCATAAAGAATCCAGTGTGGGAATCAGCTGTACCTAATACTGAGCCCAGGGGTGGCTCCAAAAGCGTGTATTGACACAATTAAAACCTGTGTCACACGCTCCAAGGTGAGCGCAATCACATTGGGGGTCACCAAGGCACTTCACAGCATGTTTTTCTTTGGGCACGTTTGATTCAAAACCGGAACTTTTTCTTTGAACCATCACCATTACACTGACTTTTATTTGAACTTGGTCACTTTATGTTACTGGATTGGAAGATTTTTTCACGGATGTGATTTGAACACCTTTATTAGGGCGATTATAGTTTCAATTCGCCCACGCATGTGATTGATTTACTCTGTTTGTGTTTTACGAATATATATATTGTTTTATTTAATTTTTTTTTTTTTCTTTTTTCATTTTAATCACAGTGGATCTACATATGTGTAACATTTTTTAGCATATACACCTTATTAGGAATGATTATATTTTAATCACTGTGGATTGTATATTTATCTTATTACGTTTTTCTATGCACATTGCACTTTGTGATTTATTGCACTAGATATTTTTTAGTGTGTTTGGTCATAGGATTCTCACAGCAGGTGATCTTAGTAAGTGATCAGAGCTTTAGGATTCACACAGCAGGTGATCTTAGTAAGTGATCAGAGCTTTAGGCTCTATTTGAATTGCACGCTTTATTATCTATGATTTGTACTTAGATTTACAGTTACTCAGTTACACCCCTAGGCGCGGCGCATTTTTTTCATATAAGGTATTAATTTTAGGGGGGACCCCACGCAGTTTTTTCGGCGTAGGGGCTTCCCTTTATAATCCATACCAGACCTAAGGGCCTGGTATGACCCGCGACGGGGCTCGCAAGGTGTCAATCTCGCCGATAAAAGCGGCAAGATTGACTTCCTTCTCTAGTCCCGTCGTACCCGAGTCACGTTCAAAATGAACGGACTTGTCCATGTGTGGGCAAGTCCGTTCATTCTGAAAGTCCACCGTAACTCTGGCGAAAGTCCTTCAGAAAGACGGGCGGACCTAGCCCGCCGGAAAGTCCGTTCGTTTTTAAGTCCAGCGCACCTGGCGGACAAAGTCCATCAGAAAGTCTGCCAGACCAAGTATGCCAGAAAGTCCACTAGTGTGTACGCAGCATTAGCCTCTATAGTTTGCCAGGACTTCATATCTGTTATGATAGAAACACAGTATTTTTAAACCCTTTGTAAGTTATGCTGGCAAAAGCAAAAAAGGCAGAGCTTTTAAGTCCTTATTTGCATATTCCTAGAGCAGTATATGTTCTAAATTTTGATTTGACTTATATTGACCGTTCAGTACACAGTTACAAACAGACTCCTGTAGTGCTTTATGTTTAAACATCATTGGGCATATTCAGTAATGCAATAGGCCTTATTAAATAAAGTCTAGGAGCATAATAATAGAAAGGGCCTGTGGTAACCGATCCCTTATTTTGCTATGTGATGCTATTACATCATGTAGTGCTTAAATTATGAACATTAAAATAACTTATTTCTGCTACCTTTTTATTGCTATCCTGTGTATAAAGTCTGCACGGTCTCTTGGCTGGCTTCTCTGCATGTGTTTAGCTGTTTGTGACATTACAGCTCGTATTATTCAATGTGACAGTATTGTTTTATGTGATCTTATGTAGGTTGTTCTTGCTCCATGCCTAGTGCATTATGTGACTGACTTGGTCTAAAAGGTTACTTTAACTGACCATTGCACTCTGTACACTGGGCTGTATATGATATGCTCCTGACCACTACACGCTGTGGTTGTATATGACATGTTCCCTATCACTACACTCTATACACTGGAATGTACTGTATATGACATGTTCCTGGACACTTCACTCTGTTCACTGAGCTGTATAGGGCATGCTCCTGACTACCGCACTCTGTGTGCTGGGTTGTATATGACATGTTCTGACCACTGCATTGTGTATACTGGGCTTTATATGACATGTTCCTTTCCACTATTCTGTACACTGGGCTGTATATAACATGCTCCTGACAACTGCACTTTGTATGCTGGCTTGTATATGACATGCTCCTTTCAACTGCAGTCTGTACATGGCCTGTATATCTCCTGCTCCTGAGTCCTGACCACTGTACTTTGTACACTGGGCTGTATATGACATGCTCCTGACCACTGCACTCTGTACACTGGGCTGTATATTACATAATCCTGACCACTGTCTTCTGTATACTGGGCTGTATATGACACACTTCTGACTACTGCAATCTTTATGTTATATTGTACAACAGTTGTTGGTTGCTCAGTAGTCGGTGTCTATGTTAATTCGGTTTTTCTTGAAGGTGGGCTGTACGCCGAAAAAAATATGTAATTCATGAGTTTTATTTTTTACAAATGATTGTGTTGAGGTTTGTATGTGTCTGTTAGACTCTTGCTTGTGGCACAGTAATTAACCCCTTCACACTTAAGGGTAAAATAATCTAAATGCATTTTTTATAGTATATTCAGCTGACTGCATTACAGTACTATAATACAAAGGGTGCAATTGAAATTAAAAGAAATATATTTTTTTAACATCTCATAGTTAAAGTGCTTCCTTTTTTTCTGAACATGGCCAACTTTTACCCCACTGAATTAGGGTATTTTGCTGAACATCTGCCATTTCTCACCATGTATGGGTACCTCAAGTGGCTGTGCAGTTGAATAAGATTTCTTGCCTGATACAGGAGAAATGTCAAGATAAGGATTAGCTGTTCTTTAGATTACACCTGTAGTGCTAAGAGCCAAATCCTGGTTCAGTGACCCAAGACACTATCCCAATAAACACACAGAAGTTCCCCTTGAATTTGCCAGCTTATGGAATACTACGCATTTGAGATAGCTCAGTGAATAAGGGCAGGTTACATGGGGGCAGGCCAGAACTTGCACACATTAGGGCACTAGCACGTTGTGTGTGCACAAGGATGAGAGTAACACCTTTTGAAAAGAAGTCTGCAGGTGTGCTGAGATTAGTTTTGTTTTCCAAGTACCTGTAAAGGTACAAATAGGTTTCACTGACATGTAACATTTTATATTTATCTTGTATTTAAATAAAAGGCAATCCCTAAAATAAAATACAGTTCTTCTGTTCTAAACATACAGTATAAGTCTGCTTTCTGCATTTATAACACAGGTTTTAAATGCATTGTAGCTTCAAAATTTTAATTTCAATGGAATATACAGACTATACAATAGACTTCACACACTAGAAAGCATCTTTCAAGAAATTTAAATACATTGTGCAATCCTAAATCAGAGAGTATAATCTGTGTATTGATCTTATTGGTACATAATCAACTGTTTTAAAGTCATTTGGTATTTGTCTTGTTGCTAAGCCTTGGGCAGTGATGGCTAGCCTTGGCACCCCAGATGAGTTGGAACTATATTTCCCATGATGCTCAAATACACTGCAGAGTGCATGAGCAACATGGGAAATTAAGTTCCAAAACATCTGGGGTTCCAAGGTTCGCCATCACTGGCCTAGGGTTATGTTTAGAAAGCAGTGAATGTGACATTCACCAAACATTCACTGCAGGTGGATTTTCCTGGTGCATGTGTTTTAACCGGTTCCCGACCGCCTTTTTACGGGGGCAGAATGGCACCCCTGCGTGAAACCCAGCATGGGGTTCTCCTTAAGAGCCACCAGAGGGCGCGCCGCCGGCCATGCGCGATCTTGTGCACCAGAGCCAGCACGGGGATTTGTGTGTAAACGCACAAATCCCTGTTCTGTCAGGGGAGAGGAGACATGCTGTTTGTTCCTACTAAGTAGGAACAACGATATGTCTCCTCCGCTAGTCAGTCCTATCCCCATACAGTTAGAACACACTGAGGGAACACACATTTAACCCCTTGATCGCCCCCTAGTGTTAACCCCTTCCCTGCCAGTGACATTTATACAGTGATCAGTGCACATTTATAGCACGGATCGCTGTATAAATGTCAATGGTCCCAAAAATGTGTCAAAAGTGTTCGATCTGTCCGTCGCAATGTCGCAGTACCGCTAAAGAATCGCAGATCCCCGCCATTACTAGTAAATTAAAAAATAAAAAATAAATTCCATAAAAATGCCATAAATCTTTCCCATAGTTTGAAGTTGCTATAACTTTTGCGCAAACCAATCAAAATACGCTTATTGCGTTTTTTTAACCAAAAATATGTAGAAGAATACATATCGGCCTAAACTGATGAAGACATTTGTTTTTGTTTTTTTAAATTTGGGGATATTTATTATAGCAAAAAGTAAAAAATATTGTTTTTTTTTTTTTTCAAAATTGTTGCTCTTTTTTTGTTTAAAGCGCAAAAAATATAAACAGCAGAGGTGATCAAATACCACCAAAAGAAAGCTCTATTTGTGGGAAAAAAAGGATGCAAATTTAGTTTGGGTACAGCGTCGCATGACTGCGCAATTGTCAGTTAAAGCGACGCAGTGCCAAATTGTAAAAAGTGCTCTGGTCAGGAACGGGGTAAAATCTTTCAGGGGGTGAAGTGGTTAAAATACAGTGACTGATTTACCTGCAGTAAGCATCTAGCGAATGCCTGATTCATTGCCTTATAAAGATATGCTAAAGCAATAGGTGCAGATAAGAGTAGAACAAGCTTTTTTCCAGGTGTTGTGCTCTATTATGTGTCTTTACTGAATACAATTATCTGTATACATAAAATCCCATAAAAGTAGTCCATAATAAGCTACAGAAAGTACATTTGATTATGTGCGCTCGATCAGCTGAATAAAGAGAGAGTGGGTAATTAGAACTCTCTTTCATATCGCTTTCATGTAGAGGGGTACATTTGTGGCACAAGGACAGTTGAAGTGTTCTTAGATAAGCTGACTGTGGATGGCTGCCAGCTTGTGACAGGCTAGAAGTAACTCTGTGGAAGACAAAGACAGAAGGAGAGCAACGCCATCTAAGTGCAGCATTATTAAGACATTTTATTCCATAAAAGACAATTGGTAACTCACAAGATGTATGAGATGTCAGCGCATGTGGGATTAACAATGTGGCTCATCCGCTCGTAGAAAGGACGATTTTCTCACTGGTAAAGAGGCAGCTGATGGGTCCAGAGATGCCATTGGTTCCCAGCACTTCCAGACACTCAGGACGGCTCACAGACAGCGGTGTATGTCACTTCTGGTTAGAGAAAGAGCGGGGAGGTGTGTGTGTTCGGAGCATGCTCCTTCATCAGGCTCTGGCGCCTGGACCCACGAGCGGATGAACCACATTATTAATCCCACATGCACTGACATCTCTTACATCTTGTGAGTTAACAATTGTCTTTTATGGAATAAAATGTCTTAATGCTGCACTTGGATGGCACCGCTCTCCTTATGTCATAATAAGCTACAATTTACAGCTTAGAAAACATTTACAAATCTAAATATTTTGACTCCTGTTGTAAAATGAGACAACTTGTTAATATAATACTATAAGATTTTTTTTTTAAACTGCTATATCATACAAATGGACTCCTGCTTGTTCTTCTTAACAATTAAGTATAGTACATGTCAAAAAATGTCTTCTCTACTGGGAGAGAACAATCGCCTGTTGGATATAATTTTCCAACCTATCCAATAAAATATTGAAATGTGGGGAAGATTTTTTATTTGGTACACTTTGACATTATTGTTTGACACTGTATTCATTTATCCTGTGACAATTTTTCTGTATGTTTAAGTATTGCGAACACTAAAATTACTAAAAAACACTTAAATGTAGGTATCATTACAGGGCATAGTTTTTCTCCAGCTCTTCCTTTGGTAAACCCTGCAGACCAGGCAGTTTTTACCAGAATCCAGACAATCAGATTTCCCCAAACATACTACATTCGAAAATAAATTACGGTATACTGAAAGGAGTCCATTCAAATTTAAGATGAATACAAGGTGAATTTGGGGCTTATATTGGAGTGTATTTCTTATTTTATCTGAAGTTCACGCTGAGATCTCCTGTGCAACAGACATGGCTTTCATAATTTGTTGGGAGAGGGGCAATGTAATGTATTAAATAGTAAGAAGCAGAAAAATAGAATCAATGAACCTGTTGCAGAGTAGCCATTTAGGGCCCTTTCACATTGATGCGCTTTTGCAGAGAAAGCGTGCAATCGGGACCAATACCCCAACTTGAGCAGTCCATTTGGAAGGATAAGGAGAACATTTCCAACTAAGGGTGACCAGACGATTCATTGGGATTTGATCATAAGGCTTAATTAAGTGGAAATTAAGGTGAGAGTTTTCAGAGCACCGAGGTGACCAGTAGAGGTGGAATGCACAATATATCTTTATATCATCCACAATGGATCGCAGTTTATCACAGAAGTGGATTTATTATAGTCACATTTGGCCATTTTTTCAACCAATATTATATACATTATATACACTATATTGATGTGTTTTGGTTAACTGGAAATGTATTTTATTTTATATAGGTTTTATTGGTTTATTAATTTATTGAGAGATGTATTTTGAATATGCAAATTGTATGATATATATATATATATATATATATATATATATATATATATATATATATATATATATATATATATATATATATATCATAGGCTGCACAACTCAATTCACATTCATTCATTCACTTTTACACTGTGGGGACACATTTTGCAGCAACCGTCCATTAACACTTGCAATTCCAGTTTAGGCTTTTTATGTTATTCACAACTTACTTTATTAGCAGGTAGCGCAGGGGTTTCTTTTTATTATTTTTTGCTTTTGATTCCTTTCATTCCTCCTTACATACATGACATATGGAAGGTGCCTTTTGGTGCGCTTTTAAAAATCTGCACCAAAGATGCAACATGCAGGACTTTTTAAAGTGCAGCACACCTGTAGTGTGAAAAGTTATTTAATAGGGGAATAGTTTTCATGCCCTTTTGTCACCCTGGAAACACATGGCAAAAGTGCACCACTGTGAAAAGGGGCCAAAGGGTTTGCCTAAGGAGCAGTAAAGATGCATTTGCACCTATCAGAAGTAGAAAATGTAGGAAAAACTCTTTGTAAGTGCGTTAAAGTGAACAGAAATGTATTAAGACTCTGTGATTGCCGGATGTCAGAATATATCAGTAGAAGTACATGTCTTTTCCTGACCCATCAATAAGCTGCACACCTATTACATGTTAAGAGATTGCAGGGAGTTGGAACTATATCAAACTCATTTCCAGCTGAATCTAACGAACTTAATTTAACCTGTATTGCTGCAAATAGCTCAGATCACAGGTTTTGAAATCGCTTTCTCCTTTCAGCTATTCATGAGATGGAACAAGACACTTGTCGTGTTCCAATGTCTGTCTGAATCTGACAGTTAAAGGAACAAAAAGCATATTAAATCAGATATTTAATTCTACCAATCTGAATCCAATTATCTTTACTTTGTGATGGCCTGTTGAGTAAATAATGAAAGTACACACTCTTTGTGTAATACTGTGTATTTAACATATTATTATACTTAGTAAGATCTCTGTGGGATATGCTGAGATTGCAACACTTCTAGCACACCCTATTAAATGGGATCCCATTCCTTTATATTGTGCCAATAACATATACATCTCTGAACAATCTAAAAAATTACATATTCACTTTGAACATTGGTCTGTATAGTTGTTTTTTGTGAGATTTCAGAATTCTAAACATAGATTTTAATTAAAGTCTTTTCCAGAACTTCAGCTATCCAACCAACAAATTGGCCAAATATTTTTTCAGGATCGCAGATGCATTTTTAACAGATAATAAATACTTTATCTCTTGTTTCTAAAATATAACTTACATTTGTAGGCTGTTATTTTTTTGCTTACAAATGTGCTGTATTCCTAAACATGTTGCAAAATTGTAGTTTTCTACAGCAGACTTGGATGGCAATTATGTTACTTAAAATGGCTGATGTGAGCTCACGTTTGATGCTTAGACTAAATCATGTCTGTTTTCATAACTATTTTATAGCCTTCTAGCCTAAAGTATTCCCATTCTCACAGCTCACCTAAAAAAAAAAACAAAAAAAAAATGTTTTCTTAGTGGAAAGCTTCAAGGCAGACTGCAAGCATTTTTCTGAACAATTGTGAGTCTGTCACCATGGAAAGGTTCAGTACAGGCTAAGTTTTCTCTCATCAACATCCAATGAAGAAACCCAGCTTCTATAGATTTAACAATTTGTTAGGACAGCATTCAAATCTAGCTTACAACTGATAATGAGATCTGCCAGCACATTACAGACATGGTTATTTATGGCAAACACAGATCCCCAGCCCTCTGCTAAACAAAAAGAAATAAGTCAGATGTTTTGGTGCTGGAGTTATCAGAAAAGATCATCTAAATGATCATCAATTTTAAATATTTTTTTAAGTTATGTGAATTAGAACAACAAACAAATTGTCAAAAGCCAATACTCACCGAGGCCGAGATGCCGAGAGCGGCTTGCCCTTACGACCACGCGCACCCGAACCCCCGAGAGTGAGACAGGGGATCGGAGGCACGCAGAGGCACGGGTCTCCGGTAAGCTGCAGAATGACTTGAGTGGAGAGTCTTCTGAGGAAGTGCCTGAGGGTACAAGGGAAGAGGTTAAAGAGACAACAAGCTGATGACAAGAACGTCCTTGGAACTGAGGGAATCGAGGGGGTGTCAGCCCCGTGGAGGGTATCGTTGAGAGCAAGGCAGAGAACAGAAAGTCCAACTGGTCTGGAGTGATCCTTAAACAGGCCAGAGGTCAGGATGGCAGCAGCAAGAGGTGGACTCTATCCAGGCAGAGAATCAGGGTATTAGCAAGCAAGAGTGGTCGGGTATCCAGGCAGAGGGTCAGGGTATCCAGCAAGCAGAGTAGTCAGGTATCCAGGCAGAGGGTCGGGGTATCAAGCAAGCAGAGTAGTCGGGTATCCAGGCAGAGGGTCAGGGTATTAAGCAGGCAGAGTAGTCGGGTATCCAGGCAGAGGTTCGGTATAGACAGGTAACAGGAAGCAAGGTAAACAAACACAGGCAGGAAGCTGACGACAAACCAGCAACCCGACTGGGCGCTGGTGTCGTCTAAAGTACCTCCCAGTGAGCGCGTCAGCGTGACGCGCTACCGGGCACCCGCACGGGCGACGGCGCGCACCCGCGGGCCGCCGTGCACCCGCGCGCGCCGTACCATCAGGCCGCGCACGGGTGCACGTCTCAGCAGTAACCCCCCGCGCATGCGCCCAGCGGCCCGGCGGACGGAGGTGACTTGACTGCCGTGACAGTGCCCCCCTCCTAAGGGCGGACACCGGACGCCCAAGCTAGACATCAACTCCGGATGGTTTTGATGAAAGGTTTGAATCAAACGAGGAGCATGTAGGTTTTTCGCAGGTTCCCATGAATTGTCTTCCGGTGGGTATCCCTTCCATTGGATCAGGTATTGTAGCTGTCTGCCTCTCCTTCTACAACCCAAGATAGCCTCCACCTCGAACTCGTTCTCACCGTCCACCCTGGTTGGTGGGGGAGGAACCTCTCCTCTTTCTGGAAATGGACTGGATGCAACAGGCTTCAATAAAGATACATGAAAGACAGGGTGGATCCTGTACGTTTTGGGCAAGGCTAATTCCATGGCCACAGGATTGATAATCCTCTTGATAGGGAAAGGACCAATAAATTTAGGTCCTAGTTTTCGGGATGGTAACTGCAGCTTGAGATTGGAGGTGGACAACCAGACCTCTTCTCCTATGCTAAATTTTGGGTTCTCCTTCCTGCCTCTGTCATACTGCTCCTTGTAGATCCTTTGAGTTTTTCGTAACATGCTTTGAATCTCCTGAAAATTGGCTTGTAAGGATATTATTCTGTCCTGTACTGCAGGAACGGTTACCTCAGGAATGTCCTTAGTCAAGAACGTGGGATGGAACCCGCAGTTGGCCCAGAAGGGCGTCTGGTTGGTAGCCGCGTGAACTGAGTTATTATACGCGAATTCTGCATATGGAAGAAGTTTTGACCAATCATCCTGGGATCCTGAACAAAAGCAACGGAGATACTGCTCCAAAGTCTGATTTGTCCTCTCCGTTTGGCCGTTGCTCTGTGGATGATAGGCTGATGAGAGGCATACTCTAATATCCAGGGCCTTACAAAGTTCCCTCCAGAATTTGGATGTGAATTGCACACCTCTGTCAGACACTATATTCTTTGGCACCCCGTGCAGCCTTATGATTTCCTTCAGAAAAACATTGGCTGTTTCAGCTGCGGAGGGAGTACCGATCATGGGTAGGAAGTGGGCCATTTTGGACAAACGGTCGACCACAACAAAAATGGTAGTGAAGCCTTCTGAGGCTGGCAGATCCACAATGAAGTCCATAGACACGTCGGACCATGGTCGTTCCGGAATAGGGAGCGGTTTAAGTAAGCCCCAGGATCTGGCGTTCTGACCTTTGCTGCGCTGACAACGGAGACAAGAGGCCACATATTCGCTGCAATCCCGTCTCCAACCTGGCCACCAGAAGGAGCGAGAGATTAAGTCAGCTGTCTTCCTAACCCCGAAATGGCCAGCCAATTTATGATCGTGGCACATCTTGAGAGTGGTTAATCGGGTTTGTTGAGGCACAAAAATTTTGTCCCGGACCCAAAAGAGACCCACATCCTTCCTTAGGGATTGTACCTCTGGATCGGTACATGTCTCGGATGATCTCTTGATCGAAGATATCAGGTCTGTCTGTGTCAAGCCAAGAAAGTTGTGAGGTGCTAGAATTGTACTTGGTTCTGAGGTCTGGAGTTCTGCTGAGAACATTCGAGAGAGAGCGTCCGCTTTACCATTCTTTTTGCCAGGTCTGTAAGAGATGTGGAAATTGAAGCGCGAAAAGAACAGGGCCCAACGGGCTTGTCTGGGTTTGAGGCGTTTTGCTGTTCGGAGGTACTCAAGATTCTTGTGATCGGTGAAAATCATCACCGGATGGAGCGCCCCCTCAAGTAAGTACCTCCATTCTTCCAGGGCAAATTTAATGGCCAACAGTTCCCTGTCACCTACGTCATAATTTAACTCTGCCGCACTGAGTTTCCGAGAAGCGAACGCGACTGGATGTAAGATGGCCTTGGGTCCCTGTCTCTGAGAAAGGATTGCCCCCGTGGCTATTTCTGATGCATCCACTTCCAACACGAACGGATGGGAAGGATCAGGATGCCGGAGAATAGGAGCGGAACTGAACAAATCCTTTAGCTTTATGAAAGCTTCCTGTGCTGCTTGGGACCACTGGAATGATCCGTGCCGGCGTGTTAGCTGAGTGATGGGTGCCACTATAGTAGAGAATCCGACAATAAACTTCCGATAGAAGTTAGCGAATCCGATAAAGCGTTGAACCCCTTTTTTATCAGAGGGGGCTGGCCACTCCTGAATAGCCTGTATCTTTTGAGGATCCATCTCCACTCCGTTTGCTGAAATGATAAACCCCAGAAATTGCACAACAGATTTTTCGAATTCGCATTTCTCCTTCTTTAGGTAAAGCTTGTGCTGTCTCAAAATGGTCAGAACTGTTTTGACGTGATCCCTGTGCAGTTCCAATGTAGGGGAGAAAATTAGGATATCATCCAGGTAGACTACGAGGAAGTCATCAAGGTATTTGCGGAAAATGTCGTTCACAAGGTGTTGGAACGTGGCCGGAGCATTGCAGAGCCCAAAGGGCATCACCAAGTATTCGAAATGCCCGAACCTTGACCTGAAAGCTGTCTTCCACTCATCCCCAGCTCTGATTCGGATAAGGTTGTACGCCCCTCGGAGATCCAATTTGGAGAAGATTCTGGCTGACCTAAAGCGTTGGAATAACTCTGGAATGAGCGGTAACGGGTACCGATTTTTGACAGTAATATTATTCAACTGCCGGTAATCCACACAGGGCCTAAGGGAACCGTCCTTCTTACCGACAAAAAAGATACCTGCTCCGGCAGGTGAAGATGAAGGACGGATGAACCCTTTTTTCAGATTCTCATCTATATATTGTTTAAGAGCCTCCAGCTCTGTTTCGGAAAGAGGGAAGATGCGCCCAAAAGGAATTTCTGATCCTGGCAACAGGTCGATTGGGCAGTCGTATGGCCGATGAGGTGGAAGACAATCGGCCATTTGTTTGCTGAAGACTTCTTGAAATTTGTGATACTCCTGGGGAACATGTTGGAGGTCAATCGGAGGAGCTGAGATCGTAGCGCAGATCTGGGATCTCTGAGGGCGGCAGTGTTGAGAACAGTAGGCAGAGGGAAAAGAGACCGTCTTCGAGCTCCATTGGATAAGAGGGTCATGGGCTTGTAACCAAGGTAATCCCAAGATGACTGGGAACATGGGAGAGTGGATGAGGTCCAAGCGTAAAAGTTCTTGGTGTCCTGACTCGGTAGTGGCTAGGATAGGTTGAGTCTCCTGGGTGATTAGGCCTGAACTGGGAAGAGACCCATCTGCCAAGTGGACTTGTAAGTGTTGCGTCTTAAGCTGTAGAGGCACATGCAAGGTTCGGGCCAGGGCAGCGTCCATAAAGCAGCTACATGCGCCGGAATCAATGATCGCCGGGAGGCGGGATTCCCCTTCCGGTAGCTGTAACGAGATAAACAACATCACATAAGATTTAGAGGAATTGTTATCTTGGTAGGTCTTTGTTCTAGGTTGAAAGGACTTACTAGGCCTTATTGGGCAGTTGCGCAGGAAGTGACCGGCACCCCCGCAGTAGAGACACAAATTGGACTGCCGTCTACGCTGTCTCTCCTCTGAAGTTAACGGTGGGCGTACTAAACCCAGCTGCATCGGTTCGGGGTCAGAAAGTGCAGTGGATCCGGCTGTAATGGGTGAAGATCCTGGAACGGATTGGGGTCTTGAGGTTGCCCATGCTGGGCGAGGATTTTGGAATCGCTCAGACCGACGTTCCCTCAAACGCCGATCTAATTTAGTTGCTGCCTGAATTAATTCCTCTAATGATGCGGGAGTCTCCATCCTGGCTAATTCATCCTTGAGGAGTTCCGACAGGCCTTGGCGATACTGGTGACGTAAGGCTGGCTCATTCCAGTTAGTGTCGGCCGCCCACTTACGGAATTCCACCGTGTAGTCCTCAATTGGTCTCCTTCCCTGGACTAGACGGTGTAAGATATTTTCAGCGGTGGCCATACGCTGTGGATCATCATATAGTTGGGCCATACTTTCAAAAAAGGTATCAATAGTATTGAGCACCAGACTTCCTGATTCCATCAGGCTGTGTGCCCAGGCCTGGGGTTCCTCTGACAACAGAGAGATTGCAAATCCCACCTTGACCACTTCTGATGCGAAGGTTCGAGGTTGCAACGCGAAGTACAGAGTGCATGCGTTTTTGAAGGCCCTGAACTTTTTACGGTCCCCTGAGAACCGTTCCGGAGTGGGAACCCTAGGTTCCGGAAGTGCCATAACTACTGTAGGACTAGCAGCGGCCTGAGGGAGCGGTCCTTCATTACTAGATGCTGGGGCTGCGGCAGCAGGGGGAAGGGCCCCCGTCAGTTGCTGGAGGCGACTATCCACCTGTGTGTATCCTTCTTGTAACCTCTGTACTGAGTCGGCCAAGGCGGAGACTTGTTGGCATAAGATCTCCAAGGGAGAGCGCGCTCTGTCGGCCTCGGACATCTGGCTGGTTTGTACTGTCAAAAGCCAATACTCACCGAGGCCGAGATGCCGAGAGCGGCTTGCCCTTACGACCACGCGCACCCGAACCCCCGAGAGTGAGACAGGGGATCGGAGGCACGCAGAGGCACGGGTCTCCGGTAAGCTGCAGAATGACTTGAGTGGAGAGTCTTCTGAGGAAGTGCCTGAGGGTACAAGGGAAGAGGTTAAAGAGACAACAAGCTGATGACAAGAACGTCCTTGGAACTGAGGGAATCGAGGGGGTGTCAGCCCCGTGGAGGGTATCGTTGAGAGCAAGGCAGAGAACAGAAAGTCCAACTGGTCTGGAGTGATCCTTAAACAGGCCAGAGGTCAGGATGGCAGCAGCAAGAGGTGGACTCTATCCAGGCAGAGAATCAGGGTATTAGCAAGCAAGAGTGGTCGGGTATCCAGGCAGAGGGTCAGGGTATCCAGCAAGCAGAGTAGTCAGGTATCCAGGCAGAGGGTCGGGGTATCAAGCAAGCAGAGTAGTCGGGTATCCAGGCAGAGGGTCAGGGTATTAAGCAGGCAGAGTAGTCGGGTATCCAGGCAGAGGTTCGGTATAGACAGGTAACAGGAAGCAAGGTAAACAAACACAGGCAGGAAGCTGACGACAAACCAGCAACCCGACTGGGCGCTGGTGTCGTCTAAAGTACCTCCCAGTGAGCGCGTCAGCGTGACGCGCTACCGGGCACCCGCACGGGCGACGGCGCGCACCCGCGGGCCGCCGTGCACCCGCGCGCGCCGTACCATCAGGCCGCGCACGGGTGCACGTCTCAGCAGTAACCCCCCGCGCATGCGCCCAGCGGCCCGGCGGACGGAGGTGACTTGACTGCCGTGACACAAATATAAGGTAGGTGTTATCCCAACTTGGCTGCACCAGTGGAACTAAGCTTTAGAGAATAATTTCAGGCATCTGTATGTTATACAGTTACACTGGTTCAGCTTGGAGCAACATAACTATGCATATACCATGGCTGATGCTCCTGAAAGCTAGAAATCACTAGCTTTCAGACACCAGTGTTATGTTCGTCAACGAAAACGAAATTAAAAAAGATTTAGTCAGCAGCATTTTTACAGTGACGAAAACGAAATGAAACATACAGCACATTTTTGTCCACTGACAAAAACTATGACAAAAATCGGATCCGTTTTAGTTATCGAAAGACAATGAGCCGACGATGGCAAGGAGGGATGTTTACCTACTTCTGCAATTCGCGCCCAGCAAGCACCGTGCCACAGTGACGACTCCGAGAGTGCCAGTGCCAGAGAGTGTTTCGGCACTGTGTGGCATTACAGGCCTCCCAACTCCCGAGTCCCGACTCCTCCTGAGGCCACGCCAGGCACCCAGAGGCAGGGCAGACTATGTGAGTGCAGTGCACAGTTTATTGTGGTACAGCAGCCTTGAGGCCTCCCCACCCCTCAGATGACCACCGTCCGTCCAGAGCACACTGTGCAACAGTGCAACTGTGCAGGTCTCCTCTGAGGCTCTGACCACTGGCAGTGGCATCCAGGCCCCTCTTGCACTGTCAATTACAGGCCATGCCTCAGACCACCATCCAGGCTCCAGCACTGTGAGTGCTGCTTTTATTTCCAAATTTTACAGGCCTACTCTACTCAGACCACCATCCTCCAGAGAGCATTGTGCACTTCAGCATACTGGCTTGCATTTCCTCCCCACCGTCCATCCGCCCATGACTCAAACTATACTGGAAATGTCGGCTTCTGTGACTGTCACTGGTAGAAAGGGAAGAGAAGATCTATGGATTAGGGATGAGCTTCGAGTTCGAGTCGAACTCATGTTTGATTCGAACATCGGCTGTTCGCCAGTTCGCCGAACAGCGAACAATTTGGGGTGTTTGCGGCAAATTCGAATGCCGCAGAACACCCGTTAAAAGTCTATGGGAGAAATCAAAAGTGCTCATTTTAAAGGCTTATATGCATGGTATTGTCATAAAAAGTGTTTGGGGACCTGGGTCCTGCCCCAGGGGACATGGATCAATGTAAAAATAAGTTTTAAAAACAGCCGTTTTTTCGGGAGCAGTGATTTTAATAATGCTTAAAGTCAAACAATAAAAGTGTAATATTCCTTTAAATTTCGTACCTGGGGGGTGTCTATAGTATGCCTGAAAAAGGGGTGCATGTTTCCTGTGTTTAGAACAGTCTGACAGCAAAATTACATTTCAAAGGAAAAAAGTCATTTAAAAGTACTCGCGGCTATAATGAATTGCCGGTCCGACAATACACATAAAAGTTCATTGATAAAAACGGCATGGGAATTCCCCACAGGGGAACCCCGAACCAAAATTTAAAAATAAATGACGTGGGGGGTCCCCCTAAATTCAATACCAGGCCCTTCAGGTCTGGTATGGATATTAAGGGGAACCCTGCGCCAAAATAAAAAAAAAATGACGTAGGGGTTCCCCTCAAAATTCATACCAGACCCTTCAGGTCTGGTATGGCTTTTAAGGGGAACCTCGCGCCAAAATGAAAAAAAAATTGGCGTGGGGTCCCCCAAAAATCCATACCAGACCCTTATCCGAGCACGCAACCTGGCAGGCGGCAGGAAAAGAGGGGGGATGAGAGAGTGCCCCCTCCTGAACTGTACCAGGCCACATGCCCTCAACATTGGGAGGGTGCTTTAGGGACCCCCCTGAAGCACCTTGTCCCCATGTTGATGAGGACAAGGGCCTCATCCCCACAACCCTTGCCCGGTGGTTGTGGGGGTCTGCGGGCGGGGGGCTTATCGGAATCTGGAAGCCCCCTTTAACAAGGGGACCCCAGATCCATTCCAGTGTGCCCAGTCAGTGCCCAATCTGTGCCAATCAGTGCCCACAAATGGGCACTGATTGGCACCATTATGTTGCAATGATGCCCAGCAATGCCACCCTTAGGGGCATCACTGCAAACAATCAGTGTCATCAGTGCCACCCATCACTGTCCATCGGTGCCACCTGTCAGTGCCCATCTGTGCCCATCAGTGCCCACCTATCAGTGCCCATCCATGCCCATCTGTGCCAACTATCAGTGCCACCCATAACTACCCATCAATGCCACCTACGAGTGCCCATCAATGCCACCTACGAGTGCCCATCAGTGCCGCCTATGAGTGCCCATCAGTGCCACCTATGAGTGCCGCATAACAGTGCCAACTATCAGTGCCCATCAGTGCCGCCTATCAGTGCCCATCAGTGCCGCCTATCAGTGCCCATCATCAGTGCCCGTCAGTGCCACCTCATCAGTGCCACCTAATTGGTGCCACCTCATCGGTGCCCATCAGTGCTGCCGTATCAGTGCCCGTCACTGCAGCCATATCAGTGCCCGTCATTGAAGAAGAAAACGTACTTATTTACAAAAATTTTTAACAGAAACAAAGAAAAACTTGTTTTTTTTCAAAATTTTCGGTCTTTTTTTTTATTTGTTGCGCAAAAAATAAAAACCACAGAGGTGATCAAATACCACCAAAAGAAAGCTCTATTTGTGGGAACAAAATGATAAAAAAATTTTGGGTACAGTGTTACATGACCGCGCAATTGTCATTCAAATTGCGACAGCGCTGAAAGCTGAAAATTGGCCTGGGCGGGAAGGTGTCTAAGTGCCTGGTATTGAAGTGGTTAAGCATTATTAAAATCACTGCTCCCGAAAAAACAGCCGTTTTTAAAACTTTTTTTGCATTGATTCATGTCCCCTGGGGCAGGACCCAGGTCCCCAAACACTTTTTATGACAATACCATGCATATAAGCCTAAAAAAAGGAGCACTTTTGATTTTGAAGGTTCGAGTCCCATAGACTTCAATGGGGTTCTAACGTTCTTGCAAAGTTTTGGTCTGTTCGCAAGTTCTGGTGCGAACCGAACCGGGGGGTGTTCGGCTCATCCTTACTATGGATGTATTTTACATTTGATGTTAAGGACAACAAGACTCTTTGGAAACCATGTGGAGTGAAACTCGCTGGTAAAAATACAAACTTGAAGCGTCATTTGTGGACAACTCATCCTGAAATTCATACGGAGGTAAGCACAGTAACACTTAACTCCACTTTTGTTGGGAACAGTCTTATGTACATTGACACTGCAGGGATTTTTTTTTTTTTTTTTTACAAACTTTCTTGCAGATTTCATACCTTTTGTTATTCTGAACTAATAGCTGTTTGTTTGTCTGTTTATGTTGTGCACTTTAGTCACTGAATTTTAATGGGAGCAAGTGATTTAATTTCATAATATCTATCAGCTGCTGCTTTCCCCAAATTTAAGTATCTAACCAAAATATATGTAGAAGGATGTGGTCAGTGGTAACTGGGAGGGGCTGAGGCACTGTCAATTTTGGCACCGCACGGCACAGGCACCTAAAGGCCTAAGGCTGGCCCTGGGAAGGGTTATACATATATTACGGAGAGACAACTTGGAGCTGACTGTGTGGGGTGAGAGAGAATGTAAAATCCGAATAACTTTACTTTTTCCCCCTAATTCAACCCCACAGATAAAGAAAACCTCAAATGATGGGCCAAGTTAAGCCAGTGGCAGAGCACAACCACAGCAAACTATTTGCACTGATCTTTTAGGTGCTTCAAAATACAAAATTGACTCTAAGGAACAACATGTCAGGGAGGAGGCCATAGCAAGATGTATTGGGTGATTTGGATTACCAGTCAGAATGATTGAAGATGAGGATTTTGTTAGCATGATGGGGACAGTAGATAGTAAGCTGACTGTTCCAAAGAAAACTAAAATGAGCAATCTGATTGACAAACAGTATGAAGATGAAAAACAAAAATTCAAAAAGAGAGTGGCTGGTGCTCGGAGAGTATCTATTTGAACTGATTTGTGGACCAAAAATGACTCTCAGCTTCATTCCTTGCTACTTGTACTCTCAGCTTCATTCCTTGCATGCTACTTTTGTGTTAAGCAACATAAACCTTGTTAGAAAGTTTCTTTAATCTAATATCTAATACATCAATTAACAAATATTAACGAATGAATGGATTAGATTTACAGAATAATTGAGTTAAATATATATATATTTATATATTTTAGTTATGGAAGAAGTGAAATTATATAGACTTTTAAAATATACATTGTTATAAAATTCGTAAGCAGTTCTATGGAGAGTCAACATGTGTTAGTAATTAAGAGTGAGCTGAATTCTCACCTCCCCCCATCACATGATAACGTACGACCGGACTAAAATAAGGAAGCTGATAGCCAATAGCTGCCCTAGCGTTGGTTTTTGTCCGTCGGACTAGCATACAGAAGAGCAGATCTTTCGACCGGACCCAAAAGTCCGCTGCAGGTCCGATGGAGCCCACACATGGTCGGATTGTCCGCCGGATTCGGTCCGTCGGACCAGTCCAGTTGAAAGGTCCGAAACTAGCCTTTTTAGGAAAAAGGTGGGGGCTGAATTTAGGAGTAAAAGGAGTTGAACAGAGAGATTTGTGCCCAGACATTTTCATTTTGTCCGAATATCGAACATTTTTTACTTATTTCTCCTTCCGCTTGCCGAGAGGGAATACAAGCACAAACATCGATTATTCAGTCAAGCTTCCAGGAGAAATAGAAACAGCAAATGAACTTTCGGCATCATCGAATGAAACTGGAATCTTACAATCATCAAAATTGGTGAGACGTTTGCACACGTGCAAGAAAGCTCTGTTTCTTGATGACATAATTTGCCGCCAAGAGAGGGAACGCATGTTATATGAAGGAAGTCTGTTCTAAATTGGTAAGTAATGAATTTTATTGATGAATTATCTAGTGAAAGTAAATTAGAATTCAAAAATCTGTCAAAATTAGTTAAAGATGATGAATTATGATGTTACATGTTCAATGAATGCTTACAGGCCAAAATTAAGATACAAAAATCAAAATGTACTTTTAAGAAATTGAGCAAACAGGTTATAAACTTTATCAAATTGGTTTATGACACAATGATATTAGGAGTTCCTAAAAGGGATGTTGTTGGTACAAAAGGGAAAACAAAGACTCAGCAGGATAACAATGTATGTGTTAGGCGCCTTTCACACGAACGGCTATTCTGCCACAGTTAAAAGCATGTTTTTTTCCCGTGAAATTCAAGACTCCAGGCACTGCGATCAGCTGCATTTGCACAGTGCGATTAGCTGTGGTTGCCAGTTCGATTAGCTGCGGTTGCGTTTAGCTGCGGTTTGCCATTTCCATGGCAACCCGACAGGGTACCAACTCGCACTGCTTTGTATGAATCTTGAGGGGGAACTTCACACCAAATTTTAAATAAAAAAACGGCGTGGGTTCCCCTCCAGGGGCATACCAGGCCCTTCAGTCTGGTATGGATGTTAAGGGGAACCCCCTATGCCGAAAAAACGGCGTGGGGTCCCCCCCAAAATCCATAACAAACCCCGATCCGAGCACGCAGCCCAGCTGGTCAGGAAAGGGGGTGGGGACGAGCGAGCGCCCCTCTCCTGAACCGTACCAGGCCGCATGCCCTCAACATGGGGGATGGGTGCTTTGGGGGAGGGGGCCCCCTGCGGGGCCCCTCGCCACAAAGCACTTTGTCCCCATGTTGATGAGGACAAGGGCCTCTTCCCGACAACCCTGGCCGTTGGTTGTCGGGGTCTGCGAGGGGCTTATCGGAATCCGGGAGCCCCCTTTAATAAAAGGGGCCCCCGGATCCCGGCCCCCCACCCTATATGAATGAGTATGGGGTACATGGTACCCCTACCCATTTACCTAGGGAAAAAGTGTCAATAATAAAACACACTACACAGGTCTTTAAAGTAATTTATTTGACAGCTGGGGGGCCTTCTTCCGGCTTAGGGGGTCTTCTTCCGACTTCAGGGGTCCCTCCGGTTCCTCTTCTTCCGGCATCCAGTTGGTTCTTCTCCGCTGTCTCTGGCCTCTTCTCCCGGTGTTCCAGTTCTTCTGCCGGCTCCTCCGCTGTCTTCCTGCCGTTCTTTTGCTAATGGAGGTCCGGACTTCTGGCTTCTGGGCTTCTTCCCTCTTCTCTTCTTCCGATGTTGACACGACGCTCTCTCCGGCTAGAATGCTCTCTGTGCGCTCCGCTCTGACTTATATAGGAGGAGACCCTGCCCCCTTATGCCGTCACAGTCCCTGGGCATGTTGGGACTGTGATGTTTTAGGGGGCGTGGTCACCAGGTGATGTTGACCACACCCCTAAAACGTCACAGTCCCAGCATGCCCAGGGACTGTGATGGCATAAGGGGGCGGGGTCTCCACCTATATAAGTCAGAGCCGAGCGCACAGAGAGCATTCCAGCCGGAGAGAGCGTTGTGTCAACATCGGAAGAAGAGAAAAGGGAAGAAGGCAGAAGGCAGCAGACCGGGCTTCTCTGCTAGCAAAAAGAGCGGCAAAAGAGCAGAAGATAGCGGAGGAGCTCGGCAGAAGACCCGGAGAGCACGGAGAAGAACCGGAGAGACCCCCGAAGCCGGAAGAAGACCCCCGGAGCTGTCTAATAAATTACTTTAAAAACCTGTGTAGTGTTTTTTTATTGACACTTTTTCACTAGGTGAATGGGTAGGGGTACCATGTACCCCATACTCATTTACATAGGGTGGGGGGCCGGGATCTGGGGGCCCCCTTATTAAAGGGGGCTCCCGGATTCCGATAAGCCCTCGGCCCGCAGAGCCCGACAACCAACGACCAGGGTTGTCGGGAAGAGGCCCTTGTCCTCATCAACATGGGGACAAGGTGCTTTGTGGTGGGGGGCCGCAAGGCGCCCCCTCCCCCAAAGCACCAACCCCCCATGTTGAGGGCATGCCGCCTGGTACAGCTCAGGAGGGGGGGGCGCTCGCCCGTCCCCACCCCCTTTCCTGACCGGCTGGGCTGCGTGCTCGGATAAGGGTCTGGTATGGATTTTGGGGGGGACCCCACGCCGTTTTTTCGGCGTAGGGGGTTCCCCTTAACATCCGTATCAGACCGAAGGGCGTGGAGTTCCCCCTCAAGATTCATACCAAACAGTGCTGGGCATTGGCGGGGATCCGAGTCAGATCCCCGTGCTTGTCGCTCATTGGGAAAGGAAAAATCATTTTTCCTTTCCCGAAGAGCGGCTCGGCGCTGTTATCCACAGCTGACACAGTGCACTGCGAATACCTGTGGTTATGTGTGGATAGCTGCGCTAAATCGCTCCTGGACGCAGGCAATTCTATTTTTTCTATCCGCACAGAACCGCATGTATCAAATTTGCAGCTAAACGCAGTGTGTGAATGGGGCCATAGGAAAGCATTGTGTGCTTTTAGCTGCGGTACAAAATTAGAAAATCCGCAGCTAAAAGCACCATTCTATCCGTCCGTGTGAAAGGGGCCTTAATTGTCCGACTTTGACTGAACGAATAGATGATTTGCAAAGTGCAATTCAAATAAAAGATATTTAGTTGTCTGAATTACAGAATAAAGTAAAAAGGGTTTGTGTAAGTTTTAAAGCACAGTCAAGTAAGAGTTTAGAGATTAATGATAGTGCAGACTCTAAACAGAAATCTTTTGTACCAGATATGCGGTCTATAGAGATTGATGACCAGAATCATGAAGGTTTGCTTAAACAAAATTAATGAATAAAGATGCCGTATGCACAAGTTTAGAGTTGCCACGTGTATGGCCACACCCAGATATGGTGAGAAACAAGTCACTGACAGAATCAAAGTTTCAGATCAGACAGAAATTGGTACTTGTTTACATTGTAAGAAATGTGGCCATGTACAGAAATAATGTCTAAAATATAAATTAGATTCACAAAGAAAAACTTTGGAATTAGGAATTGAGGAAATTTCTGAGCAATTTATTCATCCTTGTCCAAACAATAGGTTGATTGATTTGCCTTATGCCTCAGAAGTCAAACAGATCAGTAAACTGACTGTTAATGACAGTTCAATCAATATGACAAACAATGCTGACAAAGAGAGAGATGGATTACTTCCATTGCCAAAATGGGGATTAAAACTTTTTTCTGAGACTTCTCCAACATTAAATGATGTTGCTCCAATTTTAATAGATGAAGGTGGAAGGCCATGGTTACATAGTTTATTAAATGGTAGGAAAACAAAATGGTTAATAGATTTAGGAGCTGAACTCAGTTTAACTAAACACAAATTACCTGTAAACATTGATTCTCCTAAATGTAATTTAATTGGTTTCAGTGGAAAAGAAAATACAGTTGCAACTTAAGTTTCTGATGTGGCTTTTGAAATGCCAGGACTTTTGAAAATTAGGATATATATTTGGTGTTGCAAAAATGTAGGGAATATTCTAGACATAGATGTAATTAGTAAATTAAATTGGGTTATTGATTTGAGTAATTGTACTATATGGAAAGATTCATCTAGGCCCAAATCTATGTTAATAGAACCCTCAATGTACAGTAATGTTGGAAGTTATGCATTAGCACTCTTTCCCTGCCCCACGCACGAATAGTAGCACGCATGGAGCGGGTCAAGGGCGCCGCTACCTGTGGCCCTCTGTACACCAAGAGGCAAAGACCTTCATAAGATCCCATTAAAGCAGCCTCTAGTACTGTTGCTGCATCACGATCGTCTCTCATTAGCCAACGCCTAACAAACACCATCTGCCCTGTGATAAAATATTTAAACAAGTCAGGTAGAATCCTCCCTGTCCATAGGGTTTTTGTAATGTACGGAGGCCTACTCTAGGGTGTCCTGAGCCCCATAAAAATTAGCTGAACAGGCTGTTTACACACTTGTAGGAGGTACTGTTTCAAATCATGACAAAAAGGAGAAATTGCGTCCTGTTATAGTTAAAATACACAGAATAATAGCATAAGGAGTATAGGCCAGTTTAAGAGAAATAGAGCAAACTAAGGTAATTAAAAATGCTATTACTTAAATATGTCTTTCATGTCATAATAAAATAATAGGATTGTGATATGTAAAATGAATAAGTAAATGAAGGTATATTTTGCATTAGTAACCAAAAGTCACCAAAAGAAGAGAAATGTAATATTTCTAAACCTTCCAGATGAAAACAAACTCTTGAATCCTAAGAATAACAGTTCTGGGAGAAGATTTGACACAAGAGATTCATTTGTTATAATTATTGTTGTCTTTTTATGTTTGATAAAGTTTTTCCAACTTTACAGAGGGCAGGAAGAAAAAAATAAACTCAAGAGATCTAACAAGAGAGAAAATTATAAAAAAAAAACAATTGACTTTTGATTTTTGACTACTGATAAAATAATTTATCCATTAGATATATTTCAGTTTTACATATCTGCATTTTTATGTGACGTGGTATGTTTATCATATCAATATGAGATTTTGTTTACACATCAATTTTTACAAGCACATATAGTGTATTTTCAGAGTTGAAGGGGTTAAACATCCTTACAATAGAGTAATTTTAGTTAGGAGGAACATCTGGTGTTAATAACAGTACATTTTCCTAAAGTCATATAGAGAAGTTAGGACTAACTTTACATTGTAATATGTGTTTATTTTTAAAATTATCTCACACATATGAATGAATTGATGTTAAGAAACATATTTTAAGTTCAAATTTTGACAAGGTTATCTGAAAGATTGTATGGATTATAGATTTATGCTAAATACAATTTGTAGGGAAAGTATGGAACATATATTTTTGAAGTGACATCCATTCGTCAAAGTATTGTACAATGTTACATTTATGAATTTATGAATATTAAGGGGAATGATTGTTTGGTAAAAGAAAAAGAAAATAATAGGGTGAAAATATTTTTAAGGTATATGAAGCAAAAGGTTTAATAAGTTCACTTTTCATTATATAGAATCAAAATTGAAAATATATTCAAATCAATTATCTTAAGATCTAAAAGTATGTATGGATACAAATGAGAAGCGGTTGTAAATGGATTTAGATAAGAAAATGATTAAGATTGTTTAATCAATCATTTTGAGAGGGAAATGTTAGAAAGTTTATTTAATCTAATATCTAATACATTTATTAACAAATTAATGGATGGATTAGATTTACAGAATAATTGAGTTGAATATATATATATTTATATGTTTTAGTTATGGAAAAAGTGAAATTATATAGACTTTTAAACTTGTGAAAGATATACATTGTTATAAACTTTGGAAGCAGTTCTATGGAGAGTCAACACGTGTTAGTAATTAAGAGTGAGCTGAGTTCTCACCTTCCCCCATCACATGAGGAGAAAGGTTTCACATTTCTTAAGACGTAAAAGTTTCAATATTTTAGTTAAGATTTTAGGATAAGTTCTCTATACTACAAAATTTCTTGATTAGTATATCAATAAGAACATTAGGTTTTTAATGAATATAATATTTATATATATGTCACGAGGGCCACATACCTGAGGTGAGACTAAAGTAGTGGGCCTCCCCCTCCCTTGCACCTCAGGTCCTTGAAGCCTCTGGAGATGGAGACAGACTTGGTGGACACCGAGTGGAATGGGTGCCAGGGTGCAGAGCACCGTGCAAGCTTTAGTCTGAGATCCAAGCTGAGGTCAAGTCCAGTTTGGCAATAAAGTATAAAAAAGTTAATCAGAAGAAGAATGGTAGGGATCCAAGCTGGGGTTGGTTCCAATCTGGCAGCTGAGTACAAAAGGGGCAAAGAAGTAGAATGGTCAAGGTACAAATCTGAGGTCAATGGCAAGCAGCAATCAAGAATAGTCAAATAGGTTTCCAGGTCACAACAAGTTCAGACAGATCACACACTAGCACAGGAACAAGGGGGGCTGAAGATAATCCAGCAATTTGGCAGTGTCTGGGCTGGGTTTACAGTATATAGGGAAGTTTGAGGTCACTTCCTGTGCGCCTCCTGGGCATTTTCCCGTCTTTTTCTATCAGGTTGAGGTCACTTCCTGTGCGCCTCCTGGACATTTTCCTGCCTTTTTCCATCAGGTCTTCTGTGAAGGTGCGGGTTGGTGCACTGAGGTGTCTTTGGTGCATGCTCAATTGGCACAGATTTATTCTTGTGGCAACGTGCCATTGGTGCATGGGTAGTAAGCCCTGGACTCTTACAGAGCCCCCCGAAGGGGCGGCCTCCGAACGCCTATCTGGGATGAAGCTCTCTAAAAGAACCGCCGGAGAAGACCTGGAGCATGGATATGCGACTCGGGTTTCCAAGAATTCTCTTCAGGGCCGTAACCCCTCCACTGTACCAGAAATTGGTGTCTGCGGCCCCTTCTACGGCAGTCCAGGATGGCCTCCACCTCGTACTCCTCAATCCCTTTAATCATAGAGGGAGGCAGAGTAGGGGCCCAATGTTCCCCAAAGGGGTTCAGGGCAATGGGCTTCAGGAGGGAGGCATAGAAGACAGGGTGGATCTGGTAAGTTGAGGGCAGTTTGAGTTTGTAGACAACAGGGTTGAATCGGGACAGGACAGGGAAGGGCCTAATGAACTTAGGGTCCAATTTCTTGGAGGGACAGACCAACTTCAAATGCCTGGTAGACAGCCAAACCTTGTCTCCCGGTTAAAGATCCAGGTCCCCCCGCTGCCTTTGATCATAGATGGTCTTGTAAACCAGCTGTGCCTTGGCCATGGTATCCCGTGGTTTCTGGGGCGGAAGGAGTGCCAATCATAGGAATAAAATGAGCCATTTTTGTAAGGCGGTCCACAACAACAAATATGGATGTAAACCCATCAGAGGGTCAATGCTGATCCATGCTGATCTGTTCCCAGGGTCTGGAGGGAACAGGCAGGGGGCGTAGGAGACCCCATAATTTATTCTTTTCCGTTTTGCTGTGATTGCATACCGGGCAGGAATTGACGTAAGCGTGGCAGTCTGCCTTGAGGGTAGGCCACCAAAAGGTTTGCAAAAGCAGATCAGTGGTTTTGGTCACCCCGAAATTCCCTGCTAACTTGTTGTCATGGCAGAGTTTGAGCACAGGAACTCTCAGTTGAAGGGGCACAAACACAGCATGGTCATGGAAGAAAAATCTGTCCTTTTCTTGCAGATGTTCTCCTGAAGGCAGTTGGTCTAGAAAGGAGGCCAGTTTAATCCTGGACAAGCGGTCATCCGTAAGTAGGAAGAAATTACAGGCAGGGAGTATCGCGTCCATCGTTGGCCAGTTATCTGATGTGGGATACATGCGTGATAGAGCATCAGGTTTACAATTCTTGGAGCCTAGACGGTTTATGATATGCATTTGAAATCGGGTGAAGAAGAGAGCCCGTCTGGCTTGTCTGGGTCTGAGATGTTTAGCTGTACAGAAGTATTCCAAATTCCTATGATCGGTGTTGATAAGTATAGGGTAAGAGGCTCCTTCCAATAGATATCGCCATTCTTCCAGGGCCAGTTTAATAGCAAGGAGTTCCCGGTCCCCTACATCATAGTTCCTTTCGGCTAGGGACAACTTCCTGGAAAAGAAGGCAACAGGATGCAACATGGCTGTGGTTTTGTGGTGCTGAGAAAAGATTGCAATCTCTGAAGCATCGACCTACAAAACGTAACGCAGGGCTGGGTTGTGATGATGAAGGACCGGGGCAGAGGTGAGTTGCTTCTTGAGTTTGTCGAAAGCCGTTTTTGCTGAGGGGGACCCCAGAAAACGGCTGTTTTGCTTGGTGAGTGGTGTGATAGGGGAAATTATTGACCAGAAGCCTTTGATGAATCTTCTATAAAAATTGGCCAATCCCATGAACCTCTGGACGCTCTTACGGTCTGAGGGTACTGGCCATTCAAGAACTGCAGTTACCTTCTGGGGACCCATGGATATGCCAGAAGTCGAAATAATGAGGCCAAGGAATTGTATGGTATCTTTCTCAAACTCACATTTTTCAAGCTTGGCATAGAGTTTATGGACTCGGAGGCGAAAAAGGACTTTTCGCATGTGGATATAATGTGCCTTGAGGGAAGGTGAAAAAATAAGGATGTCATCTAAGTACACTATCATGAATAGGCCAAGAAAATCCCGAAAGATGTCGATCACCAAGTGTTGGAAAGTTGCTGGGGCGTTACACAGCCTAAATGGCATGACCAGATACTCAAAATAGCCAAACCTAGTACGAAAGGTAATTTTCCATTCATCGCCTCCTCTTATCTGTATTAAATTGTAGGCCCCCTGTAGGTCCAATTTTGGGAAGACCTTGGCGGTGCTGAACCCCTGAACGAGCTCAGGGACTAGAGGCAATGGGTATCGATTCTTGATTGTGATACTGTTCAATTCTCTGTAGTCGATACATGGTCTTAAAGAATGGTCCTTGTTTTCCACAAAGAAGAGTCCAGCGCCAGCAGGAGAGGTAGCGGGCCGGGTGAACCCTTTCTTAAGATTGTCATCAAGATTGTTTTTTCGGAGGACTTCTAATTCAGGCTCAGAGAGCGGGAAGAGCCTCCCAAATGGTATTGCAGAACCAGGAAGAAACTCAATGGGGCAATCATACGGCCGGTGAGGCAATAAGGAATCAGCCCCCTTCTTGTCAAAGACGTCCAGGAAGTCTCTGTAAACCTGGGGGAGAAGAGTGTTGTCATCTTTGGAAAGGGGTTGAACCGTCAAACAGGCTTGTTGTGGAAAACAGTGGTGTAAGCAATAGGGTGAGCCGAAAGACACAACTTCAGTGGACCAACCAATCTGTGTATGATGCTGTCGAAGCCACAGTAACCCCAAAATAACCAGAAAAATGGGGGAAGAAATCACGTCTAGCTGAAGATATTCCCGATGGTCTGCTTCGGTGGTGGCCAATATGAGGGTGGTCTCATGGGTTAGTGGACCCGAGGTTGGTGTGAAACCATCTGCCAGATGAAAAGTAAATGGCTGGGGCTTCTTGCATAGTGGGATTCCATACTTTTTGGAGAAGTGGATGTCAACAAAGCAGCTGCAAGCCCCAGAGTCAATCATGGCTGCTACTCGGATTATCCTTCCTGGTATCTGCAAAGAGAGGCAGAGAGTGAGATGCGAGGCTTTAACAACGTACGGCGAAACAGATGGGGTTCGATTCACTTACTTGGCCTAATGGGACATCCCTGGAGAAAGTGACCCCCTCAACAACAATACAGGCATAGATTGTTCAGGCAATGGCATTGTCACTCTTCAGGTGTGAGGGGTGCACAAACTAAGCCGAGTTGCACCGGTTCTGCGTCATGAATTGGGGTTGATGTGTGGGTCTCAGAGTTCTCGGGTGTGGAGCCATGGATACTTGTGGGAGCATCCATGTGGGACGGGCCATACCGGATCATTCCCTGCGACTAGCTCTGAGTCTGCGATCAAGCTGGATAGCCAACTGAATTGTTGGTTCCAATGTATCGGGGAGCCCCACTCATTCATGCTAATTCATCTTTGAGGGGCTCGGACAGGCCCAATCGGCAGTGTCATTCCATGCAGTGTCTGCAGCTCACTTGCGAAATTCCATTACGTAGTCCTCAACAGGGCGTTTCCCCTGTTGTAGAGAGGTCAACAATGTTTTGGCCATGGTGGTTCATTGTGGGTCATCATAGAGCATTGCCATGGCATCAAAGAAAGAAGACAGTGAGTGCAGTATAGGACTCTCCCTTTCCAATAGCTGATGAGCCCATGCCTGAGGTTCTTCTGTAAGTAAGGCTACTATGAACCCGACCTTTGTATCCTCTAAAAAGAAGGTCCTAGGCTGTAAGGTAAAGTATAGCTGACAGGCATTCCTGAAAGCCTGGAACTTGTGGCGAACCCCTGAAAAGAATTCTGGCATAGGAACCCATAGCTCAGGAGCTGGAGTAGAGATGGGCTGCTCCATAGCCATAACAGGTGGTTCTGCAGGGCTCAGAACTGAGGTATTGGCCATTGCAGTCAGCTGACCTTCCAGTTGAAAGTACCCCTCTTGTATGGACATCAGGGCCTGAGACACAGAGGCCATTTGTTGGCACAGGGCCTTGAAGGCGGAAGTACTCCCCTCAGTCTCAGACATGACTGGATTATTCTGTCATGAGGGCCACGTACCTGAGGTGAGATTGAAGTATTGGGGAGGCCTCCCTTGCACCTCGGGTCCTTGAAGCTTCTGGAGATGGAGACAGAGACTTGGTGGACACCGAGTGGCACGGGTGCCAGGGGTGCGGAGCACCGTGCAAACCTTAGTTCGAGATCCGAGCCGAGGTCAAGTCCAGTTTGGCAACGAAGTATAAAAGGGTCAATCAGAAGAAGAATGGTCGAGATCCAAGCCGGAGTCAGTTCCAATCTGGCAGCTGAGCACAAAAGGGGCAAAGAAGTAGAATGGTCAAGGTACAAATCCGAGGTTAATGGCAAGCAGCAATCAAGAGTAGAGATGGGCGAACGGTTTGGCCTGAGAAAAAGTTTGGGCCGAACATTTTAAAGGCTTATATGCAAGTTATTGTCATAAAAAGTGTTTGGTGACCTGGGTCAATGCAAAAAGTTTTTTTAAAAACAGCCATTTTTTCGGGAGCAGTGAATTTTTTCATGCTTAAAGTGAAACAATAAAAATGAAATATTCCTTTAAATATCGTGCCTGGGGGGTGTCTATAGTATGCCTATAAAGTGGCGCATTTTTCCCGTGTTTAGAACATTACCACAGCAAAATGACATTTCTAAAGGAAAAAAAGTCATTTAAAACTGATCGCGGCTGTAATGAATTGTCCGGTCTCGGCAATATAGATAAAACTCATTGAAAAAAAGAGCATGGGGTCCCCCCCAGTCCATTACCAGGCCCTTTGGGTCTGGTATGAATATTAAGGGGAACCCCGAACCAAAATTTAAAAAAAAATTGCGTGGGGGTCCCCCTCAAATCCATACCAGGCCCTTCGGGTCTTATATTGAAATTAAGGGGAACCTGACCTGAAGGGTCTGGTATGGATTTTAAGGGGAAACTTGCACCAAATTTTATTAAAAAATGGTGTAGGGGTCCCCCCAAAATCCATACCAGACCCCTCAGGTCTGGTATAAATTTTAAGAGGAACCCTGCGCCAAAGTTTTAAAAAAATGGCGTAGGGGTCCCCCCAAAATCCATACCAGACCCTTATCTGAGCACGCAACCTGGCAGGCTGGAGGAAAAGAGGGGAGGACGAGAGAGCCCCCCCTCCTGAACCGTACCAGGCCACATGCCCTCAACATGGGGAGAGTGCTTTGGGGTAGCCCCCCAAAGCACCTTCTCCCCATGTTGATGGAGACAAGGGCCCCACCCCCACAACCCTTGCCCGGTGGTTGTGGGTGTCTGCGGACGGGGGGCTTATCGGAATCTGGAAGCCCCATTTTTTTGTAAAACCTATTTAGAAACAGTTTAGCATATAGCCACATACAAAATCAAGTAATCAACAAATCAGTCTGAAGTAGGTGAACGACAAGAAAACATACAGACATTTAGAAACTATCGTGAAAATAAAGTAGAGGAGAGAACATAACAATATAAGTAGAACTTGCACCCTGATACAGGTCAGTAAATGTAAATCTTTCCTGGACTTAAAATGGCAGTGCATTTTGTGATCAATATCCAAAAAATTTTCAGCATTGACCGGGGGAAGTAGCTGGCTCGCAGCCAGTACCGCATCCACCTAGGTGCTCAAAAGGATAGGAGGCTTCCCACTGGCGGAAGCATCAGGAGAGGGGGGCCAAATCTGCCTCCATCAAAACTCTCCCGACGCACCGTTGCAGATGGGAATGCCTATGGCGATCTGTTGGTGCTGGGGGGGAAAAACAAAGGCCATCCCCAATAGGGGGGCTTCCCTCGCCACAGCTAGCCACTGTGACCATAAGTCCAGTTGGTGTAAAACAGATAAAATAAAAGAACCAAAACCGTGTAACAAGGAGACTGTGAATAGTGGAAAAACAAAAGATAATGAGAGAGAGAGAAGAAGGGGGAAGATTAGGGGAGGAGAGAGAAAAGAGAGGGGGAGGTGGGGAGGGGGGTGGGAGCATACCTGTGTTTCAAGGTAGAGTCTTCAACTCTGCACCGAGCGAGCCTCCTCAGGGTCGAGCCACCACCAGGGGGATCAGATGGGGGGGAGGTTTTCACAGGGCCATAGTGCTATTGTCTATACGAGATCTAAGGGACTAGCTCCAGCAGTGCCAGGTCTAAACTAGAGGTACCCTGTCCTGGATCGGCCACGTAATCTATTCAGGGTGCCCACGTAATGTTGAAGCATTCCAAAGTAGCTCTACAGGTCGCTATCCAATGTTCAGCCTCTCTAATGTCATTTACTTTTTTAATCCATTCCTCCCTTGAGGGGATTCTGGACTGCTTCCAATAGATTGGACATCTGGCCGCGTTTAAGAGATGTGGCAGTGTGCACTTTTTGTATCTACTAATCGGTATCCGAGGGACATGTAGAAGGAAGCAGGCCGTGGACAAAGGGACATCTAGGTCTAGGACCTCTTTTATTTGGCATTTAATGTCCACCTAATAGGGCTTGATCCGGGGGCACTCCCACCATATGTGTAGAAGTGTGCCTCTGTGTCCACATTACCTCCAGCACCTGCCCGACACCGAGGGGTAGATACGTGCTAAATCAGCCGGCACCCAGTAACAGCGCGACAGAATTTTGTAATTAGTTTCTCAGGTTTTTAATTTCAATAGAGCTGGAGTGAGTGAGCTGGTAGAGGTGTGCCAGCTGAGCCATGGAAAAATTGAGTTTTAGGTCCCTCTCCCATGCCCATACGTAAGCTGGTCTAGTGTCCTGGGTGGTGGAACCTAGTAGGCAGTACATTTCTGAAATCATGTGAGGGATCGGTTCATCTTCTACAAAAAGGCATTCAAAGGGTGTGAGAGAGAAAATGTCTCTTATAGTGGGACTGTGGACCTCGAAAAAGTGGTGGAGCTGTCTGTACCTCCAAAAATTCATTTGGGAGCTGCTATGTCTAGTTTGCAGGGACTCGAAGCTCAGTAGTTTACCATTCTCATCAGCTTTCCACAACTGGCATTGCCATCATCCACCCAAGGGCCAAAAAAGGCCATTTTTTTGCCTGGAGGGAACACAGAACCCCCCCAACGGAGTTAGCGGGGACATGGGAGGGGCTAGGTTCAAGGTTGGATTTATCCGATCCCAAATTGAAAGAGCGTGCACTGTCAGCGGGGAGGTTGTGTCCGACAGTCCCCTATACTCCCGGGACAGCCACGGTGGGTAGGCTAAGTTCCTCCCTGCCCAACATTTTTCCAGGGAGACCCATAGATTGGACTGGGTGTGGAAGCACCAGTAGAGGATCGTCTGAAGAGCAACAGCCCTGTAGTATCTCGAAATGTCCGGGATCCCCAGCCACACAAACCCAGACAGCATACTAGACATCCGGGTAAAGAAGTCTCTGGGCAGGGGGACTGGTATCATCTGTAAGAAGAAAAGTATGCGTGGCAGAATGTTCATTTTTATGATGTTAATGCGACCTAACCATGTAAAGGTGGCCCTGGTCCATTGGGAAAGGTCCCTCTTGACTGCTTCAAGTAGGGGGGATAGTTTGCGGCATAAAGGGTGTCAAAAGGGTTTGTTAATTGTATACCCAAATATTTAATGGAGGACTTGGCCCAAGTAAAGGGAAAAGAGGCTTGTAGGCTATTTGCCAAGGAAGAGTTTAGATGAATGGGTAGTATCTCCGACTTAGAGAAGTTAATCTTAAAATTGGAGAGCGTCCCAAATCACTTTAGTTCACCCATCAGGTTTGGCAGCAAGATCAGAGGCTCCTAGAGATGGAAAAGCACGTTGTCTGCATAGGCTGACAGTTTGTGTTCAGTGTTTCCCACCTTCAGGCTCTTTATGTCAGTGTTCGCTTTTACAGTGCATAGCAATGGCTCTAATACCAGTGCGAAGAGGAGGTGGAAAGGGGGCACTCCTGTCTCGTCCCATTCCTGTTTGGGAACCGGGGGGAGAGTACCCCATTTATTTTGACATGTGCGCAAGGAGTGGAATATAGGGCCATAATGGAGGTCAGCATGCGCCATCCCATCCCCTGGGCTTCTAACACCGCTCGCAGGTACGACCAATCAACGCAGTCAAAAGCCTTCTCGGCATTGGTCGAAAGAATTATATAGGGCTTCTGATCGGGACTGGTGCAGGACCAGTGGATGAGCTGGATGGCTCTGATGGAGTTATCCCTCGCCTCCCTCCCTGTGATAAACCCAGGGTGGATAATATGGGGCATAAGGTGCCCTAGCCTATTCACCATATCGATAAACAAAACATCTGTAGGCCGGGTGTGAGGCCTCCCATCCAAGGGGGGACCTCAGACCATAACCCAGTGTCCCAATAGGGAACTGTACCCAAGAAAGGGGGGCCTACGTGGGGAACATGTGCCAACATGGGGGGGAAGGTATGAAGTCCCATCCCCATCCACCGCATCTTGCATGGTGCTAAGATCAAGTAAGGGGGATATTTTAGTTAGAGCAAGTGTTCGCAGACTCCTAGTGAAGCTCAAGGTGGCAAAGTTGGGGAGCCCCATCTATGGCCTGGGTTGGGGCGTCAATGTTCATCTGGCAAAGAACCGGGAACAGCCTCGCTAGTGCCACAGAAGGGCAGAGGTTCCATCCGGGGCAGTCTCAGAGGCCAGACAGGAACGCCATGTCATGTGGGCCAGTCCAGGAAGGGGTTTGGAATATCAAGGTCTCCCCATGACTACTGATAAAGAAAACGCTTACCACCGGATTGTCTAAGAAAAGCCATCACTATCAAGTATTTAAGGGGCCCACTGAGGGATCATGGGTCGGGTGCTGTCTATCTCTTTTGCAGTTTCTGCGCGTGTGTCATGTACCTGAAGGGAGACTGAATTGATGAGGTCAGCCTCTCTTGTATCTCCAGTCCAGGTCCCGCTGAGAGTGAAACAGAAGGAGTCAAGGAACAGGAAGCACACGAGTGCCTGCAGGTGGAAACCAGGAACCCTGTTGCAGGAAGTCGCAGCTGTTCGCAGGACTGTAGTTGCAGAGCAGGAAGTCGCAGCTGGTTGCAGGACTGTAATTGCAGAGCAGGAAGTCGTAGCTGGTCGCAGGATTGTAATTGCAGAGCAGGAAGTCGCGGCTGGTCACAGGACTGTAGTTGCAGACACTCGGGTAGTTGTGCTGGGCCAAGCTGGGCACCAGGGCCAGGTCACAGGGATAGCTGGGTTTGTCAACAGGCGGGCAGCAGGGTACCGGAACATCAGGCAGAGACGGGTCAGATGGGAAGCCGGGTTCGTCAACAGGCGGGCAGCAGGGTACCAGAACATCAGGCAGAGACGGGTCAGATAGGAAGCTGGGATCAGGAACCAGAGATCAGGTATAACAGAGTTCAGAGCCGGGTAAACAGGAGCCAAGGTCAGCAACGGGAATCAGGCAGAATAACACAGGTTCAGAGTAACAGGGACACAGCTAAAGACCAGTCAGTTGCTGGGGCCTCCTTTAAATAGGCCCACTGGTGCCAACTGGCGCTAGGGCGTGCTCTTGTGCATGCACGCCGCGCGTCGCGCATGCGCACAAGCGCGCACAGGCATCTGTGGTCTCCCGTCTGCACGTGCATGCGCACCAGCGCGTGCCAGGCGATTTCTGCTGGTTTCCTTAAATTGCCCCCCCCTTAAGGACAGCCTCCGGATGCCCACTAAGGGTTTTTTCTCAGGATGGAGGCGAAGGTAGGCTTGAACCAATCGTGGAGAGTGCACATTGGAGCTGGGTTCCCATGAATTATCTTCAGGACCGTAGCCCTTCCACTTAATAAGGAACTGGGTCTGGCCCCTTCTCTTCCTGCAATCCAGGACAGCCTCCACTTCGAACTCCTTTCCCTTCCACCGACAGAGGAGCAGGAGTCTCGGATTCTCGGTCAGGAAAGGGATTAGCCACGGATCGTTTTAAGAGGGACACATGGAACACCGGATGAATTCTTAGATTTTCTGGTATGCTTAACTCGAAAGCAACAGCGTTAATACTTCTTTTAATAGGAAATGGGCCAATGTATCTTGGTCCTAGCTTCCTTGAAGGGCAGGCCAGCTTTAGATTTGTGGTAGATAGCCATACCTTATCTCCGGGTTTCAGATCCAGATTACCTCTTCTTCTTCTGTCATAGAATCTCTTGTCATCTACTTGGGACTTGGAGATAGCTTCTTGCAGGAAGAGGTTGTTAACTTTTCAGAACTCCAGACGATCCTGTACTGCCGGTACTGAGGATTCTTGGGGGACATCGGGCAAAAAAGATGGATGGAACCCATAATTAGCAAAAAAGGGGGGTTGCTTGATAGAAGAGTGTATTGAATTATTGTAGGCAAATTCTGCTAACAGCAAAAGAGACGCCCAATCGTCCTGTGCAAAAGAAGAGAAACATCGGAGATATTGCTCCAGAGTCTGATTTGTTCTCTCTGTTTGGCCGTTAGTCTGGGGGTGGTAAGCAAATGATAGGCAGAGTTTAATGCCCAAAACCTCACACAAGGGTTTCCAAAATCTGGACGTAAACTGCACTCCACGATCCAACGTGCTGCTGACAGGGATACCATGTAGGCGTACCACTTCCTTGATGAAAGATGAGGCAGTCTCTGCAGCAGAAGGGGTACCCTTTAGGGGCACAAAATGCGCCATCTTGGATAGGCGATCCACAATAACAAAAATGGTGGTTGACCCTTCAGATGGGGGTAACGCGACAATGAAATCCATGGAGATCATGCTCCATAATTTATCTGGTACAGGGAGAGGTTTCAGCAGACCCCAATTCTTAGATCTGTCCGTCTTGTTCCGTAAGCACGTAGTGCAAGATCTTACATAGTCTCTGCAGAATTGTATTAAGTCTGGCCACCAGAAGGAGCGAAGGACCAGTTTCAAAGTCGTGTGTACCCCGCAATGCCCTGCCAGAGGACGGTCGTTGCACATGTAGAGGACTGCTGTCCGTAATTGCTCTGGAACAAAGATCTGTGTACCATGGAAGTAGAGACCCTCTTTAAGCTGGAGATGGAGTTCTTGGGAGGGAGGTTGATTTAGGACTGCTGTCTTGATTTGGGAGATGAGATCAGTTTGTAGTAACAGGAAGTTCTTAGCGGGTAGAATGGTATCAGGTTCAGGAGATGCTTCAGTATCTTGAAACATGCGGGAAAGAGCGTTGGGCTTCCCATTCTTTGACCCAGGCCGGTAAGTGATGTGGAAACAGAATCTTGCAAAAAAAGAGCCCACCTGGCCTGGTGTTGTCTTAATCTTTTCGCTGTTCTTAAGTATTCCAAGTTTTTGTGATCCCTGAATACAAGAATAGGGTACGCAGCTCCCTCTAGCAAATAACGGCATTCTTCAAGGGCAGACTTAATAGCGAGTAATTCCCGATCACTGACATCGTAGTTCCTTTCAGGATTACTTAGTTTTTTGGAGAATAAAGCGACAAGATGGAGTAGAGATTTTGTCCCTTGTCGTTGGGACAATATGGCTCCCACAGCTATTTCAGAGGCATCCACTTCAAGCCCATAGGGCAGAGCAGGATCTGGGTGTTTCAGGATGGGTGCGGATGTGAAGAGGCCTTTCAGTTTTTCGAATGCTGTCTGAGCTTCTGAGGTCCCTGTGAAGGTCATGCGTAGCTTGGTTAGCTGGGTAATAGGGGATACAATACTGGAAGAGTCTTTAATAAACTTCATGTAAAAATTAGCGAACCCCACAAACCGCTGTACAGATTTCTTATCAGTAGGGGCAGGCCAATCGAGAACTGCAGATACCTTCTATGGGTCCATGGCAATTCCGTCTGCAGAGATAATAAGCCCCAGGAACTGGATAGTGAGCTTTTCAAATCCACATTTCTCCGCCTTAGGATAGAGATGGTGTTCCCTTAGGCTGTTTAGCACTTTCTTCACGTGAATTTGATGGGACTCTAAGGAGGTGGAAAAAATTAAAATGTCATCCAAGTAAACAATAGTAAATAAATCAAGAAAGTCCCGGAACACACCATTTACAAAGTGCTGGAAGGTGACTGGAGCATTACAGAGTCCAAAGGGCATCACTAGGGATTAAAAATGTCCAAAACGAGACCTGAAGGCCGTCTTCCATTCATCCCCTTCTCTTATTCTGATCAGGTTGTATGCTCCTCTCAAGTCTAGTTTTGTAAATATACGAGCTTCCGAAGCCTCTGGAATAATTCTGGAATAAGAGGTAAGGGGTATCGGTTTTTGATGGTTACCTTATTTAAGTCGCGGTAATCAATACAGGGCTGAAAGGAGTGATCCTTCTTCTCCATAAAAAATATTCCCGCTCCCGCGGGGGAAGAAGATGGCCGAATAAACCCCTTATCAAGGTTCTTATCAATGTACTTCCACAATTCCTCCAGTTCTGGTTCTGAGAGTGGGTAGATCTTGCCAAAGGGAATTTCTGCACTGGGTAAGAGATCAATAGGGCAGTCATATGGTCTATGAAGAGGAAGAGTGTCAGCGCTCTTTTGATTGAAAACGTCCAGAAAGTCATGGTAAACGGAAGGCACAAGTTTAATGGTTTCAGGGTCCATGTTAATGCAGAGGAGCGGTTCTTTGGACTTGGGTAGAGGAGGAATGCAGAATTCATTACAGTACTTAGAAGAAAAAGTCACTTCTCCTGTGATCCAGTTGATGAGGGGGTTATGTGCCTTCAACCAGGGCTGCCCAAGAATGACAGGAAATAGGGGAGATGTAATGACATCTAGACGTAGCAGCTCACGATGCCCAGAAGCTGTGAGGCACAGGATGGGTTCAGTCTCTAGAATGACAGGCTCAGATTTGATGCCTGAACCATCTGCCAGGTGGACCGTGAAGCTGTTCTTCTTAGCACACAAAGGGAGTGCGTGCATATTTGCAAAGGCAGAGTCCACGAAACAGCTACAGGCCCCAGAGTCCACAATAGCAGTAACAGTAAGAGTCTTTCCGGTTAACTGAAGGGAAACAGGCAGCAGGGTGTTGTTTTGACTGGAACTTAATGCCACGACTGTAGAAGATGGAAGGAGGGGTCTTTTACGATGTCTTCTGGAACAAGTCTGTAGGAAGTGCCCCTGCTCGCCACAATAAAGATAGAGATTATTGCGGCGACAATGAGACCGCTCTTGTTCGGTCAGAGGGGGCCTAGGAAAGCTGGCATGTGGAATTTTCCTGATGTCAGAAACATTTCTTGGCGTGGTTGAGAAGGAGGCAGGTGATGGGTCCGTCGAGCAGGTAGGCATTAGATGAATATTTCCGGCTTCCTCGAACCGTCTTTCACGTAGGCGACGGTCAATTTGTATGCTGAGGTGGATTAAGTCATTCAGAGAGGTAGGTATTTCTACCCTGGCGAGTTCATCTTTGACGGCTTCTGACAGGCCAAGATGAAATTCGAACTGTAAAGCTGAATCATTCCACTCAGTATCAGTGCTCCATAAACGAAAGTACGAGACATAGTCCTCCATAGGCCTAGAACCTTGTTGTAAATGACTCAGCGAAGTCTCTGCTGTCTGGTGACGGAAAGGACCGGCATATAATTGAGCCATGGCAGTGAAAAAGGAATTGACTGAAGCCAGGACAGGGTCGTGTTGTTCCCAAAGCTGAAATGCCCAAGCCTGGGGTTCCTCCAGCAACAAGGAGATAAGAAATCCCACCTTCACTTCCTCTGTAGAGAATGTATGGGGTAGCAAAGAAAAGTAAAGTTCGCAGGCATTCTGAAAAGTCCTGTACTTTTTACGGTCCCCAGAAAACTGTTCGGGCAAGGGTACCCTGGGCTCAGGAAGCTTAGACAGTTCAGTTTGGGAGAAAGTCATAGTTTGAGCAAAGGAATCCTTGAGTCTTGGATGCTCAGAAGTGGGAGTAAAGCTGGATGTATACTGAAGTTAGTTATGGATGCGGGCAAAGTCCATATGCAACCCTTGCACTATGTGGGAGAGTGCGGTAACAGTTTGGCAGAGGGTTGACAGCAGAGAGACCTCCCTTTCACACTCCATTAGTGGCTGACTGGTACTGTCACGTACCTGAGGGGAGACTGAATTGACGAGGCTGGCCTCTCTTGTATCTCCAGTCCAGGTCCCGCTGAGAGTGAAACAGAAGGAGCCAAGGAACAGGAGGCACATGAGTGCCTGCAGGTGGAAACCAGGAACCCTGTTGCAGGAAGTTGCAGCTGGTCGCAGGGCTGTAGTTGCAGAGCAGGAAGTTGCAGCTGGTTGCAGGACTGTAATTACAGAGCAGGAAGTCGCAGCTGGTCGCAGGACTGTAATTGCAGAGCAGGAAGTCGCGGCTGGTCGTAGGACTGTAGTTGCAGACACTCGGGTAGTTGTTCTGGGCCAAGCTGGGGACCAGGGCCAGGTCACAGGGATAGCTGAGTTCATCAACAGGCGGGCAGCAGGGGACCGGAACATCAGGCAGAGACAGGTCAAATGGGAAGCTGGGTTCGTCAACAGGCGGGCAGCAGGGTACCGGAACATCAGGCAGAGACGGGTCAGATAGGAAGCCGGGATCAGGAACCAGAGATCAGGTATAACAGAGTTCAGAGCCGGGTAAACAGGAGCTAAGGTCAGCAACGGGAATAAAGCAGAATAACACAGGTTCAGAGTAACAGGGACACAGCTGAAGACCAGTCAGCACCGATCAGTTGCTGGGGCCTCCTTTAAATAGGCCCACTGGCGCCAACTGGCGCTAGGGCGCACTCTTGCATGTGCATGCCGCACATCGCGCATGTGCACAAGCACGCATGGGCACCTGTGGTCTCCCGTGCATGCGCACCAGCGCGCGCGCATGTGCACCAGCGTGCGCCAGGCGATTTCTGCTTGGATGTCCGCCATGGTTGAGGAAGCTTTATCCCTGGGGTGTCGGGCAGTCACCTCAAATCTGGGAAATCCACAGGGTCCAGTCCAAGGGAGGAGAGAAAGTGTGGGAGGTCACCTTTATTGCGTAGGTTAACCTGTCTTCCATCTTTAGTCACCTGCAAAAAGAAGGGGAAGCCCCAGCGGTTTGGCAATCCTGCTACCTGGATCACAGCCAGGAGGGGGCGGAGAGCCCTGCACTGCATGAGGGTGCACCTGGAGATGTCTTGGTAGAAAAATAAATGTGCACCATCAAAATCATAGAAGGGCTTGCCGCGCATTTTTTGCATAATGTGGTCCTTGAGAGTGTATTTGTGAAGCTTACAAATTATGTCCCTGGGATTGTCCACATCTGGAGAGGGGGGTCTTAGTGCTCTATGTGCTCGGTTAATTTCTATGGGAGCAGAGGCAGGTAGGCCCAGTACGTCTCTGAAAATATCTGTCAGCGTGGGGATAATGTCTCTGGAAGCTGTGGCCTCTGGCAGACCCTGGATCCTGATATTGGCCCTCCTGCTGCGATTTTCAACATCATCTAGTTGACACAGTAAGGTTTCAATCTGTTGGTGAGGTATCACCCTTTAGCTGGGCGATATCCTCAGTTAAAGCTTTTTCCACTCTGCTTGTAAAGTGCTCTAGGTCCTCTCTAGTGGGGAGGGACATAAAAGGCACCTAATGTCTTCATCCCCAAGGAAGTCAGACACCTCAGAATGGCCATCTGGGGATGTAGGGGAGACTGGAGGGGCCGAGTCAATCACCGACCCTGGGGACGGAACCGGAGAGGCTGGGGAAGGTTTCCTATTCAGCGGCCGAGCCCTGGCCGTGGCTGGCTGAGAGGATTTCGCTGCTTTTTGAGCTTTCCCAGTCAGCGCCATTTTGGAGGCCTCGCGGCCCTGTCCTCGGGTCCCTGGAAAATAGGAATCCAGCTGTCCTTGCCGCGTTCGGTCGGTCCATGCCAGTTGGGAGGACTGCCGTGATCAATGAGACATGGGGGGAGGCGTGAGCTGCAGGTAACCCCCGTTGTAGCCAAGTTATAAGCGGCGATGGAGCGGAGCTGAGACAGAACACGTCCTCACTCCTCCATAGCTAGGACACGCCCCCTGGAAGCCCCATTTAACAAGGGGACCCCCAGATCCCGGCCTTCCCCCCTGTGTGAAATGGTAAGTACCCCTACCATTTCCCAAAAAAAGGTGTCAAAATGTTAAAAACGACAAGACACAGCTTGGGGGCAAGTCCTTTATTAAAAAATTTAAAAATAAAAATGTCCCACAATGTCCATTCATCTTCTTCATCACGCCGTGATGAACCGAAAAAGAACAAAAAACCCACAACCGACCGCCTCTATTGGAGGCTCCCACCATGTGACGCTTCTTTGCTGATGACAGTTTTTATATAACTGAGGGCAGGGCCACCCGGTGATGTGTCTGGGTGACCCCGCCCCCTCTGACGCCACGGGGACTTCCCCATGGCTTCCCCGTGGCGTCAGAGGGGGGCAGGGTCACCCAGGTACGTCACCGGGTGGCCCCGCCCCCTCTGACACCACAGGGAAGCCATAGGGAAGTACACATGCATACTAAAGACACCCTCCAGGCACGATATTTAAAGGAATATTTTATTTTTATTGTTTCACTATAAGCATTAAAAAAATCACTGCTCCTGAAAAAATGGCCGTTTTAAAAAAAAAAATTGCATTGATACATGTTCCCTGGGGCAGCACCTGGGTCCCCAAACACTTTTTATGACAATAACTTGCATATAAGCCTTTAAAATGAGCACTTCTGATTATTCATGTTCGTGTCCCATAAACTTTAACGTTTGTGTGTTCTGCCAAATTTTTTGCCTGTTCGGTATGTTCTGGTGCGAACTGAACTGGGGGGTGTTTGGCCCATCCCTAATCAAGAGTAGTCAAATAGGTTTTCTGGTCACAACAAGTTCAGGAACAAGGGGGACTGAAGATAATCCAGCAATTTGGTAGTGTCTGGGCTGGGCTTATATAGGTAAGTTTGGGTCACTTCCTGTGCGCCTCCTGGGCATTTTCCCTCCTTTTTCCATCAGGTTGAGGTCACTTCCTGTGTGCCTCCTGGGCATTTTCCCACCTTTTTCCATCAGGTTGAGGTCACTTCCTGTGTGCCTCCTGGGCATTTTCCTGCCTTTTTCCATCAGGTCTTCTGCGCAGGTGCAGGTTTGTGCACTGAGGCGTCTTTGGCACATGCTCAGTTGGCACAGATTTCTTCTTGCGGAAACGTGCCATTGGTGCATGCGTAGTGAGCCCTGGACTCTTACAATATAAAAGTATATGTAGTATTTGGTTTAGATGTTAAAGAAGTTATATCCTATACTTAATGCTTTCACACATTGGTCTTGCCCACTCCTCAGGAATGTCAAATGTTTAGAGACTGAATAACCCCCATCCTTGTGTGAGAGGTGGGAGGGAAGCTATGTCTCATTAGAAGAGTTTGTGGAACTATAAGATGAAACTAGCCTTTTTAGGAGAAGGTGGGGGCTGAATTTAGGAGTAAAAAGAGTTGAACAGAGAGATTTGCGGGCAGACAGGCACACACCATGAGACATTAAAGAAAGCCGGGACAGCTTCTCATACATACACACACACATCTGATTCAATTTTCATCTTAAGAATATAATACATTATTGTTATTTTTACATTCTACATTTTGATATTGTTCTTGTAATATTTTTATTTTGCTATTTTATTATTAAATCAATTTTGGAGTTTTTACACAAGAACTGAACGGACTTTCTTGGAACTTTTCTCATCAATATGAGTTATTGTATATATCGATATTAATACCATAATAACGGTATTCAACAAACCTGAACACATATTGTTGGCCCTTGAACAAGAAGCCCACCCACACAGTCAATCAAATCATGTGTGGACAAATGCTTGCAAGAGTGGGACATACCAAAGAGTAAGGATGAGCCGAACACCCCCCGGTTCGGTTCGCACCAGAACTTATGAACAGACCAAAACTTCGCAAGAACGTTAGAACCCCATTGAAGTCTATGGGACTCGAACGTTCGAAATCAAATGTGCTCATTTTAAAGGCTAATTTGCATGATATTGTCCTAAAAAGGGTTTGAGGACCCGGGTCCTGCCCCAGGGGACATGGATCAATGCAAAAAAAAGTTTAAAAACGGCCGTTTATTCGGGAGCAGTGATTTTAATAATGCTTAAAGTCAAACAATAAAAGTGTAATATTCCTTTAAATTTCGTACCTGGGGGGTGTCTATAGTATGCCTGTAAAGGGGCGCATGTTTCCAGTGTTTAGAACAGTCTGACAGCAAAATGACATTTCAAAGGAAAAAAGTCATTTAAAACTACTTGCGGCTATTAATGAATTGCCGGTCCGACAATACACATAAAAGTTCATTGATAAGAACGGCATGGGAAATCCCCACAGGGGAACCCGGAACCAAAATTAAAAATAAAAAAATGACGTGGGGGGTCCCCCTAAATTCAATACCAGGCCCTTCAGGTCTGGTATGGATGTTAAGGGGAACCCTGCGCCAAAGTAAAAAACAAAATGACGTAGGGGTCCCCATCAAAATTCATACCAGACCCTTCAGGTCTGGTAAGGATTTTAAGGGGAACCCCGCGTCAAATTTTTTTAAAAAACTGGCGTGGGGTCCCCCCAAAAATCCATACCAGACCCTTATTCGAGCACGCAACCTGGCAGGCCGCAGGAAAAGAGGGGGGACGAGAGAGTGTCCCCCCTCCTGAACCATACAGGCCACATGCCCTCAACATTGGGAGGGTGCTTTGGGGTCCCCCTAAAGCACCTTGTCCCCATGTTGATGAGGACAAGGGCCTCATCCCCACAACCCTTGGCCGGTGGTTGTGGGGGTCTGCGGGCGGGTTGGCTTATCGGAATCTGGAAGCCCCCTTTAACAAGGGGACCCCCAGATCCCAGCCCTCCCCCCTGTGTGAAATGGTAAGGGGTACCATTTCACAAAAAAACTGTCAAAAATGTTAAAAATGACAAGAGACAGTTTTTGACAATTCCTTTATTTAAATGCTTCTTCTTTCCATCTTCTTTCTTCCAACTTCTTTCTTCCTTCATCCTTCGGTTTCTTCCTCCATCTTCTTCTTCTTCTGGTTCTTCTGGTTCTTCCTCCGATGTTCTTGTCCAGCATCTTCCTCCACAGCGTCTCCTTCTCTTTATCTTCTTTTCTTCATCTTCTTCTCCGGGCCGCTCCGCATTCATGATGGCATGGAGGGAGGCTCCCGCTGTGTGACGCTTCTCCTCTTCTGATGGTTCTTAAATAACGGAGGGTGGGGCCACCCGGTGACCCCGCCCCCTCTGATGCACAGGGACTTCCCTGTGGCATTCCCCATGACGTCAGAGGGGGCGGGGTCACCCACCCTCCGTTATTTAAGAACCGTCAGAAGAGGAGAAGCGTCACACAGCGGGAGCCTCCCATTCAATCGTGGATACCGAGCGGCCCGAGAAAAGAAGATGAAGAGAAGAAGGCGCTGCTGAGGAAGATGCCGGACAAGAACACCGGAGGAAGGACCAGAAGATCCAGAAGAACCAGAAGAAGAAGAAGATGGAGGAAGAAACCGAAGGAAGATAGAAGAAAGAAGATAGAAGAAAGAAGAAGCATTTAAATAAAGGAATTGTCAAAAACTGTCTCTTGTCATTTTTAACATTTTTGACTATTTTTTTAGTGAAATGGTAGGGGTACCCCTTACCATTTCACACAGGGGGGAGGGCCGGGATCTGGGGGTCCCCTTGTTAAAGGGGGCTTCCAGATTCCGATAAGCCCCCGCCCATAGACCCCCACAACCCTTGGGCAAGGGTTGTGGGGATGAGGCCCTTGTCCCCATCAACATGGGGACAAGGTGTTTTGGGGGGCTACCCCAAAGCACCCTCCCAATGTTGAGGGTATGTGGCCTGGTACGGTTCAGGAGGGGGGGCGCTCTCTCGTCCCCCCTCTTTTCCTGCCAGGTTGCGTGCTCGGATAACGGTCTGGTATGGATTTTTGGGGGGACCCCATGCCAATTTTTTTTTACATTTTGGCGCGGGGTTCCCCTTAAAATCCATACCAGACCTGAAGGGTCTGGTATAGATTTTGAGGGGGACCCCACGCCATTTTTTTAAAAAATTTTGGCGGGGGTTCCCCTTAATATCCATAACAGACCTGAAGGACCTGGTATGGAATTTAGGGGGACCCCCACACCATTTTTTTTTACATTTTGGTTCAGGGTTCCCCTGTGGGGAATTCCCATGCTGTTTTTATCAATGAACTGTTATGTGTATTGTCGGACCCGCAATTCATTAATAGCCACGAGTAGTTTTAAATGACTTTTTTCCTTTGAAATGTCATTTTGCTGTCAGACTGTTCTAAACACGGGAAACATGCGCCCCTTTACAGGCAGACACCCCCCCAGGTACGAAATTTAAAGGAATATTATACTTTTATTGTTTGACTTTAAGCATTATTAAAATCACTGCTCCCGAACAAACGGCTGTTTTTTTTTTTTTAACTTTTTTTTGCATTGATCCATGTCCCCTGGGGCAGGACCCAGGTCCCCAAACACGTTTTATGACAATACCATGCATATAAGCCTTTAAAATTAGCACATTTGATTTCTCCCATAGTATTTTAAAGGGTGTTCTGCGGAATTCGAATTTGCTGTGAACACCCCAAATTGTTCGGCGAACTGGCGAACAGCCGATGTTCGAGTCGCACATGAGTTTGACTCGAAGCTCATCCCTACCAAAGAGTAAGATCCTTACAGTGATAACAGACAACGGGAGCAATATGGTGGCAACATTTAAACAAACCACAGCAGCAGCAGAAGAACCACCCAGCTCTAGTGAGGAAGACTCCCCCATGACAGAAAGTGACTCTGAGGCTGAGCCCGAAATTGATGATCTGCAGTGAGCCATTTTTATTATTTTTTTACATGATGACATGGTTGACACCAGTCAATTATCACATGGATATGAGATGATTAATATGGGGGCGCTATCTTCTCTACTCTACGGATGCACATTTGTTTTTTTTTTTCACTTTATTTGTAGTCTTGTGTACTGTAAAAGTATTCCCATGAGATAAAATGTTAAAATAATAGAATGGAACAGAAACCTTTTCTATACTTTATGCTTTTTTGGCTGTGTGTTCCACTTGTTAGGTAGCAACAGATCGACATGGCCCGGATACCATGTGTGGTGCATACCTTGCAACTTGTGGTCCACATGGTGCAGAAGGAGGCAAGTGTGATGAGAATACTGTATAAAGCAAGATCAATAGTAAACCTCTTCCGCAAGTCTTCAATTGCAACACAGAAGCTATTGGAGCATTGTGGACACCATGACCATGACCTTGGCTGTCCCTGCCCTCTTTGATCTGCTCAGCCATCTTAAGGACTTTAAACAGAACACTAGCTACCAAGACCTTGCCACAATTGTATGAAAGGGAGTGTGAACCAGTGTTTTGCTTCATTCTTAGATCCAACTGACATAATGTTCCCTCCACTTGCAGCAGCTGCTTGTTTTGTCAACCCTATCGTCTGTGAAACGTATCGTCTTGTTGATGTGGCGGATGAGAATATTCAGGAACTGATTAAAAAGGCAGAGTAGTATGCCGCAAAAAATCCACATTGCCACACACACACAACATAAGGAATTGTCTGAAGAAGATGATGTGGTGGAAGAACTATCACAGGAAGTGGAAGAAGCACCACCACCGGCATCCACATCTAAGCAACCAGTCTTTCTGTTTCTTTGTAAATGCCGCAGAAGACCCAGGCAGAGGATCTCCCCAAACAGCATAGAGCAGCAGATCAGAAAATATAAGGAAGAGCTTTTACACCAAGTTGCCATCAGTAAAGACACCGCAACAGATTTTGGGCTGTCAAAGAGTGATATTTTTTATCACCAGCTAAAACCTTTTGCATTAGACCTGCTGGCTATGCCAGCTTCTTAAGCCTTTGCAGAGAGGGTATTCAGTGTTACAGGTGACCTCTCTCTATAGGCCGGAAGAATAGAACAAGGGTCATGTTGGCACGAAGTGCTTTCCTTAAAATGAATCAAAACTAATAGAAAGGTTTTATTCTTCAGGTATTTCTAACCTAAGAAGCATACCTAATACTTGTGGGTTGTGCTTTTTGCAATAGGAAGAATCAATAGTTCAATTGTCAAAATTCATAGGAAAAATGCACAGACTGAGGCTCAGGCTACAAATGCCATTACTATGTCGAACAATAACAACAACCACCACTTTTTATCAACTTGTACTCTCTCTCTTAGCATTGACAAATTTGACAATATAGGTAAATATCAGCAAAATATGCTAAAAAACAAAAACAGTCATTTCAGCATTAACAGCGCTAAAAGTGCAATGAAGAAAAAGTCCTTTAAAAGTTCAATCCACTATAGCAGTGATATGCAATTAGCGGACCTCCAGCTGTTGCAGAACTACAAGTCCCATGAGGCATAGCAAGACTCTCACAGCCATAAGCATGACATTGAGAGGCAGAGGCGTGATGGGAGTTGTAGTTTTGCAACAGCTGGAGGTCCGCTAATTGCATATCCCTGCACTATAGCATATGGAAAGAAAGTCCACATTCAAAATAAATGAAGGATAATAGAAGATTTGCTCCGTAACCCTTAGTGACCTCGGTTTTTTTATCTGAACACCATCACCAACATCTCGTGCATAAAAAGTCCCCGTTGGTAATGCACTCACCAGACATCAGTATAAAAAGGGCCTTATATCACCATACACTATGAGATCTGGTCTGATCTTCCCAACATCGATGTCAGTGGACTAGGTAGTGAAGCCTGTCACCACCTCCACTTTGGACCTGGCTCCTCTTCCCAGATCAATTAATTTCTCAAACAATAGTTCATATAAGCAAAGACAAAAGGGGGAGCTGTCATAGTGTAATACTGTTTATTTAATTAAAAACTCACACACACGGTAATATTTGCTTACATAGTAACATAAGTAAAACAGTATGTAGAAAGCGTGTGCAGAGTAGGGCAAGTCACTTCTCCGGGCTTGACCGGCGCTATCACTGACAGACGAGGGAGCCGTGTAGTCACGCCTTAACTCAGTTTCGTCATCACGTCTTCTTCAGAGGGCGTCAAATATCACACTAATGAAAAAAAAAATAGATCAGTAACGGACGGTCAAAAAGGGCAGCCTTTGAGCCTTACCTTATGCCGGAGTCCTGCCCTAGTAGTCTTTAGTGTGATATTTACCTTTATTATAGTCATTGTGAATGCTGAGAGAGAGAGTTGATAAAAAGTGTCATTATTGTAGACTGTGCACTTTTTCTTTGAATGTATCTGAGAATTAGAACTGTTGAAATAATAAACTGACAGTAAACTTATTTTTATTGTAGAAATAAGCATTATACTCAAGTATTGGTTTATTATGCTGTGCCTGTGCCAGACTGGCAGTAACAGTGCCTGTGCAGTACTTGGCCATGTACATGTATAGCTATGGCCAAAATGACACCAATATTCATTTTGACAAAGTCTGCCAGTGCTGCTTTAGTGTTTTTAGATCTTTTTGTGTCAGATGTATTTGGTATACATGATCTGACATTAGTGTCAGATCATTGTATCTAGTAAAGCATTCCATAAGTGTCAAATGTTTTTATTGACAATTACATGAAGGTTATGCAAAGAGTCAATATTTGCAATGTTGACTTGAGTTGACCCTTCTTTTTCAAGACCTCTGCTGCAATTCGCCCTGGGCCTGGCATGACATGTTGTCATTGTCAATCAACTTCTGCGCCACATCCTGATTCCTGACTGATCTGGCAACGGCACTGGCAGTGGCACTGCCCATTCTTGCATAATCAATGCTTGCAGCTTGTCAGAATTTGTGGGTTTTTTTTGGTTCACTCACTAGCCTCTTGAGGTCGAATTGACCATGACCACCACAAGTTCTCAATGGGATTAAGGTCTGGGTAGTTTCCTGGCCATGGACCCAAAATTTTCATTTTTTGTTCCCACTTACCCAAACCACTTAGTTATCACTTTTGCCTTATGGTAAGGTGCTCCATCATGCTGGAAAAGGCATTGTTGTTCATCACCAAACTGTTCTTAGATGGTCAGGAGAAGTTGTTCTCGGAGCTTGAGGATGCTTTTGTACCATTTTTTCATGGCTGAATTCTTAGGCAAAATTGTGAGTGGGCCCATCACACTCCCTTGGCTGAGAAGCAACCGCACACATAAATGGTCTCAGGATGCTTTGCTGTTGGGATGTCGCGCAAAGAGTTCTTATTTTTTGGGGTTTTTTTTGCTATTTTTACGTTACCCTTTTGTCAAAACAGCAATATTCTTGACAAATTACTTTAAAAAGACGTTATAAAATGGGATTTTGTTATTTTATCTTTTAATGGGCTATTCATTATTATCTTTTAATTTTTCTCTGGGGATCTGTTTAAAGCCCAGTGCAAAATCTACAGTGATGTCATATCTCTAAGGAAACATTATAGACTGGGCACAACAAATATGCCATACACTATCACCTCCTGAATCTTTTGGGGATGTTCATCATATATACAGTATACGTATATGGGTGCAATGGCTTTCAGTGACAAATTCTCAAATTCACTACAACTGGAATATTTTGGCACGCAAAAGTAAAAAAGTGTTTTCCCCCCCTTTCCCACCCCAGCACACTTCAACCCCCATAACTTAACTCACCCTGACTTAAAGTGTTATTAAACCCACAACAGTAAAATCAGTCTGTATATGGAGAAAAGCATGCTTGATATACTCACTGTAGAAGCTAAGGGGTTAATCCTTTGCAGTGTGAAAAAAGGCTGTTTGATCCTGTTTTCTCTGATCATCTCCCTTTTCCACAGTCCCCAAACTATCTCCTGATAGAACAGAGCCTTGGGGGCACTCTGCAAATGTTCAGTTTGGTGTGTATTGCTAGAGAGTTTTTTTTTTCTTAGTAGAGTGCATATGATCAGCTTAGGGCCAATCAGCACTGTCCAGACAGAGGGTCAGGGGTCCTGCAGTCTCATAGGACAGTCAAAGTAGAATGAAAATGCCTTCTAAAAGTTTTAACCAGACACCAATAGAAGTCACAAGACTGCTACTGTATATACCTCTGAAAATGTATTTAGCAGTTTATACTTACTAAAACAATGGCATTTCCATGTTCTGTGTACTGTGGGAGATCAGATATAGTGAATGTAGGGTCCTGGGTTTAGCAACAATTTAACCTCCCATTACCTAACCTGTAAATTAATACCCCCACCCCCTCCCTCGAGCCCAGCTCTCCCCACACACACAAGGGTTAAATACTCATTTCAGTTTAGTTTTAGGTAGAGGAATAAGCTGTAACATTTATCTCTGATCTTTTTCCTCTTTCTGATGGCCTCCCTCTATCTGTGTGTCCCCAAAACCTCCTCTCTAAGGCACTCTTAGCTGAGGTCATGCACTTACTTCCTCACATACAAGGAGGAGTAATAGTCTTGCATTATACATATAGGCAAAGAGGGACCACGCACAGTCCAGATCCTTAGGGAGATGAGGAGAGCTCTGAAGCCTGCCAGCATGAGGACAACAGTAAAAAAGTCCAGCCTCTTCCTCTACCCCCTAGAATTAATTAGCATTTAAGGCTTGCAGTGCAGGAAGGGAGGAGCGGTCACTGCAAGGGTCCCTGACAATGCCTGCCCCAGGTTACTGATACTGAAGTCAGAGTGTCAGCATGACAGCCATGTAACAAGCGTTTTCAAGAGAGGTTAGCATTGTCAGCCTCCACATTTATCTGAAGCCATTTTACCTTAAACCCATCCAAAAACTTTACATTTAATGTTACTGTCAGAACCAGCGAGCAGGCAGCTGGGCAGCAGCCTAGTAGCACACAGCTATTCCAGAAGTCCCAACCACTGTAGGGAAAGCCTCTCCAATTACTACCAGAGTATCCCAGTTGAAGTGGGGTGGCCCTTTGTCCTTGAGCTTTGGATCCCTCCAGCTGTTCACCTGTGTTACCAGTGCCACCCTGGACTTCACTGTGTGGGACACTGTCTATGAGGATAATCCCAAGTAGCTATTTGTGTTCTAAACTGTTTTGCTGAAGTAGTGTTTCTCAGTTTGATTCTCTACTCAATTTAATCACCAACTTCTATAGTGCTGAATACTTGTATAAATAATCACTGCCACTATAAATGGGCAAAAAAACACAAATAAATCACACATACACTATATTATCAAAAGTATTGCAATGCCTGCTTTTACACGCACATGAACTTTAATGGCATCCCAGTCTTGTCCGTAGGGTTCAATATTGAGTTTGCCCACCCTTTGCAACTATAGCAGCTTCAACTCTTCTGGGAAGGCTGTCCACAATTTTAGGAGTGTGTCTATGGTTATGTTTGACCATTCTTCCAGAAGCGCATTTGTGAGGTCAGGCACTGATGTTGTCAAGAAGGCCTGGCACGCAGTCTCCGCTCTAATTCATACCAAAGGTGTTCTGTCAGGTTGAGGTCTGGACTCTGTGCAGGCCAATCAAGTTCCTCCACCCCAAACTCGCTCATCCATGTCTTTATTGACCTAGCTTTGTAGACTGGTCCAAATCATTTAAAAGGGTAATTTTGGTGTGGGGTTGTTTTTCCAGGGGTTGGGCTTAGCCCCTTAGTTCCAGTGAAGGGAATTCTTAGGGCATCAGCATAGCAAGACATTTTAAAAGTTTCATGCTCCCAACTTTGTGGGAACAGTTTGGGGATGGCCCCTCCTGTTCCAACATGACTGCACACCAGTGCAAAAAGCAAGGTAAAGACTTGGATGAGCGAGTTTGGGTTGGAGGAACTTGACTAGCCTGCACAGAGTCCCGACCTCAACCTGATAAAACACCTTTGGGATGAATTAGAGCGGAGACTGTGAGCCAGGCCTTCTTGTCCAACATCAGTGCCTAATCTCACAAATGCCCTTCTGGAAGAATGGTCAAGCATTCCCATAGACACACTCCTAAACCTTGTGGACAGCCTTTCCTAAGCGTTGAAGCTATTATAGCTGCAAAGGGTGGGCCAACTCAATATTGAACCCTATAGACTAAGAATGGGATGCCAATAAAGTTCATGTGCGTGTAAAGGCAGGCGTCCAAATACTTTTGGTAATATAGTGTGTATACAATCCTATAAATAGAAATAATCCAAATGTGAAAAGTGCAAAAATTAGATGTATAGGTCCAAATTGCAAAGTTCTTCACATTATAAAAAAAACAATAGAAATAACCTAGTGGTCTTGCTCACACTATCATAGCTCCATAAGACTGACATTCCCCGGATAACATGGCCTCCAAATTAGAGGTAGGTCACACCGGGCACCAGTGCAGTAAACATCACCAAGAAAAACAGCTCCACACTCCCCCTCTTATAATGCATATGTAATTCTAGCAGCAATTTGAAGCTCAAAAGAAACAGAAGCTCAGCACAGTGGCAACCTCTCTTGTCGCCTCTCAAACTCTAAGCAGGAAGTCAGTGGCTTCATAAAAAATACGTGGTGATGTCACGAGTTCCATCCAACACGGTTCAAAATGAAGTCTTCATCAGGAGTGAGATAACCACATAATCAGACTATATATATATATATATATATATATATATATATATATATATATATATATATATATATATATATATATATACACATACCCTAACCATTAACTCTTGAGGCAACTGCCTATTTCTACTGAACATTGAATAAATATATCCAACATTTACAAAGCTACGTAGCAGCCAAATGAGGACTGCCATCTATTTTAAGAACAACAGAGATGCAAAGAGAAAATAACTCCCAACGCATAACCTTGAGGAGTCTCATATAATGATATGAAAAAAAATTAAACATACATGCATTATTGCTTTTAACTTTGCACCTGCCTAGTAAACAGGAAGTTACAACTATTCCCTGTTTGATCATTCGGCTGATTACCCATTCTGTTAAACAGGTATTCAACACTTCTGGTGTGCAAATAACTGTCCCCCCCCCCCCCTCCTTGCAGTGGTTCCCCCTGACACTTTGTAATTCCCTACAGAATATATAAGTCACTAGGAGGAACCACTGCATGTGGCAGGTGAAACGGGTATTTGACCCAACTGACTGGCTGATTACTTGCAGCCCAATCTTTTAACATGTACTGTATGTCTTTTTTGTTGTTTTGACTCAGGTCACGTTAACCTGACCCCAATATATATTTTACAATCAAAATAAAAAATCTCTATTTGAATTGTATGCAGTCTTTGTTTACATATTCAGTATCTGCCAAGAATGAACTTACTGGAATTCCTTAAATTACATATCTCTTCTGAATTAATGTTTGTGCTTCTGAAATAACGCATGGTGTTTGTTTGATACACCTCAGGCATCTAAGCAGGAGGTAGAGTTTTTCTTGCATAGCACTTAGGGATGTTCTCTGGTTTCTGTAACCTTTCTTCATTTCTAGCCAAACTTAGTGCAAAGAGATTAGTGAAAAGACAGGAATGTACGAAGCCACGTCTGTTTCTTTAGGCTGGGTCATAGCAGAAATCTTCTCTCAAAGTGACTCATGGCTTTGCATCACACTTTTGCTTAGTAGGGGGTGATACGAAATGTAATCAGTAATAAGGCTGAAAAAAAGTTTATTTGTGATACAGTCACACCCAGGATTATATTGAAGGAATCAAATGTATGAACTTAATCCCAATGAAACTAGACTAGAATGTGTTAATGTAAAAGCTCCACAATAGAATAATTAAAAATGTAAACATGTGGCTCTTGAGAAACAGATTAAATGTCTCTTGATGCACATGTGACATTTACAAGGATATTATGTAATGATCCCCCAAATTCTTAGTGTAATGCTCATTTGACTTCAGTGCCAATGTAGGCACACATGTGGAGGTGACATGGCTTCCAACAAATGCTTGTAGTATAATGTTAAGAAAACCTCACATTGTGGCCTGAGGCACCATTGTGTGTTTTGTGGATTCAAGAAACAGTAAGAGATGACTGGTTTGCATTTTTTTTCAAATTTTACTGTTTGTTTCACTGTGCAGTACCTTGCCATGTCATTGATGTGCCCAGTACTCCTACAGGCATTCCTGAATCAGGACCTTTAGGCTGGGTTCACACTTGAGAATGCAGCTGCTCACAGCAGGAGTCTGGTCATCTCCATTCACTGTTTCAGGCCCGATTTCACTCCCAATTTTGGGCTGAATTTGGAACTGAAATGGACCAAAAGACGCACAGGACTCCTGTGCAATTCGTACCCGAGCTGCTACGGAGATGTGTGAACCGGCTCCATAGAGAGTCGGTCACAATCTCCTGCTATGCGAATTGGATGTGGCCAAACCCACATCCAATTCACAATAGTGTGAACCCAGCCTTTTAGTGTTACCACAACAGTAAAATCAGTGTGTATATGCAGTAAAGCATGCTTGTTATACTCACTGTGGAAACTAAGGGGTTAATCCACTGCATTGTGTAAAAAGGCTGTTTGATCCTGTATGCACAGATCCTCCTCTTCTTCCACTGACTCCAAAACATGTCCAGATAAGTCAGAGTTACTGGAGTCAGGATACATATGCTCAGTTTTGTGTGTATTGCTAGAGAGTTTTTTTTTTCTTGAGAGAGTGCATGTAATCAGCACAGGGCCAATCGGCACTGTCCAGACAGAGGGTCAGGGGTCCTGGATCCTGATAGGAAAGTTCAGTGAAAACTTCTCCTACAAGCTTTAACCAGACACTGATAGGAGTCACAAGACTGCTATATACTGCTGATGAGGAAAGGTATTTAGCAGTTTATAGTTACTAAAATGATTGCATTTCCATGTTCTGTGTACTGTGGGAGACCAGATATAGTGAATGCAGGGTCCTTAGTTTAGTAAAACTTTAATGTAGATCTAAACACTAGCTGGGTAGTTTCCCGACCTAAAGCACTGTATATAATAAAAAATTACCATGTTTCCTTCCCTAAAATGCTGTTTTCACCTATTTTTTTTTTACTCCTTTTCATCTTAGTGCTGTTGTTCAACTCAAGCCATTTATATTTTGATATGTTTTTTTAGAAGTAATAAAAGTACAACAATAGAAAATGTTGCAGAAAAAGTAATATGAGTTTCTTGGTAAAGACTAAGGATGAGCTCAGGCGTGTTCACAAACAGCACGTGCAGAGCCCGCCAGGAAGTCGGCACTGGGAAGCACTAATCACAGACTATGAGACATTTCCTGATCTCTGCAGCCGTGCATCGGGACAATGTCTCACTGCTTGTGATTAGTGCTCCGCAGTGCCGACTTCCTGGCGGGCTCTGCACGTGCTGTTTGTTAACACGCCTGAGCTTATCCTTAGTAAAGACATACTGAAAGAGAGAGGGTCAATCTGGCCTTTTAACCACTTGCTGACTGTATAACTTAAAAATATGTAAACAAAATCTTGTGCTAATTATAAGTGTAGACTGCTGCACTTTTTACACTCCTTGGATCAAGTGAAAAAAAAGTGAAAATATAAAAGATTGCGCTGTCTCATAAATAGAGAAAAAAAACTCTTATCAGAAAAGTTATCACAAACACAAAAACGTGTGTAGAATGTGGGACTTTAGAGGTACACCCAATAACTGTAATCACTGTAATTTTCTTCATTTGTCAATACTAGGTTAAGGATGTTCACCTTTGACCATGAATGTAAAACTGTTTTCACATTTTGTGCTTCTTTTCTTAAAATTGTCTCAATAAATATTTACATAATTTTTAATTGATAGCGTTTTTTTCATATATTGGGTGTACCTCTAAAGTCCCACATTCTACACATGTTTTTGTTTTACTATCTTTAGGGATGTTGGTACATAAAAAAACCTTTCCAGTATCTCTGGAAAACTGATCTCTACCCATTTTGCTTGTTATAACAAACACAGTGTATTAACTAGTGATTAATGGAGAGTTCAATAAACAAGTGTCCATGTGTATCATAAATGATTCCATTGGTATTCCACCGAGTGTGCTATCCACCGTTCCCAGTGATAATAAAGTATATCAATCCAATTACCAAATCCCGATAATCTCTAGATTATAAGAGATCATCTAATGCAGTGGTCATCAACCCTGTCCTCAGGGCCCACTAACAGGCAAAGTTTGCAAGATAACTGAAATACATCACAGGTGATATCATGTGCTGCTCAATGATTGCAGTATTCTAGTCTGCATCTCCCCAAGGTAATACATAAAACCTGGCCTGTTAGTGGGCCCTGAGGACAGGGTTGATGACCACTGATCTAACGCATAAGGTAAGAAAATGTCCAATGCCTGACCACATCCTCTATGTGTCTCCTAACCTCCGAGATGGATGAATCCAACAGCCCCAGGCTCCTTGCCGCCGTCCCCACACCGCACTTTCCGGACTCTGTCTCCACACTCGAAAGTGTTCTCCATAGCGTCCCAGCACAGCTTGCCTCTTTCAGGGTGATCACTGTGCTTCACTCAAGTGTGTGTGTGCAGGATATGGGAACACAGAAAGAAGGCTCATTGCATAATACGTAAAAGCAGGGGGTTTTAATAAAGCTAAAATATGTACTTGCAACAAAAATGAAGTGGTCAGTGGAGCGAGGATGATTCAGCATTGAGATCACCAACAAATCTGGATGCTCATCATGTCACAGCTCCCGTCTTCTTCCAACGTGTTTCCCCTTAACAGGCTACACCTGGGTATGAAATGTATAACTTACATATATGGTGGCAAGGTGGCACTGCTGTGCCGGATTACGTTCCTAGTATGTGATCGGACACTTCCAGGTAAGGAGTGCGCAAGCGCGCCACTGGTGGCCCACTACTGCTGTGAGTATACACAGCAGGAGCTGATCTGTAGGTACCGTGGACTCGATGTCCACCAGCACCCGCCAACCATTCAGCACAGAGGCACAGATTGCCGTTTTGACAGGAGGGAAGGCATGAATCCAATGTCTCAGCAAAGCAAGGCCATGGATCCATTGTCTTCCCCTTGTAAAAGCACCTCCCACAGTACACTAAAACACTGGCGAGGAACAGTTAACCCTTTGATCACCCCGATGTTTAACTCTTTATCAGCCAGTGTCATTAGTTTAGTGACAGTGCATATTTTTAGCACTGATCACTGTATTAATGTCACTGGTCCCCAGAAAATGTCAAAAGTGTCAGTTAGTATCTGACTGTCTGCCATAATAGTGCAGTCCTGCATTAAGTTGCTGATCGCCGCCATTACTGGTAAAAAAAAAATTATATATATATATATATATATATATATATATATATATATATATATATATAGTTTGTAGATGCTGTAAATTTTGTGATAACCAATCTATATACACTGTTATTTTGTTTACCAACAGGATACATATTGGTCTAAATTGATGGAGAAATTAGATTTTTTTTTCAATTTTTTTATTGGATATGTTTTATAGCAGTAAGTAAAAAATACTGTTTTTTTTTTTTTCAAAATTGTAAGCTTTTTTTTTGTTTATAGCAAAAAAATTATCACAGAGTTGACCAAACACCACCAAAAGAAAGATCTCTTTATGTGAAAAAAAGGACATACATTTTATTTGGGTACAGTGTCGCCTAACCGCGCAATTGTCAGTTAAAGTAATGCAGTGCCGTATCGCAAAAAATGGCCTGGTCAGGGAGGGGGGCAAATCTTCCGGAGGTCTAGTAGTTAATGTTTCTTCCTGACTACATGCACTTGCTCCAACAACAGCTGTACATCATTGCCCTAGACCAGCTTCCTGAAAAAAGTTGACCATGCTTGCACAATGTGTGTCAGCATAGCTGCTTGTAATCTCCACGAGTGGCTCATGTGACCAGGTGTCAACTTGGGAGCACAATTGGGAGGAAATACCTGAACAAGAATCTTTGCGATCAATGAATGCTGCAGATGTTATATAATGAAAGTGTAAGCTGCGACTATAGATCTTCTTTAAAGGGTTAGGGACTGGTAATTCTATTTACCCTTTCACTGTATTTGTATTCACTTTTATCAAAATTCCAGTTGAAATTACAGTACAGGGGGGGGGGGGGGCTATAACCTAAAATGTAACCTAAAGCCAAATCTTTTCTTCAACTTCTGTGGACAGATTGGAGCCCCTGCTAATTTTTAGTGTACGTGTGTATCCCTGGTGTGGAAATTTGCTTTCTGTTTGTCTTGGTGAACAGTGATATTGGGACAAAAAGTGGTGGAAGATCCAAAATGTTGGGAAGATGGGAAATTGTAAGAGAAGTCCTGTGTGTGCACAAGAAGAAACATTTATTGGCACATGCATTAATGCACGTGGGTGCGAGCAGGACCGAGCGCGTACACGTGCACGCACTGGCGCCAGACACAGAGCAATTAAACCGAGCAATGACACATGCACATTGCCGAGTGGTCTTTCAGCTTGTTCCTGTTGACCTATGCCCTGATCTGTTCCAGTTTACCTGTGTTTGACCTGGCTTCACCTATACCTTCCTATGCACTTTCACCTGCCTACCTGGGCCCCTGGCTTGTGTTTGACTCTGCTCCTGTCTCATGCTCCTGTACCTTTCTGCCTGATTGTGTACCAAACCCAGCTTGTATCCTGTCTTAGCTTCATTCTCACGTACTGGTACCTGCTCTGCCCGGCTGTTGATGATCCCTTGGCTTATATTCTGGAAACGCTTCTGCCTGCTGATCCAGCGACAAGAAGTTCCAGTTCCCAGTGGCTGTCCGGTGATCTACAGCCATTGGGTTCCTGCCAAGTCTCAGCTGGTGCCACCTGCTATACCGGCCCTCGTGCCACTTTATGTCCTTCACTCCCTGTCATCTCTATCATGGGCGTTGGACAAGAGGTGCAAGAGAAGCATAGATTGTGGACAAGGAAAAATTACTCCTGCGCTTGTGAGGGTCTGATTTGATTTTGGGAAGAGTAGTATTGTAAACTGTAACGAAGCTAAAAGAGATGGTAATGCTTGTCCCGCTGCCCAGAGAATGACCCCGGGGTGGTCAGGTAGGCTAAGTGGAGAATGATGGATGAAGGGCGCGTGATCAAGCTCACATCAAAACATATAAAATTTATTTCAGAGGAAATAAAGAGCAAATAAAAACAGTTGAATAATACCAATACTACGTATGATACGTAGTATTGGTATTATTCAACTGTTTTTATTTGCTCTTTATTTCCTCTGAAATAAATTTTATATGTTTTGATGTGAGCTTGATCACGTGCCCTTCGTGCAAGAGAAGCACTCTTTACAGCTCGATCACCACCAGGTACGTGACAGAAATCCCAAATGTTACAGTTATCACAGAAACAAGTGGATTTGAAATCTGACAATCCCTTCTAGCACCTCCCTTCCCAAAGCACCCCCGAGTACATATCTGACCCCCCCTGCTAGAACAAGTTCTCTCTCCTCCCAAAGCACCCCCAGCACATATCCGAGCCCCCCCTCCTAGCTCTAGCTCTCTCCCTTCTCAAAGCGCCCCCCAGCACATATCTGAGACCCCCCTTCTAGCTCTAGCCCTCTCCCCTCCCAAAGCACCACATAGCACATATCTGACCCCCCCCCCCCAGCACTAGCCCTCTCCCCTCACAGAGCATGTACATTAAATATTTCTGACCCCTGCATTCCATGCATAATACTTACAATTCGGCCACATGCACTGGTGCCGCATTACTGCTCTCCTTGGGGCCACCAATCTTTTAAATCTTATAACGTATAAAAAAAAATGCCATGCGACGCTAAAGTGTTCCGGTTTGGTTTGAAGAAAACGTGTCAACCCTAGCACAGACAACAATAAAAAAAAACTGACGGGTGTTCTAATCCCTCTCCACTCTATCCAAAACTAAATTTGGTCTGTAGTTACACTTTAAGGCTCCATCCACACTAGACGCTCAAAAAAACGCTAAAAAAAGCTGGGTAAAAATGCTAATATTTAGCATTTTTGCAAGTGATTTTGCATGTTTATATACAATATATATACATACTTAATACTTACTGGATCATTTTAACTATGTAATAAAAACCAAACCTGGAGTTCAGCTTTAAAAGATAAAAACGGCAAATGTATTACCTTTGACTCAGCAGCTTTCCAGTCTTCCAATCTCACATGTAAACACAAAGCAAATTCTTCAGGAAAGGAAAGCAGAGGAAGCTGAGCTGCTGAGAGAACAACTTAATTGCCCTTGTAAACATTAAGGAGGAGTTGTGCAAGCATGCCCATGGCTATAGAGGTCAAAGAGGGCTCATTTACTGCTTGTTAAAATATTGAAATACTTTTTTGTACATAGCCTGTACACAGGTTAAATTTAAACGGCATTAACGTGAACATTTCTTTCTGTGCATTCATGGTGTCTGAGAATCCTATCAATAGGCTAGAAATGAGTTGACGTGTTGGTTTTATAGTAGTGTGCATATGTTGTCATAAAAATGAACACAGAAAGGAATGTGTAAATAAAAGCCAGCACTCTATCCTGTGATGGCTTGAAAATCTTTTATTAATTATTGGATAAAAGTTGCCTTGCCTTGCCTCAGCGCTTACATATTTCAGCCCAATGGGGCCTTAAAGTGGATGTAAACCTGATTCATGAAATTTGAGCTGGGCAAATATATCTGTAGTGTTTTCTTATCTCTCTCCAAAGCACTGAGTCCTGTGTGTTTCTTCTGTTCAGTGGCTCTGTTATCAGCCTGATAACCTCTAACAAGTTCTCCTAGACAGGAGATAAGAGCAGTCTGAAGTTTGTGTGGTAGGAGGTTGCTATAAATAGATTAGCAGAGAGCTTGACTTGATCTCTGCACATTACTTCCTTCCTTTGCCAATGTGAAGTGGGGGTGTGTGCCTTTCCTCCAATCAGCTGTCTTGACTGTATGCCAATAATCCTCTCCCAGTGCTGAACAGGAAGAGAAAATCTGAAACACAAGGATATATAAAGCGGAAGACAGAACATATACATGTGAAACTTATGTAGGGAGATTTGTTTCATCCCTGTGTATCTGAGGCTGTTCACTTCACTGGGTATATGTGAGGGTTTACATCCACTTTAATCATGGCAAGCTAGACAACATACCGCTAACTCTATATAAAAACTCCACCTCCATCATGTTGAATTAAGCATAGGTGCAAATGTAAAACCATCAGCTTCACAAAAACAACAAAAAACAGAAAGGAAACCAAAGAAAAAAAGAGAATGAAAGAAAAACAAAAGGAAAAAAAGAAGGGGAAATAAAAAGGAAATAAAAACGGTATCAATATACAATGATAAAAAATCCCTAAATTACATCCTACTCCTATTTCAAAAACAACCTGAGATCCCATCTCTGATTCAGTTCAAGTGGCATACAGGTATTTTCCTCACCCTTCCTCGCTCTTGGCTTGATTGAGCACATGCGTATCACACAATATGTGTTTTTAAGACTTTCTCACAGGCTTTATCCTTACACGTGATCCTTGACCATACTCCTGAGGGTGGTAAGTGATTTACATAATGTTTCATGTTGAATTCTATATTATTAATTGGTATTCATGAGTGTTCATTTTTGAATGCCAAGGGTCTGGGACTGTCTCTAAAGAAGTGCTTCAGTCTCAAAACACATTGGACATTGGAAATACACTATCTGGATTACAGTTAATTCTCTAGCTTATGCTTTATTAAGTGGTTCTTAATTACTTCATATAGTCAACTAGCTCTTTTTTATCCTTTGGTTACTTTTCACATCTTTTTTTTTTTTTTTCAATCATATAATTTTTATTGAGAATTTTTTTTTACATCTTACAACTAAACAAAAGCACAGAAAAAAAAGAAATAAGAACAAACCGCTATCAAAAATTAATCATGCAATTTCCAGATTAGGTTGAACAAGTCTTGTAATTCTTCGTACCAATAAATTTCTCTAGTTACACAGACAGATTGGAGTCCAGCCATCTAGACCAAATTTTCCAAAATGCTTCAGGGCATTACCTATGTTTATATGCAAATTTCTCCCTTCTTAAAGTGATTGTAAAGGCTCGTTTTTTGTTTTTGTTTTTATAAATCTAATGGCCAATGCTTTTGCCAATATCTATACATCTGATGTAAGCAATGAAATTGGACAATATGATTCTAGATTATTAAGGACATTACCCGATTTTAAAAGTACAATAATTATCACCATATTCATAAAGGGAGGGAGATGACCATACTCTAATGCTGCATTAAATATCTCTAACAATTCTGGCAACAACTTAGTTCCATACAATTTGTATATTTCACTTGGGGGACCATCACTACCTGCAGATTTATTATTAGGCAGATTGTCAGTGGTGGTCTGGAGTTTCTCTAAAGTCAGAGGTTGATCCAGTACCCCCCTGTCAACTGCAGATATTTCTGGTAGCACAATAGAATCAAGGAAAAGTTGTAATTCCGCCCCTGCATAAGATACTTTACTAATATATAGGTGTTTAAAAAATTCACAAATTACAGATGAGATCTCTATAGCAGTACGCATCTTAACTACGAGCCTGTGTTTTCTATGTGTTTTTTATAATCATGTGTGTGTTTTGCCCTTTAACATCCCGCCATCCTTCCTTTTTCCAATCTATATTTCTTCTGGGATGGGCATTGAATGATCTCCAGTCACACCATTTCACATTTGATACGGTTTGATAGTGAAACTCTCTCCTGTTGCTAAAGACTGGATCAGTTTCATCTTACCATGAATTCTACAATACTTACAAATGTTCATGCTGCAGCTATGTGAACCATTTAGAGGAAGCCAACACCTCGCTGGATTATTATGGGCCATAAAGAGTCTAGGTGACGGGGAGACCCCAAAGTGGAATCCCTACTACAGAAAAAAGTGGAAGCCCTGTTGTAAAGCCTCCCATATGCTGCTGTCAGAGAATAGAATTTATAGCTTTTTCTTAAAGTAATACTAAAGGCTTGTATTTTTTTAAAATAGCAAACATGTCATACTTACCTGCAATGTGCAATGGTTTTGCACAGAGCAACCCCAATTTTCTTCTTTTTGGGTCCTCCACCAGTGGTCCTTTCTCCTCCCCCCTGTCAACTGCCCCCTATAGCAAGCCTCTTGCTATGGTAGCACTTGAGCAGGCTCGCTCACGAGCTGTGCTCCTGTGACTGGACATTGTCGCCTCTCGTTTCTTTTATACTCTGTAGCTCCTGCTGGATTTTGTTCCTAATCCCCTTGTGGAGGCTGCCATTTGTGGATGGACATTTTATGGTTACACAACCTATCACATTGCTGTAATCTTTTTATATGGACTATAAACTGAAGGACTTACGAATAAATGGTTGTGCAACGAATCATCTGAGTTTTCATTATTTCTTATGGGGAAATTTGCTTTGATATACAAGTGCTTTGGATTACAAGCATGTTTCTAGAACAAATTATGCTTGCAATCCAAGGTTTTACTGTATATTATTTTTGTACCATAAAGATTTGCATATGCAGGGATCTGCTGCTCTCTAATGTCTGTAATCGTAGGTGGCTGTGTTTCTTACTGTCATAGAGTTATTTATGTACATCACTTCATATCCCTGCTAGCTGGGTCAAAAAACCCCAGATTGGAGGACTTTGATGTCTTTATAAAAAGGGGTTTCTAGAAAGTAGACTGAGAGAAAACTGAGCCACATGTCCTGTCCATGGAGTTGCTACTGTTCTATTTTCACCCCAACCAGAAGAGATTATTATAAGCCACTAGGGAAGGACTAAAGCTCAGAGCAGATAGGCTGTTTCATAGTTCCAGTGCCAGACCACAGTTCCTGTCAGTGAGAAGTACCATTCCAAGCTGGTTGGACAACAGTTCGAGGATAACCCCGTGACTACTAGGGATGAGCTCAATTTACATTGGGTGTTCGCCGCAAATTCGAAAGCCATGGAACACCGTTAAGGTCTATGGGACCTTAACATAAAAAAACAAAAGTGCTCATTTTAAAAGCTTATATGCAATTTATTGCCATAAAAAGTGTTTGGGAACCTGGGTCCTGCCCCAGGGAACATGTATCAATGTAAAAAAAAGTTTTAAAAATGGCAGTTTTTTCAGGAGCAGTGATTTTAATAATGCTTAAAGTGAAACAATAAAAATGAAATATTCCTTTAACTTTCGTGCCCAGGGGGTGTCTATAGTATACCACAGCAAAATGACATTTCTAAAGGAAAAAAGTCATTTAAAACTGATCGCGGCTGTAATGAATTGTCGGGTCTCGGCAATATAGATAAAACTCATTGAAAAAAAACGCATGGGTCCCTCCCCCCAGTCCATTACCAGGCCCTTTAGGTCTGGTATGGATATTAAGGGGAACCCTGTGCCAATTTTTTATTTTAAATGGCATAGGGGTCCCCCTAAAATCCATACCAGACCCTTCAGAACTGGTATAGATTTTAAAGTGAACCCTGCGCCAAAATTAAAAAAAAAATGTTGTAGGGGTCCCCCCCAAAATCCATACCAGACCCTTATCCTGGCAGGCCGCAGAAAAAGAGGGGGGATGAGAGAGTGCCCTCCCCCTCCTGAACCGTACCAGGCCACATGTCCTTAATATGGGGGGGATGCTTTAGAGTCACCCCTAAAGCACCTTGTCCCCATGTTGATGGGGACAAGGGCCTCATCCCCACAACCCTTGCCCGGTGGTTGTCTGTGGGTGGGGGGCTTATTGGAATCTGGAAGCCCCCTTTAACAAGGGGACCCCCAGATCCCACCCCCCATCCGAATTGGTAACGGGTACATTGTACCCCTACCAATTCACAAAAAAGTGTCAAAAATAGTAAAAATTTCATGAGACACTTTGGGACAAGTCCTTTATTAAAAAATAAAAAAATAAAAAAGTTCAGTGATGTAGATCTGCCGCCCGATGGACCGAAAAAAAACAAAACACAACAGCTCCGCCTCCATGTGAGGCTCCCGCCGAGTGACGCTTCTTCTCGTTGACAGCTGTTATATAGCTGAGGGTGGGGCCACCTGGTGATGTAAATGGGTGACCCCCCACCCCCTTCTGATGCCACGTGATGTCAGAGGAAGGCGGGGTCACTCTTTTACATCACTGGGTGGCCCCACCCTCAGCTATATATCAGCTGTCAATAAGAAGAAGTGTCACTCAGCGGGAGCCTCCCTAGGACTCCCATTTTCACTCAAATCACCTAGCCCCCCCCCCCTCCATTTGCCCGCAGCCTTCTGGGACCCATGACATGTCCCATAAGGCTGTGGGACCATTTCACAAAGGGCAGTGCGGCTCATGTATGCACAGTGGGAGGCCGGCTGTGAAGCCGCAAGGAGTCACAGCTCACTTCCCTTAGTAAACATGCTGTCATTAGGGACCTGAAGACCACTGAAGAACTGAGTGAGGACAGCCCTGGATCCCTGGACAGGTAATTGTCCTTTTATTAAAAGTTAGCAGCTACAGCATTTGTAGCTACTGACTTTAACTATTTTTGGGGGGGGGAGGACTGAAGATCCTTTTTAAGCATGATAATATAAACATTTTCCAGTACACTATTTGTTAAATATCTTACCCCAGCACTTACAGTTTATGACTTTGAATGGCCCCTGTTCTCTCAGTGCCATTGCTCTGAACATTTGGTCTTCACAGGAAAGAAAGAGCAAAGAGCAGGGAAGTGCCTTGCCACTCTAGGCTATGGGGTTCTGTGTTTCTATTGATACATACAGTGTAGGGAGACAGAACTCTAGTCCCTGCATGTAGGGATAGCTCCATAGGATGCTGCAAGAAAAAGGAGCCTCCCTTGCACAGGGAACCTGGGGCAGTGTTCATGGCACCAACCTAAAATGAAACATAGGCAAGGATTAAAAGATAAAGAAGTTTCATACTTAGTAAGTGATTAAATCAGCTGCTGAAAGTGCTTAACCACTTCCTTCCAGGTGTATTGTCAAATGACGTCTGCAGATGGGATCTCCCATTCTGGGTGGGCATCATATGACGTCCTCCGCTTCCCGCCAGCATAGGGGGCGCACGCGCCGCCCGAGTCACTGAGGAGGCAATGGGCATGCCCGGTGACCACGCTGTCTGCCGGGCGCCTGCAATCGCTCCTGACAGAGCAGGAACGAGGATGTGTGTGTAAACACACACATACATCCTCATCCTGTCAGGGGAGAGGAGACAAATCGTGTGTTCCTACTATATAGGAACACCAATCGGTCTCCTCCACCAGTCAGTCCCATCCCCCACAGTTAGATCACACAGTAAGGGAACACATTTAACCCCTTGATCGCCCCCTAGTGTTAACCCCTTCCCTGCCAGTGACGTTTACACAGTAATCAGTGGCTATTTGTAGCTCTGATCGCTGTATAAATGTCAATGGTTTCAAAAAAGTGTCAAGTGTCTGATCTGTCCACCGCAATGTCACAGTCCCGATAAAAATCGCAGATTTTTATCGGGACTGTATTAAACAAAATGCCATAAATCAATAACCTATTTTGTAGGCGCTATAATTTTAGTGCAAACCAATCAATATACGCTTATTGCATTTTTTTTTTACCAAAAATATGTAGAAGAATACATATCGGCCTAAACTGAGGAGAAATGTTTTATTTTATTTTTTTAATTTGGGATATTTATTATAGCAAAAAGTTAAAAATATTGTGTTTTTTTTTTCAAAATTGTTGCTCTTTTTTTGTTTATAGCGCAAAAAATAAAAACCACAGAGATGATAAAATATCACCAAAAGAAAGCTCTATTTGTGGAGGGGGGGGGGAAGGATGTCAATTTTGTTTGGGTACAGCGTTGCATAACCGTGTAATTGTCAGTTAAAGCGATACAGTGCCGTATCGCAAAAAATGGCCTGGTCAGGAAGGGGGTACATTCTTCCGGTGCTAAAGTGGTTAAAATAAACTGTGTGTTTAATATCACTTTAATGGCTATATGGTATGGTCAATACATTACAGTTCTATAAAGGGAGCACTGCATATCGCTGCCATTATTTACATTTGTCTAAAATTCACAAACATACTTAAAGTGTATGTATAGTCAAAACCATTTTTTGTTTGTTTTTGGAAAAGGGGAGTTTTTTTGGGGGGTTTTTGCTGTTAGTTGTCTCTGGAACAAGTGTCCCCATTTCATTTCCCTTCACCTCTTGTTCCAGGCACAACTCTGTTTCAGTGACAATGGTCGCCAGTACAGAGTTGTGAATCTCCCCAGTGGGGATACAGACCACAATACTTGACAGAAGGTCTAATCCTTCCCTACTCTGTTTATAACTATAAAAAAATGTTTTGCCTAAAGATATTCTTTAAAAAGGCAAAATCAAAGAAAATTCCCACTGGTTAGCCACAAGGGCAACACCTATATGCACTGTATCTTTCACAGTAAATTGCTCTATTTTAGGACTTAAATGTCTTTTGCAAACTATGTGATTCATACCTTGTCACACTTCTATTTGTATAGAGGATTCTATTTACTTGTTACCTCATCCTATTCTTGCTTGAACTGAAAGTCTGCTGAGTAGACTAATGTTATTTCAGTCCTTCTAAAGTAACAATTTGTAAAAACCTGGATATTGTGTAGATATAATCCATGTAATCTTCCATCATGTATTAAGGTTTTTGTTTTGAAAGACTTAATGTGTGCCTTTTGTGGGTTTGATTCTTTGTTTGTATTCTAATATCCTTCCAGTCCAGCCATAATTGAATACTTTAACTTTCAAACAAGCAGTTCAATGAAAAATATCACAATACTTGTTGCACCTTTTATTACATAAAGGGATGTAGCTGTTTTTGCCAAAAACCTTTTCTAGAGTGAACTGAAATCTCCTACCTTTGCAACACTCCTCCAGGTTTCCTTCTACTTTTAAGCCATAAATTCAGATTTAGAAAAGAATATTAAAATTCAGTAAGGCAGAGTAAAAAGCATATTTTCGTCACCCATAAACTCAAAGATAATCTTTCCTGAATTGACTACAGTAGTACTGTATATAGTCTGATCTGTTCTCATGCTTTCTGACAATGTCTTTAAAATAAACCTATTTTGTGGCTATGCAGAACTACAATTTCAATTTTAAGGCTATACCTAACTTTCCTTATCTTCCTGACTGCTCCATTCAACCCTGGAAATGAAGACTTACGCAGGTCTGAGGATTCCCTTAACCACTTGACAACTGGGCACTTAAACCCCCTTCCTAACCAGACCAATTTTCAGCTTTTGGTGCTCTCACATTTTGAATGACAATTACTCAGTCATGCAACACTGTACCCATATGAAATTTTTGTCCTTTTTTTCACACAAATAGAGCTTTCTTTTGGTGGTATTTAATCACCGTTGGGTTTTTTATTTTTTGCGCTATAAAAGAAAAAAGACTGAAAATTCAGTAAAAAAATGAAATTTTCTTTGTTTCTGTTATAAAATTTAGCAAATTTAGTAATTTTTCTTTGTAAATTTTGGCCACAATTTATACTGCTACATATCTTTGGTAAAAATAAGTACAAATCGGTGTAAATTATTTGGTCTTTGTGAAAGTTATAGAGTCCAAAAGCTATAGTGCCAATATCTGAAAATTGATCATACCTGAATTACTGACGGCCTATCTATATTCTTGAGACCTTAACATGCCAGAAAAGTACAAATACCCCCCAAATGACCCCTTTTTGGAAAGAAGACATTCCAAGGTATTTAGAAAGATGCATGGTGAGTTTTTTTGAAGTTGTCATTTTTTCCCACAATTCTTTGCAAAATCAAGATTTTTTTTTTGATTTTTTTTTTTTCCACAAAAATGTCATATTAGCAGGTTATTTCTCACACACCACATATGCATACCACAAATTACACCCCAAAAAACACTCTGCTATTACTCCCGAGTACGGCGATACCACATGTGTGAGACTTTTACACAGCGTGGCCACATACAGAGGCCCAACATGCACGGAGCACCTCCAGGCGTTCTGGAGCACCCAGGCCAATTCTGACATTTCTCTCCTACATGTAAAAATCATAATTTATTTGCTAGAAAATTACATAGAACTCCAAAACATTATATATGTTTTTTTTTTGCAAAGATCCTAGAGAATACAATGGCGGTCGTTGCAACTTTTTATCTTGCACGGTATTTGTGTAGCAATTTTTTGAACGCTTTTTTTTGGGAAAAAAAACAGTTATTGCGGGGTGTTGCAGAGTATTGCAGGGTGTTGTGGAGTAGTGCAAAGTATTGCGGGGTGTTGCGGAGTAGTGCAGAGTATTGTGGGGTATTGCAGAGTATTGTGGGGTATTGCAGAGTATTGTGGGGTATTGCAGAGTATTGTGGGGTATTGCAGAGTATTGCAGAGCATTGTGGGGTATTGCAGAGTATTGTGGGGTGTTGCGGAGTAGTGCTGAGTATTGCAGAGCATTGTGGGGTATTGCAGAGTATTGTGGGGTATTGCAGAGTATTGCAGAGCATTGTGGGGTATTGCAGAGTATTGTGGGGTGTTGCGGAGTAGTGCTGAGTATTGCAGAGCATTGTGGGGTATTGCAGAGTATTGTGGGGTATTGCAGAGTATTGCAGAGTATTGTGGGGTATTGCAGAGTATTGTGGGGTGTTGCGGAGTAGTGTGGGGTATTGCAGAGTATTGTGGGGTATTGCAGAGCATTGTGGGGTATTGCAGAGTATTGTGGGGTATTGCAGAGTATTGTGGGGTATTGCGGGGTATTGCAGAGTATTGTGGGGTATTGCGGGGTATTGCAGAGTATTGTGGGGTATTGCGGGGTATTGCAGAGTATTGCAGAGCATTGTGGGGTATTGCAGAGTATTGTGGGGTGTTGGAGTAGTGTGGGGTATTGCAGAGTATTGTGGGGTATTGCAGAGCATTGTGGGGTATTGCAGAGTATTGTGGGGTATTGCAGAGTATTGTGGGGTATTGCGGGGTATTGCAGAGTATTGTGGGGTATTGCGGGGTATTGCAGAGTATTGTGGGGTATTGCGGGGTATTGCAGAGTATTGTGGGGTGTTGCGGAGTAGTGCAGAGTATTGCAGAGCATTGTGGGGTATTGCAGAGTATTGTGGGGTATTGCAGAGTATTGTGGGGTATTGCAGAGTATTGCAGAGCATTGTGGGGTATTGCAGAGTATTGTGGGGTATTGCAGAGTATTGTGGGGTATTGCAGAGTATTGCGGAGTAGTGCAGAGTATTGCAGAGCGTTGTGGGGTATTGCAGAGCATTGTGGGGTATTGCAGAGCATTGTGGGGTATTGCAGAGTATTGTGGGGTGTTGCAGAGTATTGTGGGGTGTTGCAGAGTAGTGCAGAGTATTGTGGGGTATTATAGTATGGAGGGATGGCTGATCATGGTGGGATGGATGGATGGATGTGACTGTATTTGTCACAGAGCAGCGTTGTGGGCACTACAGATGCAGCCCACAACGCTGCTACCATCCGATCCCTCCCCCGCCCCTCCCTCTCTGTACCGATCGGCACACAGAGGGGAGGGAGGAACCGGCGTCATGACATGACGCCGGTTTGTTTACATGTGATCGCTCCGTCATTTGACGGAGCGATCACATGGTAAACGGCCGCGATTAGCGGCCGTTCACCGTGATCCGTGATGCGCCGGGTCCTCTGGACCCGGCGGTCACGGAAGTTCTCGGGTGCGCGCCCCAGGGGGCGCGCGAGAGCAGTATTCTGGGAGGACGTCCATGGACGCCCTCCCAGGATAAGCCGACCGCGCTGTGGCCGTCTTTCGGCCATGGCCCGGTCGGCATGTGGTTAAAGCCCCCATGTGACAGTACTGAGCTTCTGAGTGGCCGGATACCAAGCTTCTAGGGCTGCCATGAGAAAGAGAACTTAGTCACATACTTTACCTTTAATGAAAGTACAGTAAAACCTTGGTTTGAGACTAACTTGGTTTGAGAGCGTTTTGCAAGACAAGCAACATTTTTAAATACATTTTGACTTGATAAACAAGCGATGTCTTGATATACAAGTGGTGTCATGTCACAACTGAGTATAAAAGAGAAGAGAGGCGCCTCTAAGTGTAGCAACATGGTTACATTTAAAGAAGTGACAACATTTAGCAACTCACATGATTGATGATTAAAACAGGCGCATCTAAGTATGCAGGCATTGGGGGTCAAGCTGTCCTCATAGACCATCCTACGCACCGCCATCAACATCATCCCTTCCACACTGTGCTCCACGAGCGCTCCAAGCCTTGCTTTCAGATCGCTCTACTGCAGGGTAGTCTTCCCGGTCACAATTATAGACTGGCAGCGGTGAGATCCATATTGCTACACTTAGAGGCGCCTCTCTTCTCTTTTATACTCTGTAGCTCCTGCTGGATTTTGCTTCTAATGCCCTTGTGGAGGCGGCCATTTGTGGATGAACATTTTATTTATACACAATTTATCACATTGCTATAATCTTTTTATATTGACTATTAACTGAAGGACTTACGAATAAATGGTTGAGGAATGAATCATCGGAGTTTCCATTATTTCTTGTGGGAAATGCTTTGGATTACAAGCAATAGAAACTTTGCTAAGTGGAATAGTGGGTTTGATAACAAAGTTGGCAGTGCCTCCACCCAGGACAGGGCCTTTATGAACAGAGCAGCTGCCTTCCTGTGAAATTAACCAGTAATCTAATCAAAGTAATTGGGAGCAGAGGAACTGTTGGAGCCAACATATATTATTACCCATTAGTATATTTATGCACGCCAGTATGAAAAAGTACATACAATCAATGTGCACACATGTATTATCAGCAAAGCACCCCACATGAGTCCTGGTGGAATTGTGCACATATACCTGGGTATACCGTATATAGTTATTAACCACCCCAATACCAAATACTTTCATTCCCTTCCTGCCTAGGCCAATTTTCAGCTTTCAGTGCTGTTACACTTTGAATGACAATTACAAATTTTTACAATTGTTTTTAGACAGAGCATTTCATTTGGGGACATTTATTCACCACTAGGTTTTTAATTTTTTGCTATATAAATGAAAAAAATACCAACAAAAAAAAATGTTTTTCTGTTATAACATTTTGCAAATAAACAACCTTTCTTTATAAATTTAGGCCAAGATGTATTCTGCTACATTTCTTTAGTAAAAAGAAATTCCCAAATAAGTGTATATTATTTAATCTGTGTAAAAGTTATAGATTCTACAAACTATGGCATATATAGTTGAAAATTGATCAATCCTGGTGTACTGACTGCCTACCTAATTTCTCAAGACCCTAAAATGCCAGAACAGTACAAATACCTCCTAAATAACCCCTTTTTGGACAGTAGACAGTCCAAGGTATTTAGTAAGGGGCATGGTGAGTTTTTTGAAGTTGTTGTTTGTCACAATTTTTCGGAAAATGAAGAAATTGTTTTTATCACAAAGTTGTAATTTTAACAAGTTTCACACAGCATAGGCATACTTATAATTGTTGGAAGAACAACAACATCTAATGTAAAGTAGTAATAAACTGACAATACTGTATGTTTTATACCTATCTATGCAGCAGGTGGCGCTGTGGTATTATAAAGTATAGTTCTTATAATCTATGATATAACAGTAAAATATTCTCTGCATACAACTAGCTTCCAAGCGCATGATTCAATAACCTGCTAATAATAATTACACCTTCAAACACATTCTGCTATGCCTCCTGAGTATGGGGATACCACACATGTGAGACTTTTTCACAGTTTAGATGCATAGAGGGGCCCCAAATCAAATTAGCACTTTTGGGCTTTGAAGGAGCATAAATTACACAAAGATTATGTCTAATTTCATGACTACCTAACTCATTTTTGGAATCCTTAGATCAGGACAGTGGAAACACTGACAAAATGATCACAGTTTGGAAAGAAAACACCCCAAGGTATTTTCTGAGAGGCATAATGGGTCTTTTGAAAATGCAATTTTTTTCCACAAGTTTTTGGAAAAAGCAGGAAATAAAATGATTTTTTTTTTTTTTTTTTTACACAAAGTTGTCAATAAGATATTTCGAACACACATAGCATGGGCATATTTAGAAATACACCCCAAAACACAACTTGCTACTCCTTAGTATGGGAATACCACATGTGTGAGACGTTTTCACAGGCTGGCCTAATTTCCCGACTACTCATCACATTTTTGAAGACCCAGGAGCACCAGGACAGTGGAAACACCCTAAAATGATCACATTTTGGAAAGCAAACACCCCAAGATACAGTATTTTCTAAGAGGCATGGTGAGTCTTTTTAAAGCTTTATTTTTTGCCATACATTTTTGGAAAATGTAGAATGAAAATTGATTTTTTTTTTTCACACAAATTTCAATATAATAAGATATTTCTTACATACAACATGGGCATACTTAGAATTACAACCAATACACATTCTGCTATTCCTTTGGAGTATGGCAATACCACATGTGTGAGACTTTTTCAATGTTTGGACTGATTATGTGCTGAACATTGTATCTTGTGTATCACAAACATCAACCAATTGTATCAAAACAAATGTGCTGTAATGGTCGCCTCTATATGAGTGTTCAGTGAATATACTGTAGCTTAATGTAGTGTCACTGGTATGGTTCAGTGGCAATCAGGAACGCTTATTCTAGCTACACTAATCTGGTGACACTCTGGCTGGTCTGGTGGTGATTGGAGCATTGATGACTGGCTGCACCATTAGGGCTTATACACGCGTGAGGTTGGGGGCAGTAAAACCTTGTGGCTGAGCTGCGGTATTACCACCGGTCAACTGATATCCCGTTTAGCTGCAGAGGAAGTGACCGGGGGGGGGGGGGGGAGGTGTACACATGCCATGGATGCGATGCTTTGCTTCACAGCTGTGGCGGGAATTATGCCCCCTGTACTCCCTTTGATCAGTGATAGCAGATTGCGCCGCTGCACGCCCCAGAGGGCATGGGAGAACATCATATGATATCCACCCTGGATAAGAGAACACCTGCCCAGCTGTTTTATTACAATAAACTAGTGTGGGAAGTAGTTAATAAAGATACCTCCAGATGAATGTTGCAGCAAAGTTCAGTTGCAGGAGCCCCTTGGGATGATTACAATGCATTGTATGTCTTTGTGCCAGAGACCTAAAGACAAGATCAGCAGTGATGGTGAGATTTTCCAACCATTGTCCAACCAGACTGGAATGCAGATTCTCGCCAGTAGAAACTGCGGTTTGACACTGAAAGTCAGAGTCAGTCTATCTACTCTGCAATTGTACATCTAACTACCAGATTGGCTATCTAATGCCTAACCTGGCTCTAACCTATGCTGTTATTGAGCCCTGATCTAAAAGTAGCTATAGAACCCCAGAAGGGGCAGGGTTAACTAAAATAACATAATCTACATATAAACTCTATTGCAATAAACAGATTCACCTACTAATATATACTGGAAGGTGACCACTACACACATACAGTAACACAAACCAAGCTATCTGGCACTGTGTATGTGAGATCAGATAATAACAATAATACAGAGATACGTCTGTCATGAAGATTTAAATACACACTCAAGAAGCTATGAGAAGCTGAAGTTAAACTATTAGAACAAAGGAATACTTGCCTAATAGTCTCTGTTTCTGGCCTGAGTGAAATACGTCAGCTCCTGTATATATAAGTTCATGTGGCTGGGTTCTATGTCTACTTCCCGGAAACTGTCCTTTATATATCATCATAGTCCTCCAATTGGGGTTTCTGATCCAGCTAGAAGAGACAGGAAGTGCTTGTCTGTAACCACCCAACTCTGCAGTATTTAAAGTGGACCTTCAGTCATAATTTCGACTTTCTATCTATTAAATCTTCTGCTCTTGTTCTTTTAACTTTGGATAGTAAAACATTTTTTTTCTGCCAGTAAATACCTTATACAGCCCACTTCCTGTTTCTTTTCTGTCATTAGCCTAGGCTTATGACTTCATGCACAGCTCTCTCTCTTACTCTCATGAGAGTTTGCCAGGAAGGGAGGGGGGGATGAGTCATAGGAGGGTCAATGAGAGCTGCAGAGCTGGAGGTGTGCCTCTGTGTGTCTGTGTAAATCCAGGAAATGAACAGGCAGCAGCTTCAGCTGCCCACAGTTAAAATTGTTGCAGCCAGACTCAGTGGAGGGAGATTTCTGCAGCATATTTGGCAAGTACAGAATCACTGTATATATAAAATAATATGCAAAGTGGTTGGAGAGAAGCTTAAGAATGGCAAATATGTTTTTATTACAACTCATGTGAGGAGGCTGCAGTTCCTCTTTGTATTTGTAAATAGGCAAGGGCTATTTACAAATACAGACAGTAGAGGGCAGCAGATCACTACAAGTAATTATGCATTAGATGTAGTGTTGTAGTTCATGCACTCTGCTGCTGCATATTAGTTTGTATAGAATAACCATTAGAAGTAAGAAGGAAAGTAGGTTATGCCTCCAGGATCATGGAAGAGAATTAAGTAGGTAATCAGTGAGACTTGTGGTAGTAGAAGATGGTAGGAAATCAAGGAGTAAATGCTGGGGGACAGGGAAGAGACGACTTTGGGTAGGTAGATAATGGGACTGGGGTGGGGTTTACTAGCTGATTGCCTAACAGGTTATAGAGATAAGCACCTAAAGCAGTGGTTCTCAACTCCAGTCCTCAGGACCCACCACCAGGCCCAATTTTAAGTATTACCTTGGGGAGATGCAAACAAGAATACTGCGATCACTGAGCAGCAAATTATATCACCTGTGATGTATTTTAGTTATCTTGCAAACCTGGCCTGTTAGTGGGTCCTGAGGACCAGAGTTGAGAACCACTGACCTAAGGAGTGGTTTGGTGGGTGTAAGAGGCATAGGAAAAGTGAAAGAGATATTATCTTTTTGTACATAGTAAGCGTAGTAAGTGATCTTTGTCTTTCTTTGGGTTTACTGTAACACGTACCTGGAGAAATGATCAGGGAGGTTGAAGGTTTAAAGGCTAGTCTATCTAATGCTTTAGGAAGGTGAAAGGACTGTAGAAGTCATTCTTTAGCTTCTAGGTGTGAAACAGGATCTGTGAATGGGGGGGGGCAGACCTTTTAATCATCCACCTATCCTCCATTCATAGATCCTGTTTCATTCATAGAAACTGTAGTACTGCATCTATGAATGGAGAACCTGGGCAGAAAGGACGGGCATAGTCTGGCTTTTTCATGAGAGCCTGTGACAGACAGTTCTAATAAATCCGCTGCAACAGGATTACGGCAGTGGGGGTGGGGTCATGGATGGTGCAGGACTTCAACTAAAATAAGAGTCATCATCACATGCTACTAATGATAAGTTATGTCCCTTGTGCTGATTTTTCTGTTTTTGGTATGCCCACCATTAGAAGCTTCCAGCACACATCCACCAACTCTTCTAATGTTGGGCATACATGTAATGTTATTTTTTTCATTCACACATCTGTGAATTTCTGGGACAGGTAATTTATGAGGGGCCTAATTCTGTGGCGCCAATCGGGTAATCCTGCTAATGCTGTGTTTTTGGGGATACTATCCTCTTTTGGACAGTAGTATAAATATGTTCGTGATCAAGATACTGATACATACAGACACCATACTAGTAATGGCGGCGATCAGAGACTTATAGTGTGACTGTGATAGTGTGGTGAGCAATATAGTGCTAACTGACTCTGACGCTATTTGACTTCACTAGTGACACTAAAACAGTGATCAGCGATATAAAGTGTACACTGTACCAGTGTTTTTTAACTTCACGCCCCAACAGGTCATGTTTTCAGGATGAAACGGCTGTGGTAATTGCTAAGGCAGTGAAACTGATGAAATCACCTGTGCAAAATAATGGGCAGCCTGAAAACATGACCTGTTGGGGCGCCTCGAGGACTGGAGTTGAGAAACACTGCACTGTACTAATGACACTGATAACAGGGCAATCAAAGAGTTAACTAGAGGGCAATCAAAGGGTTAAATGTGCCTAATAAGTGTATGTGCTGGTTTTACGTACACAGTATCTTGCTTTCTTCTCTCCCTGTATGGAAAGGGCTCAATGAGTCCGGTCAGATCCTGTGTCTGTGATTACAAACAAGACACAGGGCTGTGCTATGATTGGCTACAGCTGATCAGCAGGTTCACAGGCAAAATTTTTGGCCCGAAACCTGCTAACAAACTTGTGCTGTAGCCAATCACAGCACGGGTCAGCAGAGCATTGTGACGTACGGGTACGGTGTTGTGCCTGGCTATGCCACCCACTTGCAGTAGATCTATTGTGGGCGGGTTGGCAAAGTGTATATTACCTCAACATTTCATATTTCTAATATGAGTCTGATATGTGCTTGTATTTAAAAAGCATTCTGTTATATAGAAAAGGGGAGAGACACATACTGAGAAGATATAAAGTGCTGCACACCCCGATTAATGTCAAAAAGAAAAAGAAGATATCCCCCGTGGGGTTTTAAAGCAGCAAAAAATTATGAGAATAGGTTGTTACTTGAAAAAGTTTTTTTATTAATGGAACGTAACCATAATGGTTAAAATAGGAGCTGTGCTACAGGAGATAACACAAATGAAGCTGGCACAAGTATTATACAATAATCAAGCGCTAAATAGGGTGATAATCCTGACGCGTTTCGACCCCGTTGGGTCATCTTCAGAGGATTGAGGCGCTGTGACAAAATTTGCATATTAGAGTTCATGGATATGACCATAAAAATATAATATAATATATATATGTTTAACAGTATAATTACCAATCACATTGTGTTTGAGCAGTTTCTCCTGAGCTTATGGTTCTCCGACGTCTCCCCCACCGGGTCCCGACAAGAGTCCCCGGCCGTCCACCACGTCAACAGGGGAAAAGGGGGGGTTTTAATCGTCCATGCGTGTCTTACAAGGAGTCACACCAAGTGGATATTTCCCAAAACTGGGGAGGAGTGTGGGGGCAAGCGAGCGAGACCTGCAGCCAAAGCATCAAACAACAGACAACTGTACCATCAGTGCGTTCGGTTTAGCACGGATAGAGATATATGTATCATGTGTCATTTTTTGAAAAAAAGAGAGATAACTCTGTAATTTATTTAATTAAATATTTGTTGGATGTTGTCTGTGCTTATTAGGGTCAGCGATGTAAGAATATTCCCATAGTGGTGATGGTAACAAAAGGGGGGGAGAGGAAGGGGTTAACAAGGGTAAGTAGGACTGTATATAGATATCAGTATATCAGAGTATGTAATGTAATAGGTAAATAGTGGTGTCTATGTGTTGGCCGTGAAACAAGTGACAAAGTAGGGTGAGAATATAGGAATGTAAAGAAAAAGACAAGTGTGGGGAGAACATGTGAGGAAAGAAGGGGACGGGCAGACTAGTAGGGGAAAAAAAAAAAAAAAAAAACAGGGGAAAGGAGGGGATGGGAAAGAAAGAACGGGAAGGAGGGGGGGATGGTTAAGGGGAGAATGGGAAAAAAAGATCAGGGAGTGAAGGAAAAAAGGCTTAAGAGGAAAAGATCCAGGGGAAAAAAAAAAAAAAAAGGAACAGATGGGTGAAGTGTGAGGATAGTGCAGGTGGGGTGATGCATGTGAGTGGAAGGGAAGCATGGGAGTGGGGAAATGGGAAGGTGCAGTGCAAGGGGCCAAATAAACAATCAAAAAGCAGTGAAAGCAAAAACATAGGTAAAAAACACAATCCAACCGTGTATATGTGAGAGATGGGTGTGTGTGATAGTGTACTGAAAAATGCATGGGTGCTGGAAAAGGGGTCATGAGGTGTCAAGGTGGGAAGAAAATGGGACAGAAGTGAGACAAAAAAAAAAAAAAACACACAAGGTGAAGTGCCATAAAGGTGGACATGTATTGAGGGTGGGTAGAATCGGATGTGAATTGTACAAGATAGTATAACTAATCACAGTGGGAAGGAATGACGTGACAGAGACCCACAATACAGGGTATGTCAGGTCCAACTCATCAATGTGTTCAGATACTGGTGATTACCTGTCTCCAGAGTATAAGTCAGTTGGTCAGTCTGATGAAACAGTAGGAACTAAAAGCAGATCCCCCAATCTGCTTGGTCATTATAAATAAAGTGCTGGCCGCTGATTGGATGCCTAATTAGGCTGCAGGTGCATGCAAGCTGTCCCCACCCCTCCTCCTCCTCCAGCAGGGATTAACCCTCCACATGTGGCTCCCCCGGCGTTCAGGAAGATAAATATCCTGGCACAGCCGTCACACCCGCCGTAATAGCGCGATGTCGCGACGTCGCACGCACGCAGCATCGCGTGCCCACAACGCCGCGGCATCCGGATGTGATCCGGAACGCCGCTGGCAGGAAGTGATACACCCAAGGGTGCAGAAAGGAGGCACGGGCCCCTTGATTGTGCCCCCCATCTTTTCCTGCCAGGAAGAGACGCAACGACGAAGCCCCCATCCCCAGGACGGGTCCACGGCCCATGGGACCCACATCGGGCTCCGGAAGGGAGAGAAGCAGGGGAACAACACAATGCAGACAATATGTAACAGGATTATAGAAACCTATAAATTACATTCTAATGTACAAAGATCTAGAAAGCTGTGGGTGGTTGGAATGCATTCGAGGCAGCCATGGGCTACCTCCATTGGATTTGGCAAAAAACGTACATGTGATGCTCCAGATGGTAGGGGTTGTCATTACAGCAGAATGAAAATACTAGCCAATGTATTGTAAACATGTTAAGTGCGCCTGAGGGGGCGCACTAAAGTGTCCAGTATTATGAAAGATTAGTGAAAACAGGGGAGAATAACAGATAATTTTATCCGATCTCACCTGTCATAAAATATTAACGTGTAATTACATGGGGATAGTCCAATCATCACCTATACATATACATTGGCTCATCCTGTAAACAATGTAACACAATACTTATTCAGTAGAAACAGTCACAATAAAAGTATTACAAGAATGCACAATTCAACCAGAATCATCCCACAGCTCATATCTTAACTCGAGTGTCAAAAAGTAGGGGGAGGGGTGTTTAACCACCCAATATTCGAGAAAAGGGGAGAGACACATACTGAGAAGATATAAAGTGCTGCACACCCCGATTAATGTCAAAAAGAAAAAGAAGATATCCCCCGTGGGGTTTTAAAGCAGCAAAAAATTATGAGAATAGGTTGTTACTTGAAAAAGTTTTTTTATTAATGGAACGTAACCATAATGGTTAAAATAGGAGCTGTGCTACAGGAGATAACACAAATGAAGCTGGCACAAGTATTATACAATAATCAAGCGCTAAATAGGGTGATAATCTGACGCGTTTCGACCCCGTTGGGTCATCTTCAGAGGATTGAGGCGCTGTGACAAAATTTGCATATTAGAGTTCATGGATATGACCATAAAAATATAATATAATATATATATGTTTAACAGTATAATTACCAATCACATTGTGTTTGAGCAGTTTCTCCTGAGCTTATGGTTCTCCGACGTCTCCCCCACCGGGTCCCGACAAGAGTCCCGAAAGATTAGTGAAAACAGGGGAGAATAACAGATAATTTTATCCGATCTCACCTGTCATAAAATATTAACGTGTAATTACATGGGGATAGTCCAATCATCACCTATACATATACATTGGCTCATCCTGTAAACAATGTAACACAATACTTATTCAGTAGAAACAGTCACAATAAAAGTATTACAAGAATGCACAATTCAACCAGAATCATCCCACAGCTCATATCTTAACTCGAGTGTCAAAAAGTAGGGGGAGGGGTGTTTAACCACCCAATATTCGAGAAAAGGGGAGAGACACATACTGAGAAGATATAAAGTGCTGCACACCCCGATTAATGTCAAAAAGAAAAAGAAGATATCCCCCGTGGGGTTTTAAAGCAGCAAAAAATTATGAGAATAGGTTGTTACTTGAAAAAGTTTTTTTATTAATGGAACGTAACCATAATGGTTAAAATAGGAGCTGTGCTACAGGAGATAACACAAATGAAGCTGGCACAAGTATTATACAATAATCAAGCGCTAAATAGGGTGATAATCCTGACGCGTTTTGACCCCGTTGGGTCATCTTCAGAGGATTGAGGCGCTGTGACAAAATTTGCATATTAGAGTTCATGGATATGACCATAAAAATATAATATAATATATATATGTTTAACAGTATAATTACCAATCACATTGTGTTTGAGCAGTTTCTCCTGAGCTTATGGTTCTCCGACGTCTCCCCCACCGGGTCCCGACAAGAGTCCCCGGCCGTCCACCACGTCAACAGGGGAAAAGGGGGGGTTTTAATCGTCCATGCGTGTCTTACAAGGAGTCACACCAAGTGGATATTTCCCAAAACTGGGGAGGAGTGTGGGGGCAAGCGAGCGAGACCTGCAGCCAAAGCATCAAACAACAGACAACTGTACCATCAGTGCGTTCGGTTTAGCACGGATAGAGATATATGTATCATGTGTCATTTTTTGAAAAAAAGAGAGATAACTCTGTAATTTATTTAATTAAATATTTGTTGGATGTTGTCTGTGCTTATTAGGGTCAGCGATGTAAGAATATTCCCATAGTGGTGATGGTAACAAAAGGGGGGGAGAGGAAGGGGTTAACAAGGGTAAGTAGGACTGTATATAGATATCAGTATATCAGAGTATGTAATGTAATAGGTAAATAGTGGTGTCTATGTGTTGGCCGTGAAACAAGTGACAAAGTAGGGTGAGAATATAGGAATGTAAAGAAAAAGACAAGTGTGGGGAGAACATGTGAGGAAAGAAGGGGACGGGCAGACTAGTAGGGGAAAAAAAAAAAAAAAAAAAAAAAAAAAAAAAAAAAACCAGGGGAAAGGAGGGGATGGGAAAGAAAGAACGGGAAGGAGGGGGGGATGGTTAAGGGGAGAATGGGAAAAAAAATGACACATGATACATATATCTCTATCCGTGCTAAACCGAACGCACTGATGGTACAGTTGTCTGTTGTTTGATGCTTTGGCTGCAGGTCTCGCTCGCTTGCCCCCACACTCCTCCCCAGTTTTGGGAAATATCCACTTGGTGTGACTCCTTGTAAGACACGCATGGACGATTAAAACCCCCCCTTTTCCCCTGTTGACGTGGTGGACGGCCGGGGACTCTTGTCGGGACCCGGTGGGGGAGACGTCGGAGAACCATAAGCTCAGGAGAAACTGCTCAAACACAATGTGATTGGTAATTATACTGTTAAACATATATATATTATATTATATTTTTATGGTCATATCCATGAACTCTAATATGCAAATTTTGTCACAGCGCCTCAATCCTCTGAAGATGACCCAACGGGGTCGAAACGCGTCAGATTATCACCCTATTTAGCGCTTGATTATTGTATAATACTTGTGCCAGCTTCATTTGTGTTATCTCCTGTAGCACAGCTCCTATTTTAACCATTATGGTTACGTTCCATTAATAAAAAAACTTTTTCAAGTAACAACCTATTCTCATAATTTTTTGCTGCTTTAAAACCCCACGGGGGATATCTTCTTTTTCTTTTTGACATTAATCGGGGTGTGCAGCACTTTATATCTTCTCAGTATGTGTCTCTCCCCTTTTCTCGAATATTGGGTGGTTAAACACCCCTCCCCCTACTTTTTGACACTCGAGTTAAGATATGAGCTGTGGGATGATTCTGGTTGAATTGTGCATTCTTGTAATACTTTTATTGTGACTGTTTCTACTGAATAAGTATTGTGTTACATTGTTTACAGGATGAGCCAATGTATATGTATAGGTGATGATTGGACTATCCCCATGTAATTACACGTTAATATTTTATGACAGGTGAGATCGGATAAAATTATCTGTTATTCTCCCCTGTTTTCACTAATCTTTCATAATACTGGACACTTTAGTGCGCCCCCTCAGGCGCACTTAACATGTTTACAATACATTGGCTAGTATTTTCATTCTGCTGTAATGACAACCCCTACCATCTGGAGCATCACATGTACGTTTTTTGTCAAATCCAATGGAGGCAGCCCATGGCTGCCTCGAATGCATTCCAACCACCCACAGCTTTCTAGATCTTTGTACATTAGAATGTAATTTATAGGTTTCTATAATCCTGTTACATATTGTCTGCATTGTGTTGTTCCCCTGCTTCTCTCCCTTCCGGAGCCCGATGTGGGTCCCATGGGCCGTGGACCCGTCCTGGGGATGGGGGCTTCGTCGTTGCGTCTCTTCCTGGCAGGAAAAGATGGGGGGCACAATCAAGGGGCCCGTGCCTCCTTTCTGCACCCTTGGGTGTATCACTTCCTGCCAGCGGCGTTCCGGATCACATCCGGATGCCGCGGCGTTGTGGGCACGCGATGCTGCGTGCGTGCGACGTCGCGACATCGCGCTATTACGGCGGGTGTGACGGCTGTGCCAGGATATTTATCTTCCTGAACGCCGGGGGAGCCACATGTGGAGGGTTAATCCCTGCTGGAGGAGGAGGAGGGGTGGGGACAGCTTGCATGCACCTGCAGCCTAATTAGGCATCCAATCAGCGGCCAGCACTTTATTTATAATGACCAAGCAGATTGGGGGATCTGCTTTTAGTTCCTACTGTTTCATCAGACTGACCAACTGACTTATACTCTGGAGACAGGTAATCACCAGTATCTGAACACATTGATGAGTTGGACCTGACATACCCTGTATTGTGGGTCTCTGTCACGTCATTCCTTCCCACTGTGATTAGTTATACTATCTTGTACAATTCACATCCGATTCTACCCACCCTCAATACATGTCCACCTTTATGGCACTTCACCTTGTGTGTTTTTTTTTTTTTGTCTCACTTCTGTCCCATTTTCTTCCCACCTTGACACCTCATGACCCCTTTTCCAGCACCCATGCATTTTTCAGTACACTATCACACACACCCATCTCTCACATATACACGGTTGGATTGTGTTTTTTACCTATGTTTTTGCTTTCACTGCTTTTTGATTGTTTATTTGGCCCCTTGCACTGCACCTTCCCATTTCCCCACTCCCATGCTTCCCTTCCACTCACATGCATCACCCCACCTGCACTATCCTCACACTTCACCCATCTGTTCCTTTTTTTTTTTTTCCCCTGGATCTTTTCCTCTTAAGCCTTTTTTCCTTCACTCCCTGATCTTTTTTTCCCATTCTCCCCTTAACCATCCCCCCCTCCTTCCCGTTCTTTCTTTCCCATCCCCTCCTTTCCCCTGTTTTTTTTTTTTTTTTTTTTTTTTTTTTTTTTTTTTTTTCCCCTACTAGTCTGCCCGTCCCCTTCTTTCCTCACATGTTCTCCCCACACTTGTCTTTTTCTTTACATTCCTATATTCTCACCCTACTTTGTCACTTGTTTCACGGCCAACACATAGACACCACTATTTACCTATTACATTACATACTCTGATATACTGATATCTATATACAGTCCTACTTACCCTTGTTAACCCCTTCCTCTCCCCCCCTTTTGTTACCATCACCACTATGGGAATATTCTTACATCGCTGACCCTAATAAGCACAGACAACATCCAACAAATATTTAATTAAATAAATTACAGAGTTATCTCTCTTTTTTTCAAAAAATGACACATGATACATATATCTCTATCCGTGCTAAACCGAACGCACTGATGGTACAGTTGTCTGTTGTTTGATGCTTTGGCTGCAGGTCTCGCTCGCTTGCCCCCACACTCCTCCCCAGTTTTGGGAAATATCCACTTGGTGTGACTCCTTGTAAGACACGCATGGACGATTAAAACCCCCCCTTTTCCCCTGTTGACGTGGTGGACGGCCGGGGACTCTTGTCGGGACCCGGTGGGGGAGACGTCGGAGAACCATAAGCTCAGGAGAAACTGCTCAAACACAATGTGATTGGTAATTATACTGTTAAACATATATATATTATATTATATTTTTATGGTCATATCCATGAACTCTAATATGCAAATTTTGTCACAGCGCCTCAATCCTCTGAAGATGACCCAACGGGGTCGAAACGCGTCAGGATTATCACCCTATTTAGCGCTTGATTATTGTATAATACTTGTGCCAGCTTCATTTGTGTTATCTCCTGTAGCACAGCTCCTATTTTAACCATTATGGTTACGTTCCATTAATAAAAAAACTTTTTCAAGTAACAACCTATTCTCATAATTTTTTGCTGCTTTAAAACCCCACGGGGGATATCTTCTTTTTCTTTTTGGCATTCTGTTATATTTTCATTAATTCCTTAGTGTGAAATACCTGGTGATCCTGTCAGTCCCCCTGTTTTCATATTTCAAACTGACAAAGCCTGACCAAGGAGGCACATTCATTTCAGAGTGGTGAGTGGTGAGTGTCTCATGCTGACATGCTCCTTCTGCCCAGATCTTCTCAATGTATCTCTGTCTCTGCATTTTACACTGGACTGTGTCTATGCTCTGTTCAGATTGCTACTACCACTCCCCCTCTCCCCCATGTCACCTCTCTAAGCCCTTTGTGCAGCTGAGAACAGATGTCGTGTGATCACCTGTATTAACTACTTCAATACTGGGCACTTTCACCACCTTCCTGCCCAGGCCATTTTTCAGCTTTCAGAGTTGTCGCACTTTGAATGACAATTGCGTGGTCATGCAAAACTGTATACATATGAATTTTTAATCAATTTCTTCACACAAATAGAGCTTTCTTTTGGTGGTATTTAATCACAGCCTTTATTTTTTGCTAAAAAAACCAAAAAAATACCAAACATTTTGAAAAAAAAAAGTTTTTCTTTCTGTCAGAAAATGTTCTAAATAAGTAATTGTTCTCCTTCACTGATGGGCGCTGATGGGGCTGCACTGAAGGGCACTGATGAGGTGGCACTGAAGGGCACTGATGGGATGGCATTGATGAGGAGGCACTAATATGCAGCACTGGTGGGCGGCACTGATATGCAGCACTGATGGGCGGCACTGATGGGCGACACTGATGGGCACTGAAAGGCAGCACTGTTTGGCCTTACTGATGAGCACAGACTGGTGTCACTGATGGGCACAGACTGGTGTCACTGATGGGCACAAAGTGGTATCACTAATGGGCACTGTTGGGGCTGCATTGTAATCAGGGCACTGATGACCAGTGCCCTAACTACCTTTTTTACATCTTCCCTGTGAGGAGAGGCCTCTGATCGGCTCTCCTGTCCTCACACTCTGTCAGTGTGAGCAGAGAAGAGCCCATAAACGGCATCTCCTTGTTTACATGTGGTCGGCTGTGATTGGACGCAGCCAATCACACTGGCAAAGAGTCACGACCACAGCTCTTTGCCCAGATCGGGGTGCGCCTGCGGCTAAACTGTGCCCGTGGCTAACTCTTTCACTGTGCTAAACTGGGCGCTGTCATTTGATGTCTCCCAGAACGAGAGCCACTCCATTATATATACCACCTACTGTATCGGCTGTGATTGGACACAGCCAATCACATGGGCAAAGAGTCATGGCCTAGGCTTTTTGCCGAGATCGGGGTAAGCCCGCGCCTAAACTGTGCCCGCGGCTAACTCTTTCACAAATTTTCAGAGGTGTCAGGTCTGAAAGTTAACATGTCTAAATTAATATCCTACCTCATTCTTGGGTAGGATAACAGCTGTTAACCACTTCAGCTCTGGAAGATTTAACCCTCTTCCTGACCAGGCCATTTTTTGTGATACAGCACTGCGTTAATTTAACTGACAATTGCACGGTTGTGTGACGCTGTACCCAAATAAAATGTATGTCCTCTTTTCTCTCAAAAAGAGCTTTCTTTTGGTGGCATTTGATCACCTCTGCAGTTTTTATTTTTTGGTCCATAAACAATAAAAGAACGTCAATTTAAAAAAAAAATAGATATATTTTACTTTCTGCTATAAAACATATCCAATATAAAAATGTAAAAAAATCTAATTTCTTCATGAATTTAGACCAATATGTATTCTGCTACATATTTTTGGTAAAAAAATCACAATAAGCGTATATTGATTGGTTTGCGCATGTCAGGGCTGGGCCCAGCCCTTCCTTCTCTGAGCTGGCCACTCAACTTTCGGCTAATTGCCAGGTCCTATCTCTCCACAGTGACTCACCTGTTGATGATCCTGCTCGTCGGTCCTGCCTACTTAAGCCGTCCAGTCCAGATGATCTCTGCCTTCACCTTGGTCACATCTCTAGAGACGCTCTTCTGTGTTCCTGTTAAAGACTTGGTTGGCTGACATTCTTTCTGGCTCCTTGATGTTTTGGCTTGTCTGTCTATCTGTTCCTGAACTCTGGCTATGTTTTGACTATGTTTACTCTGTTTACCTTTTTATTATTATTAAACAAGTGTGATTTAACTGTACTTCTGTCTAAGTCTGATTCATGGTTTCTGACAGTAAGCGAAGGCCATGAATTCAGAAGATGCAGTCAATCCACTTGTTGGTAATATTTTTTCCAGATTGGAGGAGCAGGATCAACGCATGGATCAGTTTGCCATGGCGTTACAAATGCTCCTGAGTTGCGCGGCTCACCTGGAATCTCCCACTGTGGCTGCTCCGGTACAACCTGTGATGCAGGCCATCCCTACTGCTGCTCCAGTCTCTGTGCAGGCACCCGCCTCGAGTATTACCTCTATAAGAGGTATGTCTGGTTCCACTCAGCTTCCCCAGCATTTTGGGGGTGATCCATTCCAATGCAGAGGGTTTCTCAAGCAGTTTGAGATATACTTTGAGATGCTGCCCCAGGCGTTTCGCACAGACAGAAGCAAACTAGGTTTCGTGATATCTTTGCTTTTGAGAGAGCCTTGGCCTGGGCAAACCCTCTATGGGAGATGCAAAAACCTGTTATCTTGAGTTACCCTGAGTTTTTGGCTTCTTTTAAAAGGGTATTTGATGTTCCCGCATGCTCCGCTTCTGCTGCCAAGTGCCCCATGTCCATCAAACAGAGTACGAGAACTGTTGCCGATTACGCCATTGAATACCGTACTCTGGCAGCAGAGGTTGCTTGGAACAATGAGGCCCTCGTGGCTGCTTTTTCTCATGGTCTCTCGGATACCTTCAAGGATGAGATATACCCACTGAGCTGGAGAAGTGGATCACGTTTGCCATCCTCATTGACTCCAGACTCAGAGAAATATTCTCTTTTAAGGAGTGCTTGTGGAAGCCTCCTACACATTTGTCTCCGAGCTTTGCATTCCCACCCATGCCTTCCTCACCTCCCATGCCTCCTGGTACAGACTTTAGGTGGTGTTGCTTCATCCCCAGTTGTACTGAAGGATAAGCCCCTGGTTCTGGTTACACTTTCTTGGGCTGAGTCCTCCGTGGAGATACAGGCTCTAATTGACTCTGGGGCTGCAGGCCTGTTCATAGATGCTGTCTTTGTATCGAAGCACTCGATTCCGCTGCAGCTGCGTGACACTCCACTTGCCATTGAGGCTCTTGACAGGAGACCTCTACAGCCTGCCCATGTGACTCATGAGACGGTTCCGTTGTCCATGGCCATAGGGGCTCTTCACCATGAGATAATCCAATTCCAAGTTATGTCCTCACCTAAGTTTCCGCTGGTTATTGGTTATCTTTGGTTACAGAGGCACAACCCCTCTTTTGATTGGCTCCGTGCTGAGGTTTTCTCCTGGTCATCACAATACAGTGAGACATACTTCCAGAAGGTAGCCAAAGTCCTGTGCACCTCTTCTCTCTCCTCCTTGCCAGAGGAGTACTGCGATTTTAGCGATGTCTTTGGCAAAGGTCAAGCCGGTGGTTTGCCTCCACACCGGCCTTATGATTGCACAATTGACCTTCAACCTGGTGCCATACCCCCCATTTCCACTGCTGGTTTTTTGATGGACCCATATAAACTTTTGGCAGTTCTACAATGGCCCCGACCCCTGGGTTTACATCCTCTGCAGCGTTCCTTGGGCTTTGCCAACTATTATCGGAAGTTTTTCGTAACTACTCATCTCTGGTCAAGCCCCAGACTGATATGACCAGAAAGGACGGTAACCCACAGAGTTGGTCTCTGGAGTCCATTAAGGCCTTTGAGAGTCTCAAGGCATCCTTTGTTTCTGCTCCTGTGTTAGCACATCCTGATCCTATGTTACCTTTTATCCTTGAAGTTGATGCTTCTGAGACTGGGGTTGGCGTCCTTCTGTCCCAACATCCTACCTCTGAGAGCGCTATGCATCCTTGTGACTACTTTTCCAAGAAATTGTCACCTGCGGAGTGCAATTACGAGATTGGTGACAGAGAGCTGTTGGCGATCATTTTAGCCCTGAAAGAATGGAGACATCTCCTCGAAGGTACCACTGTGGCGGTTCTCACTCTTACTGACCATAAGAATCTCACATTCTTGTCTGAGGCTAAATGCTTCTCTCCCAGAAGGGTGCAATGGGTTCTTTTCTTGTCAAATTTCAATTACATTGTCTCATTCTTACCCGGTACTAAGAATGTAAGGGCTGACGCCTTGTCACAATTTCCTCCACTTCCAAGTTGGAGTCGGTTCTGGTTCCTGTGATTCCTCCTGATCGTATTCTGGCTATGGCTCGCACCTTTCCTTTTCGTCTCACTTCTTCTTTGGGTGACAAAATTCTTGCTGCTCAGGTCCATGCTCCTCCTGAGAAACCTTGTGACAGCTGCTTTTGTCCCAGAGAGTCTCCGTACTGCCGTGCTCCAGACTTACGATTCTCCCAAGGCTGCTGGCCACCCTGGGAAGAATAAACTCTTTTGGGCCATTTCCCAACAATTCTGGTGGCCTAGATTTAACTGCCTTCATAGCTGTCTGTTCCATGTGTGCTCAAAGTCAGACTCCACAACACCTTTCAGTGGGCCTCCTACAACCCATACCTATTACCTTGGGCAGAGTTTGCTCACAACAGTGCCTTGAATTCTGCTTCCTGATTGTCCCCGTTTATGGCGAATTATGGTTTCCAACCTTCCATGTTGCCTGACTCGTTTGTTCCGCAGTATTCCTGCGTTAGAGGAGCATCTCCGTGGTCTTCGTTCCACTTGGGCACAAGTCCAAGAGGCTTTGCGACATGCTAATGATAGGTACAGAGTCCATGCTGACCGCAGACGCCTGCCTGCGCCTTCCTACCAGGTTGGGGACACGGTCTGGCTGTCATCTCACAACCTCTGACTTCATGTTCCCGCACTGAAGTTCGCACCTCGGTTTATTGGACCTTTCCCTATTCTTCGTAGGATTAACCCAGTGTCTTACGCATTAGACCTTCCTTCTAATATGCATATTTCAAATGTATTTCATGTCTCCTTAGTAAAACCTTTGGTCTGCAACCGCTTTACCACCTCGGAGCCACGTCCTCACCCTGTACAGTTGAGAACCATGAGGAATATGAAGTACACAGTGAAAAAACAAGTAAATATCTGCGCTAACTGAAAAGAACACAAAAAGCAGCTAGCATAGTTTGTAGATTGCATCAAACATAAGTATAAAAGTCCAAATGCAGCGCTAAAATAAAATAAATGTCCAAATAATGATAATAGTCCATAGAACTCAATCAGCAATAAAAGATGATGTGAAACCTCCACCAAGCTTCAGTGTGTAAAAGGAAAGCACACCACACCCACGTGCTATCAGTCTGCTTACCAGAAAGATATAAAAAATAGGCGATGTACTCATATATTGCAGAGGGTCAGCAGCAAATCCAAATGGCACACTCCATCATGGGCAGGCACAGCATGGAAACAATCAGGTCACCACATATCAGAAAGCTCAGGACTCGTATTAACGATGGACAGGTTGGTGCAGTCATCAGCAGGAACAAACCAGCAAACAGAAAGCAACAAATAGTGAAGCCCGTAAGGTAAAACAGTAGTAGTTTATTGTAGTCTACTTACAGGTATGAAGTAAAACATGACGCCTCTGATGATATCCACATAGGATGAAACATGTCAGGCTGGTCAATGCAAGTACGCTGAGAACCGCGGATTGTTCCTGTTTTCTGTGATGATTTTTACTTCATACCTGTAAGTAGACTACAATAAACTACTACTGTTTTACCTTACGGGCTTCACTATTTGTTGCTTTCTGTTTGCTGGTTTGTTCCTGCTGATGACTGCACCAACCTGTCCATCGTTAATACGAGTCCTGAGCTTTCTGATATGTGGTGACCTGATTGTTTCCATGCTGTGCCTGCCCATGATGGAGTGTGCCATTTGGATTTGCTGCTGACCCTCTGCAATATATGAGTACATCGCCTATTTTTTATATCTTTCTGGTAAGCAGACTGATAGCACGTGGGTGTGGTGTGCTTTCCTTTTACACACTGAAGCTTGGTGGAGGTTTCACATCATCTTTTATTGCTGATTGAGTTCTATGGACTATTATCATTATTTGGACATTTATTTTATTTTAGCGCTGCATTTGAATATGAAGTACAGTCCATTGTTGACTCTCGTAGGTTCCATGGCCGCATACAGTACCTGGTGCAATGGAAAGGGTACGGTCCGGAGGAACGCTCTTGGGTCTCATCCTCGGACGTTCTGGCCCCTGTCATCCTCTGTGATTTCCATAGACATTTTCCCCTCAAGCCTGGTGGTCCTCCGAGGGGGAGGGGTCGTTGAGGAGGGGGTACTGTCGGGGTTGGGCTCAGCCCTTCCTTCTCTGAACTGGTGGCTATCGACTCTTGCCAGCTCCTATCTCTCCACAGTTACTCAGCTGTTGATGATATCCTGCTCGTCAGTCCTGCCTACTTAAGTCCTCCAGTCCAAAGGAGCTCTGCCTTAGCCTTGGTTAACATCACAGAAATTATCTCCTGTGATCCTGTTGAAGACTTGCTTTGCTGACATCCCTTCTGGCTCCAGATCCTGCTTGCTGTACCACTACATTGATCTCTGACGTTTGGCTTGTCTGACTGGTTACTGAACTTTGGCTTGGTTTTGAATATGTTTGTTCTTTTTACTTTTATTATTAAACAAGTGTGATTTAACTGTACTTCTGTCTCGGCCTGATTTAATGGTTTCTGACACCGATCCGTGACTGCTGCCCCTCTCTGCCAATCCCTTCACTGGCTTCCCCCTGCCCCACTGTATAAAGTTCAAAATGCTAACCACAACATACAAGGCCATACACAACATCGCCCCCAGCTACATCACCAACCTCATCTGCAGATATCACCCAAATCGTCCCCTCTGCTTCTCCCAGGACCTCCTGCTCTCTAGCTCCCTTGTTACCTCCTCTCATGCTCGCCTTCAGGACTTCTCCAGAGCCTCTCCCATCCTCTGGAACTCCCTGCCCTGGTATATCCAATCAGCCCCTAACCTGCCCACTTTTAGGAGATCCCTGAAAATTCACTTATTCAGGGAAGCCTATCCCACACCCACCTAACGACTGTCCCAGAGCCACCCCCATCAAATAATTCCCCACATCTATTACCCCCTCCCTTTAGAATGTAAGCTCTACAAGCAGGGCCTCCTGTCCCTTCTGTATTGAACTGTACTGTAATTGTGCTCTCCCCCCTCTACATTGTAAAGCGCTGCGTAAACTGTTGGCGCTATATAAATCGTGTATGATATATATAATAATATGCTGGCAGGTTAATTGGATCCTATCTAAATTGGTCCTAGTGTGTATAAATGTGAGTTTGGGACCTTAGATTGTACGATCCTTGAGGGCAGGGACTGAAGTAAATGTAAAAATATATATATGTAAAGTGCTGTTTAAATTGACAGCGCTATATATGTACTTGTGATAAATAGAGGGCATTCTGTGTGTCTGTGACATTTCACTACCCCACCACTCTTCCGGGAAAGTTTCACATACACATTTACTTTCTGTATGTAATCTACCAATGAGTAAATATATAGCCATAACTATCTATAGTTAATGAGGTGAAGATGCAAGTTTATAAAACTAAGTGGTGATCGGGAAGGGAGCCAGCATATGAGTAACACACTATAAAGGAAACCTGTGCTAAGAGATATACCTTGGCTGTTTATTGCTACCCTCTTTTGAAAATGTTACTTGCTTGGTAGTCATGTTAATGGAGAACTAAAGCCGTCACTACTCCCCTCCCCTCCAGCAATACATTGCTGCCATCACCAACATTTTCACCCAGTCTTCTATGTTCAGATTAAAGGGAGATTTCAACATACATCAATCTTTCATAGGACTCTATACCTAGGTGTGGATAGGTTTGATAAATATTTTGCATATTAGACCTCTCAAACAGGTCTTTATGCAACATTTACTTTTCACTAGATTCAAATAAATTTAAACTTTTCAAACCAAATTACAGATGTGTGAATTATGTTTGGAACTTTACTCACATGTTATTTATATTATACAGATCTGAAATAGCTGGCCTATAGCTTGCCACCTGACTGTCATTACTTTCCAACTATAGAGAGTTATTCCTGGTACACATGGGGAGTTTTCGTTTATTCAAACCAGCGGGCTGAAAAAAAAAAAAAAAGCAGATCGCTGTGCTATCACAAGCAATTTAAGTAGAGAAATCACCCCTCTGAGCTATTGTGTTCTGACAGGGGTAATCCCCCCACCGCCAAATCACAGTGATCAGCACTCTCAGCCATTGGCTGCAAGCGCTGATAGGATGCTGGTTTTCCAGCATGTTCATTTAATAAGAGCTGATCATTAGACCGCCTTCTGTCAGACAGGCTGCTGTACGCACTGACCAAAGGGGCCCCTGTGATGAAGTCTGAAGTGATGAAATGCGTCGGAGCGTGGCTACACAGCAATGCTGAGACGGTGACTTTACGTGTACGAAGGATGCTATGAGGAGATCGCAACACTGAGTCACCTGGCATGTTTGGAATTTTAACAAGACGATTTTGAATCTTTTATGATGTAAGTGCATTACTTTTACTAAACTGATTACCTTAAGGTGTTTTTATACTATTAGAGACTCTGTTTCAATTTCTATCCCCACATGTGGAGAGTGTTTTTATCAATCTGGATGGAGATTGGCATGTATAAGCGGCTCTTCAATAACATCTAATATGGCGATGTTTGCCAGCATCTGGTGAGCTTTATTCTTAAGGGCTTGGAATTAGCAAACATCACTTTGGTGAAGGAATTTGATGGATCAATGAGATTTTGTTTCACTAGCTTTTCATCACTTTAAATCGGACTGTTTTACCATATTGATTTCCATATGTTGGAGCATATATATATATATATATATATTATTTTTTATTTATTTTTTGGATATGCCATATGGACACTTTTCATTATGTATGGGTGTTTTATGTTTATCATTTCACAATGCTAATATTTAGGAGATTTGCAGATTAATTAGTGCGCTACTGTGGAATTATTTGTCTCTTTTTTACATTGACATTTGTTTCACCTCATTTGCATATTAATGGTGTTACATATCCCTTTAGGATCGTTCTGCTCTCTAATAAAGAGTTTCCCCATAAGTGGAACTACACTGCATCTGAGCACCCCAAAAAAAATATTTAATTAATTTTGAATATTCAAAGCAAACACACCCATCCATCCATGTCGCCATGCTTTAGTTTTCTGAGAAATCACTTTGAAAAACACCCACTGGCATTTTTAGCTGTGGCCATCTTGAGTAAGGGCAGATGACTCCTGTAGCATTTACTGTATTTATTGGTGTATAACACTCACTTTTTCATCCTGAAAATCGGGTGCAAATAGCGTGTGCGTGCTATAAGCCGATACTTAAATTTTAGCTGCCTCGGAGGGGACAGGGAGGGGGGGCTGGACGAGCGCCATCAGATTACATACAGTGAGAATCTCCTGTTTACTTGGCGGCCTCTGTAAACGGAAGTGCCATCTCCTGGGCTGCCATTGGACCACTGTTCTGTATATCATAGGAGATTCTCACTGTATGTAACCTGTTGGCGCTCGTCCCGCCCCCCTCCCTGTCCCATCTTGGCTGCAGATGGGCATCGATCAGGCTGCAGATGGCAATGTTGAGGCTGCTGCATTGAAAGCAATAGTGAGGCTCCTGCATTGATGGCAATAGTGAGGCTGCTACATTGATGGCAATGGTGAGGCTGCTGCATTGATGGCAATGGTGAGGCTGCAGATGGGCAATGACCCTTATTTTGCTTCAAAGTTCCTTATCTAAAATGTAAGTTTTTTCCTGAAACTTCCCTCTTAAAATTAATGTGTGTGTTATACGCCTGTGCGTGCTATACGCCGATAAATACAGTACTTCCTGGAACCCATCTGCCCTGTGTGTTTAGCTGAAAAAACCCTTCCCTTCTGAAGACTCCTGAGATGTATGAAATCATTTGCCTAGGCCTGAAAACCAGGAATTAACTGAAGAATTTAAAAAAACAAATGGATATAAAAACACCTTCCTATCGAATCACTAATGCTAGCAGCATGAGGATTAAAAATAGCCAATGTTGATTGAGAGAGTGAAGTTCCGCTTTTCTAATCCTAAAAATGGGACTAAACATCTTAGTCTCTCAAGGCAGTCAATAAACCACCTTTCAAAAATAGAGGCAACAAGGCCAAAAACAAAAATTTAAACACAGCCATGCTTATGCCACATGCATATGCCCGGATATGTATGACTGTATATAATTTTGTATGACTGTATATAATTTTGTGTAAAGATGTGTCGATTTTATATTGTGGAATATGTATTGTACCATTTGGCCAGCGCTTATGTTATAATGCCAGTTGAATCACAACATTACATTTGTTTTTGGTTCAAATAAATGCACTTACTGCTTACACATTTTCTATTATTATTGATTTCAAGATATTGCTGTCCAAAGCCCCACCGGGGAAACTGTCCATTCTTTAAAAACAAAAATTTAAACACAGCCATGCTTATGCCACATATGGCATGAAATTCGTTTATCTCCTTTTAGACTTCGATCACTGATCTGTTCCGGTATTCTCATTTGTCTTGTGGTTTTACTCGTGTAAGTTAACTGGCATGGGCATTTCACCACTTACACCACACTTGAGGAATTAAAGTTTATAAACTTATCAATTTAAATCTTTTCTCCATTTTTAGGGTTTATAAACTAATTTCCTATAGGCATATATTGGCATGACTTAAAATATTCACACTTATAGTACATGACCCCTTAGGAGGTTCTGGAAACCAATTCTTCTTACAACTTTCTCTTCTATATCTATGACCTTTTGCAAGATGACTATGCAACAGTCGATCATGAAGGTTTTTCCCTTTGTGGTAGTTTATCAGAGGTCTGTCACCAAGATATTTTTTAACCACTTCAGCCCCGGAAGGTTTTACCCCCTTAACGACCAGAGCATTTTTTGCGATTCGGCACTGCGTCACTTTAACTGACAATTGCGCGGTCGTGAAATGTTGTACCCTAACAAAAAATTTTCCCCACAAATAGAGCTTTCTTTTGGTGGTATTTGATCACCTCTGCGATTTTTATTTTTTGCTCTATAAACAAAAAAAGACTGACAATTTTGAAAAAATAGCAATATTTTTTACTTTTTGCTATAATAAATATCCCCCAAAAATATATAAAAAAACAAATTTCTTCCTCAGTTTAGGCCGATACATATTTTTGGTAAAAAAATTGCAATAAGTGTATATTGATTGGTTTGCGCAAAAGTTATAGCGTCTACAAAATAGGGGATATATTTATGGCATTTTTATTATAATTTTTTATTTATTAATAATGGTTGCAATTTGTATCGGGACTGCAACATTGCGGCGGACAGATCGGACACTTTTAACACTATTTTGGAACCATTGACATTTATACAGCGATCAGAGGTAAAAATAGCCACTGATTACTGTATAAATGTCACTGGCAGGGAAGGGATTAAACACTAGGGGGCAATCAAGGGTTGAAATGTGCTCCCTCAGCGTGTTCTAACTGTAGGGGGGATGGGCTACCACTTACATGACAGAGATCACTGTTCCTGATGACAGGGAACAGAAGTTCCCTGTCATGTCACTAGGCAGAACAGTGAAAAGCCTTGTTTACATAGGCATTTCCCCATTCGGCCTCTCCTCGCCGCGATCGTGGACCCATCGATCGTGGGACATCGAGTCCATGAGACTTGCGGCGTGCGCGCGCCTGCCATCCCAGGATTACGAAGGGACATATGGGTACGCCCTTTTGTGCAGCCTTGCCATTCTGTCGATGTATATCGGCGTGCGATTAAGATCTCAAGCGTGTGGTAATTTTTTTTTAAAAATACCAAAGATACTATTCAATTGTGCTGAGTAATCAATTATTATAAAACCAAAGCCGCCGTCTTATTTTATTTCATTTATTTTATTTTATTTAATTTATGAGTTTATCTTATTTTATTTCATTTATGAGTTTATTTCACACAGGTGTTTTATACACAGTGTCAGTTTACACCCTTCATAGGGGGTCACACCCCTTCATCTGGCATCGAGCGCAGTGGTGAGAACTCAAGAAGGGCGCGTTGGTTCGAGTTTTCAATTTTTGATAATCAATTATTATGCTGATAAATTCCCTATTCCTCTCTTCACTTAAATTAGTCATTAGTTGTTCTTATTTTTTTTTGTTTTTTGCTCTAGAAAGAGCTCTCTTTAGTACTTTTTCAAGGTTACCCCTCCTTCTGAAATGATTCAATAGCAGAATACACTCATCCTCAAAATCCACTTTTGTTGAACAATTTATTTTCACCTGTACAAAGTGCTCTTTAAAGTGGTATATGATGATAACCCAAATGTAGGAACATATTATTAGCAGTTGGTTTCCTAAAAATCTTACTTTGTAGAATATTGTGTCCATCCCTATATATTGTCGGATCCAAAAAGCTCAATTTATTTATTTTAATTTCTCTGGTGAGATACTGTACATCCGAAATCTGATATAGGATGGTAATGTACTTAGAGAGCATCTGAGGATGGTGTCAACATATCTAATATTCTCTGTCAGATTTTGGTTACCAGAAACAATGGGTTAACCTGGTGGAGACTGTTGGTTTTCATGCAACTTTGGTAGAACATAAAATATTGCTATTGTGTTTTTATTACACATAAATTTATTTCAAGCATCTTTTAAAATACTCTCTAAATCTATCATATATTTCTCTGTGGGATCCTTTCTCAAAATCTTATAATTTGTCATATTTTGTAGGAGAGCTATACATCTCATCAAATATTTGTCTTTAGCCATTAATATCAAATTACTTTCTTTATCCGTGGGTTTCATAATTAAATTGTCACCCTCAATGCTGTTCTTTCCTGGGCTCGACATCATTTTTTTTTTTTTTTTGAAAATAATTTTTATTGCGCACATGTCAGAATAAACATACAAAACCGTAGTTGGGATTACAATGTCCAACAAAAAATAAATAGAAATTGCATATCCATCACAATATTATCACAGATAAATATATCCGTCTTTTTGACATATGTCACATAGATTTTCATTTTCACACTACTTTTGAAATGTATATGTGCATTTTGCATTTTTTTGTAAAGAGAAACAAAAAAAACAGAAGGGGGAAAAAACCCCTCCTTCAAAAAAAGGAGGAGGTAACCTCCCATAACAGTAAAACAAAACCAATTTCCCCCCTAAGATGTCCGCATTCGGTGTCCCCAGCACTAATCAAAAAAATCCTATGCTCTAAAATTTCGTATGAGATGGAAAGAAGCCAACTCCCCCTATCTCTCCTTCCTTATCAAATTGAGAACAAAACACACAACAGCCCTCACTGTCCCTCATTCGATGGCTCTTCCTCGTCCAGCGTGTTTTTCGAATCCACCCATCTAAACCAAACCTTCCTAAATTTCTTGGGAGCTCCCTTGGCTTCATATGTCATCTTGTACATCAGCACATCTGCATTAACCATTTTTATCCACATTCCTAATGTCAGCTGTTCTTCATGAATCCAGCGTCTGGCAATAAGTTTCCGCATCCCAAAGTATAAAATCCTAAGGAACAGTTTAGTACATGTATTTATCTCCTCCTGGTCAAAAACCCCCAGGAGACAGCGTAAGGGTGAGCAAACGTTAGGTAAGGTGAATTTATCAGAGATGAATTCAGTTACCTGTGACCACAGTGGCCTCACCTTCCTGCACTCCCAAACCATATGTATGAAAGTGCCATCTTTCTCCCTACATTTATGACAGAGAGCTGTTTCCTTTCTTTGCATGTTGTATAGTCTCACAGGAGTATAATACTGTTGGTGAAGGTACCTAAACTGAATCATTTTGTCCGTTGATGAAATAACAGTCACCACATATGTATCCAGTACCTCCTGCCACTGCTCCTCCGACAACTCTGGGACAGCCTCCACCCATCGCTGTTTAGCTCTAGTCGTTATTGTCTTTATTCCTGGTCCCACTGCCCCGTAATATCTAGAGATTCGCCCAGATGGTTCGGGGTCTATCAAAGCCTTCTCCAAATCTGTATTCTGGACCAAAATTGTATCCCCTCCAAACTGCACTCTCGCTGCGTGTTTCAACTGCATATACCGAAACAACCATATCTTGGGTACATTAAACTGGGCCCTCAATTGATCAAAGGTGGCCAGTCGATCATTCTGACAAATCTGGTGCAGGTACTTAATACCATATTGTGCCCAGGTCTTTTGCCCATCCGGTAATTTCAAAAATTCCCCCAGTGACCCATTGAACCATAGCGGACTATTCGGGGACAGTGCCAGTGACCTATCCTTTTCGCCATTGGGAGCACAGGTGGAATACTTTCCCAGGGAGTGCCAGAACTGATCCCATCTTCTTCCCCGGAATCCTCTTTCTATACAGTATATTCTGGAGGGTTTCCTGAGAGGTAGCCAATGCCACCTCAAACAAGGTAGTGGCATTGGGTTCCTGTGGGAAAAGTCGCCAGTGCAAAAACACTAATTGGGAAGCCATAAAATATGAGCGTAAGTCTGCGTAACCGGCAGTTTTAATATTGCCAAGGACACTCTAGGAGCCTTGGCTCCCCAGAGTAGCCCCACAACAATTGAGTCAATATGTTTAAATGTTCGTAACGGCACAAAAACAGGGGAGTTCGAGAGAATGTAAAGAAATTTGGGGAGGAAAATCATTTTAAATAGATTTATCCTGCCTAACAAACTAAGCGGCAGGTTCCTCTACCTCTGTACCTTCTCCCGAAAATTTCCCACAATGGGCGACAGGTTATTCTCCAGATACCTAGAGATGGGAAGCTGAACCTCAACTCCCAAGTACCTGAAAGAGGTGGATAATGGGATAGGACAATCCGAGGGAACAACCACTTCTTTATCAATAGGAAATAGAGAGGATTTCTTCCAGTTTATACGGAATCCAGAGTAATCCCCGAAGTCCTGTATCAACTGAAAGGCTGTAGAGAGTGAGGGTCCCGGGTCTTGTAAGTACAGCAGCATGTCATCTGCATACAGTGACACTCTTTCCTCAAATTCCCCAATCCTCAGGCCAGTCAAAGCCGTGGTAGATCTTAATTTAGCTGCCAAAGGCTCAATTGCCAGGGCAAAGAGGAGGGGCGAGAGAGGGCACCCCTGCCTAGTGCCCCGGAATATTGGGAAAGGATCCGAAATAATGCCATTGACTCTCAGCCTAATCAAGGGATCCGTATACAGGAGCCGTATCCATGAAATAAAAATAGGGCCAAAGCCAAATGACTCCAAGAGGTGAAACAAATAGGACCACTCCACGGAGTCAAAGGCCTTTTTTGTGTCTAAAGAAGCCACCATTCTAGTCCCAGAGTTGTCGTGAGTCGCCTGGAGGTTTAAAAAGAGTCTTCTAATGTTCATTTGTGCACAGCGACCTTGTATGAATCCTGTTTGATCTGCGTCAGCCAGTTTCGTGATGACTGTTTGTAATCTACTTGCAAGGACTTTGGCCAGAATTTTTGTGTCAACATTCATCAACGAAATCGGCCGGCAGGAGTCACATTCTCGGAGGTCCTTCCCCCCTTTGGGGATCAGGACAACCAAGGCCTCCCGCATTGATGGAGGTAGCCTACCGTCCGACTTCGCCGCATCAAACACTTTTAGTAATCGAGGGGCTAGACCATATCTGAAAGTGTAGTACCATTCCGACGGGAGACCGTCCAGACCAGGAGACTTCCTTGACGGGAAGGAGGCAATTGCCTTCTCCACCTCCTCAACCGTAATATCAGTTTCCAGTGTTTTACTATCTTCCATTGTCAGCCTAGGGAGATTAATGTCTTTTATGTACGTCAGTAGATCCTCTGTCCCCAGAGGAGTACAAGATTTGTATAGTTCAGTATAAAATTGAACAAAAGTTTTCAAAATGTTAGCTGAATCACATACTTCCAGTCTGCCGTTATCATGAATTGACTTAATATGTACCGGCACATACTCCGGTCGCGCCAAGTATGCCAGAAGCCTGCCATTCTTGTCGCCAAATTCAAATAGACGCCTGCGTTGAGCCAGGCCAAGTTTTGTGGTACGTTCTGTAAGGAGCATCTTGTACTCCCTGGTTCTTATGCGTGAAGTCAACAACCTCTCTCTAGTGGGGTCCCTAATATATTCTGCCTCTGCCAAGGTCACCTCAGCTTCCTTATTCTGTATGGTAGAAGCTAATTGTTTCTTAAATCCATGTGCCTCCCCTTAGTGTGGCCTTAAAAGCCTCCCACTGAAGAGGAGGAGTTCCAAAATTACCATTTTCTACCCAAAACTGTTTAATGGCCTCCGTGCACTTAATAAGTATATACTCCTCCTTGGAGCCAACTCGCCTCCATCTTCCAGAGGCGTATACCCGGCCTTGGTCCTAAATTAAGTTCCAATAGCATCGGAGAGTGGTCTGATATTGCTCTGGGTAGATAGGAAACCTTGTTGACCATACTGATTCCCTCCCCTTCTGACAGGATAGTGTCTATTTTGGAGAGAGTCTTGTGCGATTCTGAATAGCAGGAATACTCCCTCACATCAGGATAATGGAACCGCCAGACAACCCATGGGTAGACATCCACCCTGCAAGGGGGGTCGAAGCATCAGTTTTGCCCCCCAACCTATCCAAAGTTGGTACAGCCACAGAATTGAAATCCCCCAATAGAAATATTTTCCCCTCTGCCACCTCATAAGTAGCTTGCATCATGTCATCTAAATGATCTACCGAAAAGGGGGGAGGAACATAAACATTTACAATTGTCAGTAATGCATTCATCACCTTTATCACAAGAATAACATACCTCCCCTTAATGTCAGTGCGTACAGCCTGGATGGTTATGGGGAGAGCTTTAGTTACCAAGGTGGATACCCCCCTCGCATATGAGGAGTAACTGGCATGATAAGCTCCAGCGATGTGAGCCCTTTTAAGAGAAAGAAGCCTGGAGCCCTGGAGATGCGTCTCTTGAAACAGTATTAAATGAGGTTTGTACTTTTTAATATATTCAAAAACTAACGATCTTTTAAATTTTGCATTTAGGCCCCTGACATTCCAGGCCAAAACATTAAGCTTTACCTCCATGGTGGGAAAGACATAAAAAAAGACTGGGGGTCATTCCCCTTCTGAAATAGAGGTCGCAGAGAAGACAGCAGGGCTCCAAACCTCCCCCCTCACAAATATAGAGCACAGTATCCATGACTAAATTCACCGAATGCAGATCATCCCAGGCAGATACAAACATCACTTCCCCAAAAACCAAAGAACCTCCCCTCCCCTCCCACCCCCCTCCCTGCACCCAGCCCCAACCCGCTAGGCACTTTTTTCCCATAACCTGAGTCAAAAAATAGGCAGCAGAGATGCGACTTAAAACTGTCGCATAGAAGCAGTTCCTTTACTGGAGCTCTTGAGAAAAAAAACAGTTCTCCTTACAAAAAACAGAAAAAAAATAGAAATAAGTAAATAACTCTCTTTCCCTAAAAATAGGAAAAAAAAGAACTTTTCTCCCAGCAAAAAAGTTTTTCGCAGTAGAATGCAGTCTCAAGATCCGTCCGCGGACACTGCATCTTTTTGGCATAGGACAGCGGCAATATAGGCCAAAAAACTTCCTCTTTCCTTAAATCACTAGTGTCCCTAGAAAATTCCTCCAGAAGAAGAAAAAAATAATAATAAAAACTTTTTCCCAGAATCAGAACCAGAAGGATCAATGTTCCCCCTCCCCCTCCCTCCCCGAGACAACCATCAAGGAGAAATTGCATTTACATTGGCAGATCTCCTGTTCCAGCAAATATTGCAGCGTGAAGAAAAAAATAAAAATATGTTACAGCAAAAAACCATATGTGAACAAAGAGGAGAGAAAAAAAGGAAAAAAAAAGGGGGAGGGGGGGGATGGAAGAAAAAAGAAAAGAAAAAGGGGGGGGGATGTCTGGAGGGGAAAGGAGAGATATGCCACAGGATACAGTCAAATAGGCAGTCCGTGTCATTTCGGCTTGGTATTTTCTCACCCAGAAAAAAGTGCTCCACACGTTTGCATCCTCATCAAGGCGATCTAGGGGAGGCTCTGTTTCTCCGACTACCACGAGAGTCCAGCCATTCAGACGCCTCAGTAGGATTTGTGAAAAAATGCGTTTTCCCATTCTCCACAATGCGTGGCTTAGCAGGATACAGCATGCTGTAGATCAGGCTGAGATCCCTCAATCTTTTCTTTATGGGTTGGAATGAAGCCCTCTGTTTCTGAGTAACGGCAGAGAAATCCGGGTATATTGATATGCGATTTCCATCAGAAGTCATCTCAGGGCCCACTCTGGCTCCCCTTAGGATATTCTCCCGGTCCCGGAAGTGATGCACTTTTGCTATCATAGACCTGGGGGGGCTCCCTTCGGAGGGGCCCGGCCTGGAACTCGATGAGCCCGTTCAATAGCAAACATTTTTGTAAAGGTATCAGGTGCCATATTAGCAATCAGCCATTTCTCTAGATATTCCTCTGGGTGCTTTCCCTCCACTCCTTCTGGGAACCCCACCAGCCTTATATTGTTTCTCCGCATGCGGTCTTCCATGTCGGCCATCTTTAAAGTATGTTCAGATAAAGTTTTTCTGGTCACCTGTGCTGCAGTATCTAAAGGTCTCACAGTATCTTCCAGGGCAGTGACACGGCGGTCTGTAATCTGTGCCTTCTCCCTCAACTTTTGCATATCATGCTTCATGAATGAAAACTCCATTCTGAGCTCCTCAAAGTGATCTAATAACTTTGCTTGGCATCCCTGAATGGCCGCCATTATCTGTGACAGGGACGGTTCTCCCTCTCCCACCACCTCCCTGTCAGCTCTCTCCCAGCGATCCTTTAGCCTGTCCAGTGATCTTCCCCTGTGGATTGCTGCCTCTCTTTGGGGCTTAGGACTCACCCTGTTCACTGCTGAAGATGAGGATGCCTGTGGCGGTGTCTCTGTGGATCTCTGCAGCGGCGGCCATTCCTCCTCCTCCTCCTCCTGTGATCCAGCACCATTTTGAGAGCCCCAGGCGAATTGTGCCAGCCGTTCACCGGCGGATTTGGGGCACTGAGGGCCGTATTTAACCCAGTGGGTTAACCCAGTGGGTTGCACAAAAAAAAAAAGAACCTGACAGCTCCAGTCAGACGCTGTACTAACCATGCAAGGTTAGTTCAGTGAACTCCCCCGCTGAGCTGTTGTGTTCTGACAGGGGGACAGCCCCCCTCCAGAACATTCTGATCAGTGCGCTCTACCATTGGCTGAGAGCACTGATTCGGGAGTGGGTCGTTGCTGGTTTTCCAGCATGCAAGTCCAACAGAAGCTGGCCATATGGTCTATTGGACAGACCGACATACACATGGGCCGACATTCTGCCCATGTATACGGGGCTTTAGTGTACATTCTAAAGACATTTGTGAACAGGACATTAAGACGGCTTGTGGTCCTATTTTCCATCCGATTTCCCCATAGAGAAGAGCCAGATTGTGCAGAGCGGCCAGGACCTGTCATCTGCCTGCTCAGCAGGGATCATCAGAGAGATCCCCCACTGAGCAAGCAGATTCCGCCAAACGGAGGCGACCATGTGAAAGGGGCCTTAAGCTTTGACAAAGAAACTGAACGCTGATTGGTTTCTATGCAGAGCTGCATCAGATTCTGCACTCTTCACTTTTAGTGAATCAACCCCTGTATGTCTATTCTGAAATTTAAAAAAAAATCTTCCTTATTGCAATTGTTTTTTTAGTGGCAATGCTCCACTTTAATTCTCTAACTTCAACACTTTGACTTTACTTGCTGCATGTTCATAGTCAGAAACTCAAAGTCAGAACTCCTGATTTGCATGCTTGCCATGACACAAAATAACTCAAAATGAGTGCTACTGTATCAGCATGACAGGCAGGTGACTAGCATTTTCAGAGGGTTAAATCCACCTTACTTCTATTAGACCTTTTAAGGCTATTTAGGGATATTTCAGCCATGAATAAAATTGTGGAATTGTTTCGATATCTGAGCATTATTATTTCTTTTTGCCTAAAGGATTATTTGTCTCTGAATTTGACTCCTATGATTGGTAATAAGCAAATTGAATGTAAAAGTTATTGCCTCCGTTCACTTTCACTGATTGTCTGCTGTAACTTCCTCAGCTGCTGTACTTATTGTAGAATTCACCTATTTGGATCCCTAGACTCTAGTTCAGGGGTCTTCAAACTGCGGCCCTCCAGTTGTTCAGGAACTTCAATTCCCATCATGCCTAGTCATGTCTGTGAATGTCAGAGTTTTACAATGCCTCATGGGAAGTGTAGTTCTGCAACAGCTGGAGGGCCATAGTTTGAGGATCCCTGCGATCTGTCTGGAACAGTTGATGTTTTTTTTTTCATGAGCTGGTGTGAATGGGAGGTTCACCAAGAGTCTAGCTTGAGGTTTTACGGAGACCTTTGGATCAAGAAGGATTGGCAAACCCTTATATGCTATTATGTTGCTGCTCAAATTCAGCATTTGATCGGTCTTCTTGAGGTTGGTGATCGAGATCCTACTCATATATTTATGTGACAAATTTTGGGTACCATGCCCTTGGTTTCACTGCTAGAAGCTAGACAGCTATTGCATTTGAGCCCCCACCCCACTACATTACTAATGATCTAACAAATTTGAGATAAGGGTAAATTAATGTTTAAGTATGAGGGATTATCTATATGGAGCCCTTTGTGGGAGTACAGCACCTTATCAGAGATTGCCAAATTAGGTACCTTTTGAACACTTGAAATCTAGCTATAAGATATGTTTATCAACTCTTCAACCCCTTTGCGCCTAAGGGTAAAACAAATGTTAATGCCTAAGCACAATTTGACATGTGTTCGTAAAACTGTACATATCATCACAACTTTGACATGTGTTCGTAAAACTGTACATATCATCACAACTACTTTGTGCATCCGGATGGATTATACCTTGTTTTTTCAGCACAAATTGGGCTTTCATTTGGTGATAAATGGTAATGGATATCTCCTGATTTTGTTTATTATCAAAGGAAAAATGGCTCAATATAGTAAAAAATAAATCACTTTTTTAAAATGTAGCTGTATATTTCTAGTTACTACTGTAGCGCTCTCCCCGACCTCCAGAGGCCTGGTGGTGATCCCCAGAGTCAGGAACGGCTGACATTACTCCTCAGGGTGCAGATTACTAGGCATAATGAGTGTAGTGCAAGGTGAAAAGATAGGCACGTCACTTTTAAAAAGGAACAAAGAGAGTTTTATTTCTCTTAACAGGAACGGTGGGAGAGAGGGGTAGGGCACAGAAAACCCTTAGGAAAATGCAATAGCAAATTGGCAGACTCCTTGGACAAAAATAGCACTAGGCAGACAGCAATACAGAAAAGGGGCCTTTAAGCTGAATGCAGCAATCTGTATTTCGTAGCAACTGCTGTCTCCTATAGCAACAACTTTACTCACAGTATCCCACTGTAGATCCTCACCAAGCTTAGCTCACAGCTACCTGCTGTATTTCTTCAAGCTTCACCCACAGCTACCCGCTGGGTTTCTCAAGCTCACTGCTACCTGCTGAATCCCACAAGCTTATCTCACAGCTACCCCCTGTACTTCTTCAAGCTTTACTTACAGCTACCTGCTGTACTCCTTCAAGCTTTACTCACAGCTACCCACTGTACTTCATGGATGAGTTCTCTCCTGAAGCTTTCCCAGCTACTCCTACAGAACTTCATCGCTTTACACCTGCCTCAGGCAACAAGAGTGGTTGACCCTCTGGCAATTTCTTCTCCCTTGCCTCCCGACAGCGATCAGGCTCCCCTCATGCCAAGCCTCTTTACACGTGGTTAGGCCCCAGGCTTCAGGCCTACAACTTGGCTGCTGCTCCACACACACCCAGGCAGGCCGCAGCCTGGGTGGAAAGAACCCCGATCATCTGACTCTCTCAGAATAAATAGCCTCTCCCAGCATCCTCTGAGGCCCAAAGAAACTCCTGCCGATTGGTTGAGAAATACATATTCACTCATAACCTAAATTCACTGTAATCTATCATACTAATGCCAAAGGTAACAGTGCAACCTATTCACAAACAAGAGAAATCACAGTTAAACCCAAACCCATTCAATGAAAGACTTCAAATTAGCCTGGCTTAGTTATCACCTAGCACAACTAAATTGACTAGCAGCCCTGTTTACTACAAGGTTGCTATACTACCATAACCTACCACCAAAGAACAACCCAAAAGAATTTATGTTCTGGACAATCGCAGTGATACCGCATATGTGTATGATAGTTGTTGCACTTACCCGTAGTACAGCCTAGAAACAATAGTGTGCATTTTGCTTTTTTTATCCTGCCTAAAACACACTGACACTAACTGACATTGATACTAATTTAAAAAATCCTGCCCAAAATATAGTGAACATGATCTTTGACCATGACCTTGACCTTTGACGCTTACTTGACCCAAACACTAACCCTGAAACTAACCAAGATCACAGCTTGATCTAGGTATTTTTTCTTTATTTTTTATTTTCTTAAAAAATTTTTTTACACACGGTTGTTTGTTTTTCTTTGCAGAGATGAAAGACAATGTATCTTTTTTCTACATTCACAGATAGAGAAACACAGGGGCAGGCTTCACAGTGACTGATCACTGTGATAGCCAATCAGAGGCTATCACAGCGATTAGGTGACCCGGAGCCAGGAGTTCTGGGTCCTGATCGTTTGTACGGTCTCTGTCCTCTGAGCACGTTGTGCGGCACGCTCCCAGCACAAGGACAGCTACACATATATGCAGCCCCATGGAAAAAAGCCAAGTCCAGTGGGGCTGCATATGTGCGTACTGTCAGTGCAAAGGGTTTAACTACTTGCCACCCATGCTATAGCTGAAAGACGGTTGCAGCACGGGCCTTAATTGCCAGGAGGGCATCCATGGACGTCCTCCCGAGCAAGCGGGTCGCGCGAGGCGCGCTCTGTGATCACCAAGTCTATGAAACTCAGCTGATCACAGATCTGAGTAAGGGGTCTATCCCAGCCCCTTACCAGGTGATCAGCTGTCAGCCAATGACGGCTGATCACGTGATCACAGAAGATGTAAACAGAAGCTCTGTAATCTTTTTTTTTTCCTCATGCTGTTAGCTGAGGGAAAAAAAAGCAGATCACCGGTTTCTGTCAGAGGGACATCGGTCCCTCACTCAGAAAGCTGTGGCTGTGCCCATCAGTGTCACCTGCCAGTGCCCACTGTGCCACCTACCAGTGCCCACCAGTGCCACCTATCAGTGCCCACAGTGCCACCCATCAATGCCCACCAGTGCTGCCAATCAATGCCCATCAGTGTCTAATAATCAGTGCCACAGATCAGTGTTGCCTATCAGTGTCACCTACCAGTGCCCATCAGTGCCACCCATCAGTGCCCTTCAGTGCCACCTATCAGTGCCCTTCAGTGCCACCCATCAGTGCCCATCAGTGCCAACCATCCATACCACCTCTCAGTGCCACCTATCAGTGCTGCCTCATTAGTGCTTATCAGTGCCACCTATCAGTGCTCATTAGTGCTGTCTTATCAGTGCCCATCAGTGCCGCCTATCAGTGCCGCCTATCAGTGCCCATCAGTGCAGCCTCATCAGTGCACATCAGTGAAGGAGAAAAATTACCTGTTTTCAAAATTTTATAACAAACTATGAAACAGTTTTGTTTTTTTTTTCAAAATTTCGGTCCCTTTTTGTTTTAGTTAGCAAAAAATAAAAACCCAGCAGCAATTAAATACCACCAACAGAAAGCTCTATCTGTGTGAAAAAAATGATAAAAATTGAATTGGGTAAACTGTAGCATGACTGCGCAATTGTCATTCAAAGAGTGACAGCGCTGAAAGCTGGAAATTGATCTGGGCAGGAAGGGGGTTTAAGTGACCAGTAAGCAAGTGGTTAAGGACAACATCTTGAAATCCTTTCAATAGTTGCAAGATGAATTCCATATTCCTAGAACCAGCTTCTACCAGTATCTCCAAAAGAAGCTGTGCTGTTTTACAGCGTAGTTTATACACCCCAACAGAATTGTTTAGGGTGCTTAATGTCTCCTCTAAAAAGGGCAATGTCTCTTTTTATTCATGTTTGCCTAATGCCCCGTACACACGGTCGGACTTTGTTCGGACATTCCGACAACAAAATCCTCGGATTTTTTCCGACGGATGTTGGCTCAAACTTGTTTTGCCGACACACGGTCGCACAAAGTTGTCGGAATTTCCGATCGCCAAGAACGCGGTGACGTCAAGCACGTACGACGAGACTAGAAAAGGCCAGTTCAGAACCAAGCGAGGCACCCTTTGGGCTCCTTTTGCTAATCTCGTGTTAGTAAAAGTTTGGTGAGAGACGATTCGCGCTTTTTCAGACTCGTGGCTTTCAGATCGTTTTCTGCCGTTCAGTTTGTGCTTGTGGGTTTGTATCTGCTCTTCAGTGCGTGCAGTCAGTTCGTATTGGAGTTTTCTGTGCGATCTTGTCCGCTCGTTGCTGTTTTTCAGGTCGCTCTTCACAGGCCTTGCTGTTCTTCAGTGCGTTCTGTTACTTCGTTCTGAGCAGCCGACCGTTTTCTAGCCATGTTGCGTATGCGTACTCCTCGTAGAGTTCGTGCTGTGCGGGGGCTTGGTGTTGGGGTCCTGACCTTGACACAAGTCCAGTCCATGAACAGGGTGGGGAGGAGTTCATGGACCAAGAATTGGTTGCTTCAGCTTGACCAGTTCTGTCATATGCCTTTGCTCCGTGAGATCCGTGAGAATAATCCTGATGATTTCAGGAACTTTCTCAGGATGACGGACCCCGTATTTCACCGTTTGTTGGCTTCGCTGACCCCCTATATCAGCAGGCAGGATGCCTGCATGAGGCAAGCCATCACTCCGGAGCAGAGGTTGGTCGCTACCTTGCGGTATTTGGCCACAGGGAGAAGCCTGCAGGACCTCAAGTTCTCGACAGGCATCTCCCCCCAGGCTCTGGGGATCATTATCCCAGAGACCTGTTCTGTCATCATCCAGGTCCTACAGAAGGAGTATATGAAGGTAAGATTTTTATCCTTTTATATAACATTTTATTGTATTGAATGTTTGATAATATATTGTATTTCTTTCCTCATTCCCTAATTACCATGATTGTATTATGCTGTGAATGTCCCCTTTGTCCTCATGCATGCTGGATTTTTATGTAATTATTATTTTAGGTCCTTCATACATATTTGCCCTTCAATAACCTCCCCAGCATGGTGTCTCCTGCCCTATATTCACCTCATGTAGTTACTTAACAATGTATTTTATCAGCTCCATAGTAGTGCTTTACCCCAAACACCCCCTAAAATGTTTTGAAATGTTATTTTTGATTTAAATTCAGGCAGAGGGCCAGAGGCTTTTTTTTGTGGTGTCCCCAAATTTTTTGTAACCCTCCCTCCCCCAACTGCTAAGTCAGCTGATCCCAATTCTCTATCCTCAATTATCTATCTGCTGACTTTGCCAAACCCATACACACTATACCCACCTCTTTAGTGCTCAGATTTATGGATGAATTCCCCAAAGCATGTAGTACAAGGGCCTGCCTGTATACTTTCCAATGGTACTGTTTAAAGTTCTTGTATCCTATTATGATCTTGATAGGTAATAGCAGAATGTCCAAATGTGCTCAAATGTGTACAGTGTGTATTTATATCTTTGTATTATGACACTTCTTACCTGTCCAGTGGGCTGCCAATAGTGTAACTAAGGAGGGGCTGTTCCAAGTAATACCCTGTATTTAGGCATTCATCTCTCAATGAAGTGAAGAGGGTTACCTGTCCAAGAGTTCCCCCCCTATAATGTTAGAAATGGCCCATGAGAGGGGGGGGGGAATATGATAGGTGTACCCTATACTTTGTTGTTGTTAAATTCCCCTTAATAAATGCTATCTGGAGGTTGACCCATAATGTTTGTGTCTAATCTGCTTGCCAGGTTTCTGTGAAAAAATAGTAATGTTTATTGTTTTTTCCTCAACAGTTTCCTTCCACGCCACAGGAATGGCAGACTGTGGCCTCCCACTTTGCCCAGCGGTGGGACTTTCCTAACTGCGGAGGGGCAATTGATGGGAAACACGTCCACATCGTCCCACCACCCAACTCGGGGTCGTACTATTATAATTACAAGGGGTTTAATAGTATAGTGATGTTGGCGGTGGTGTCGGCTAATTACGACTTCTTGTATGTGGACGTGGGGAAGAATGGCCGGATGTCCGATGGTGGAGTGATCGCCCAGACGGAGTTCTACAGGCGTCTCCAGAATGGCAGCTTGGACTTGCCACCTCCAGAGGACAATGTTGAAGGTCTCCCATTTGTGTTCGTTGCTGATGAAGCATTTGCGCTGGGGGACCACCTGATGCGGCCATTCCCGATGAGGACCCTCACCCCGGAACAGAGGGTTTTTAATTACCGGCTGGCCAGAGCCCGAAGAGTGGTGGAGAACACATTTGGAATCCTGGCCAGCCGGTTCCGCTTATTTATGACACCCATCCATATGGCGGAGTATAAACTGAACCATATAATACTTGCCTGCTGTGTTCTCCATAATTTTCTACGAAAACATTCAGCCAACTATGCTGGCTCAGTTGGGCCTGAGGCCGGAATCCCAAATACATCAACAATGACGGCACTTGAAAGCGGCCGTCCTGGCTTGCCCTCCCTGAATGCCCGTGATGTCCGGTTACGATACCTGGAGTTCTTTGCGGGTAGGGGGGCTATCAATATGCCAGACAATATGTGACACCTTTTTCAAATAAAAAACAACCAAAAGAAATTCTTGGTGGACATTTACTGCTTGTGTTTGTTTTAGCTGACCCTGACAGAAATGTGTTGAGTGCAGAAAATGTCGTGATTGGGTAACCTTATAAAAAACAGTGTTGGCTGGTACTTCCTAAATGCAAAAACACATTTCACTACAAGTGCACTTGCAACTGCACTGAACCTGCACTTGTAGTGCAAAGAGGATTTGCCCTTAGGAAATAACCCCCATTTGTGCATAAAACAACAATTACATCACCCCAAAAGTGTTGTAGTTTTGAGATAATAATCCACACATTCTTGAGTAAGGCACTTTTTTATACCTGCACAATCACATGCGCATTTACCAAAGGTTTTTAAAACAAACCAACATGTTTGTTGTATAACAATGTTTGCAGTAGCATTATGAAAAATCAAAATATCCATTTCAGATAAAACAGGCCTGTGTAAAACCAACAAGAAAGCCAAAAAACTTGAACTTACAAAGTTCACATTAGGTAAAACCTGAAGGCTATATCAGACATCAGTATTTAGGAACTGGGTTTGATATAGCGTTCAGATGGGGGGAAATCACCCCTGGAAAAGCCAAATTTGGAAGATGCACACCAATTTACAAATGTCCACATGTGCTATCTGCCATCATGGGGGATCAAGGGACGTGTTTGGGGGGAGCAAGCACTTCCTCAACGCTACTTTATAATTGAGGAAGGGGTTGCCCCCCCAAAACGCGTCCATTGATCTCCCGTGATGGCAGATAGCACATGTTGGCACACTGTGTGCATCCTCCAAATTTGGCTTTTCTAAACATTGAAAAAAGTTTGGTACGATAAAACAGGTAATTTTGTGGGGTTTAAATTCGCCCCAAAACATCAATGATGTTATTATTTTTTTTAATAACATCACTGATTTGTTGATGTATGTTTTGCAATTGGAGATTACACCCCATGATCTCCCCGATCAGTATCTGGGCACTTTCAGATGTAAAGCGTTCTGGATCCCTCACATCACGATCACCTAAAAAGAGATAAAGAACAAAAAAAAAGGTCTCAAAAATCTGCCACCAGCCATCTCTTTTACCTGAGTCTGTGGTCGCAGACACTCACCTGTTGTGGTGCCAATCTCCACCACATCTTCTTCTTCCTCCTGCTCAGCTTCTTGGGTTGGTATTTCCCTCTCTTCCAGAGAGGGGGGGTCTCTGGTCTCCTGGGATGAGGGGTGTCCGAGTCTTTTCTCCCCTATGTAAAACAAAAATTGTATACTTAGCATACAGATATTTGATGGCAGAACTATAGAAATAGGAAACATTGCTTGGAAGTGGGGTACAATTGTCTATTTTAGCCGAGTTCCAAGATGTATATTTTTTATTGCCCTTTGTCAAGCTGCAATACTTTACCTGTTTGGTACAAGCTTCACAGATGGAGACCCCCCTATAGTATACACTGGAGCACCTGTGTGGCCCCCTAATAAAAATGGTGTTCTTGTGTCCCACACTAGTGCTCCAGTGTCCAGATGTGAAAACAGCTGCTCAGTGTCCTCTCCTTACACATAATCTAGTTTGCATTTCATTCTAGTAACAAACCCATCTACACAAACAAATATTTGGCATCCAAGTAGGCCCCCAAAAATGTGTGAAAATGCATATGGCCTAAACAATGGTGTTCTAGAGGCCGAAAGAAAAATGTTTGATACGAACGAATAATGTGCCCATGAACATTAAAGTTGACCTTTGGAAACGTTACAACTAATCAAAGCATATGGAGCAGAACGAACGTAATAAAGACAGAAAGAATAGGAACACAGCACAACTACTTACTTTTTTGCAGCACTCTCCGGATCTTTCGGTACTGCTCTGGCTCTCTCAACTTCAGGTCCGACCACCGCTTCCTGAGCTGATCTTTAGACCTTCGTACCCCGAAATTCCGCTCTAGACTCCTGACCACTTTCGCCATGATTTTGGCCTTTCGGATATTGGGGTTGGGGTAAGGCCCATATTTTCCGTCATAGTCGGACTTCCTCATGATGTCGACCATCTCCAACATCTCCCCAAACGACATATTTGTGGCCTTAAAACGTCTCCTTCTGGATCGGGACGTGCCTGGATCCGCCCTTTCCTCCTCCTCCTCCTCCTCGTTGCTACAATTAGCCCGCACCTGCTGTATGTCCGCCATCATGCTCTTCCCCCACTGCGCCGAACGAAAAGGGGCGGGGAATACACTAGAAAGAACGTCAGGGGCGGGCGGAGTTACACGCATGCGCAGTGTATATAAAGCGTAACACGCGTGCGTATTATGTTTGATCTGTGAGCGGAGGAAGGAGCATTGAACGCGGCGATCGTAAGAACGAAGGTAAGAGACAAACTTGGGCCTATACTGCTTCTATAGATTGAGGCCTATATTGTAACAAGATTAGGAGAGTTTGGTGTGACATTAGGCTTTGTCTTGTGTTGTGTCTTGCAGTGAACATGGATATGGTACTGAAAGATCAGGACTTCATTTCAGTCTTCATAGAGATGCTAAGGGAGCTGCCCTGTCTGTGGGAGATTAAACACCCCCATTACAAGAACCAAGCAAAGAGGAAGGCAGCACTGGAGCAACTGTGTGAAATTGTGAAGCAGGTGATCCCCATGGCAGACATCACTTTTTTAAAGATTTTCATTGGTGGCCTGAGGAGCACATATCTGAGGGAGCGCAAGAAAGTCCTGGATTCACAGAGATCCGGAGCAGCAGATGACATCTATGTCCCCAGGATGTTGTACTACGACAGGCTGCACTTTCTGGCAGGCCAGACTGAACCCAGGTCATCACTCTCCAGTCTTCCTTCCACGCTTCCTTCCCCCCCGGCTGAGGCTTCTGACGCCCAACCTGGGCCTTCCAGGCCACATGTGGAGGAGCCCAGATTGAGCCAGGTATAGCATTCCTCTAAATATTTCTGCTTGTCCAATCAATGATGTTAACTAGATGTTAGTTGGGAGTACTAATTTATGATTGTGATTGATGATGCAAAAACTAAAACCATGTCCCTTTTTCATACACAGGGAAGTCTCAGCCAGGAGGTGGTCGGGCCGAGCTGGCTGGCTGATCTGCAGGTCCCTCCACCCCCCCTGGAAACAGAAAGTGGCAGTAGGAGGAGTACCCTAGAGGAGGCTGCTATCAGATTTTTTTGTAGGGCTACAGAGGTCCTGGGAGCACCCCACACCAGGCAGGAGAACATTGCTGCATTCATAGCCTATAAAATGCAGAGGATGGAGGAGGGCCAAAAAGCCATGTGTGAGGCCCTCATATCAGAGGCTCTGGCGAAAGGTATGAGGGGCCAAATTACACCTCAAACACACCTTCGCAATGGTCCTCCTCCTCCTCCTGCAGGTCCTACTCCTCCTCCAGGTCCTACTCCTCCTCCTGCCACATCTCCAACTGCACAGCCACAGCCCGGAAGGAAGTGTGAAAGGAAGACCAGACAGTGAGGACCCTGGATCCAGTCTGGTCGGCCAAAAGATGCAGCCTCTTGTGGTACCACAGCCTGGGGACACTGATGTCATCTGCTGCTATCCGGATCTCTGTGAATCCCGGACCAGACTGCCCTCCCTTACATATGGACTCCTCAGGCCACCAATTTTGAGGTTTAATAATTGATGTCTGCCGTGGGGGTCCCAGGCTTCACTAATTTCTCCTGTTGATCCAGTGTTGCCTTCCTCTTTGTTTGGTTCTGAGCCCTTAATAAAGGATTTTTGTTTTGAATTATACTCTCCTATGTGTTTTACTTCAAAAATGATGGTTTGTTTGTGAGGATTCAGGTACATTTCTAATATACAATGTGAAATGAACAAGGGACACCAACAACAAAAAATCTCATGGAGATTAAATAATAAAAGATATCAATGGTGTTGGGGTAACTTGCCACACAAAACACACACAAAAATATTCTGGAGTAAAAATAAAAATAACATTGAACAAAGATCAGCCTTGGAAAAAATCCAAACATTAAAGAAAAAAAAAGGCTTAAAAACAAAAAAAAAAAACATAAAAAATATAAAACTGTCAGATGTGACAACTAATAACAATATATTGAGGGAATCCCACTAAAAAAACACAAATAAAACTTTGTGAGAAGTGTGTGTGAATATGAGCAGCAAAACTACTTAATTCTTGTCACATTATAAAGAAGAAGAGAGTGCGCTGTATTAAACCATTTTTTACATTGCAGCGTGACGAAAGTGCTGTATCCATTGCGAACGCTAAGTTTACCAGAACGAGCTGTCCCGTGTCGGAATTTCTTCTGAGCATGCGTGGCACTTTGTGCGTCGGAACAGGGCACACACGGTCGGAATTGACGCGATCGGATTTTGTTGTCGGAAAATTTTATCTCCTGCTGTCCAACTTTGTGTGTCGGAAAATCCGATGGAAAATGTCCGATGGCGCCCACACACGGTCGGAATTTCCGACAACACGCTCCGATCGGACAATGTCCATCGGAAAATCCGACCGTGTGTACGGGGCATAATTCTCAAATGTCTTCAGCTCTTCTAGCATGCATTAAATCAAGTCCACATATACTGTGTATACCATATATATATTACATCAAGCATACCTCCCAACATTTTGAGATGGGAATGAGGGACACCTACTTGCAAATGTATGTAGGCATAGGACACACCCCCTGACACACCCCCTTAAAGGAGAATTAACCCAAAAAAAGGTTAATTAAATCAACAAGGACTTTTTTTACCACTACTATTCCTTTATAATGGCTTTTAACATTTACAAATGCAGCAATTTCGGATTTAGATGAAAGGTTTAGCACTCTGAAACACTTTATAAAAGATAAAAAGTGCATTTTATATACAACTATATGAATCAGACCAAAATGAGGGACAAATGAGGGGGAAAGAGGGACAGAGGGACATTGCTCCAAATCAGGGACAGTCCATCGAAATCAGGGATAGTTGGGAGCTATGCATCAAGTCCACCTTGTACCCAGTTACTGTTCTGTATAGATAGTATAGATAGGGTTTAACCCTTTTAGAAATATACTTTTTACAATCCTTTCTCTTCAGTTTGTTCTCTTTCCCATAGTATTCTCTTTACTGAAATAAATGTGCAATAACTAGGTGCTCTCTAAGGCCAACTATTCTTTGTTCGAGTGTGAGCAGCTCAATGAAAACATAGATATGTATTGTGAAAAGATTTACTGTCCCCTGCAGAAATGATTATAGCCCAGTCCTAAATGAACAGACTCTCTCCCTGTGAATAATTTTAGCTCTGTAAATACTATGTAAACCTGGTAATTGTGTTCAGTTTTGGGAATTGGCTCATTGCACCATGCTGTGCAAGCACCTTATCAAAAAGTGCATAAATCATTCAAACAATTAGATCGAAACACAAACAACCAAAGTAGGTTGACAACTATTTGCATAAGACTTACAGCTTATTTTTTTTAGCCAGGCTGATGCCCATCCATGGTGGATGTTAACATGCTGATATCCAGTACAAAATGTATTTTGAAGAGTACAGGCAGGAGCAAGCTAAAGGTGGCCAAGCACAGCCTTTATATATGGACTGTAACAATCAGACCATCTAGGGCCTAGTGATGGAAAATATGGGCAATTTAGGTAGCAGGAAGCACTGGTTACTACACTCAAAGGTTTTCTAGCATGTCTTTGTGAGATAGTTCATTTTGTTTCACAGAAGCATTTACCCTACATGTACCAATCCCATTTTTAGTTTATAAGATCTAGGCGATTTCAAGGGTTATGTCATTTTTGACATTTACACAAAACCCCCTATGCACTTCTGCATACCAAGTACCTTACAATCCACTCTTCAGAGTTGAAAAAAGTGCTCCTTGGTGATTCTATACCTGTAGGTTGTTCACGGCCTGTCCACAAAAACTAAGAGTAGGCGACCCCTACCCACCATCCTGCCTAACTGGCAGGACATTACAAGCATGTTCCCAATGCTGAAGACTGAGCACACCGGTCTTGTTCAACCTACCTCATCTCAGCCACTGTGGCTACAAAGGGCGAGATTGTGCACAATGCATAAACAGTTTTAAAATAAGCTTGTTATATTGGTGTTGGGAGCACACGTTTAACATCCTGCCGAGGAGGGGGGCACCTACCCTGAGTTTTTATGGGCAGGCCATGTGGGGCCTACAGGTATGGAGTGACAATGGAGCATTTAAAAGCCAAAGAGTAGATTGTAATGTGCTTGGGATGCAGCAATGAATGTGGGTTTTTGTAGAAAATGTCCCTAAAGGTGCACTAACCCTTTAGGCTGGGTTCACACTATTGTGAATTGGATGTGGGTTTCCCCTCATCCAATTCACATGTCACCCATATTTAGCTTGCTTATCACATATCATAAGATGATCTGCACTTCCAAGTCTTCTATTTATCAATTTAAAAGCAATATATTGGCTACCATTGCAGTGAATTTATATTTGCATAATGGTAGCTTCAATGTTCCCCCAGCAGCTGCTGCTGATTGAGCACTGCCTGGCAGGCTGAAATAAATTTGATGGGATACTTACATATCCAGATGCTGACATCATCATGCCGAGCATGAAAATGCAGCATGTAGCAACATGGAATAATGAGAGTGACTTATCTGTGCACCACTTTCATAACTTTTGGGCTGCAGAGTTGTCATGTAAAGGAACAGTGGCGGCCCGTCCATTAGGGGTGCACGGACGCCTCCCCTATCCATGCATCCGGCCCCCTAATCTATATGCAGTGCGTCGGATGCATGGATTCCAATGGAGGAGGGGTGTTTTTTTTGGAAGCACGTGATTAGAGCCAGAGGTTCTAATAGGCTTCAAAAAAGGGTGGGCTCGGAGCACAGAGCACTGCGCCCTAAGCCCACCCAGTTGTGTGACAATAGCGAATGAATATTCGCTATATATTCGCTATTGTCACACTGAGCTTCCTCCCGGCCAATCAGGACCCGTCACTCGATTGGTTGAAATGACAGGCGATCCTTTTGGATGCTTAGAAGGAGGAGGGAGGAGACGCACAGCGGAAGCTGTCGTAATGCAGAGGAGGAGGAGATGTGATGGAAGCCACCACCTGCCACCAGTCGCCCGTAGCAGCACCCATAGTACTGTTTTCATCTCAAATGTAAGAGGTGAGTGAGCTACCCACAGGCAACAATAATGCACACTTGAACACATGCTAAATGTATGTTAATAGTTTTTTTTTTTCAATGTATTCTATCAATGAATACAAAGCTTCCTGTGATTGGTTAAGTCAGAAGTGACATCATCCGCCCACCTCTGATTTGGCAAATCAGAGGAAGCTTTGTATTCATTGCTAGAATACATTGCTTGCTCTGAGTGGCTGAGTGCCGCTGCAGTACACTTTTGTGTGTTTCGGGTATGAGATAGGAAGTCTCAGCTCGCACTCAGAACACAGTGTGGTATGCTGTCTGTAGCCGTAGCTACATACAGTTTATACTACGCATCCAACAGCCTCACAGGTTAGTGAGTATAAAGTGTGTGGGGAAATTGAGAAAAGGCACTAATAAACACAAAAAACAAAAATGCAATATATTGCAGTTAACCAATCATTGGATGTGGTGGCTGAATTAGTTTTATTTTTTAGGCTCCCCCCCCCCCCCTCTGTTCACCTGGTGATCTGGCCAGTAACCTTCAGCATTAAAGTGCACCCACTAGGGATGAAGGAGCACAGGGGGCACATTTGGATAGCAGCATTGTTAATCTGGGGGAGGGTAAGGCCCCTTTCACACATACAGTCCATTTGACTGTTTTTCATCCATCCTATGGATAAACGGATGACAAACGATAATCAACTATTTTCATCCGCTTCTGTAAACATCCTTTTTTTTTTTAAGTCCTAATTTTCACCTGTTCAAAAAATGGATAGGATGAAAAATGGATGTAAACGGATGAACGGTCCGTTTTTGCATGAAAAAATTACTCCATAACTCAAGTGGTTAAGCACTCTAGCTGGCAAAAAAAAAAAATGGATGAAAACTTCATCTGTTTTTTCTTTGAAAAAAAGGACTGAACTGATCAAACAAACAGCAGATTTAAATACACTAACAAACTGAATCCAAACTCCAGCTACCACTTCATAAGCAGTTGCAGTAACAATTTTTCTTTCTGAATATAGATTTTACATAAACAAATAAATCATTGTAAGCACCCCTGTCAAGGCTGAACGGTTTGTCTCTTTTGAAAAACAACAGACTTATTAGCCTCCCAATGAAAATGGAATAAAAAGCTTAAAAAACAAATGTAGCCATCACATCTAAGAATTGGTAAGTTGCAATATAATTACTTTTTGCTTTTGCGTTTAATACCGTTTTAATGTCTGTTATAAAACACATCAACAAAATAAATATAGCAGGACAAAACAAGCACACCAAAAATTACCTCTTTTTGTAATGTAGTGACCCCATAGTGATCCCATTTTTCAGAAAAAAAAAATATGATGGAATTGATGTGATTGCAACATGGAGCTTGGTAATAGTGCACTAGATACAGTGAATCATTAATGTAGAAGTCATATTTAGAAGGTGGAGGAGGCGCGAGGGTTATGTACAGGTCATATGTAGTGGGAGGATGGAGATGAAGAGTTTATAGTGCAGGATTAGGGAGGTGAAGGAGTTAAAATACAGGTCATAGCTTAGAGATGAGATGTAAAGGAGAGGAGGGGATGAAAGGGTTAAAAAAATGATCCCACCATCAATTACAGCCCCACACTATGAATCTGCTGATTCTACTGATCCCCTTAATTTACAAATCATCAGTTCCTCACCTTCCCTCATTGTGACAGGATGAGGAGGACGCCCAGATGTAAACACAGGGAGTGTTTTCATTTATGATTGCTGTGACTGGTCATCACTTTGATCACAAGTTAGAGAACCGTTTCAATCAGGGCTTTTTTTTTCTCAGAGAATAGGTACAAGAACTCAACCATGTCCAACACTTCTCCTTGACAGAGGGGAGGGATAGCGCATTGCCACCAATGGTGGATGTAGTACCATTGCACTGAGTGGGAGGATCAGAAAAGGATTCAGGACTGTGTTTTTTACAGAGTGCAGGGTTCAGGAATGCACTACATACAGAGTGCAGGGTTCAGGAATGCACTACATACAGAGTGCAGGGTTCAGGAATGCACTACATACAGAGTGCAGGGTTCAGGAATGCACTACATAAAGAGTGAAGGGTTCAGGAGTGTGCTGCATGCAGAATGCAGGATTCAAAAGTGTGCTATGTACAGAGTGTAGAGTTCAGGAGTGCACTACATACAGAATGCAAGCCTCAGGAGTGCTTTACATACAGAGTGCAGGGTTCAGAAGAGCGCTATGCGCAGAGTGCAGAGTTGGGGAATGCTCACGGTACACCATGCGGAGTTCAGGACTGTGCTACAGGGTTCACAAGTGTGCTTTGTACAGAATGCAGGATTCAGTCGTGTGCAGGGTTCAGGAGTGTACAAGAGTATGCTACGTGCAGAGTTCAAAAGTGTGCTACATACAGAGTGCAGGGTTCAGGACTGTGCTATGTACAAAGTGCAGGGTTCACAGGTTCATTGCATATAGAGTGCAGAGCTAAGGAGCCCACTATGTACAGAGTGCATGGTTTAGGAGTGTACTACACACAGAATACAAGGTTCAGGAGTGTGCAGTGTACAGTGTGCACATTCAGGAGTGTGCAGTGTACAAAGTGCAAAGTTCAGGCGTGTGCTACATATAGAGTGCAGAGTTTAGTAATGTGCAGTGTACAGAGTGCAAGTTCAGGAGTGTGTGGTGCGCAGAGTTAAGTGCGTGCTATGTGCAGAAGACAGAGTTCAGAACTGCATATCTCACTGGCCACTTTAAACCAATAATGACTCTCACTTTCCCCCCAAATCATCTCCCACCCAATACCCCATCCCTGACAACCCCATTGAGCACAAGTCCTCCCATCACCTACCTGTACAAATGTCATGATAAAGCGTTTTATCCCCCCCCCCCCATATCTCCCCTCCCATCACAGATCTCAGATACAACGTGGCGTGATGTGGGGTGGAAGATGTTCTTCCTCACGGGCTCCTGCTTGTGGTCTGTCATAAGCGCCAAGGAGGAGCCTAGGTGAAATTTTGCTGAATCTGGTAAACTAGTGTGACAGACAGCAGACGGCAGCAAGTGATGCGGGTACCCAGTGCTAGCGATGCCATTGGTGGCCCCTGACATTACACCGACTTCTATTGAGGGAGAGTTCAATGCAGCTGCCCAGAGAGTTGTGCTGTCACTTCTAAATTCAGAAGCTAGGCTTCTGTGTTTAGAAGTGACAGTAAAAAAGTGGAAAGCCCAGGGCTAGCACAGGAAGTAGCGAAACTCCGTTCTGCCACATTCCAGGTGAAAGAGTCCTGGTTTCAAGTATTTCAAAACGAAACTTCAGAAATGCACTGCCCCCACTCTGTAGTTTCTAAACATCTGTCAGCAGTGAAGTGGTTAACAGGCCAAGGTGTGTAGTAAAAATGACAGCTACAGGGCTGCTACAAGCTATTTAACATTGACAGTGGTGCTTACAGTGGTTAGGTTTTTTTTTAATTCAGTTAAAGCCTTTATTACAAAACAAAAAGGTTTCTGTAACTGCTTTAAAGTTGTAGACTTTGTAGACTCTGACAAAAAATATGAACAAAGTATAACCCTCTATAGTGTGTATTTGTCAAAATCCAGAACTTTAAGTGTAGTTTCTCTCTGCTGCCTCTTTCCTCTGCTATCTGCATGTGTCACTTCTGACAAGTTTTCCTGACACCAAGTAGTAAAAGGTTACGGGGGATGGAACTTCAGCACACAGCCTGTGATTGAAAGCCTCCGCTCTGTTCCTGTGGTGTTTAAGTGGGTGTGTCCCTTCCCTCCTGTCAGCTCTCACTGAGCTCTGCAGAGTGAATCTTCAGCTCCACGTCCTTGATTTCTGATAGCTTAGATAAGCTGTATAAATTCTAGACTTTGAATGGCTGTAGAGGAGAGGGAGGCAGATACACAGGTACGATACACAGGTACAACTTATATATGAGGATTTCTTTAATCTCTGTGTATCATCTGAGGCTAGTCACTTTACTGGGTGTATTTGAGGGTTTCTACACTACCCTCACCACAGGCTGACAATGCTGCTGGAATTTTGCCAATGGGAACGCCTGTTCCAGTGACAACTAAGAGGAAAAAAGAGGAAAAGTAAAAACTCCACAATAGGACACAGATGGTAAAAAAAAATATTTACAGAGGTATTAACCCTTGTCTATCCAAAACTGGCTTTCTTTACACAGCTTTGGGCTCTTGCTGAATAGAATGTGTAATGCCGCATACACACAATCGGAATTTCGGCCCACAAAACACAGATTAGAGTTTCTACGTCGGAAAATGCAACCGTGTGTATTCTCCATCGGTCTTTTGCTGGTGTAATTCCAGCGATCTGTGCATGGATTGCTTTTCAGAGGCATTTGACAGGCGGTAAAGAGGCATTATGTTGCCTCCTCACCACCTGTTTTAAGCCCGTAAATGCAGCATCACTATACCGCAACTGTGCAATGCACACAGTTGTGGGGTAGTTGCAGTGCAGCCCCATTCAGCCTGGGTATACCTCCAGCTGCAGCCACAGCATTTGTACACCCCCAGCTGCTCCCTCTGAAGCTAAAGGGGGAGAAGTTGGGGGTGGTAAAAACAGCTTAACCACCTCAAGATTCATACCAAACACAGTGCCTGGCATTGGCGGGGATCCAAGTAGAATCCCCACACCAGTGTGAAACCGGCTCACAAGGTGTGAATCTCGCCGATAAAAGCGGCAAGATTGACACAATATCAGACAACAATACAGAAGTTGACCAAAGGGTGGTGGTAAAGAGCTGAAAAACCTTGTGATTTGGTGAAAGTTGGCTGGAAAAGTCCTGCCGTCTGTATGCAATAAAAACTTATGGCCAACGCCCTTTGTACAAAAATCCACAGGAAAGTTTGTACAAAGTCCTATCGTGTGTATGGGGCTTTAGACCAAATTTTAATGGTTCAAAGAATGTCAGGCAAAATGGTCGGCCCTCGCGCATGTTCACTTCAACAAATCTGGCCTTCTTTGAAAAAAGTTTGGACACCCCTGCTCTAGTGACTACTACCTTACAAAGAGATCAAAAAATCATTAATAAGTAGACCATATTGACCATTTACTAAGGAATATGTGCATGGTATCCATAACTGTATGGTGTATCCTACCCATTATTTTGATCGTCTCCATACGTTGTAATACATGAGACTATGGGACTGAGGGGGATCTCCTATTTAGGGCTATAGCCCAGTGAATAACACTGAACAAAGTATGAACTAACTTTTGGTAGGGGGGGGGAGACATTCCAAATATAGACACATAGGGTAAGTAAAACTAATAGGTAACCCAGTAATTTGGGCTACAGTGGCTGCGAGGCCCGTTGTAGTACCTTCTAGTATAAAGTTTGACTAGAGCTTCCTTCACTTCGATCGTGCTCTTGTGCATGTTAAACAACATATCCAGCCAATCTTCAGCCGAATAGTCTTGACCTGTTTCTGCCTCCCATTGCAACATAGCTGTAGATTTGGCAGGGAGACCATATTCATTGATCTGTTTATATATCAATGAGATATGCCTCGATCCCTAGAGGTTTTATTGCACATCCGATCAAACACTATGGCTGAGCTTCCAGATCTCAAACTATAGGTTTCAGAAAAAAAATGTTGGAGATATTTCAAAATTGTGAATGAGGTTGGTTGGATTTGTGTTGCAGGGTGGAAAATTAGCTAAAAGAGGAACCATGTAGAAAGGAATAAGTCACTAAACCTTGATCAATCCATCGAGAAAAAGCGCCTGGTGTAATAAATGCAAGGGAGAAGTTCAGGTCTCCTAGATAGGTAGCTAACAGGGGAGAAGACGAAATCAGGCCAAATTTACTTCTATACAATGACCAAAGATGGTACGATTGACTGACCACAACATTCCTTGAGGTAAATCCTGAAAGGAAATAGATCTAGACCACAAAAGGCCCGGGAAGTAATAGGGAGCTATTGAGATACCTTCAAACCAAAGCCACAGTATCTGACCGGACAGTGGGCCAGCTGGACCAATCTAGCTGCTAAAAAGTATTTTCATAGGTTAGATAAGCCAAAGCCCCCTTTGATTGAGACCTATATGTAGCACCCTGGGGTTTAATCAGGAAGCTCCTCGCTAAGTCCTTTGTTAGGAGTAGCTACTGTAGTTAATTCTAGGGATCCTTTAATTTCTCCCTAAGTTTGGCCTGGTTGTAATTTTCTCTTCTACCACTAGGTGGCCGGGCACTTGGAGGTATTAGATTGAGAAGGACAACTCAAGGTCAGGTTATGGGTATATGGGGTATCTCAGCCAATGGGCAGGGATTTTGTTGAATCCCTTGGCATAAGGCAGAGCCTATATATTCAGGGAAGGTCAAGTGATCCAGGTTCTTGTGTGCTACTCGGACCGCTGTCTGGGTGGACGTGTGTCATTTGCCCCGAGTTGCTAGGCCGGAGATTGGCCTATCCCGGGGGCATCAGGCTTCCAGGCTGTGTGAGGGCCTACCCTGCAGTAAGAGGGCAGCGCAGGGTTGGGACTGCAGCTTGCAGTTCAACCAGAAGTGACGGTTCTGCCGGCCGGAGAACCTGTCAGTGGTCGGAGGTAGAAGGGAAGTTGTTGACACGAAGGGACCAATCTCCTTTACCAGGGACCACAGTGAGTAACTGAAGCAGGGACCGGAGCAGTATTCTCACTGAACGGGCACGGTGGAGAATCGGAAAACTTCAGGCGGTGATCAAGTCAGGGACCCAACCAGCGGAGGTGACACTTGCAGGGCAGCCTTGTGTGCCAAGCTAGGGGCCGAGCCGGTCAGCTGGGGTGAAGCTTGAAGGTATCCGAAGTGCCAAGCTAGGGACCCAGCAGGGAAGCGTGGGTGACGCTTGAGGGAGATACCCCTGAAAAAGCCTTGAGGAGCTCACGGGATTTAAAGTAGTGAATCAGAGGATCCAGTGAGAGACTAGGAGCTCAAGGGGGCTGAAGAACTACAAGGAGAAGTTGTAGTACAGCTGAGAGAACTGTTACTTTGAGTTAGGAACTGTTTAAGTACTGTTACCATAGCAGACAGCAATCCTGCACGTGCAGAAGTGGCACCTTGCTGGGGCCTTTCTCTTTATGGCTGTCCTCTTGTTGAAATCTCGGAGTCTGCCAATTGAAATTGCAACTACAGTATCTCACAAAAGTGAGTACACCACTCACATTTTTCTAAATATTTTATTATATCTTTTCATGTCACAACACTGAAGAAATTATACTTTGCTACAATGTAAATTAGTGAGTGTACTGCTTGTATAACAGTGTAAATTTGCTGTCCCCTCAAAATAACTCAACACACAGCCATTAATGTCTAAGCCGCTGGCAACAAAAGTGACTACACCCCTACGTGAAAATGTCCAAATTGGGCCCAAAGAGTCAATATTTTGTGTGGCCACCATTATTTTCCATCACTGCCTCAACCCTCTTGGGCATGGAGTTCACCAGAGCTTCATAGGTTGCCACTGGAGTCCTCTTCCACTCCTCCATGACCACATCATGGAGCTGGTGGATGTTAGAGACCTTGCGCTCCACCACCTTCCATTTGAGGATGCCCCAGAGATGCTCTATAGGGTTTAGGTCTGGAGACATGCTTGGCCAGTTGATCTTCTTTACCCTCAGCTTCTTTAGCAAGGCAGTGGTCGTCTTGGAGGTGTGTTTGGGGTCGTTATGTGGGAATACTGCCCTGGGGCCCAGTCTCCGAAGGGAGGGGATCATGCTCTGCTTCAGTATGTCACAGTACATGTTTGCAATCATGGTTCCCTTAATAAACTGTAGCTCCCCAGTGCCTGCAGCAGTCATGCAGCCCCAGACCATGACACTCCCACCACCATGCTTGAGTGTGGGCAAGACACACTTGTCTTTGTACTCCTCACCTGGTTGCCACCACACACGCGTGACACCATCTGAACCAAATAAGTTTATCTTCGTCTCATCAGACCACAGGACATGGTTCCAGTAATCCCTGTCCTTAATCTGCTTGTCTTCAGCAAACTGTTTATGGGCTTTCTTATGCATCATCTTTAGAGGAGGCTTCCTTCTGGGATGACAGTCATGCAGACCAATTTGATGCAGTGTGTGGAGTATGATCTGAGCACTGACAGGCTGATTCCCCACCCCTTTGACCCCTGTAGCAATGCTGGCAGCACTCATTCGTCTATTTCCCAAAGACAACCTCTGGATATGACGCTTAGCACATGCACTCAGCTTCTTTGGTCTACCATGACGAGGCCTGTTCTAAGCGGAACCTGTCCTGTTAAACTGCTGTATGGTCTTGGCCACCATGCTGCAGCTCAGTTTCAGGGTCTTCTTATAGCCTAGGCCATCTTTATGTAGATCAACAATTCTTTTTTTGGATCCTCAGAGAGTTCTTTGCCATGAGGTACCATGTTGAACTTCCAGTGACCAGTATGAGAGAGTGAGAGCGATAACACCAAATTTAACACACCTGCTCCCCATTTATACCTGAGACCTTGTAACACAAATGAGTCACATGACTCCGGGGAGGGAAAATGGCTAATTGGGCCCAATTTGGACATTTTAACTTAGGTGTGTACTCACTTTTGTTGCAAGCGGTTTAGACATTAATTGCTGTGTGTTGAGTTATTTTGAGGGGACAGCAAATTTACACTGTTTTACAAGCTGTACACTCACTACTTTACATTGTAGCAGAGTGTCATTTCTTCAGTGTTGTCACATGAAAAGATATAAAATATTTATAAAAATGTGAGGGGTGTACTGACTTTTGTGAGATACTGTACATTAGGGTGTCCTGGCCCTAACCCTCTTTCCCTTGCAAAATATAAAAAGGACTGTCAAAGAAATAAAACCTCTTTTGCTTCCAAGAAGTGTCTGGCGCCCAATGACTTTTATCACCTTTGCACCCACCATGCCCCATAACCCACCACATATTGAAGGATGTCAGTTATCTTTGGCCCTGAAGGTTATCATTAGACTGGAAGAGGTAAGAGGTTCTGCTACATATACACAAGTTGTTTACCTAGGTTATAACGATTTCACGTACTGGACATGAAAAGCTGTAGCTAGTGGCCATGTTATGTGAGAACCTTAGGGCAGCCATGACAGCTTGGCTATCTGTAATATTACAGAACAATCTGAACTCCCTCCCTCCTCCCTTGTGTTAGGAATTCATAGTTTTAGACTTCAAAGGAACGGTTATCTCAACAGAGAAAGCAGAACCAGGCTAGGTCAGTAAAAACAGCACATGTTGGCCCGGCAGGATGTTCAGGCCATCGTAAAACTGTCACCCTCTCAATTCAGAGAACCAGCATATACCGGTCGTAAATACCTGAATGCACATAAAACTTAAACAGTGGAATAAGTATGACATTTCAGCATGTTTCATAACTTCCAAAGTAATAATAGCACAGCCATAATATGGACATATTTAGTTTCTTCAGATAATTTGTAACATTTCAAGTCCAGATACCCCTATGTCAGGTCATATGGGACACCATTTGTATCCCTTATTCCTCCTACGTAAACTAGACATTAGAGACATGGCATGTTTATATTCGTTTTGAAGGAAATCTCACGCTGAACAATAATATGGCTATTTGCAGTCTATAAACAGTAGGGATGCAGAGATATGAATATGTATCACAAAGTGTACCTGGGACATGGTCATGAGTGTAGACACCTCCCAGCAACCAACGCCTAAACATGATGACCAAACGATTGGTCTCTGGTCGCTGTCAACACCCCCTTTGATTTGACAGAAAAGAGGAGAAGCCAAGACAATGGTCAGTTCTCCTTTTACCATCCAAGCAGGAACATCTGCCAAGTTTGAGAACCGATTACCCAGCTCATAGATCGAACTCTGATCAACCCTCGGACATTAATAGCAAGTATTCTTCCTCCCCAATTCTACCTTATTTCTTTGTGGCTGTATATTGTCTTTATCTTTTTGAAACATCTTTTTTTTGTAAATGTTTTATTTGCACCAACTTTTGCACCAACCTTTTCATAATAAACCCTTGTGTTGAAAAGTGTTAACCTTGTCTCTAAGATCCCTTTCACACTGGGGCGCTTTGCAGGCGATACAGTGCTAAAAATAGCGCCTGAAAAGCGCCCTGAAAGAGCCGCTGCTGTCTCTCTAATATGAAAGCCCCGAGGGCTTTTACACTGGAGTGGTGCACTGGCAGGACACTAAAAAAAGTTCTGCTAGCAGCATCTTTGGAGAGGTGAAGGAGCGGTGTATACACCGCTCCTAAACTGCTCCTGCCCATTGAAATCAATGGGGCAGCGCGGATATACTGCCGGCATAGCGCTGCTGCAGCAGCGCTTTGTGGTAGTTTTAACCCTTTCTCGGCCGCTAGGGAGGGGTAAAAGCACCCCGCTAGTGGCCGAATTGCACCGCAAAATTGACAGTAAAGCACCGCTAAAAATACCGCCGACGCACACACTGCCCCAGTGTGAAAGGGGCCTAAAGCTCTTAATGCAAGCTATAAACGAACCCGCCTCTTTAAAGAGTGCTACTGTTTTAGAGTAAGGCCTCTGAGCAGACCTGTCTGTGCTGGCAGTGTGTGTTGCAGATGCTTATTCTGAAATCATAATTGGTATTGCTAAATTGATGGAAGTCCTGACCCTTCCTAAACAAAACGTCAGTGGTGGCAGTTAAAGGGTTAATTGTGTAATTAGCCCCGTGACAATCGCTCTTAGGCTGTTGGCACCTAGATTGTGGTCCTGCAAGCTGGAAAATCTTTGTGCTGGGTGCAGCTGAGAGTGGCATTGTTATGTAAGTGACAGCGTGGTGTGAGGTTGGCCGGTCCTTTGAAGCAAGTTAGTGAGGAGGGCAGGGATCTGACACCCACGTTTGGCACATAGGCGAGGCCTTTTTATCTTTCATACAAATCTGTTAACCTCCATTTGTATTGTTTCTCCCTCGGGCGGGAGACATAGAGAGGGAGAGCTCACACATAAAACAGTAGTTTAGGAAGGATTGACATCTTCACTGCTGTAGGAAAACCCGATCCACAACCACTGTTTAATAGTCAGAAATGCAGAGGGATAGTTTGTCTGGTACATCTGTTGCAGTGAAGAGGCCAAGCGAATTCCAAGATATGACATTGATCCCTCGCAGCAAGTGAAATTGAAATAATCTCGCGGTCAACGAGGGAGGCAATTTAATAAGCATAGCAGTGCATTTATAGAGGTTCACCCCTAAACCCGAAATGTCATAAAATACCTTAACCGTGGACACCAAGTTTGGGAGTGATACCATGGGATTAGTTAAAAATAACAGAGCGTCATCTGCATACACGCTTCACTTAAAATGTCGCTCAACGTTAATGTAGCCACAAATATCAGGATTTAATGCAATAGATGTGTGCCATTGGCAAAGAGCAATGGAGAAAGGGGGCAGCCCTGTCTTGTTCCGCCTCCAAGTGCAAAGTACTCCGAATTGCAACTTGGTAGCAGTACCCTAGTGCCTGGTGGCTATATAGGGCCCGAAAGCCATTCACAAATTCACCCCTGAAGCTAAATTTACCGTATCTCACAAAAGTACACCCTCACATTTTTGTAAATATTTTATTCTATCTTTTCCTGTGACAAGACTGAAGAAATGACACTTTGCTACAATGTAAAGTAGTGAGTGTACCTCTTGTATAACAGTGTAAATTTGCTGTCCCCTCAAAATAACTCAACACACATTCATTAAAGTCTAAACCGCTGGCAACAAAAGTGAGTACACCCCTAAGTAAAAATGTCCAAGTTGGGCCCAAAATGTCAATATTATATGTGGCCACCATTACTTTCCATTACTGCCTTAACCCTCTTAGGCATGGAGTTCACCAGAGCTTCACAGGTTGCCACTGGAGTCCTCTTCCACTCCTCCATGATGACATCACAGAGCTGGTGGATGTTAGAGACCTTGCGCTCCTCCACCTTCCATTTGAGGATGCCCCACAGATGCTGAATAGGGTTTAGGTCTAGAGACATGCTTGGCCAGTCCATCACCTTTACCCTCAGCTTCTTTAGCAAGGCAGTGGTCGTCTTGGAGGTGTGTTTGGGGTCGTTATCATGTTGGAATACTGCCCTTCGGCCCATTCTCTGAAGGAAGGGGATCACGCTCTGCTTCAGTATGTCACAGTACATGTTGGTATTCATGGTTCCCTCAAAGAACTATAGCTCCCCAGTGCTGGTAGCAGTCATGCAGCCCCAGACCATGACACTCCCGCCACCATGCTTTACTGTCTTTTTACTTCCCACTAGGTTGCCGCCAAACACACTTGATACCATCTTAACCAAATAAGTTTATCTTGGTCCTTAGTCTGCTTGTCTTCAGCAAACTGTTTGTGGGTTTTCTTGTTTTCTTGTGCATCCTCCTTCTGGCCTATACTGCCCACTACACTATACTGACCACTATACTGTCCACTACACTACACTGACCACTATACTGTCCACTACACTATACTGCCCTCTACACTGACCGCTATACTGCCCACTACACTATACTGCCCACTACACTGACCGCTATACTGTACACTACACTATACTGCCCACTATACTGCCCACTACACTATACTGTCCACTATACTGACCACTACACTATCCACTATACTGTCCACTATTCTATACTGTCCACTATACTATACTGTCCGCTATACTGTCCACTACACTATACTGTCCACTACACTATACTGTCCACTACACTATACTGACCACTATACTGTCCACTACACTATACTGCCCACTACACTGACCACTATACTGTCCACTACACTATACTGCCCGCTATACTGCCCACTACACTATACTGACCACTATACTGTCCACTACACTATACTGCCCACTACACTGACCGCTATACTGTCCACTACACTACACTGTCCACTACACTGACCACTATACTGTCCACTACATTGCCCACTACACTATACTGTCCACTATACTGTCCACTACACTATACTGTCCACTACACTATACTGACCACTATACTGTCCACTAAACTATACTGCCCACTACACTGACCGCTATACTGCCCCCTCCCCCGGGCCAGCAACACAACTCTCATCACGAGGGAGTCTCACCTTTTCTTCTTTGTTTTCCATCGGTCCAGAGGGGAGCAGGAGGAGGAGACAGCGGCGGCTCACAATCTTGAATCTTTGTATCCCCCGCGCTCTGCCATGTTCAGTCTCCGGCGCCTTGTGATTGGGTTATAGGGTCATGTGCGGCGGCGGGGCTGGCCTTTTAACGATCGCACTTGCTCCTGGAGTCCCGCCTCCGCACATGGCCCCATTTACCCAATCACAGGGTGCCGGAGACTGAACATGTGCAGAGGCGGGACTCCAGGATGTACCGCGATCATGGACAGGCCAGCCGCGCCGCCACACATGACCCCATACGGCCAATCACAGGGCGCCGGAGACTGAACATGGCGGCCAGAGCGTGGGGACACAGGGCAGTGAATTTAGGAGGAGGCAGCCAGCAGTCACACACTGGCGCGGAATTGCGCCCCCCCTAAATGTTGCGCCCGGGGCAACGGCCCCCTCCGCACCCCCCACGCTACGCCACTGGTTGAGCATCATGGGAAATATAGTTCCAAAACATCTGGGGTCACAAGGTTCACCATCACTGGCCTGGGCCATCTTTATGTAGAGCGGCAATTCTTTTTTTCAGATCCTCAGAGAGTTCTTTGCCATGAGGTGCCATGTTGAACTTCCAGTGACCAGTATGAGAGAGTGATCACACCAAATTTAACACACCTGATCCCCATTCACACCTGAGACCTTGTAACACTAATGAGTCACATGACACAGGAGAGGAAAAATGACTAGTTGGGCCCAATTTGGACATTTTCACTTAGGGGTGTACTTAGTTTTGTTGCCTGCGGTTTAGACATTAATGGCTGTGTGTTGAGTTATTTTTAGGAGACAGCAAATTTACACTGTTATACAAGCTGTACACTCACTACTTTACATTGTAGCAAAGTGTCATTTCTTCAGTGTTGTCAGTGATGTAGGTGATGTAGGTTCTTGTATCCACCAGCAGAGAGAAGTTGGGTAGATGCCACACTCCCAATTCTGGAGTCATAATAATGGTCTAGCACAGGGGTCTTCAAACTACAGAACTACAATTCCCATCATGCCTAGTCATTTCTGTGAATGTCAGAGTTTTACAATGCCTCATGGGATGTGTAGTTCTGCAACAGCTGGAGAGCCGTAGTTTGAAGATTCCTGATCACTCTAGCATGTCTTGAAAAAAGGTGGTTTCTCATGTGCCTTGTATAATGCCCAAGAAATATTGTTTGGAAAATACAAGTGGGTCATGGCACATCTACTTTCCAGATTTGGTACTTAAGATGGTCATGCACTATGCAATCTGATTGGCCAATCTCTGTACAACTCGATATTTCGGCAAAATAGGTAATAGGAAGACGCACTTAAACAATTATTTCAAATTATAGGGAATCAATCAGGCTCTTGACCTAAATCTAATTTATTTAAGATCTAACTAATTGCAGTGTATGGTCACCTTTAAAGATGAAGATCTGAAAATATACATTTATTGGGTTTAGAAACACTTCTCTGTTCTTTGTAATGTATTGAAAGATTTGGGTAAAAAAAGAAAAAAAAGAACTTTTCTAGGTTATGTTAGTAGTGATAGGAATGCGATTAGCATCAAAAGGGTTAATTAACTGAGAACACCTACTAATTGCCTAACAAGACACATCCAATGAGATGAAATTAACCATTTGGATTGGGCGTGTGCGCTATTGTCAATGAAAAAAATGCAGTTATCCTAGCGACAGTTGCAGTTTACCTACGCAGGTATTTATTATCGTTATTTGCGCTTCAAAGTGCGCCGATTCACCCGTTCGGTTAATTATTTTTTCAACACACCAATTAATGTATGAACTGGCGCAGCGCATTCATCTTAGTAAATCACCCCCACAGTGTTACATTTTAAATTGCATTGCATGAAGGCAGCCCATTAAAAAGGAATGCACCCCAGCATGTCCAAAATTAGACATGACCATTTTTAATAATGCAGTTTTACAATGGCGTAAAGCAACACAGGTGGCATGGAGGTGGCTTAAAGAGGAAAATGCTAGTTGCCAACTCCTAATCTGCATACTTATTCCAAGTTGGTGAGTCAGAATGTATTAAAGTCTTTGTATCAACAGCTAGGCAATTAGCTTTATTCAACAGAAGGGATCAGCAATGCAGCCCATATGTTTTCCCAGTAAGAGTTTCTTTTAAAACAGGAGTCAGTAACCCTCAACACATTATTCCTTAGCGTTCTTGCAATTTGCTCTGGCACCTGCTGCCATTGGCTGTAATTGATAGACTGTTAGTTACTAAGCCTGCCCCACCCACCTCTCTTACACCAATGAAAATCCACCAGTGGATAAGGACTTCAGCGTGCAGAAGAAACCTTTCTGCATGTAGGCAGGTCCAGCCTACTTTCTCCACTGGAAGTGGTGCTCTTCCACAGTGGCAATGTTGTTGGAGAGGAAGTCATGAGGAACAGGGTTCCTCTATGGTTTCCTAGGTCACTGGAGAAGCTTGCTATTGGATACCGCCTCCTCATGTGACCCCAGCAGCCATCTTGGGTCAGGCAGAGCTGGTGTGCTTCTTGTTACTTGGTAGAGTAGGGACAGGTAACCCGCTTGTTAGGGACAGTACTAGCGGTAAGAGAAAGGTTCCTGACGATTAGGGAAAGCATATGGATGCATCTCTTTTGGACTTCATGCCATTTGGGCACAAGACGACCAGACCACATTCTGCTCTCTTAACAGATGCTGTTAGTCCGGCTGATACCTGCTCCATTCACATTACTGAAAACAATGAGTGCACCCAGTTGGGCAGCCTTCCCACTGTGTGTTTGTTGTGAACTGTTGCTGTACTTCAATACAAGTTCTTCACTGCACCTGACTGGGTGAATTATTATTGCTGCACCACACTGCACCCCACCTACATTCATGTACATCAAAAATGAAATTCTAATATTACGTATTCTTTTCTATACACAGAATATTTACAGCTAACTTTGGAGTCTACCTTAAAGATGAAGGTCATTTCACACATGCCTACATACTAAAACAATCCTGACCTCAACCCGATAGAACACATTTGGGATGAACTAGAGCAGAGACTGCGAGCCAGGCTTTCTCGTCCAACATCAGTGCCTGACCTCACAAATGCGATTCTGGAAGAATGATCAAACACATGCCTACATACTAAAACAATCAATTTTCGCATGTAGGCTGGTGTAAATTCTGTGGCGGTGGAGGGGAGTACAGTGGTAAGGAGTATACAATATAGTGTGGAGAGTGGAGTGGTCAAGAATATGCAACATAACATACTGTAGAGAGTATAGGGGGTCAGGACTATGTAACATACGGTTACTATTTGTCTCCATTTCCTGGGAACAGTCCCTATTTTGAGAGGTCTCTTCCAATGAAATGAATGTCCCTGGTGGCAGTGAATGCATAGTAATCAAAAAGGAAAATCCCTCCTCCATTTTTTTCAATGAAGATTCACTAGGAACACTGTTGGGAAACTTAGGAAGAAATGCCAGTCCTTAGCTTGGGGCTCCAGTAAAATGGAGGATGTTCCCACCACCCTGTCATTGCCGGGGTGATCTAAGCTTGTAACATCAGGAGAATATGCCGGTCTTTGTTTACTGTGGGGACCCCTTTAGGGATGGATCCTTCCTGTACCAAGGTGACTGCGCACCGGTGCACAAATCAAGGTCCATAAAGATATGGATAAACGAGTTTGGGGCGGAGGAACTAGACTGGCCTGACCTCAACCCGATAGAACACCTTTGGAAGGAATTAGAGCGGAGACTGCGAGCCAGGCCAACTCAATATTGAACCCTACGGACTAAGAAAGGGATGCCATTAAAGTTCATGTCGTGTAAAGGAAAGAGTCCCAATACTATTAACATTATAGTGAACAACTGAATATTGCATTACTTGTTCTTGACCCCTGAACACTGCATTACATACTTCTGCCCCTGAACACTGCATTACTTATTCCTGACTTCTGAACTCTGCAATATTTACTCCTGACTCCTGCACTGTGCCTTATGCCGCGTACACACGAGCGGACTTTACGGCAGACTTGGTCCGGCGGACCGGACTCCGTCGGATAATTCCAACATGTGTGGGCTCCAGCGGACTTTTTTTTCCCAAAAGTTCGACGGACCTAGAAATTAAACATTTGAAATCCTTCCGACGGACTCGAGTCTGGTCTAAAAATCCGCTCCTCTGTATGCTAGTCCGACGGACTAAAATCGACGCTAGGGCAGCTATTGGCTACTGGCTATCAACTTCCTTATTTTAGTCCGGTTGTACGTCATCACATATGAATCTGTTGGACTTTGGTGTGATCGTGTGTGTCCAAGTCCGTCCGTTTGTAAGTCCGCCGCACCTACGCTACAAAGTCCGTCGGAAAGATCGTCGGACCAAGTCTGCCGTAAAGTCCGCTCGTGTGTACGCGGCATTACACTCCCGAGCTCTAAACTTTGAGGTACTTACTATTGACCTCTAAACATTGCAGTGTTACTTATTCCTGACCCCTGCACTCTGCGTTACATACTACTGACCTCTGAATCCTGCATTACCTACTCCTGACCCCTGCACTGTGAATGAAAGCGAATGCCAAGTTTCTCACTAAAACTTAGAAGATAGAACAACTTTATATTTTTAAAGTGATGTTTATTTTATTATAGATTTCCTCAAGCCTTCATTACTGTTTAATGGGGTCTTGCTATCTTATCTCCTTAAAAAAAGGGTTGCATTCTGGTGATTTTGCGTATGGATTGTAGTCTGTGCTCCTACACTACAAGTCATACACTGTGAGGCAACACACTTTACTAGCCATGCCCACAGGGGTTCAGCTGGGCGATGCACTATGCATTTTTCCTTTTGCTAACTCCAAGGAATTCCTCCTAACGATGCATGCATATCCTGGTTCTTCTTATTAGTTTATTATTTGTATCTATTTTATATTTATATATTAAAGGGGAAGTAAACCCTGCTGGGTTTTACTTCCTCTTTATTTCCCTGCAAAGGTAAAGCATAATGGGCTACTATGCATCGCATAGTAGCCCATTATGTGTCACTTGCCTGACACTGAAGCCCGAGCTGTTGCCGTTGTCCCTACGAGCAGGAAACTTCCATCTTCATCCCTCTTCCTTCCGGGGCTACGAACTCCGGCTCTGTGACTGGCCGAAGTCACGTGACGTCACACCCGCGCATGCGGGAGCCGCCAGTCACAGCATGACCCCTATTAGAAACGACACGATGTGCCCTTTCTACATCGGCGATCATCTTTTTAGTAAATATCTCCTAAACCGTGGAGGTTTAGGAGATATTTCAAGCATCTACAGGTAAGCCTTAACCTGCCGTAAGCTTACCTGTAGGTAAAAGTGGTTGTACAGGGTGTACAACCACTTTAAAGGAGTTGTAAAGTCTCAGGGTTCTTCATCTTAATGCATTCTTTGCATTAAGGTAAAAAACCTTCTGTGCTGCAGCTGCCCCCCAGAGCCCCCCTTTTTCTTAGCTGAACCCGATCGTTCCAGCGACGAGCACGAGCCCAGCAGCTCCAGCCGCTGTCTCGGGTCCTCATTGGATAGACTGATAGCAGCGGGAGCCATTGGCTCCCGCTGCTGCCAATCAAATTCAGTGACACAGGAGCAAGGGGTGGGCTGAGTCCTGCTGTCTGTGTCAATGAACGCAGCAGCAGGACTCGGGAGCGCATCCGTATGGGTGCCCCCATGGAAATCGGCTCTCCGTGAGGGCACTCGCCAAAGAGGAGGAGCCAGTAGTGCCGCTGGGGGACCCCATTAATGGAGGTACAGAGGAGGTGGGTATGACATATTTGTTATTTTAAAAGAAAAAAAAACCTGTACAATCACTTTACATATCTACCTCTTTTTCACACAGTATGTGACCAATTGTTTATGGGGTGTTAAAAATGGGTGTGGTTTGTATTGATTTTGGCATGCAATAGGATTGCTGTCCTCCACAAGATGACTGCCCAGGGCCCATAGCAGGGTCATTTAGTCCTCAGTGGTCTCCTGCCATCCTGAAGAAATGGCACAGTTCCACCTTCAGGTTGATGGATATACCGCAGCCCACACCTGCCTACAGGTGAGCTTTTAAGAAGTTAGATGGAAATGAGTATGGAAAGCTTTATTTTGTGATATTTAGCAGTACTAATAGACAAATCTCTCTTGTCCTTTATGGAATCTTTTACATACAAAAAAAAATAATAATAATAATCCAGTGTTTTTATTTAAACATATTATTAACCAAGAAGTGGGTTATGTGCTACAAAGCAAAGAATGCATTTAAATGAAACAATACTGGTTCCAGGCCATTAACTATCTGTTATCCATAGCTAAATGAATTTAACCTAAACTGTTCGGAGATCTGGAATTCCCATCCGTGCATTTTAAATGTAGGTATCCTCGCATGTGCAGGTTGAGGCTGTAAATCATTTACAACAGTAATGTTAAATTCAGTTGGTGACAGATACTCAGAGCGTGTTTCTCTGCTGGAAACACGGTCTGACGTTCTTATGGCACCACTGGGAACTTGTTGAAGTTTAATTTTAATATAATAGCTTCCATTATCTTATGTGATTGAAAACATCTTTGTGACCTTGAAAAAAGGTAGTGAATAAAATAAAATAAATTGTGACCAAGGATGGTGACACCACCAATATAATAACACATTTACCATCCCTGATCCAGTAGGAAGCTGGACAGTTTTTTTCCAGAATCTTGTTCCATTGGATAGCTGATTATTAGGGAGAGATAATGCTAAAAACTACATAAAATCAGACAGTGTCAGCCTGTCATTGATTTGTACAATCTACCTGCCTGCAGCTGATTGCAAACACCTGGCTGTACCCACCACAAAAGTATGCTAATCTGGGTGGTGTCTGGCCAGTGGCGACCCATCCACTCTCTTCGCCACCCCCTATATGCATATTGGATAGATTCATCCATGGCTGCCGCGGCCCTCCCCTATTCATGCGTCCGGCTCCTTTCAGGGCACTGGGTGCATGAAATACAGCAGTCAGGGTTTTTTTTTTTTTTAGAAGCACCTGAATAGTGCCAGAGGCTCTAATAGGCTGCAGGAGGAGGGAGGAAACGTAAGCCGGCATCACTGTGATGACCAGGAGAACGGGAGGCCACTGCCGCCACAGCCAAACAGGGGAAGCCGCTGGTGATGGGATAAGAGTGCTACCTACTGACCGACTGACGGAGGGGGGTGGGGGTTGGCATACTATTTAACACCCCCCCCCAAAAAAAAATGTTTCCACCAGCTGCCACTGTGTCTGGCCCTGTGTGAATGGGTTCTAATACTGAAGTATTATGAGCTGAACTCTGGGCAGAAAAGCACAACTATACTGAAGGTAATATGGAACTAACTACGCTGGAAATGCTGGTTCTGACTTCAATACTTCTCATTCACAGACTCAAAACAAGTATTCATGACTGCTGAGGCGCAATGAGCCCAGGTACGATTAACTGTAACATAGATGTATAGAAGAACATCACCCTTGCTCCTTCACCCCATTAAATAAACACACTTAAAACCATTAGGTTGAAAAGTGCTAGGCCACAGCTTTTCAACCAGTGCCAGTCACAGTTGTACTGTGAGCACACAATTCCAAACGGGGGCCTGTCCTTACCATAAATGCTGGGCAGGCCGCCTACTACCGATTTCCATTAAGGGCATAGCCCATTACAGCCATTTGATGCTGGCATGGTTAAGAAACCGCAGCAAGCTGTAACATACCATAGAAAAAAGGGGCGGGAGGGTGGGCAGCTCTTCCAACCACGTTTCTTGAAAGACCCAGAATTCCCTGGGGCAATACTTTTACCGAGCTCAGGCCCAGCCCATCCCCCCTAATAACCAATCCTAGGTGACCACTCAGCCATGCCCCCATCAGTCAAGGCTCTCTTTCTCTCAGGGGCTGAAGAGGCCTTCATCAAATGTGGTTCAGAGAAAAAGACAGAATTCTTGTTCTGGGTTAGTGACTGAGAAAATACTGAAGCCAACACATTGACATAACACTTAAGCAGGAGGCATTTTCTAAAAGAGCAGTTAGCAGCGGCATCCATTTATCTCATGACAACTTTGCTTGAAAAGAATATGAATACTTAGAGAGAGATAAAATCGATTAGGTATTTTTGAAAGGCTTGTATTAGAAATTTATGGATTTCATTTATAATGCATTTTCGCAGTATAGATTTCTTGTGACGAACATAGGGGAGTTATTTAACTGCTGACCTGAGATGAGTATAGGAGTTCTGAAACTTTTCTGATACTCATTTAGAGCATGCTTGTTCTGGAACTGTGACTTAAAGAGTAAATCCACTTTCATTGAGAAAAAAAACATTCCCCTCTGGGTGACCTATGTACATTGCAAAGATTTTAACAAACTTTGTTGAGTCCTACCTTTTCTTATTCTGAAGAAATAGCGGTTTGTCTGTGTTCATGTTCACAGTGAATCTGTATGGGAGTGGTTTTATAATTATCAATCAGCAGGGCTCTAATTAGGAAAGTGGCAGGGTATGCATGCCTTTAGATGTGATTTTCCTTCCAGAGTATCTCACCAAAAATGATATGTTTGTTGCAGGGGATGCCAAAAGTCTGACTTAGAAACATAGAAAAGTGACAGCAGAAAAAGACAGCGTAGTTCATCGAGTCTGCCCATTTTTTTTTGGAGGGGGAAGTTACATTAACTTTATTGTCCGAGTATAGATCTATGTTTTTCCCAAGCATGTTTGAAGCCATTTACTGTTGACTGTCTCACTACCTCTGCTGGTAGTTTATTCCAAGCATCAACTACCCTTTCAGTAAAAAAACTTTTTCTAAGATTAGTTTTGAACTTTCCTCCAGTTAGTTTGAGGTCATGTACCCGTGTCCTTGATTTTGGTTTCATATGAAAAAAACTGCCCTCCTGAACCTTATTCACCCCCTTGATGTATTTAAAGGTTTCAATCATGTCTACCCTCTCCCTTCTTTACTCCAGACTGTACATATTAAGTTCATGAAGTCCCTCTTGATATGTTTAATCCACCAAACCTTTCACCATTTTTGTTACCTGTCTCTGGACTCGTTCTATTTTATCAATATCTTTTTGTAAATGAGGTCTCTAGAACTGGACACAAAATTCCAAATGAGGTCTCACTGAAGATCTATATAGGGGAATCAGGACCTCCTTCCTCCTGCTGGTGATCCATCTAGTGATGCATCCTAGAATTCCATTTGCCTTTCTCGCTGCCTGGTCACACTGTTTGCTCATTTTGCAATCATCTGAAATAAGTACCTCCAAATTTTTTTCTTCTGTAGTGCTGGCTAACACTGTACCCCCAATGTTGTACTCTCTAAGGGGATTCTTTTTCCCTAGAAGCATTAGCTTACATTTATAAACATTGAACTGCAGTCTCCACTGCTTTGACCAATCTTCCAGGAATGCCAAATCATTCTCCATGTTACAGACTTGTATCTCAACGCAGACTTCTGAGAAAATCCGTGAGCCAATTGCTCAAGCAGGAAGTTACATTTTCAGGGGGCTTTCTGTACATCATCTGTGTACAGATTGCCTCCAGGTAGCCATATTGCATTGCATTTTCAGAAAATTACAGTGACTGCAGATTAAAAGGGAAAGGTATTTTTTAATAACATTCAATTACAATATGACTTGAGTTGCAATTGTATACGCTATATATTTTTTTATTTGCTAATGTTTTTTTCCCGCGACAGTGGAGTTACCCTTTAACCACTTGCTTACTGGGCACATATACCACCTTCCTCTTGAGGCCAATTTTCAGCTTTCAGTGCTGTCGCACTTTGAATGACAATTGCGCGGTCATGCTACACTGTACCCATATGAGATTTTTTATCATTTTTTCACACAAATAGAGCTTTTTTAAAATTTTCTCCTTCAATAATGGGCACTGATAGGCTGCACTGATAAGGCGGCACTAATAAGATGGCACTGATAGGTGGCACTGATGAGGCTGCACTGAGAGGTGGCACTAATGGGCACTGATAGGTGGCACTAATGGGCACTGATAGGTGGCACTGATGGGCACTGATAGGTGGCACTGAAGGGCACTTGCAGTGCCTTGCAAAAGTTTTCACCCCCCTTGGCATTTTTCGTGTTTTGTTGCCTCACAACCTGGAATTAACATGTATTGTTTGGGGATTTGCATCATTTAATTTACAGAACATGCCCACAACTTTGAAGATTTTTTTTTTATTATGAAGCAAACAGCAAATAGGGCAAAATAACAGAAAAAGTCAATGTGCATAACTATTCACCCCCCTAAAGTCAATAATTTGTAGAGCCAGCTTTTGCGGTTATCACAGCTCCAAGTCGCTTTGGATAAGTCTCTATGAGCTTGCCCCATCTTACTACTGGGATTTTTGCCCATTCCTCCTTGCAAAACTGCTCCAGCTCCTTCAAGTTGGATGGTTTGCAGTTGTGAACAGCAATGTTTAAGTCTGACCACAGATTTTCTATTGGATTGAGGTCTGGGCTTTGACTAGGCCATTCCAACTCATTTACATGTTTCCCCTTAATCCACTCAAGTGTTGCTTTAGCAGTGTGTTTGGGGTCATTGTCCTGCTGGAAGGTGAACCTCTGTCCTAGCCTCAAATCACACACAGAGTGGTACAGGGTTTGCTCAAGAATATCCCTGTTTTTAGCACCATCCATCTTTCCCTCAACTCTGACCAGTTTCCCAATCCCGACTGCTGAAAAACATCTCCACAGCATGATGCTGCCACCACCATGTTTCACTGTGGTGATGGTGTTCTTTGGGTGATGTGATGTGTTGGGTTTGTGCCAGAAATAGCCTTTTTTTTGGCCAGAAAGTTCAATTTTAGTCTCATCAGACCAGAGCACCTTCCTCCATACATTTTGGGAGTCTCCCACATGCCTTTTCCCAAACTTAAAACGTGCCATTTTGTTTTTTGCTGAAAGTAATGGCTTTCTTCTGGCCACTCTGCCATAAAGCCCAACTCTTTGGAGTGTACGGCTTATTGTCGTCCTATGTACAGATACTCCAGTCTCGGCTGTGGAACTCTGCAGCTCCTCCAGGGTTACCTTAATGCCCTCCTTGCCCGGTCCATGAACTTTGGTGTGCGGCCATCTCTTGGCAGGTTTGCTGTTGTGCCATGTTCTTTCCATTTGGTTATGATAGATTTGATGGTGCTCCTAGGGATCATCAAAGATTTGGATATTTTTTTATGACCTAACCCTGACTCGTACTTCTCAACAACATTGTCCCTTACTTGTTTGGAAAGTTCCTTGGTCTTCATGGCAGTGTTTGGTTAGTGGTGCCTCTTGCTTAGTTGTTGCAGCCTCTGGGGCCTTTCAAAAAGGTGTGTTTATGTTATGACAGATCATGTGATACTGGTGGACATCATTTCACTAATTATGTGACTTCTGAAGGTAATTGGTTGCACCAGGGCTTTTTATGGGCTTCAAAACAAAGGGGGTGAATACATACGCACATGCCAACTATAATTTTTTTATTTCTGAAAAATTATTTTATGTATATAGTATTTTTCAAGTTTTACTTCACCAACTTAAGCCCCATGCACACTATCAGATTTTCTGCTGATGTTTTCCTTCAGATTTACCAAAAGCATATAATATGAGGTCAAACCTTAGGAGTTTCAATTTGTATGCAATCAGGCAGACCCTTGCACTACATGGTTTTGGTAAATCTGAAGACAAAAAACAGCAGAAAATCTGATAGTGTGTATGGGGCTTTAGACTATTGTGTTCTGATCCATCACATATAATTCAGATTAAAATACATTGAACTAAAGGCTGTAATGTAATAAAATAGGTAAAAAGCCAAGGGGGGTAAATACTTTTGCAAGACACTGTATAGGCAGCACTGAGAGGTGGCACTGGTAGGTAGCACTGATGATGAGACACTGATTGACATTGCTGATGAGGCACTGATAGGTGCCACTGGTGGGCACTGGTAGGTGGCATTGCTGGGCACTGGATAGCAATACTGATGGGTACTGGTAGGTGGCACTGGTGGTCACTGGTTAGTAGTGTGTGGGACCGATGTCCCTTTTACAAAAGCCGGCAATTGGCTTTATTTTTTTCTCCTCATGTTGTTAGCGTGAGGGGGAAAAAAAGGCTATTACCGGCTTCTGTTTACTTAATGTGATCACCTGTAATTGGCTGACAGCTGATCGCGTGGTAAAGGGCTGGGATCCCTAGGACTTGGTGATCATAGAGCGCACACTGCCCACACCCCGCATCGGGCTCGCAGGCAGCGCAAGCACGGGAGGACGTACATAAACACCCTCCTAGCAATCTAAGCCTGCGTTGTAGCCGTTTATCGGTTATAGTGCTGGCGTGAAGTGGTTAAACATACTGAAGTCATACCTAGCCATCAAGGTAGTATTTTCAGAAGGAGGACTGCAGTGGAAGCCCCCATACTTTTCTCATGACAGAGTCACTTTAAGTGCAATGTAGAGGGAGTGCTGCACATACAACAGTGGTATGTCAAAAACAGAGCTGCACTGGAAGTTTTGCTTTCAGTGATTTCACCGCATTGTTCTCAGCAATAGCCCTTAGACATGAGCCAACAAACACCATATATACACATCTCTCTTGGGGCTGGTAAGATGCCAGCTTTCATGAACACATTCCCTGCTGGATAATACTATTAAATCACTGTGTACACTTTTATAATATCTGTAGTTTATCTAGCTCTCATTACATTGCAAAGGGAAATTACGCATTCTGCTTTAGATTTGGAACCTCAGTGAGGCCAGCTGTTTCAATATTCTTTAATGGGGAACCTGCCCTTAATCAACACACTCCATGCACATACATTGACTTGCATCTATAAATATCCAAGCCCTCTCAGTAGGATGGCAGACTTCCCAGTTTATTGAGAAATAAGCAGTAACTTAACAAAATCACTCTCCTTCTTAGTAGGATATCGTCCTGCTCAGCATGTTAAATGAAAACATATAAATAATTGCTGATTTGCTGCAGGCTAAAAGCTTCTGGACCAATTGGCACCATTACTTCATAAAAAATATTATCAATAATGATGTAGCTGCTAAATAAGATCAGAAAATGCATTTTCTTTCTCGTTCATTAAGGGACACAGGATTGGTAGCTATGATGATGCCATTGAGTTATATTGCTGCCTTCAGGAGCTTTAGACACTGGCAAACAAAGAAAAGTTAAGCCTATTTTATTTGGACTAGGAGGTTAGATGCTTTTTTACAGCATCTCTCTGGATCGGTTGATCCTAACAGTTTCTTTAGAGCCAGTACTTGGATCCCACTGGACTGAAAATTCTGGTGCTTGCCTGGAATGCGTTCGGGTACTGGGCAGTGGTGCTTTACAGTGTTCTTCAGGCACTCTGGCTTTACAGTCTTTAGTTTACGGTGTTGGTTAGCCAGAGAGTGCGTTCTAGGTCCAGAGTAATTGAATTACCTTTGGTCTGTCTCTGTCCCTGTCTCTCAAGACTCACTCTGGGAGTAGGCCCATGGAGAGGGGAAGGTAAATTGAATGTCCTTTGGGTACTGGGTTCTGCCTGTGGTGCTTTCTATACCTTATGGTTGTGGGCTGGGCTTACTACACCTAATTGCTGGAGCGACCTCTCACTAGTGCCCCCAGAGGCAGGCTGAACCGATTTTCACACAATGATACAGAGGTAAAGCTGAGCTCTGACTTAAAAGCCAGGCTTCTCCGTGAGAACACAGTTATTCCTTTTTAATTATTGGCTAACTTATGAACAACTTCACATTGTTCACTACAAACACAGTTCCTCTTTATGGTTCAGAGCGCTTCTCTTACTTAAGTTGTGCAGCATTTCTGAGCCAATATTGCAGAGCTTGTACTGGACTCCACCAACTCCATAACCTATCAACTCACTTTGGTGACATTGATCCGTATGTTTCACTTGGATACTAGAAAGCTCACTTGTTCATATCCCATGCTTATTCTTCTCATGAAGCCTCACTACATCCTCTGTGGCTCCCAGGCTAGGTCGCTAGGATGTCCTGTGCCACAAGATCAGTCCCAGACCCGCTTTCCGACTGGCTGACTGATAATGCACATGACTCTAGTACTGTAGTTATTAGCAATGGCAATATATTCTCCTCCGGATAGCTTCTCTGCTTGTTGGACATTTGTACAGCATCTCCACTAACTCCTCTCATCCCCTTGCTAAGCCCTGTTCTTTGGATACGCCATGCATGCACCCTTCTAGTGACCTCAGACCAGGCAATTTAAATGACAACATAATTTCTTTTAGTGAAGAAGTTAAACATAATAGTTGAATAGTTCTCAAAGACATCTTCCATACACATTCGTCTAAGTGCCTTTTATTTGCCCCCCTTTTGCTCTCATTTGCTCCATGAGGTAGTCATACCTTAAATAAGTGAGAAAATCTTTTAGTCAACTAGTCCATTTGTTTCAGCAGCATAAATCCATGTCCTTTGGACCCTGACTGGGCTTCCACAAGGGGTGGTTAAGCAGCAAAGTGACAATTACATCCTAGTCTAGCTCCCGTTTTCTTCCCATGCAGACCAAAGACCTTTTTCCTAAAAGCAGTTCCCCTTTTATGTGTTTTCCCCAGCAGAGGGAGGTACCTCATAAAAAAAGGTAAAACCTGACCAACAGTGTTAACTCTTATCTCTCAGGTAGCACCAGCTCTGTTGGGCATCCTTAACCAAGTAGTGCAATTAACACAGGAGTTTCAAAAGAAAACACAACCCAACCAAAAAGATCATGAACACAGGCAACACAGCAGTACCTTTTTTTTTTTTTTGTTTCATAAATTTTATTGAGTGAACAAAAAAGAGTACCTTTTTAAGCACCTGCTCACACGTTCATTATACACACATAGTTGCAGGGTGAACTAGGGAAATCCAATACATTCCTCCATCAATGCTAATTAGTGTGGTGGAGAAATCCCCCTGGCTGACTATTGTGTGCAGACAGCTGCAGTGCCCACACCTGTCTGAGTAAGCCAACAGTGATTGCATTTGATAAAATGCAGTCACTGTTCAGCCAACAATTTTCCACCCAGCTTCTCAAAGTTTATCTACCTGGGTGATGTTGACAGGGTCCACCACAACTCAAACTTTGGCCAATTCACCAGACACTTGCCTGTTGCCTGTGCACTGTATTTTGCAAAGTACTACCCAGTACAACCTATGCCACCAAGACTCTCCTAAAATATTTATTAGTAAGCCCAGTAGGCTGCAAAAGGGAAACTGCATTGCAATCTTAACCATTGGACCCTAATTTTTCTTTAAAAATTCCCACCCCTTTTACTGAGTTAACTCCCCAGCCTGAGGTTCTGTGTGCCGACATTATCCGCTAGGAACAGTGTTTCATAAGTGCACTCCTTGTTTTTCCACAGTATTTTCTACAGCTTCCACTGTTGAAGCACATTTTGGATCACCTGTTCTCTGTTATCTTCCACTGACTGTGTAACGTCACATATGGCGACCCATCACATTTGGCTATGGAAGTGACGAAATTTCACACTATGCATGTGTAACTTGCCGACATGCGTTCCAAAAGCTCACGGAAGTGACGTTACAGACAAGATCCTCTTCTGTATAATTATTGGTTGTAAGACACCACCAACAGGGCCCCTCGTGGGCTCGCCTTGCTCGCCACGCTTCAGGCACGGCCTCGCTTCGCTCAGCATAATTATACTCCAACTCTTTGTCCACTTGGATGGTGGGGCTTGAACCTGGGGTTAGGGGTGGAGCCACATAATAACTGTCGTAAAAGTGTTGGAACGCATATGGCGGCGTCGGGCATGCGCACTCCAGCGGGTAGCCAAATGTGATGGGTCGCCATATGTGACGCTACACCTGCATAGTCTTTACCAGCTCTTGCTGTCTGGATTTGTGAGTATACAAAGCCCTACAACAGTGATGGTGAACCTTGGCACCCCAGATGTTTTGGAGCTACATTTCCCATGATGCTCATGCACTCTGCAGTGTAGTTGCGCATCATGAGAAATGTAGTTCCAAAACATCTGGGGTGCAAGGTTCGCCATCACTGCCCTACACCATGTCTTTTAAAATACTTTTTGAGAAAAGAACTCATGAGTATTCTTATGTAGCCAGGCCAGCATTCCCTTTAACACAGCAGGGGTTCAGCAATATCACAGCTGTAATGGAGGATTCCTCAGCCCTTCAGACTTACAGGCACTGACAGCTGCCAGGGGATGGTGAGTAGGGCTCTAATTGACTGCCCCCATAGCTGGGATTTAGCTCCTCCCACTACAGCACTGAGCAGAGTGGCTGTGATTGGCACAGAGATTAAAGGAGAAGGGGAAGACCATATCTTCCAGAGGTAGTGGGCCTGCATTTTGGATAGAGAAGGAGCAAAATAAAAGCTGCTGTGTGCTGTGCCAAGCAAGGATGTGCTGAAGACAGAGGACTTGCAGAGGACCATGAAGGGCTGCTGAGCTGAGGAAAGCTGTCTGTGAAGAAGCAGGGAGCAAAAGCAAGACAAACTGAATCCAGCAAGGACATAATTGAGCTTCCATATAGTAATACTGTATGCTGCTAGACAGGAAAGAATGCAAGAGGGCCTGCCAACCCCGGGCCTGTGAGCTTAGGGGAAGGAGAAGCCCAAGGATCCAGCTGATGCAGGCTTGAGAGGGGAGCCCCATGTGTGGTGTGACCTCTTGCCTACCTCCATGAAACAGATTACTGATCCTTGGACACTGAATGAAATTAGTAGTGGGAGGCCCCTTGGCCACCTGTATTAAAAGTAATCTTGGTGCAGGCTGCTTAGTAATTTTACACATGGAGACTCATCTCAGGACTTTTTCTTTGGGGGGGGGGATACATCTACAATTAATCATGTTCAATATTTATATCATTCACCTTATTGCCAAATGCCGTTTCTATGACTTGTGTACATATATGTCTTTATACCATTTCATCAATATTTATTCGTTACTTTTCATGTGCTGCCAAGCTGACATATATGTATTGATGTATCCATTATCTTCATGTCATGTGTGCATGTTTATGTAAATATATGAAATTACTTTACTTGTTTCATACTATTGTCACAAATAAATAATGTTTACTAACCACTCTACCTCCTCATTCAAAGTCCCACATTCCTTTCTTGTTTACCTGAATCAGGGATGGAGGCACATTCATTGTGCCTCATTTAAAGTCCCAAAACTCCCCCCTCTCATTTAAAGACTGTGTGTTAGACCTATTGGCACGTGTTATACAGTAGTTCGGGCTATAGTTATAATTATAAATAGACTATAATGCTGACTCAAATATCCAGTTATAACAGTGTTTATTTCTGAGGTTGTTTTTTAAGCTTGTCTTGTTATTGCTACACTGTCTTACCAAACCTCCTTTACAGGGATTTCATTCCCTTTAGTCGACCTAAAGCTACTAGTGTCTTGGTGAGTTTCAGGTTCAGTTAGGCAAATCACCACTGAGAAAGGCAGAATAATTCAACATCTCAGCAGCACCGTATGGAATTCAAGCTACAGTGCATTTAGCAGGAACTGATGTCTGTATTATGGAATTTGGATACCCTATTTCTATATGATCATCCATTAGCAGCTTCTAATGATCCACTGACTAAGCCTGAAAACGCTACAGTGTTTACCAGGTATGGATTTTATAGCATAGTTATATTGCTCCACCTTGGACCAATATAAGTATGCATATGCCATATCATGGGATCTCTCTGCAAGCTGGAAACTACTGTAGTGGTCTCCACTAGTACAACCATTCCTGCTACCTTCTGGGTTCTGTGTAGCTGCCCTCCTGCATTGTAACCAGAGGGTTGCCCTCTTAGCATGGGCTCCATTAACAGGATGCCTTGTATTCATTGAGTCTGGGTTGATGAGGAGAAGAGACAGGAAGGTGATGCCCCATGTATGAGCACTTTAGTGAGATTTCTACATTGAGCAATAATGTGGAAAACCCCTTCCCTTATTACCCACTGAAGATCAGTGCGTCATCCCTCTTAGACACCTGTCAATTGAACACTGCTCAAAAATAAGAGCTAAGCCGAGCTTGCAGCAGTTTCATCTTCTACCAGCAGCACAGCCCTGATCTTAGTGTAGTCTTAAATTAGATTCAACCCCAATCATTAAAATATAACATACGTTTTGACATTTTTAAATGATTTCAAAAGTTGTTGTAGCACCCTGATGTTTAGGCAGGGTTGCTATCAAATTTAGTAGCCAGGCGATAGTTGCCTTGGCCAATTGTTAGGAGATCAATTGATTTTCCCTAATTCTGGAATTGCTGCACTTCTCTCTTCTGTCACTAGGTGGCATTGTAGCTTATGACATTAGATAAGACAAGGGCATAGCAAGGACAGATTATGAGTGCATGGGGTGTCTCAGCCAATTGGCAGAGGTTTATTTAAGTCCCATGGCCTGTTGGGAGAGCCTATTTATTTGGTTGGAGTCGGGTGATCTGGGTTCTGTGCTACCTAGACGGCTGTCTGGGTGGACGTGTGTTTTGCTGCCCCAGGCTGCTAGGCCACAAGCCTGGCTGCTAGGCTGTCTGAGAGCCTATCCAGAAGCAGGAGAGCAGCGCAGGGTTGGGACTGCGTGCTTGCAGTCCAACCCAAGTAGCGGTTCCGCCGGACGGGAAACCAACTGTGGTCGGAGGTAAAAGGGGAAGCTGTTGCCACTAAGGGACCTTCCACCTTGTTACCGGAGACCACTGTGAATAAGCTGAGGACAGTTCCAGAGCAGACTTCTCACCACCTGGGGACGGTGAAGAAGTGGGAAAACCCCAGCAAGTGCCAAGTCAGGGACCCAGCTGGACAGCAGAGGTGACACGTGCAGAGCATCAGTGAGTGCCAAGCCAGGGACCTAGCGTGTCAGCGGGGGTGACGCTTGAAGAGTATCAATGAGTGCCAAGCCAGGGACCCAGCAAGGAAGCGGGGGTGATGCTTGAGGAAGATACTGAGTGCTAGAAGTGGAAGAGCTCAGGGGATCCAGTGGCTACTGGATCCGTAGTCTAGTGAAAGACTGGGAATTTGTTCAGTAAAGACCCACAGTGAGTGATTGTGGAGTAAGCTGAGAACTGTTCGTGTTGCAAATTGTTGAATACAATTGTCACTAGTAACTACAAGACTCAAGTACTACAAGATTTTGCCATAGGAGACAGGGGTCCTACCTATATAGAAGTGGTGTCCGGCTGGAGGCCTTCACCTGTATAGCTGTCTACCTATAGAAGTCTCAGAGTCTGCTAATTATCATTGCATCTACTAAAGGGTGTCCTGGCCCTAACCCTCTCTCCCCAGTTCTGTTTAAGAGACAATAAATCTCTTTGCATTCAAAAATTGTCTGGCGACCACCGTTTCATCTTGCATTACACTCACCATGCCTTGTAACCCACCCTACACAGAAGAATGTCGGCTGTCCCTTAGACCCCTTTCACACTGGAGGCGTTTTGCAGGCGCTACAGTGCTAAAAATAGCACATGCATAGTGCCTGAAAAAAGCCTCAGCTGCAAACCCAGTGTGAAATCCCAAGTGCTTTCACACTGGGGCGCTACGCTGGCAGGGCGTCGCAAAAATTCCTGCCAGCAGCTTCTTTGCACCGTTGGAGGAGCGGTGAATACACTGCTCCTCCACCACTCCTCCCCATTGAAAACAATGGGGCAGCGCCGGCAAAGCGCTGCTGCAGCGGCGTTTTGAGGGCTGATTTAACTCCTTTTCGGCTGCTAGCGGGGGGTTAAAACTGCCCCGCTAGCAGCCGAATAGCGCCGCTAAAACGACGGTAAAGTGGCGCTAAAAATAGCGTCGCTTTACCATTGATGCCGGGGCGACTCAGTGTGAAAGGGGTCACCATTAGGCCTCAGGGGTCTCGGGACTTTGCTACATTGTTATTAACGTTTTTAAATTTACAGCTTTCATAATAACTGGTAATCCTGCCATAAAGGTCCTCTGTTCAGGCACTTTCTATATAAGGTGACAATTTTCTCTTACCCCTAGTGGAGACTACTAGTAGCCATGCTGACACATATTGTTTGGGCTTGGTCAATAGTTGTCAGGAAGCCTGTCCAGAAACAATGATGTGCAGCCAACGCTGAAGCTATTGCTTGTAGACAGGAAGTTGCTGAAAAAGGCTGGTGAAGATCAGCAGCACTGAGATGGAGAAAAGGATGAAAAAGGGCGAAAAAAGTATTTTATGAAAAAAACTGAAGTTGTTTATAGTACATTCTGCTATGTCATCTAGTTAGGGCTTACATTTACTTTAATCACTGGCACTGCACATAAACTTGTGTGCGAATCTGTGATAATTTATGACTTTGTCTTGTATCTAAGCAGTTATCATTGTTGATTCTAAATATAAACCTAAAACTACTGGCTTTGTCAGCATGAAAACAAAGACGTTTTTTAAGTATGACCCCTATTAAGAAGAGCAAAGTAACCTTTAATGGGTTTATTGCTTGTTTAACGCATGTCGACAGTTGCAATTAAGGTAAGACAATGCTGGATTTATAATAGAGTAGAAAGCATCATCGATAGTCTAGAAGTAAAAAAAAAGCACAAACATCTTGCACAAGACTGCACTATTAATGCTAATCCTTACAGATCCAACAGACAAACAGAACATGACTTGTTGATTCATTACAAGTATGTTGAAAAGATCTGATATCTGACAAGGAAATCATGTAAATTGAAATGGCTGAGCTGTGGAAAAAACAATCAAGCATTACATGACATGAAACATGACTCCAGTCAAAAACAAAACATATTTTCAAAAACATCCACTGCCAATCTACAACCAATGCTAAAAAGTTTGAGTCAGTCTTGGTTCTGTCAGTATCCAATTTCCATATGTCAGATTTACCATGAAGTATGGTTCTTGTCTGCAGTAATTTCTTCATAGTCTTAGTTCAACCCCAGTTCAGCCCTTAAAAAGTCCATTGCGACCTGTTTGATTGCTTATGGTGCCGCTCAAAGTAGAGGTGAAAGCATATCCTTGTGTCCTAGAACAAGGAGTGCAGGCTTGTCCTAATACCAATCCAGAGGGTTAGTACATGTAAAGAGAAAAGGATCACCGCTACTCCCAACCTCAGCCTACATGTCTCCACAAAACCACACACCCTGAGGCATAAGGGTGCGTGGTTTGGTGGAGACATGTAGGCAGCTCTTTATCATTTATTCACCTGGGCTGGTCGGGAGTAGAGGCAATCTTTTCCTCTTTACCTTAAAAAGTTAATACATAACTTGCAAATGAACATTGAGGTGTCCTAAAAAACTCCTTCAACCCCTCTTTGTACATTAACCACCTCCTGCCTACGCTATAGCTGAATGACGGCTACAGCGCAGGCCTTATTTGCCGGGAGGGCATCAATAGACATCCTCCCGTGCATGAGCTGTGAGACTTGGCTGATCACAGATCAGAGTAAGGGGCCAATCCCGGCCCCTTACCACATGATCAGCTGTCAGCCAATGACAGCTGATCACGTGATGTAAACCACAGATTGGTAATCGGCTTTTTTTTCCCCTCACGGTAACAGCTTGAGGGAAAAAAAGCCGATCATCGGCTTCTGACAGAGTGACATTGGTCCCCAACAGGGGGAGGCACTGCTGCTATACAGTGCCCCCCAGTGCCACTTGCCAGTGCCCACCAGTGCCACCTCCAGGTGCATATCAGTTCTGCCTACCACTGCCCACCAGTGCCACCTACCAGTGCCCACCAGTGCCACATATCAATGCCCACCAGTGCCACCTGTACATACCCATCAGTGCTTCTAATTAGTGCCACCTATCAGTGCTGCCTATCAGTGTCTCAGTGCCCACCAGTGCCACCTCATTAGTGCCCATCAGTTCTGCCTTATCAGTGCCCATCAGTGCCGCCTTATCAGTGCCCATCTGTTCAGCCTATCAGTGCCCATCTGTGCAGCCTATCAGTGCCCATCTGTGCAGCCTATCAGTGCCCATCAGTGCAGCCTATCAGTGCCCATTAGTGCACATCAATGAAGGAGAAAAACTACCTGTTTTCAAAATTCTATAACAAACTTTTAAACTGTTTTTTGTTTTTGTTTTTCAAAATATTCTTTTTTTTTTTTTATAACAAAAAAATAAAAAACTCAGCAGTGATTAAATATCACAAAAAGAAAGCTCTATTTATGTAAAAAAAATGATAAAAAATTCATTTGGGAACAGTGTTGCATGACCGCGCAATTGTCGCTCAAAGTGTGAGAGCGCTGAAAGCTGAAATTTGGACTGGGCAGGAAGGGGGTTTAAGTGCCCAGTAAGCAAGTGGTTAAATATTGTACATTTCAGCAACAGACAGGCAATTTTGCAGATTTTTATTTTCCCGCCCCTATTTTATCTTTATCAGTATGCTATCTTATTTTATCATACTGATAAAGATCGGTGGCGGTGTCAGGGGGGGTAACCCAAACCCCATCATTGACATCAGCAGAATAAAATTAGCCACATTGTTTGAATTAGTGAAATAAAAACAAGGCCCCCCATCGTGTCCTTGGGATAAAATAAGCACCATTATATTACACAATATGCCCTATCATTGTCTGTTGTAGTGCATAAGTCCCTTGTTATTGTGTGTGCGAGCAAAATAAGCCCTATTGTTGGTGTCAGCTGAAATGCAGATAATTTTAGCACTCAGCACCTCACTACCACTCTGCACTCAGAGTTGTGCGTAATTGGGATACTTAGCAACTGTGCAATTTTGCTATGGTTATACACATTCCAAACATTGACAATGTCAAAATCCTATACTTATTGTAAAAGAAAAACCAAGGAAGTAAGAGGGAAAGCTAGGACAGTCCTTCCCATCTTTTGGACTACCAGCAAAATTAAGTCCCTGCAACCAATAGTTATTTACCTCCCCTTAACCCGCATGTCACCCTACACACCATTGACTCCCCCAAGTTCCTATTGTTCTCCCCCCACTGAAATCTCATTGACTCTGCACCCAATTGCAATTAAACACCCCCTTATCACTTTCTTCACTTAAAACCCCCATTATCCTGCTTCCTTTGCCAAAGCTCCCCTTTGACTCCCACCTCCCTTGCCACTGACCCTCCTAACTTGGTTCCACCAGCATACCTATGTTATACTGCACACCTGACAATCCTCCTCCCTTAATGCCATGCAAGAAAACACCCTTACTCCCAGCACCCCTAAAACTGCTTCCTCCTCACCCAACACCTGTGGCAAAGCTTCCCCTGCCTCAGAAGCACTGCTTCCATGACCTTTATGTTATTATAATCTTCCAGTTCCTAGTACCCTAGCAATCCGTTCCCCTCACTCAATACCCCAACCATAAGATATCGATTTCTGTCCATAACTGCTACCAATGAGCCATTTCAAAAAAATGGGTGAAATAGTGTGACTACTAATGTCCAAAACCAATATGCCAAGTCAGTAGGGGTTCATTGGCATTACAGGTGATTAACTTGTTGCTAGAAACAACTGCTGCCTATCGTTGCCACACTTGACATAGGAGAAAGTGCCCATCAAATAAATCTAGTCACAACAGATTTGTGTTGGGGTACCACAGCATTCATAGAAGAATATACGGATTCCCAGAATATAGGGATGGGAATCCCAAAGACACACTTGAATAGAAACACACCTGAGTATGAACAGCATTACCTTGGCTGTACTGCTGTATGATGGTAAGTGCTAGCAGGGCATCAACAAGATGCACAAATATCAGCAATTGGCTTTGCTTCAGGTCACCTCACCTAGACCACTAATCAGGACTTACAGAGTTACCGCCTCAAATGATCCAAATCGCAATTCCGCTGAGCTGGTGTCTCTGCCTTCTCAGCTGTATTAACCAGAGTAACCATTCTTTATTAGCCATAAGTAATTAATAAGGACTCCATGTTGATGTCAGATATACAGTCACTAAAGACAGGGCTGCTAAAGTGTTCAGTGCACCAAGCCCCCTAAGACTGGTAATATTGGCAACCCGGTGTATAATTGTTCAGCAATATCTGAAGTAGAGGGGCTTGACTTTGTAATTATTTGAGTTTTAAAAGTTTCTAGATGAACAGGTATGATAGTAATAGGAAGATTTAGATAATTAATGATAGATAGTTGATGCAAAGCTCCAAGTGTTTATGACAATAAAAAATTATGTATAGTTCAGACCTCTATAAATTAGGCATTTTACAAACAATGGATGTAAATGTGTTTTCTTAAAGTAGCTGCGCTATCACTTTAAGCTGTTACAGATAACAATGCAAGATCACAACAAAAACATAATTCAATAAAATATGTGCAAACAATTAAAAAAAATTAAAAAGTGAAAATACACAATGCTCGTATCAGCCAAAAAAAAAAATATATATATATATATATATATATATATATATATGTGTAAATAAAGAAAGTGCACTAAAAGTCCATAAAGTGAGAAAGAAAAAATATTCCAGTGCATATAGTCCCAATGCTGGCAACTGCAAGCTGTGAATCAATCAAAATAATCTTTGCTCTCCACGTGAATGCCACCAGTGCTTACACACTCCTGACCAGATTTCAATGAAACAAGATCAACCGCGCTTAGCTGAGACACACCTATACACTCAGTATGGTAGCTTGATCCACTGTGGCTCCACTCAGATGACATATGAGGCAAAGGTAAAATAGAAGGCAAACTCATGGTGCAGTATGTTAAGAATATACTAAAATTTATTGCAGTTTTCCACTCACATGAAAACTGGAGAAATAGAGTGGACAATAACATAGATGGCGCCGCCAAGAGTTTCGCCGGCGTGTGCAATGATGTCTCAAGCCTAAACTCTGCTCAATGCGTTTCCACCACACAGTCATTGTCAGGGATTTAATTCATTGACCAGTTTGGGATGATGTTACTGTACAGCAGGGTCATTGTCTGTTAAATAAAAAAGTTAAAAAAAAATGCTCTTGACAAAAACAAAAAAGAAAATACCCAAAAGTATAAATACAATAAAAGCCATTACAGTCCATCAATGTTGGGATGTTTAATGGGTAGTTATGTGACTGGGAGAGGGAAGTCTATACATTTTTTAAAACATATTTAACTTTTTTACACTTTAGTTTTTTTTTTTTTTTTGCTATTTACTACTTTCACAATAGTACTCTCTACATCTCTATGAAGCCTCCTGCATCTGTAAACAAACAAACACTCTCTTGTCAGCGCTACAGGGTACAAGGCTCTCAAGAAAAAGAGTCTTCAATCTTGTCAATATAGACATATAGAATAATCAACACTGATGACCTCCACCACACCCACTGGATCAGCCTTGCTGCCCTCTTCAATTCGTATTAAAAGATAAGAAGAAGGCACACCAGCCTAGTGCATTACCACAAGATTTGTCTTGAGGGCATCGCTTTTGAAACACGTTAGCTGCACCCTGGCAGATGGACATGCAGCGGGTGGTGTGATGGTAATTGGTTTTTGCACTTGACTATTTCTTTTTGTGAGTACATTTATTTTATTTGTTTTTATTTGGTGGTAATGCACTAGGCTGGTGCTTCTTATGTTTGTTTTAAAGTACATCTGTATGCTATGGTGAATAGCAACAGGAAGCACCCAATCTGCTGCACACCTGGCCACTGTGCCAGGATTTTGACAGCTCTAGACCCAGAAGTGTTAATAGTTGAGCACTTCCAAGTTCAATCTCAGGAGAGGAGATTGGGGAATGGAGCTGTAAATAACCCTTTATACACATTGTACCTGCATGTATCCCTATTAAATTGCATATTGTTTTATTTGTGCCAAGGGCCAGTCTGATTCTGGACATACATTGAAGAATATAGTGTATACAGTAGGTGGACTACCCCCCTTATCAATACTTGAAAAGATTATCTGAGAAGCCTTAATTGCTTACTGCTTACAAGACCCCAAGCAACTTCTTGAGGAATCCTGGTTGAGAAAGCTTGCTGTGGAGTGATAAGACTGCCAGTGTGGAAGAGAGATAACTACATAGCCCAATGGAATAATTGTTTTTCAAGTTTTTGTCTTGTTTTGAAGTGGTTATGGGTATTAATTACAATATTAAAGACTAGCATCGTTGTAATAGCTCAAGTGAAGTTCTGAGCAAGCCCTATAACAAAATAATGGTCTTCTGTTCAAGTAATCAATAAAATAATATGCAGGGTTACGTATAAGGTACACTAATTGCTTAAAACAAATGTACTTATAAAATCAGATAATAGAAGGAAATAAATCTTCCATTATCGATTTAGTGCTGTTGATCAATTAGGATAGTTTTGATGTTTTGTACCTTTTATACCAGCTTTATTAGCTGAGGTTATTTTAAAACCTTTTTCCTGCCTTGCTTTAATTGCAGAGTGTTTTACAATGGGCATTCTGAGGAAGTTACATTTAGCCCATCAATCATATGTCATCCATTTTCAGGAATTTAGCCTGTTCAATGTTCAATTTCCAAACCCTTATGAAGAATAGCAAAACTGATCTAATGGAGACAAATAACTGGTTTGGCTAAATCTAAGAGGCTAATGTAAGCTAAACAAGAGTGTTAACTCATGGATTGCTAGAAGAACAAGTTGATTTCCTTCTGTCATACATTGCATGTACCTGTGAAATGACAAGGGGTTAAGATAAAACATCAATTAGGTGACCTGAGTTGGCAAACCGTCTTATTGAAGTGTGTCTGACATTGTTCTACAAGAACGTTCTGTGCTGCCTTAGACACACTCCTTTCTTCCGCTTGCAGGGCAAACTCCCCACCTGTCCTGCTCAATTTACTTTTTCTTATTCTCTAAGGAGCATATCCTTCAGCAGCATGGGAGTGTTTCGACCCTGTAAACAGCCCATTTGACCTGTCAATCTCCCATCTTGTCTACTCCTTGTTAAAGTTACTGTTAGATTTAGTAAACTGCTATATACAATTGAAACAATGATTAGATAATGAACAAACTGTCTGATACAGCATTATAAATCTATATTTTTAATTTGAAAAGTTATTTTGTTTGAAAGTAAATCTAAATCTAATCAAGCAAATATCATATAGGTTTAAAGTAGAATTCCAGCCCACTGCTAACTCCCTTCCCCTCCTGCTACCTATCCTGCCTACCCTGTGTAAAAAGATGCATGTACTTACCTATTTTTAGTGGTCTGGTAGTGGAACCCTGCAACTCTGGCTCGCCGTGTTCTGTGAGTGACAGCTGCAGGGTAGAAAAGGGAGCACCCACAACAGCTGGGACATGGGAGCCTATGAGTGACATCAGGGTTTCCAGAATTCCCAGAGGTTGTTGAACGCTCTCTTCTCTACCCTGCGGTTTCCGCTCAATGACATGGGGTATCACGTGACCGGACCAGAAAAAAAAAGGTAAGTATACAGATGTTTTTTAACACAAGGTAGGCAGGATAGGTAGTGGGAGGGAGGAAGGAACATTTCTAAGCATAGTTAGAGTTAGGCTGGAATTCCACTTTAACATGTCAGCATAATTTTAGAAATAGTTTTATATATTTTTAACCACTTGTGGACCACCCCAAGTACATTTACTGTGGCATGGTGGCCGCTGTGCGCTGAATCATGTATCTGGTACATGTTCAGTGCTTCTGGGTAAAGTGTGCATCCGCCGTCCCGGCTGTGCTGCGATTTGTTACAGTACAAGCCAATCAGCGGGTCCCAACCAATGATTGATCTCGGGGACTGCATGATTGGCTACATCATTCACGGAAGAGAGCGTTGTGTTGTAAACAACACAGAGCTCTGTACACTGACAGGCGATCTTGCTGTTTTTTTTATTCCCTTGCTTAGTAAAACCACCACATATTACACACAATACACATTGTTAGACACACAGGTAACCCCTTGATCGCCCCTAGATTTTAACTTCTTCCCAGCCAGTGTCATTAGTACAGCCAGTGTCATTAGTACAGTGACAGTGTTTAGTATTAGCATTTATCACTGTACTAGTGTCACTATTGATCCCAGTGTCAGTGTACCACCCAGCCAGCCAGCGTCAGCTAGTATCAGACTGTCTGCCACACTATCACAATATATAAGCTGATCACTGCCATTACGAGTATAAAAAAAGTCTAGTATATACTGTATACCATACTATACCATACTATAATTATTATATAGTATTATATTATATATAATTATAATACTATAAGACACTATAATTTTCACGCATACAAAATAATATACACTTATTGGAATTTTTTTTACCAAAAACATGTAGCAAAATAAATTTTTGCCTGAATTCACGAGGAAATTTGATTTTTTAAAATATTTTATTGGTCATGTTTAGCGGAAAATGAAAAAATATTACTTTTTTCAAAGTTTTCAGACTTTTTTCATTTATATAATAAAAAGCATAAATAAAAAACCCAGTGGTGACCAAATACCACCAAAAGAAAGCTATATTTGTGTGAAAGAAAAAATTATTTGAATGTCTGTACAATTGTCAGTTAAAGTAGCACAGTGCTGAATAGCCAAAAATGGCCTGGTCATGAAGGGGGTAAAACCTTCTGGTGGGCAAGTGGTTAAAACTGCAGCTTTCATTAAAGTGTTACTAAACCCGGGACCCTGTATTCACTATACGTATCTGGTCTCCCACAGCACACAGAACATTCAAATGCAATTATTTTAGTAAATTTAAACTGCTAAATACCTTTTCTCATCAGCGGTATATAGCAGAAACTTCTGTCAGTGCCTGGTTAAAGCTCATAGGAGAAGTTTTCATACTGCACTAAGCTGTCTTATCAGGCTGCAAGACCCCTGACCCTCTGCCTGGAAAGTGCTGATTGGCCCTGTGCTGATCACATGCACTCTCCCATGAATAAAAAAACTCCCTACCAATACACACCACACTGAGCATGTGCAGCCTGACTCCATAGACTCTGTCTTATCCGGACCTGTTTTGAAGTCAGTGGAAGAAGAGGGGGATCTGTGCATACAAGATCAAACAGCCTTTTTTACACAATGTAGATGAATAGCCCCTTAGGTTCCTCAGTGAATATAACAAGCATGCTTTACTGCATATATAGAATGAGTTTACTGTTGTGGGTTTAGTAACACTTTAATAGAATACCTGGTGATTGTGCCATGAAGGTCTTTGTTCTGACATATCTTATTATGGGGAGAGCTGTCTCTTAATTTGCTCCTAAAGGTACCCATACACTAGACAAAAAAAAATGTTTGAAAATCTGTCCTTTGAACAGAGCGTTCGTTTTCCATCCAGTTAATGGGCACAAATCAAAAATTGGTTGTAATGTTTTTGAGCTCCAAAAATCGAAGGAGAATATTGGAAAACTTCTGCCGTAAGGACGATAAATTGAAAGGTTAATGTGTTTCTCACCTGTTAAAATGTAAACTGTTGGTGCTGCACATGACCCAGAGGCACAAAACTAACGAGAAACTGATTGATTTATTTCCATTGAATGATTTATTGTTGGAAATTCGCTCATTACATGATGGCAATATTGTTTGCTCTCATGACCATGTGTTTGTTTTTTTCGAAAACCACGCTCAAACAATTTTTTCGACTGGTGTATGGCTAGCATTAGTTGTCGCCCATCATTACATGAGCTCCTATTCTCTTGCAAAATGAAAAGTCTATTTGCTTTTAGTAAATCGACCCCACTGTGCTTTAGCATACTAAATGTCATCCAGCTGAGGTTTAGATCTGCTTTAAGCAAAGTCCATTTCATTTGTGAAGTGATTTTCCAACATGCTGGAAGATCTCTCTGGGATCTAATAGACACTTCTGACGCATGCAAGTTCTCACTGTCACTCAGGGGTTAATCCTACATGGTCTGATTATTACAATTTGTAAAATAGTTATTACTTTTAAAGATTTGTGGCTCCGACTGGCCAGACTTACCATACCTATTTACAGTACAAACTATCTTTTAAAAGGACTGAAGTATTGCTTCATGTAATCCTGCTTCCAGTAACAATAAATTAAAATAGACAATAGGCCGCCATCTCAACAGCATTACATTAGAAAACTTTTCCCTTACCATTCTGTCCATCTACCCAATGCCCAGAAACATTTTTCATTTTCAATCAGTTATATGATTTTGTTCTTTGTTTCAGCTGTCATTACCGTAACACTCCATCTCCTGTATTGCTAAACCTAACAAGAGATAACCACATAGACAAGGCATAATTAAACATTAAGCTTTGTTCCAGTTCTGAATATATAAAGAGGAAAAGAACGCTTCAGCAGATTACTTGTTAAACCAAACTTTATTAAAACAAAAAGAGATCTCCCCGTTACAGTGAGAACCTGGAATATGTCTTGTCTCAGTGACTGCAAGGCATGCACACAGAATATTTGGTTTTGTGAAACCAATAAAGGAGATTGGTTTTGCAAAACAGCATAACATTTCAGTATGTGAGCTATAATATTGAACTGTGGGAAAACTTTAGTGAGACTGCCATCAGACTCATTAACCACTTCAGCCCTGGAAGGCTTTAGGCTGGATTCACACCTATGCATTTTTTGTGCTTTTTGAATTTTGCAGATTTGGACTACAGATCGTGTTCCATAGGAAACCATGTTAAATGGACTCTAGTGAAAATCTGCAAAATGCAAAAAGCACTAAAACTGCATAGGTGGGAATCCAGCCTTACCCCCTTAATGAGCAGGCCATTTTTTGCAATATGGCACTGCGTTGCTTTAACTGACAAGTGCGCGGTCGTGCGACGTTGTACCCAAACAAAATGTATGTCCTTTTTTTTCCCCACAAATAGAGCTTTCTTGTGGTGATATTTGATCACCTCTGCGGTTTTTATTTTTTGCGCAAAAAAAAAAAAGTCCGACAATTTTGAAAAAAATGTTTAAACTTTTTGCTATAATAAATATCCCCCCCAAAAAATGTAAAAAAAAATTCTTCATCAGTTTAGGCCAATATGTATTCTTCTACATATGTTTGGTAAAAAAAATCGCAATAAGTGTATATTGATTGGTTTGCGCAAAAGTTATAGCGTCTACAAAATAGTGGATAGATTAATGGCATTTTATTATTATAATTTTTTTTTCTAGCAATGGCGCTGATCAGCGATTTTTAGCGGGATGGCGAAATTGCGGCGGACAGATCGGACACTTTTCACACTTTTTTGGGACCAGTGACATTTATACAGCGATCAGTGCTATAAAAATGTACTGATTACTGTATAAATGACACTGGCAGGGAAGGGGTTAACACTAGGAGTTGATCAAGGGGTTAAATGTGTTCCCTGGGAGGTGCTTCTAACTGTGGGGGGAGTGGACGGACAGGGAGTACAGAGAGATTGCTGTTCCTAAACACTAAGAACAGACAATCTCTCTCTATCTACCTGACAGAACAGGGATCTGTTTGTTTACATTGACAGATCCCCATTCTGGCTCTTTGTGGAGCGATCACGGGTGGCCAGCGGTACACCTACAGAGATTTGCGCAATAGAGCTGACCTGCTGCACTATAATGATGGCAGCTGGTCGGCAAGTGGTTAAAACAAAATGTATTTAAAAGTGGTATTCCAAACGAAAAAAAATGTATTATATTGCAATTTACCAAGCATTAGATGTGGGGGCTGCATTACTTTTCTTTTCTTTGGCTTTTCTCCCTCTGTTTTCACTTGGTGATCTGGCCAGCAGAAAACATCCTGTACTGACAGTCACCAGCTCTCTGCAACCTGAGGACTGGGAGCTGAGCGATCAGCAGTGTTTGATTTTTCAGTCTTAGAGCTGGCAGGGGACAGATGCAGAATTGGACTGATACTGCATCAGCTTAGGTGAGTATAACTTTTTTATTTTTTTTACTTAAACCCATACTTCTTTTTAAGCCTAGGTTCACACATGTGCGGTGCGAATTGAAGCTCAGGTTTCACTGGGAAGATAAAAATCAGTTGTTCAAAGGTTGCTTAGGAGATAATGGGCTTGTAATTCGCACCGCAATGCCCAAAAAACGCACACGTTTTTTGTGCAATGCGCAGTGCGAATGCAACGCACATATGTGAACCAGATACATTCAAATGAATGTATTTTAAAATGTCCTGCGAATTGCATGCTGTGTAAGCCGCATCTAATTTGCATAGGTGTGAACGGGGGCTTAAGCATGATAATTCATTTAGTCAAAGCTGTACACCTGTCATTTTTTAAGGGAGGATGCACAGTAGGCAGTTGGTGTCTGATGAGATGGGTCACGCCATTATGGACAATGTAAATAGCACATTTGCAATAGTTTTTAATGGCTATCGAAGTAAATGTTGTTGGGCTGTTGGGTGGGCAGAATTGCAACATTTTCTATGGTGGAACTCTAGTAAAAAAAAAATGAAATCCTGCTAGATTACTTCAGGCTGGCACCTTTTGCAGGTATAGCTATGTAAAACATTAAAAATAAGTGCCACTTCTGGCTTCTACTACAGCTCCCACGACTCGGCCCCTACATCTGCCCAGTAAATCAGCCCGGAACACCGCCGCTGCCTATGGATCATTGTGGAAGCCTCTCCACGAAAATGGATAATTTTTTGGATAAGAACGGGCCACGATCGCACTCCTCCCAGCACTCATCTGACATTGTGGATCTGGCCCCACTCTCAAACATGGGGGAGGCACCTGTCATGGGGATGAGTGTTGGCTTTGCCCCTCCCTCCCAGCACCAAGAGGATAGCAGTGCTGAACGGATCGCACAGACTGTCGCTGCACTCCCTGCCCCCACCATAACAGCCACAGTAGAGAAGGCTGTCAGTGCAGGGATGCTGCTTCCTAAAAAAGAATTAGGGGAACATGCCACGCGGCTTAATGAGGCTGAGCAGAGAATTTCTCCTATGGAGGAGGAGCTATACCAGGCTCAATCTACAGAACAGGCACAGGATAAAACAAATCAATAAATACCCCAGAAGCTGGAAAATCTGGAAAACAGATCGAGACACAGTAATCTGCGCTTCGTGGGGGTCCCAGAAGCTATACAATCGGCCGCCATTGCAGAATTTTGTGCCCGGCATATTCTTGAAGCGCTAGGCCTACCAGGTCCATATACAGTGGAACGGGCTCATTGCATGGGAGCACACTCTGTGGAACACACATCTCCCCGCCCAATCATTGCCAAATAGCTGAATTACTCTGACAAAAATACAGGCAATGCAGATTGAGGGAATAAAGATCCTGATTTTTGCCGATTATTCCATCAAAGTCTCGAAGAAAAGGAAAGCCTTTCAGCATATCTGTACGGCTCTTCACCAGCAACAAGGGAAATTTACCCTGGCCTTTCCCGCCACTCTCCGCATCAAGACACTAAATGGAGATCAGCTCTCCTTTCATGACCCATCAGAGGTGGAGAGGTACCTGCAATCACTACAATCGGAAACACAACCTAATCTCTCCTCCAAGGCACCCTCCATACCTCACTCCTTGGATCAGCGAAGCCCATGTAAGGACTCACCAAAACGCTTCAGATATTCTGGTCCGAACAACTGTTACAATCACCGCTGACATCTAGCTCGCTGTGACTCTACACAAATATTGTAAGGGTAAATGAATAACCGCTGCTTGTTTCTACTATGGCAATTTTTCAATGTTATACTAGTTATTTTATTTTTCCAGCACCCTCGCATAGCCAACCGTCATGCTCCTGATACCCTGCCTGATTTTGTTTCAAAATCTTTCCTTACGGGCCTCACTGCATGCTCCTGTTATGCCTCCTTTCCTAATGACCCGAGTCCGCCACGCATATACCCCTGACCAAAGGGGCGTATCCATGCACCTTGCACTGGGTCAGTCAAGAGGAGCTGGCTCTTACAGTGACTCATGTGGAAAAAATTGAAGTCTCGCGAATGTTCTTTTGTATGGTTTATTTACATGTTTTCTCCCTTGTGTCTCCTCACTCATGATACACCTACACTTCCAACTCCTTCAGACCAGATCAATACCCTAAGCATAGTCAATACACATAAGGATTCCTCCTCACTAGTATCCAAAAGAATAACTATCCTCACACTGGACAGTGCCTATCCGCCCCCAAAATCTGCTCATATCCCTTTTCAAGAAACCCCCCCCCCCATGAGAGTGACCTCATGGAACATTAAAGGGCTTAGGTCCCCATTTCAAGAGACTTAAGATCCTACAACACCTCCAGAGAATAAAAACAGACATTCCCCTATTACCGGATTCCCACTTAACATCCCATGACTTCCATCGTATGAATATATACGAAAAGAAAGGGAGCACTCACATCCGTAATATAGAGGAGAACAAAAAGAAAAGGGATACTTGCTAAGTATCCCTAGGTCAGACTTTAAAGGCATAAGAAACATGACTGACGGATTACAGATGTCATTTACCCCTAATAGCAACCTGCCACCCCATTACCCCAATGACTCAAACCACACCGAGCTTGGAGTATTAAAAGGCCGTAGCGGCCTAATTTTATTAAACAAATAATCTTAAATATAAAAATATAAAAATATAACATATCAACATATCTATCATAAATAGAAAAACATCAACAACAAAAACAACATCTGTTAAAACAACCTGCTTAATTATCAAGCGTTGGTCTGGGCAATATCTTGATCATCCTCTGTGTCCATAACAGGACTTGCACTGCGGTCCCATCAAATCTATCAAATAGGCCTCAAGCCGACAAGCTGGCTCAGAGACTAGCAATGACCGCAGTGCCCCATATCACTTCCCGGCTAACCTCCGTTAACCGGGAACCACCATCATGAGCCATATCAACGTTAGCTCCCAAAAAGACTCTTACTTTTTGCCATTTACCTTGCTTTTTGCCCAGACCAACGTCCGCCACAGCCATGACCTCATCAAAAACCCCTTTTTTTTTTTTTTTTTTTTAATTTAACCATAACCATATCTAGTTGACCCTACTCTACCAGAAAAACAAGGGGAGGGTGGGCGGGAACTTTCCACCACTACTGTTACACCCCTTTGGGCGGGGTTACCTTATAAAGCCTTCCTTGCTACCTCCCCCTCGGTTACTTCATACCACACCCCCTGAAACTATTAACTCCCCTGTTACCACAGTCATGCATGCCCTCCTCTATGCATTGCATGCTGTTGCTACGGGCTTCTCTTGACTGACGGATTACAGATGTCATTTACCCCTAATAGCAACCTGCCACCCCATTACCCCAATGACTCAAACCACACCGAGCTTGGAGTATTAAAAGGCCGTAGCGGCCTAATTTTATTAAACAAATAATCTTAAATATAAAAATATAAAAATATAACATATCAACATATCTATCATAAATAGAAAAACATCAACAACAAAAACAACATCTGTTAAAACAACCTGCTTAATTATCAAGCGTTGGTCTGGGCAATATCTTGATCATCCTCTGTGTCCATAACAGGACTTGCACTGCGGTCCCATCAAATCTATCAAATAGGCCTCAAGCCGACAAGCTGGCTCAGAGACTAGCAATGACCGCAGTGCCCCATATCACTTCCCGGCTAACCTCCGTTAACCGGGAACCACCATCATGAGCCATATCAACGTTAGCTCCCAAAAAGACTCTTACTTTTTGCAATTTACCTTGCTTTTTGCCCAGACCAACGTCCGCCACAGCGCCCAAGAGTAATACCTTACTCTTGGGTGCCCCTCCACACCCGAAGAGCTCTCTGTATTCCATCCTGCAGCCCCAGGGCCCACAAATCAATTCCGACCTCATTCAAATGTACTCCATCCGCCCTCAAATACCTCCACGTCTCAAACTCGAGTTCCATATGCCTAACCGCCAGACCACCATTCATCACTACAAATTTGCTTACTTCCCTATTTATTTTTTTACGGGCCCTGTTGACCCCTTCAACTGATCTAGCCATCCTCCATGATGTCCGGGCCACCATGTCTGACCAGACAATAACCATTTTTGGAAAAGCCTCTCTTAATTGCCAAACATCCAACTTGATGTCGCGCTTTAGATTGACCATGGCTCTAATGCCCAGGTCATTGCCGCCTGCATGTATTACCAGTACATCTGGCGGCCTATCCCGTTGCACATAACGATGTACCTCTGGCACCAATCTGCCCCATAACATACCTGGGATCCCCAGCCACTTTATGCACGCTTCCCTCCTGCTAAAGCCCAATTGCCTACCCTCATGACGGGCGTCCCCTCTCCGGGCCCCCCATGCCACATAGGAATGGCCCATGATCCAGACCATCCCTGGCAGCGAATCTGAAATAGAAAAGCACAGAAAAAAGAAAACCATACTATAAACAAAACCAAACAAAAAAACCCATTAATGCTTCAACACCAGCCATATCTCTATTACCATACTACCTACAAACTTATCACCAGATTGGGCCGCACATAAGATTGAAATCTCTTAGATTCCCACCTACCAATCTTCTTCACAGTTTCCTCCCCCAATCCGTTCCTGGCTGCCTCGGTGGCTGCTCCTATCCTGAAGGAATGTGACGAGAATTCCTTCTCCATCAGCCCCAATCCCTGTATACATTTTGCAAAAACTGCCCTAAATTGGAATCTGGATAAAAATTCACCCCCCAAATGTATCAAAAAAGGGCCCAGTCCCACTGGGCGAACACCTAAAAATTCTCTAACTGCCCCAACTGGGCATAACTGCGAACCCATAACAGGATACACCCGCACCATTTTGCCTCTCCCCATCTGGTCAGTCTTAGATTTCCTCAAATACAACTCCAAAACTCCTGCCTCACACCTCACATCCTGATAACTCAGACCCCCTTGCACTTTCTTAGAAGGGCTAACCAGTTCCCCTATTCTAAAAGCCCCAAAAAACGCCAACAAAAATGACACTTTGAACAACATTACCTCATAACCCGAGGAGCATACCCCCTCCAGCTGCCTTATAATACCCTGTAAAATCTCAAATGTCACCGGTCTTCTCGCATCCCTTCTGACCATCGCCTTTCTGTAACCCTTCAGTGCCTGCCGTACCCAAAAATCTTTCGTAAAATCCACTTGACCTTGCAGCTTAAACAGAAAAGCTAACCCTGTCACGTTCCTATTCACCACTGATGCGGATACCCCCTCCTCCATTTTTCTAGCAATGTAATATATCAACAGCAATCTCACCTCATCACCGACCGGCTCTTCCCCAATATTCCGCACAAACTCCCTCCATTCTTGCCATACCCTCGTGTATGCCGCCCACGTGGACCCACTTACCGAGTTCTTCACCCATCCAGCGATGAGGCCAATGCTATCGCCCACAGCCAGTCGGGACAAGGCACCCCGTGTTGCTCCGCCTCCGGCGCCAACTCCCGGAACCTCTCCCACTGGAAGCGAGACAAGGCATCAGCTATAACATTTTCAACCCCCGGTAGATGTACAGCATGAATGAAAACATTCAATTGCAAACAACGTAACACCAGGTGTTGCAATAGCCTAATCACTGGCGGAGACGATGCCGTAATCCTATTAATTACTTGTACCACACCTAGATTGTCCCCGTGGAAACGCACCTTCAGGTCCCTGAATGATGCTCCCCATAATTCCACCGCCAGCACTACCGGAAACAATTCCAGTAACACTAGGTTCTTTGTAAAACCTGCATCCACCCACGACTGAGGCCAAGGCCCAGCGCTCCACTGCCCCTGAAAAAAGGCCCCGAACCCCGTGGAACCAGCAGCATCCGTGTATAGTTCCAAATCAAAGTTGCTGACCGGACCAGTCATCCAGAAAGCCCTACCGTTAAACGCTTCCAAAAAGGTGTGCCACACCCTTAAGTCTGCTCTATGTGTTTCTCTCAACCGCACAAAGTGTCTTGGCGATTTTACACCGCTCGTGCTCGCCGACAACCTTCGACAGAAAACCCTACCCATCGGTAATATGCGGCATGCAAAATTAAGCTTGCCCAACACCGATTGCAGCGTTCTTAGCTGAACCTTTCGCAAACCCATTAGTCCCGAAATCTCCCTCTTCAGGTCCTCTAGTTTATCGTCCGGCAACCTGCATTCCATCGCCTCCGTGTCCAGTACAATCCCTAAGAACGTGATGACCGTACACGGTCCCTCCGTCTTGTCAGCCGCCAATGGAATGCCAAATTTTCCAGCGATGTGTTCCAACGTCGCCAGAAGCACCGCGCAGATCCTCGAATCAGCCGGACCCATGCAGAGAAAATCGTCCAAGTAGTGAATTATTGAATTCACTCCCGACACCTCCCTGACAACCCATTCCACAAATGAGCTGAACTGCTCAAATATCGCGCACGATATTGAGCAGCCCATTGGTAAGCATTGGTCCACATAAAATTGGTTGTTCCAATGACACCCCAATAACCGAAAGCTGTCCGGGTGTACCGGCAGCAGTCGGAAAGCTGATTCCACATCTGCCTTAGCCATGAGAGCCCCTTTTCCATATCGCCGGACCCAACCCACTGCAGCGTCGAATGATGTATAGGTCACGGAACACTCGCCCTGGTCTATGGCATCATTGACCGACCCCCCTTTTGGGAAAGATAAATGATGGATTAGCCTGAATTTACCCGGTTCCTTCTTTGGTACCACCCCCAGCGGTGACACCACTAAATTGTCCAATGGAGCCACCGAAAATGGACCACCCATCCTACCCAATGCAACCTCCTTCGACAGTTTCTCTGAAACTATGTCCGGGTGTTCCATAGCGGACCGCAAATTAGGCGACACTGGTGGGATGACGGACAGAGTGCACGGTATCTTAAAACCCACAGAGAAACCTTCATCCAACAATTGCGCTGCTCTTTTGTCTGGATACCTACCGAGAAACGGCCGCATCTTTTCCACTCTCACCGGGGTCCTCCCTTTTGTTTGCAGTTTCTCCCTGCTTACCCTTTCCTTGTTTGAAACACCTTGATCCCGGGTGTGATCCCCCACATCCCGAACACTCGTGTTTATACTTACATGAGGCTCCGAACCTGCAGGTCCCGGTGTTGTATTGCCAACAAACCCCCTTTTTGTTTCCGACCGTATGTCCCTGGGTGGAAGGTCCACCGGTCCCTCCTGGAAAAAACTGATTGGGGGCCCTCGCCGTCGTCATCAATCTCATCCACAGGCTTATGTCCTTGTGATCCCAACGCAGCGCAGGTCTAATCGCCCTCCGTTGACGGAACTGCTCATCGTACCTCAGCCACGCCGTGCCCCCATAAACCCTGTACGCCTCCCCAATAGCATCTTGATAACAAAATAACGCTGAGCAATGCTCGGGTTGCTTCTCACCTATAACACTAGCCATAATCGCAAACGCCTGCAACCAATTTGTAAACGTTCTAGGAATTAGCCTGTACCTCCTCTTCTCTTCGTCCTCCTTCTTCGAATCGTCCGGTTTTACCCTATCCAGGTTGAATTTTTCTAAAGGCAATAGAGAGAAAATTTCCACGTACTCACCCTTCCATAGTTTCTCGCGCACCTCCTGTTTCAAGTGCGACCCTAATGGACCCTCATAGCAAACATACACCTCGCATTTGGCTGCATCCGCCAGTCTAGTAATGTCCTGCCTACCTGTGGTCTCTGCTGTTTTGTCCGTCCCTTGTGCCACAACACTCCCAGACGCCGCCGGTGCAGTCGAGGCAACTGCTGCCGTGACAGAAGGAACCGCTGCTGTTACCCCAGTAGACACCACCCCTCCAGTCCCCCCTGTCGGCGGAATCCACGATGCTGCTGGGCCCGAGTTACCCGTCCCTGACCCCTCAAAGCGCAGGAGTAACTCTTTGATGCCCGCTAAAAACCCCCCTAAACCTGAAGCCCCTCCGCTCCCTGCTGCCCCTAACCCACTGCTGGCTGTGCTCCCCGCTGGCTCCCCCGTCCCCCCTACTCTAGCAATACTAGAATCCACATATAAAATATTGGACTCACCAGGCTGCACAGGCGTAACCTCATCAGCCGGACCCGGGATCTCCAACGCTGCTGCTCTCCTGTGAGGGGGGGTTGATTCCTCTTCCGACCCGGACCATCCCCCTTCTCGGTCGCCTCTTCCTCCAACTTCTTCCTCCGATGAAGGCCCACCCGACCTGTCCGTCAGGGTTGCCGCCGGGGTTGTGGCCGGACGCCCCCGCCTCCGCGTGTCCCTTCTGCCAGCTGATTTACATTTCGCTTTGCCTGGACCGGTGAGTACCTCAGTCCTGCCGCCTGGAACCTGTGTTGCCCTGCTAGGCCGACCCCTCTCTATCCGCCTGTGTGCCCCTGCCGTGGACCCAGAAGGCCCGGGGCTGGCTGCATCCGATCTCTCCCCCTGCGTGGCATCTCTCCTCCAGTGGGCGGGGCTAGCGCTCCTGACTCTGCCCGCTCTGTTAGGCCGCACCGCTGCTCCGTTATCTTCCCGCCGGTCGTCCTGCCGCGCCGCGGCCGCGCTCAATCTCCCTCCCTCCGATCCAGCCTTCCTTTTTGGTGGCGGGCCCGCCTCGGGACCCGGATGAGTCCCGGGCTGCCGTTGTGCGGTCGCACGCTGGTCGGGTGAGAACCGTTCAGGCGGGCGGGACCGCCGGGATCTGGCGCCGCACGATCTACCCTGCGCTTCAGGCTCCCTGCCTCTCAAAGCCGCTGTAATAGTGTCCTGTAGCCATGCCGCCCCCCGCACCGCGGCCTCGGCCCTGAGCTGCTCCATTAAGCTATCCATCTCAGCCATCTTCCAGGAACTTTCCACCACTACTGTTACACCCCTTTGGGCGGGGTTACCTTATAAAGCCTTCCTTGCTACCTCCCCCTCGGTTACTTCATACCACACCCCCTGAAACTATTAACTCCCCTGTTACCACAGTCATGCATGCCCTCCTCTATGCATTGCATGCTGTTGCTACGGGCTTCTCTATAACGAGGTATAGAAAAATAACAATATTTATTAGAAAATTCCATAACACAAATAGAGCATTCAAAGGTAAAAATCATGTAGAATGATACAAAGTATACAGCGAGTTCTTGTGCGTCAACGCGTTTCACTGTTGGGCTTCCTCAGGACACATTCAAGGTTTCAAAGATAACAAAGAGAGAGCAGATCTCACTGTCTGAAATAGAACATATTTATATTAAAAATTCTGTTAAACATAACACACATATTTAAAAATCACCTGTCTGTTAAAAAGAGAAGTCAGGGCACAGATAGGTTCAAAATCTTGAACGGCGAAAAAACGAGAATACCTTGCAGGAGAATAAGCCTTGTGTATGGGTATCCTGATAGAGAGGATATCCAAAAGTATCATCCAGGAAGGGTTCATTCCAACGGTCTATATGCAGTTAATTGGAAATGGCCACATCTGGCAGACAATACAAAATCGCATGGTCAGCTAAACATCCTAATATCCCCATACAAAAAAAAAGGGGGAAAAATACTTGCTAACATAAGTAGGCCAGAGATATTAAGCCAAGTAAATTCCAAAACGGACAAAATAATATCATGATACCAGGACCGGTAGCCAAAATGAAAGGCACTGAGGCCTTAAAGCTGAGGTGCCTTTATGGCTGCAGAGTAGAAGCTCCTGTGCATAGACAGGTAATATGGTCCCTGTATGATGATCTGTAATAAATAAAGGCACAAATGAGATGCTTAGTTCTAAATCTATGAAAAAGGCCTATATAGAATTAGATGGAAAAAAGCAAGGTTTACTCACTATACAGATGGACGAATATCAAGTGGCTCCTGGGAGACAGCCTTCCGCTGGTCACAATATTGATCTCACACTAACGTCTATTTATCGCCCCTAGGGAGTTCGCGCCAAAGTAGGAGAAGCAGTATGCCGACGATGATGTCATTAGGCGCTGCAAGATAGAAAACGGCGCCGAAAGACGGACAACATGCTGTCGCAACAGTGATGTCATCCGTGCGGGACCAACGTGCAGTGTGCGTGTCAAAACCAGCACAGCCCACATGTCCAAGTACGTGCGCTTCCCCTAAGGGAATGACGTCTTCAAACGATGCGGTAGGGGCGGGGAAAGAAACACCCACAGCCCAACAGGACCACTGGGAAATGTCGGCAATACAAAACATACATATATAGTGGCACATGATTCAAAGTCACTTGAACATAAACCCAGGGCGAACAGATAGCAGTTACGATAAATCTTGAGGGAAAAAGAAAACTACAATCGTATGAAGAAACTCTGGGTGGCACAGTATTAGGCTTTGACACAGTCGGCTGAAAAGCCGGGGTGCTCATCTTGCTCCACAAAAACCTCTCCTGTGAAATTCTTTCTGTGGAGTCTGATGATCAGGGATGCTTTATTACAGCACACATACGCCTTGATAATAGAGACCGTCCGATGGACGACAGATCCACACTCAAACATCTACACAAAACAGCTAGAGATCCCGACCAGGCCTATTTAGCCTCTACAATGTCCTCCCTCCACCTCACCGACATATGGCGGCTCCTCCACCCAGTGGATAGGGAATTGACATTCTACTCCTGCCCCCACAACGTATTTACTAGAATAGATTACATTTTCTGCACTGAAAACATCATCCCGACTATTTCAGGGGCGGAGATCCACAATATATATCAGATCACACCCCAATCTTAGTATCACTTGAAATCTCAGACTCCCAATCCAATGCCCATTTATAAAACAACAAAAAAAAACAAAAAAAAACAAAAACAAAAAAAAACAAAAAAAATGTCCAGCGCTCTGGAATTCACATAAATAAAATAAAATAAAATCTGGCAGTCCAAAAATAATAAAAAAGGACAGTTTATTAAGTCCAATGATAATGTAAATGATAATTCATAAATTATAAAAACAAACTTTAAACAGATAAAATTGAACCCATAGTAACACAGAACTATATTGCACTGAATGAAGACATATTTGTGTACTTAGGGTAAAAATATATATGTATATAAGACAGTTGGCCCTCGAGCAGCAGAAAACCCACACAGGAAATCCATCCAGATGTAATATAGCAACCAAAGTCAAATTGGGAAAAAGTTAATGGAACAAAAAAAGGAATCAAGGGGACTAACAGAAACCCCGCTGACTGTGTACTCTGAGGTCGTGGGGGACAACTCACCGGCTCCAGCGAGCAGAGGATGTGGCGTGGAATTCCACAGCGCTGCTCTCCTCCCGCCGGAGCGTCGGCTCCTTCCACGCCACATCCAGAATCCAGAACGCCTCACGCCTTCGTGGTCATAGCAGAAAAATTCTCACTACCTAAGTCTCATGTTTTTTATTACTGGCAATGTGTAAGCTTTATCCATACCTCATGCACGGTTGGAAGTAAGAGATTCCAAATAACTATACTAGATTGTCTACTTACAGAAGGTTCATATACTATCTTGGACATTTATAAACCCTTGATCCTCAACACTACTCCACCACTCACCTCAACATCAGTGGCAAATTGGGGTAGAGACTTTCCAGACGCAGAATTACTTGACCAACTACTACATGGCTACAACAAAATCCTTCTGCTGATCCCCAGCGAGTCTTGGAGAGAATCTCACCTGAAACTACTTCACCGTGCTTACATACCCTTCCTATCAGAAAAAAACAATCTTCAGGCTGCCTCCTGCCCTCTCTCCTGCCAGTCAAAACCCTCCCTAGCCCATCGCTTTTGGATTTGCAAATATATATCTACTTTCTGGGACCAAGTCATATCCTATATCCATAGGATCACATTGCTTCAACTTTCAAAAGATCCCCTCCTTCTAATTTTTGGCTACTGGGACAAACAAATCCTGATGTGGTCCCCAAATGTCCATACCCGACACAAGGACTGGAATTTAATTTTCCTCTTAGTGGCCAGGAGAGCCAAAAACTGGACCTCTCACCCAAAAAAATTCACAGATGAAACAGAAACTACTGATGCTACTGTAGAAAGAAAAAATCATCACAGACCTAAACCACAATACTTCCAGGAAACGATTCTACCTAAGATGGCAGGCCTTCATGTACTCCACTTTGCCTCAGGAGGAGATAGAGGCATTTGGGAGTTCATTCTCATATCACAAGGGCCTCAAAATGCTCTAACAACGAGGATACCCCTTAAGTTCTCTCTTCTCTCATTTATATTAGAAGGTACCACTCTGGCCCTGATCTATATTCGAGGTGTCTTTCGAGGAAACTTATGTACTATTGTATGTTCCTTGCTAAAGTACATTCTTTTTTAAAAAGTTATTATGGGTAAAGTTCCCCTTTAGGCAGTCTCTGTTCTTCACTACTTTATTAAACTGGTTCCGGAAATAAATGAGCATGTATACATTTATATTTTGAAACTTAAAGGAATTACTTTAACTCTCTGTTATCTGTTGTCTATAGATTCCCTTATAAGGAAAAATAAATCATTTGTGGCAGGCAACACTTACCATAAACGTAGGGGTTAAGAATGTATTAACTTTTAAACTTTAATTGAAGCAGTTAGATCTTTTAAAGTGTGTTTATTTTATCCGCACATGAGAAGTGTGACTTAGGATGTGGCATGTGTTGATGGGTGGAGTTTCAGAGTTTACAGTGATTGTAAATGATCACCTTGTAAAACAACCCATTCAGTTTAAAATAGAAATGAAAGGCAAAATATTTACCGTATATACTCGAGTATAAGTCGTTCCGAGTATAAGTCGAGGCCCTAATTTACCACAAAAAAATGTGGAAAACTTACTGACCCGAGTATAAGACGAGGGTGAGAAATGCACAGCTACTGTAAGTGGAAAAGAGGGTCAACAATGCCCATTTGCAGCATCACTGTGCCCATTTGCATGCCTCACTGTGCCCATTTGCAGCCATAGGTCCCCTGAACTTCAAACTCTGTAGTTAAGGGTTCCTAGATGCCCCCTAGCTGCAGCCAAAATTTGGGGTCTCTGAACCCAAAGGGTCCCGAAATGACATTGCTGCAGATAGACACAGTTTACCGAATTTGGGGCCCCGTATCTCGGGGCCACTTAATACTAAGAACCCCAAATTTGGTGTGCAAACCCAGTGGAACTAGCACCATAAAATTTCCAAAGCTGGGGTTTCTAGCACTAAGTGGCCCCGAGATACAGGGCCCCAAATATCAGTTCAGAAAATGTCAAGCACTTTTCTGCAGCAGAAAATGACATTTTTCGAACCAGTTTTGGGGCCCTGTATCTCAGGGCCACTTGGTGCTAGGAACCCCAGCTTTGGATATGTTATGGTACCAGTTCCACTGGGTTTGCACACCAAATTTGGGGTTCCTAGCACCAAGTGGCCCTGAGATATGCAGCCCCAAAATCGGTTCAGAAAATGTCAAGCACTTTTCTGCAGCAGAGAATGACATTTTCCGAACCGATTTTGGGGCCCCGTATCTCGGGGCCACTTAGTGCTAGAACCTTCCACTTTGGATATGTTGTAGTACTAGGTCCACTGGGTTTGCATACCAAATTTGGGGCTTCTAGCCCCAAGAGGCCCTGAGATACGGGGCTACAAAATCGATTCGGAAAATGAAATTTTTTGCTGCAGAAAAGTGCTTGACTCGAGTATAAGTCAAGGGGGGCACTTTCAGCACAAAAAAATGTGCTGAAAAATTCGACTTATACTCGAGTATATACGGGTATGTATAGATATAAAAAAACATTATAAATACCTTTTTTAGGCCCGGTTCACACTGATGCGACATACGCTCTGACTTTGTTGCATGTTACATGACGTGTATAAATCAATGGTTCCCTATGAGAGCCGTCGTAACTGGTCCGACTTCTGTCGGTCCGACTTTGAAAAAGGTTCCTGCACTACTTTGCTCCCACTTGGGTCCGATTTCTGGCAATTGATTTGAATGCAAGTCGCATCCAAGTCGGATCATCATCTTAACTGATACAACTTGTGGCATGTGACTTGTGGTCTGAGGTTCTTGAAGGGGAACCCCATGCGCCCCCCACCGCAAAGCACCTTGTCCCCATGTTGCTTGAATCACATTTTCTTTAACATCATGTTGATTGCTGGATGCATGCGTGTTGCCTACCTGGGCCTGGAGAAGACATGGCTCCAAGATGCAGTATGGGAAGAAGGCAGAGGAATCAGTGTGATGCTTTGGGCATTGCTCTGCTAGGAAACCTTAGGTCTTGCCATTCATGTGGATGTTACTTGACATGTACCAACTACCTAAAAATTTTTGCTGACCAAATACACCCCTTCATGGAGACAATATTTCCTGATGACAGTGGCCTCTTTAAGCAGGATCATGTGCCCTGCCACACCACAAATGATTTAAGAATTGTCTAAGGAACACAACAATGACTTTGAGGTGTTCTCTAGATCCCAATCCATTTGAGGATCTGAGGGATGTGCTGGAAAAACAAGTCCAATCCATGGAGGCCCCACCTTGCAACTTACAGGACTTAAAGGATCTGCAACTGATGTCTTGGTGCCAGATACCATAGCATACCTTTAGAGGTCTAGTGGTGTCCATGCCTCAATTGATCAGGGCTGTTTTGGTGGCACAAGGGGGACCTACTCTATAATAGGTGGATACTCATAAAGCTATGGCCAATTGGTGTAATTAGAATTGACTCTCATGCAGCTGTTTAAAAAAATCAGCAAAAATAGGGATAAGTAAAGGGCAATGGATGCTTTTTCATAGAATGGCGTATCAATGGGGGGGTGGGGGGCGGTACACCCCGGGTGCCACACATTGGGTGTGAAGCGGAGACAGCGGGGTGCCAGACACAGCAGCAGCGGCGCTGTGACAGTCAGGGCAGAGAGAGGTGAGCTGTGATAGGGTGCAGGGGTGCCCATGTGCGGACCTTATCTGGGTGACTGTCACCCAGGGCCGGCCACCGGATTCTCTCTGCGCCACTCACAGCCAGGGGAGAGAGACAGTAAGCAGCACTGAATAGAGGACGGGCAGCAACTGCTGGACTTAACTTTTCAAGTTAACCAGCAGGTGATTGGTTGCTACTTGGTCCTAGCAACCAATCATTAGCTTGTTAATATGAAAAATTAACTCCAGCAGTTCCCACCCTCTGTTCTGTGTTGCTGTGTCTCCAGCTCTGCATGCATGCCCCAGTAAGGTAGGAAGGGGCTGTGTAATGTGCTGGGGTCCTGAGCTGGGGGGGAGGGAAATGTGCAGGGGTCCAGAGTGGGGGGGGCTGTGTGACATGTGCAGGGGTCCAGAGCTGGGGGGTGGGGGGACAATGTGTAATGTGTAGGGGTCCAGAGCTGGGGGGTAGGGGGCAATGTGTAATATGCAGGGGTCCAGAGCTGGGGGGTGGGAGACAATGTGTAATATGCAGGGGTCCGGGGGGGAATGTGCAGGGGTCCCAAGCTGGGGGGGCTGTGTGTAATGTGCAGGGGTCCAGAGCTGGGGAGGGGCAATGTGTAATATGCAGGGATCCAGAGCGGGGGGGATGTGTAGTATGCAGGGGCCCAGAGCTGGGGGGGCAATGTGTATTATGCAGGGGTCCAGAGCTGGGGGCGATGTCTAATATGCAGCAGTCCAGAGCTGGGGTTTGGGGGCCAATGTGTAATATGCAGGGGTCCAGAGCTGGGGGGTGGGGGACAATGTGTAATATGCAGGGGTCCGGGGGGGAATGTGCAGGGGTCTCGAGCTGGGGGAGCTGTGTGTAATGTGCAGGGGTCCAGAGCTGAGGGGGGAGATGTGTAATATGCAAGGATCCAGAGCTGGGGGGATGTGTAATATGCAGGGGTCCAGAGCTGGGGGGGCAATGTGTAATATGCAGGGGTCCAGACCTAAAGGGAGGTGTAATATGCAGGAGTCCAGAGCTGGGGGGTGGGGGGCAATGTGCAATATGCAGGGGCTCAGAGCTGGGGGGCAATGTGTAATATGCAGAGGTCCAGAGCTGGGGGGTGGGGGCAATGTGTAATGTGCAGGGGTCAAGAGATGGGGGTGGGGGCAATGTGTAATGTGCAGGGGTCCATAGCTGGGGGGGGGGGGGAAATGTGTAATATGCAGGGGTCCAGAGCTGGGGGGCTGTGTAGTGTACAGGGGTCCAAAGCTGACGGGGGCTGTGTAATGGGTAGGGGTCCAGAGATGGGGTGGGGGCTGTGTAATGTGCAGGGGTCCAGAGCATGGGGGGTTGTAATGTGCAGGGGTCCAGAGCTGTGGGAGGGCTGTGTAATGTGCAGGGATCCAGAGATAGTGTGGGGGGCTGTGTAATGTGAAGGGGCCCAGATCTGGGGGGGGTTGTGTAATGTAAAGGGATCCAGAGCTAGGGAGGCTGTGTAATGTAAAGGCGTCCAGAGGTGCACACAGAGGAGTTACACAGTAGTGACAAAGAGATATTGGGGGGTGCAGAGGTATGCAGGGGGCACAGTGGGGTGTTTTTACATTTTAAAGTTGGGGGGTGCCAGATACAGGATCCACCCCCAGGTGCCAAATGCTCTAGGTACGCCCCTGCTGGATTGGAGTAACATGATTCAAGCTTGTACTGTATTACAGTGGCAGTGAATACACTGGGGTTGATTTACTAAAACTGGAGTGTGAAAAATCTGGGCAGCTCTGAATAGAATCCAATCAGCTTCCAGTTTTTTTTTTGTCAAAGCTTGAACAAGCCAAAGTTACAAGCTGATAGGCAACCATGCACAGCTAGACCAGATTGTGCACTCTCCAGTTTTAGTAAATCAACCCCATAGTGTCCAAGTTCGGCAATAGTGATATATTGTAGGAAGGTTTCAACACAACTCAGCTAAACCCAGTGCATAGGCACACCCGTCTGGAGCCACTTACAAACTGTAACAGTGGTCTGTAGACTTAGACTGGCCATACACTATACAATTTTCTTGTTCAACTTTCCTTTAGATTTACCAAAACCATATAATATGAGGTCACACCTAAGCCCTTTCAATTTGTATGCAATCAAGCAGGCCCTTGTACTACATAGTTGAAGGTAAATCTAAAGGAAATTGAATAAGAAAATTGTATAGTGTATGGCCAGCCTTAAAGAAGCAGACAGCATCTGCAATGAGGAGCGGAATGCAGGCTGGCTGGTCCACACCCAAAAGGGAAGGCTACCTTGGTCTCTGTATGTCCTGATTGCAGAGCAATCGGCTCTCACATCCTGGGAATGTTGTGTGGAGTGCTAGGCCTACTTCTTTTAGGTTTTCAGTTCGTTTTTTGTGCATTTTTGGAATAATTTCTTCATTTATTTCAATTTACTTTCTTTACTAAGTTGCGTTTACGCAGGTTTGTGCGTATTTGCAGTGCGGAAAAATGCAGCACTGAAATACGTTTTTCACCCATATGTGTTCACATTGCATTTATGTGTTATTTAAAAATGCACCTGACTGCATCTGGTGTAAATGACGGGTCACAAAGGTGTTAATTAACTCTTTCATGCCTGAAGAAAATATATAAATTCGGATCATGATGATGATAATGAGAGGTGCATATATTCCATTATATGAGGAGTAGGGATGAGCTTCGTGTTCGAGTCGAACCCATGTTCGACTCGAACATCGGCTGTTCGCCCGTTCGCCGAATTGCGAACGATATGGGCCGTTCGCGCCAAATTCGTGTGGCGCGTCACGGCCCATAATTCACTGCGGCATCGCAGTGCATTGCTTGCTGATGATTGGCCAAGCATGCACTATGACCCGCATGCTTGGCCAATCACAGCGCCGTCAGTAGAGAGAGCTGTAATTGGCCAAAGCCAGGGTGGCTTTGGCCAATTATGGCTCAGGGGATTTAGTACACGCCCCACACTATATAAGGCCGCCTACACGGCGGCCCTGTGTAGTGTGTGTTCCGGTGTGCTAAGAGATAGAGAGAGAGAGAGAGAGAGACAGTGTCATTTGATTTGAGTTAGATAGATTAGGCAGAACAGTCAGTCAGTTAGCTGCACTTACAGTGTATTGTGTATATATATGCATCCCAGGTGTTGCATATATATATATATACACTGTATTCAGTTTAGCTAGATCCGTTCCTGTTATCTTCTATCTAGACTATTTACATTTAGTGCAGTGCGTCCTGCTCACAGTGTTCAGCTAGATCCGTTCCTGTTATTTACATTTAGTGCAGTGCGTCCTGCTCACAGTGTTCAGCTAGATCCATTCCTGCTATTTACATTTAGTGCAGTGCGTCCTGCTCACAGTGTTCAGCTAGATCCGTTCCTGCTATTTACATTTAGTGCAGTGCGTCCTGCTCACAGTGTTCAGCTAGATCCGTTCCTGCTATTTACATTTAGTGCAGTGCGTCCTGCTCACAGTGTTCAGCTAGATCCGTTCCTGCTATTTACATTTAGTGCAGTGCGTCCTGCTCACAGTGTTCAGCTAGATCCGTTCCTGCTATTTACATTTAGTGCAGTGCGTCCTGCTCACAGTGTTCAGCTAGATCCGTTCCTGCCATTTACATTTAGTGCAGTGCGTCCTGCTCACAGTGTTCAGCTAGATCCGTTCCTGCAATTTACATTTAGTGCAGTGCGTCCTGCTCACAGTGTTCAGCTAGATCCGTTCCTGTTATCTTCTAGACTATTTACATTTAGTGCAGTGCGTCCTGCTCACAGTGTTCAGCTAGATCCGTTCCTGTTATTTACATTTAGTGCAGTGCGTCCTGCTCACAGTGTTCAGCTAGATCCGTTCCTGCTATTTACATTTAGTGCAGTGCGTCCTGCTCACAGTGTTCAGCTAGATCCATTCCTGCTATTTACATTTAGTGCAGTGCGTCCTGCTCACAGTGTTCAGCTAGATCCGTTCCTGCTATTTACATTTAGTGCAGTGCGTCCTGCTCACAGTGTTCAGCTAGATCCGTTCCTGCTATTTACATTTAGTGCAGTGCGTCCTGCTCACAGTGTTCAGCTAGATCCGTTCCTGTTATTTACATTTAGTGCAGTGCGTCCTGCTCACAGTGTTCAGCTAGATCCGTTCCTGCTATTTACATTTAGTGCAGTGCGTCCTGCTCACAGTGTTCAGCTAGATCCGTTCCTGCTATTTACATTTAGTGCAGTGCGTCCTGCTCACAGTGTTCAGCTAGATCCGTTCCTGTTATTTACATTTAGTGCAGTGCGTCCTGCTCACAGTGTTCAGCTAGATCCGTTCCTGCTATTTACATTTAGTGCAGTGCGTCCTGCTCACAGTGTTCAGCTAGATCCGTTCCTGTTATCTTCCTACTGACAGGCAGGCTTGTCTGGTTACAGTATATAAAGCTACCTGAAGAAAATTACAGGTGTTCTATCCCAGCTTAGTGCAACTACAGGCCATTAGTATGTCTGGAAGGCCAAGAAGGAGAGGCAGACAGTCACAAGCCAATAAGAGAGGGCAAGCAGGCTCTGTGTCTAGTGCTGGTCGTGGAGATGGTGCATCCTCATCAGCACGTGGCCATGGGACACGCTTGGCCTTTTTTTCGGCAGCTGGCCGTGTTGAGCCGCAACATGTGGAAGACTTGGTCGAGTGGATGACCAAGCCGTCCTCATCCTCCTCATCCTCTCTTACCCATGCCCAGGGTGCTTTGTCTGGCAAAGCAGCGGCCTCTTCCCTCAGCTCAATGTCATCAGTGACTCCTTCCCTAGCTCCACCATGTCCTCATGAGGATTCCCTCGAACTGTTTGACCACAGTGTTGGGTACATGCTCCAGGAGGATACCCAGCGTTTGGAAGGCTCTGATGATGATACTGAGCTCCATGAAGGCAGTAACATGAGCACGGACAGAGGGGGTGCCCAAGAAGGACAGCAATCTGGCAGTCATGCTCCCCCTGCTGCAGCATACTGCCAGGTTTGCTCCAGTGATGAGGAGGGAGGGGATGATGAGGTCACTGACTCAACGTGGGTGCCTGATAGGAGAGAGGAGGAGGAGGAGGAGGAGGAGGAGGAGGAGGCGGCACATCACCAACGAGGCAGGATGCCCTCCAGGGGCCAGCCTAAGGGCAGCACATTGACTGCATCACACCCCAAAGCTCCACATGTGCAGGGCGCTGCAGTCTCTGCGCGTTATTCAAAAAGTTCTTTGGTGTGGGCCTTTTTTGAGACGAGTGCATCAGATCGCACCGCTGCTATTTGCAACATATGTCTCAAGCGTATCTCGCGTGGCCAAAACATCTCCCGCTTGGGTACCACATGCTTGACCAGACATATGTTGACCTGCCATGCAGTTCGTTGGCAAGCGTATCTAAAAGACCCACACCAAAGAACAAAGAGGATCTCTCCTTGCTCCTCATCAGCTGAGATTTCCAACCCCACTAGACCTTCAGTCCTCTCTGAGACCTGCAGTGAGAGGAATGAAGGTGTAGAATTAGGTGTGTCACAGCCAAGTACTTGTGGGCAATCTGCTTTTGGTACACCGACGTCAGATTGTACCAGGCAAATTTCCCTGCCCCAGCTGCTGCACCGCCGAAAGAAGTTTGCTCCCAACCATCCACATGCCCAGCGGTTGAATGCTAGCTTGGCAAAATTGCTAGCACTTCAACTGCTGCCTTTTCAGTTGGTAGACTCTGCCCCCTTCCGTGAGTTTGTGGAATGTGCGGTTCCTCAGTGGCAGGTACCCAAACGCCACTTTTTCTCACGGAAGGCGATTCCGGCTCTCTACCGGCATGTGGAAGGCAATGTCCATGCCTCGCTGGACAGGGCGGTCAGCGGTAAGGTGCATATTACCGCTGACTCATGGTCCAGCAGGCATGGACAGGGACGTTACCTAAGTTTCACGGCGCATTGGGTGACTCTGCTGGCAGCTGGGAAGGATGCAGGACAAGGTGCGGTAGTGTTGGAGGTTGTTCCGCCACCACGCCTCCAAAATGCTGATTGTGACACACCTCTCTCCTCCACCCCCTCCTCTTCTTCTTCCTCCATGGCCTCTTCCTCGGAACCAGCGGTGCTCCGTAGGCGTTCAAGGGGCTACGCAAGTACGCAGGCCAAAAGATGCCATGCGGTGCTTGAGCTGGTGTGCTTGGGGGACAGGAGCCACACTGGGGCAGAGGTTCTGTCAGCTCTGCAGGGGCAGGTTCAGAGGTGGTTGACGCCACGCCAACTTAAGGCAGGAATGGTGGTTTGCGACAATGGCACCAACCTCCTCTCTGCCCTCCGACAGGGACAAATGACCCATGTGCCCTGTTTGGCTCACGTCCTTAACTTGGTGGTGCAGCGGTTCTTGGGCAGGTACCCGGGCTTACAGGATGTCCTGAGGCAGGCCAGGAAAGTCTGTGTGCATTTCCGCCGGTCATATAATGCCAGTGCTCGGCTGACGGACCTCCAAAAGGAGTTTAACCTGCCCAAGAACCGCCTAATCTGTGACATGCCCACCAGGTGGAACTCAACGTTGGCCATGCTGCAGCGGCTGCACACGCAGCAGAGGGCCATCAATGAGTACCTGTGCGATTATGGCACCAGGACAGGGTCAGGGGAGCTTGGTTTTTTTTCCCCACGCCAGTGGGCCATGATCAGGGATGCATGCACTGTCCTGTCACCATTCGAGGAGGCCACGAGGATGGTGAGCACTGACAGTGCATGCATCAGTGACACTGTCCCCCTTGTCCACCTGTTGGAGCACACGCTGCGTGGAATAATGGACAGGGCACTTGAGGCAGAACAGAGGCAGGAAGAGGAGGAATTCCTTAGCTCTCAAGGCCCCCTTTATCCAGACAGTGTTCCTGCGTGCCCGCCGATCACACAGGAAGAGGACGAGGAGGAGGAGGAGGAGGAGGAAGATTGTGTCAGTATGGAGGTGGAGCCTGGCACTCAGCATCAGCAGCAGTCTTTAAGGGATCAGTCCCAAGGAACACATGGACTTGTACGTGGCTGGGAGGAGGTGGCTGCGGACGTTGTTGTCCTTAGTGACCCAGAGGACTCCGGACCGAATGCCTCAGCAAACCTACGCTGCATGGCCTCCCTGATCCTGCAAAGCCTGCGTAAGGATCCTCGTATTCGTGGTATCAAGGAGAAGGACCAATACTGGCTGGCAACCCTCCTTGATCCACGTTACAAGGGTAAGGTTGCGGACCTTATCTTGCCATCGCAGAGGGAGCAGAGGATGAAACATCTTCGGGAGGCCTTGCAGAAAGGTCTGTGCAACGCGTTCCCAGAGACTGGGAGGTTACAAACTCCTGTTTCTGGACAACGTGTTGCTGAGGCTTCGGTCAGTCAAAGAAGGAGCGGTGGAGAAGGTGGCCGTCTGACCGATGCGTTCAGACAATTTTTTGGTCCGCAGCCCCAAGGTATGATCGGTTCCAGCAACCATCGCCAGCGTCTGTTTTACATGGTGCAGGAATACCTAGGGGCAAGATCAGACTTGGACACCTTTCCCACCGAAAATCCTCTGGGTTACTGGGTCTTGAGGATGGATCACTGGCCAGAGCTTGCACAGTATGCAATTGAGCTACTGGCCTGTCCTGCATCCAGCGTTCTTTCGGAACGCACATTCAGTGCTGCTGGAGGCGTGGTAACCGATCACAGGGTGCGTCTGTCCACCGACTCGGTCGATCGGCTGACCTTCATAAAAATGAATCAGTCTTGGATCACCACCAGCTACCAAGCACCTGATGCTGATGTAACCGAATAATTTTTTTTGAAATCTCAGATCCCTTCAAAGACTGCCTATGCTGATGCTGAGTGACTATCCCTGAGTAATTATCCTCTTCCTCCTCAATCATCACGCTGATAGCTTGTAAGAACATTTTTGGTTCTGGGCGCCACCACCAGTGCCTAAGGCACAATTTTTCAGCCCCTGTTTAACAGGGGCGTGTAATTACAATTTTTGATGTAATACTTTGCAGCAGGGCTCGTTCCTGCATTCCAACTAGAGTGTCTGTGAGGGGTTGCAGTGTTGTGGCACCAGCACCAGTGCCTAAGGCCCAATTTTTCTGCCCCTGTCTAACAGGGGCGTGTAATTACAATTTTTGATGCAATACTTTGCAGCAGGGCTCGTTCCTGCGTTCCAACTAGAGTGTCTGTGAGGGGTTGCAGTGTTGTGGCACCAGCACCAGTGCCTAAGGCCCAATTTTTCTGCCCCTGTCTAACAGGGGCGTGTAATTACAATTTTTGATGCAATACTTTGCAGCAGGGCTCGTTCCTGCGTTCCAACTAGAGTGTCTGTGAGGGGTTGCAGTGTTGTGGCACCAGCACCAGTGCCTAAGGCCCAATTTTTCTGCCCCTGTCTAACAGGGGCGTGTAATTACAATTCTTGATCTAATATTTCACAGCAGGGCCCTGTGAGGGCTTACAGTGTTGTGGCCACAGCAACACCTAAGGCCCAAATTTCTGCTGAGTATATAGGGCAGGACCCTACTTTCAAACATCTAACTTACAAACGACTCCTACTTGCAAACGGAAGGAGACAACAGGAAGTGAGATGAAATCTACCCCTAGGAAGGGAAATTCTCTCCTGTAAGAGTTAATATGGGAAAACAATTTCTCCTTTCCACTGATGCTTTCCAATCCTTGTTCCACAAAAAAACCCAAATTTTCAAAAAACATTTTTCATTGGGACAAAAAAGTGAGGTGAAATCTTCTGAAGAGGAGGAAAGACAGCAAAACAAATGTCACAGGGGTGATAACCCTTCCCTATGTTTTTCAAAAAGCTTAAAAAAGATTTTTTGGCTGGAGCTAAACGCGTTAAAAATGTACCCGTTCAAAATTACAAAGAGATTCTACTTAACAACAAACCTACAGTCCCTGTCTTGTTTGCACCGCCTGTATACTGCTGTTCAGAGTATATAGGGCCTGGTGGCCCCACACCTTTCCTTATTTTAATTTGGGTGCGGGGTTCCCCTTAATATCCATACAAGACCCAAAGGGCCTGGTAATGGACTGGGGGGTACCCATGCCATTTGTCTCACTGATTTTCATCCATATTGCCATGACCCGACATGACATTAAACCCGCAAGCAGTTTTAAATGAGATTTTTTCCTTTAAAAATGACATTTGGTGCAGGGACTGTTCTAAACATGGGAAACACGCGTCACTTTACAGGCATACTATAGACACCCCCCAGGTACGATATTTAAAGGAATATTCACTTTTTTTTTTTACTTTAAGCATCATTAAAATCACTGCTCCCGAAAAAACAGCCGTTTTTAAAAGTTTTTTTTGCATTGATACATGTCCCCTGGGGTAGGACCCGGGTCCCCAAACCCTTTTTAAGACAATACCATGCAAATTAGCCTTTAAAATGAGCACTTTTGATTTTGAACGTTCGAGTCCCATAGACGTCAATGGGGTTCTAACGTTCGTGCGAACTTTCGGTCCGTTCTGGTGCGAACCGAACCGGGGGGTGTTCGGCTCATCCCTAATGAGGAGGTCAGTTTTTGATGAGTTGTGCTCAATAATGTAAAAGACAATTTTCTTAAAACGTTCAAAATATTTTATTCTGTATGAAAGTGAAAACCAATAGAGTAAATAGCATGAACAATATATATGTCATAGCATAGACATAATGCACATATGTTGATATACACTAAATTAATATATAGTGTGTTGCAGACACATTTGAGGAAATGCACATTTGGACTGTAATCTTAACGCATTTTGTGAAGGATCACCCACTTCCTCAGGAGATTTAATGTGTCAGTAGGGAAACCATGCATATCAACCAAAAAATTGGGAGGTGAAAGCATAAAAAGCACAAAAAACACTATCCCAAAATAGATGTATAAAGGACAACATGGGGGTGGGAATTCATCCACAAGGTATACTCTGTCAGGAGCTTAAAGTAGAGCAGTCCCAGAACCAAAGCACATAACAGGGTCCAAGAGGGAGGAATCCTTGTGATAAAAAAAAAGCCCAGAGAGACCACCATGTTGTATTGTCCAGCCGCAAGAAATGAATGGCGGGAACCCAAGCCAGGTCACAGCCCATGTCCCCTTCCTATGGGTGACCCCAGTCCTCCTTCTCTCCCCATCACACAACTGCTTCTCCTCACCTCCTGCTTATCCAGCAACAAGTGTGTCCGGGGAGATAGCATTTCAGGTCATGTATGTCCTCTCTTTCTCGGACACACAATGGATACGCCACACCTCTCACTACAAATGTATCAACTTTCCGCTCCCTTCACACTCCGCTCCAGACATCAGAGAGCCTCTCTGTGCATGCGCAGTCCAAGGGAGCTGCCCCACCCAGGCACAGCACCACATGGTAATTGGCTCCTTGCCCCATCCCTTTCGTGGAAGAAGAGAGTTTCTACAAGTGGTTTTGCCTAAAATTGTCGGATCTTCAATGGATACAATGTCAGGGATTGGGAAATCTGTCAGTACAATGCCTGGCACTGTTTGATCTCATTGTAGTGGATATCAGGAGGGAGCTAATACTACAGGCTCTAGTGGTGGATGATCAAGGACATTAGGGAAACCAACGGCCGTGGCTGCACTCTAGGTGACTGCCTATTTCGCTTAGCTGTAGAGCCAGCCCTGACCGTGCACAGCTGCACCTGATTTTTTAGAAAATCAAATCCTATGTATTCTTGTAGTAGTGCTACACTGTTGCAGACCACCAATTAATGAAGTGATTGTGAAACTTTGTTTTTAAATTAAGATAATACAGATGATATACTTACCTGCTCTGTGCAATGGTTTTGCACAAAACAGCCCCGATCACCCTTTTCTGCGGTCCCACCGACACTCCTGGCTCCTCTTCTTTAGTGAGTGCCCCCATAGAAAGTCTGTGCTGGCTCTCTATAGATACAGACAGCACAACTCAGCCATACCCCCCACTTCCTCATCACAGAATTTGATTGGGAGCAGCAGGAGCCAACCAATCTCTCTCACTGCTGTCATTCTGCCCTGTGAGAAGGGAGAGATTGCAGAAAGCTGCTGCTTATGGGCACAGCACTGGATCAATATTGGGCTTAGATATTTACAAGGAGGGTGAGGGGGAGATCCTATAGCACTGAAGGTAAAGAATGCATTAAGGTAAGAAAAAAAACGTAAGGCTTTAGAACCACTTTAACCTCTTCATGCCTGCGCTACAGCTGAAAGACAGCTACAGCGCGAAGTTAAATTGATGGGAGGGCATCCACAGGGCTGCTGATACAGACTACTTGACAGGGCCCCCCCAGAGAAAATATTAAAGCTATATTTTGCTATAAAATACAATAAAACTGTTAGCAGACACAAATACAACATAACTCGCAGAAATCCTGCTGAATCTAAAAGTTAAAACTAAACGTTTAGACGAGTTTAGGAGAGTTTTACGTTTTTTCTTCTAGCAAGCTCCAATCAGAAACGCGAACCAGGGTTTTTTTCTCTGCATCTAAACGTTGAGCTCAAAATATGCCTCTAATCGTCCCAATGTGCATGGATACATAGGATAACATTGAGCTGCTTCTACAGGCAGAACACAAAACTCCTGTAGAAGCAGCGATTTTTAAGCCACTAAGCATGGAATCTTACAAAGATAAACTTGTGAGCACAGCTAACCTGTCAGACTTTACTTACCAGACCGGTGAGTCCGCTTGGGCAGAGGGTGGTCTCCCGTACATACCCCACTCGCGGCCCCTGGTAGAATGGACAGGAAGCACAGGAGTAAGGAATGGTATGAGAGCCTGATGAGAGATACAGGTGCTGGGTGGAAGAGGATCTTCAAGCAGCAGATAGAGAACTGGAACACAGGCAAACAGGTGAGCAGAGCAGGAGCAAGCAGGCAGGTCAGGACACAGGCAAAGTTTGGCAACAGACAGGTAGCACGGTACAAGGGAGCAGGCAGAAAAAGGGTCAAACAAGCCAAGGTCGGGTACGGGCAGCAATCAGCGGAAAGTCAGAGGCAGGCCGGGTCTTCAGAAGATCAGGAATACAGGAACACTGGAACAAGTAGTGGGAACTAAGGAAGTGGAAGCTGTTGACCAGGCAGCAGCGAGCAGAGTGCATGGCAAACCTAAATAGGCCAATTGGTGCCAAACAGCGTGCACGCCGATGCTCACAGTCGCGCGTGCGCACATGCACGCGCCCGCACGCCAGTACACCGACCAGCGCCTGCAGGGACATGCACAGCAGCACGCACAGGAATGCGCACTGGCGCACCGGCGCGCACCAGCACCACGACCAGCAAGGTGAGTTCTCTGACATAACCTTAGAGTCAGTGATGAGAGAAGAGAGACACAAGTGTCGTCCATCACTAATCCCCTACCCTGTGTTGGCCCCCTGGTGTAATCAGACCCCATACAAGAGGACCGACAGTCCCCCCTATCAGCGGCCCTTGGCGTCCATGGACATCCTCCTGAGCATGCGCTGCCTGCGTGCCCCTTGCGGGATGCGGGCAGCTCACTCTGTGATCAGCGAGTCAATGATCCTGGCCCCTTACCACTGTCAGCCAATGTGAAAAGAAAAAAAAAGCTGATTACCGGCTTGTGTAAATGGGACATCAGTCCCTCACAAGGAGAGCCACTGCTGCCTCATCAGTGCCCACCAGTGCCCACCAGTGCCACCTATCCGTGCCCATAAGTACTGCTAAGCAGTGCCCACCAGTGCCACCTACCAGTGCCACCTATAAATGCCCATCAGTGCCTCATCATCAGTGCCACCAATCAGTATGCCTATCAGTGCCCATCAGTGCCCTTCTGTGCCACCTATAATTGCCCATAAGTGTCACCTATCAGTCCAGCGACTGATCATAACTAGCGGAATTACCCTGGTGGACACACACACAAAGATCCTGTTGGAATTTCTTCAGCAGCAGGGGGAGTCAGGCTTCAGCCTGAATTCCAGCAAGTGATCATTAACAGTCCCATTGTGGAGACACGCACATATAGATCCTTTTAGGATGTTTGGATCTGGTAAGCTGCCATCTATTAGCATGGTGATGAAGTATTTTTGGATATGTTTGCACTGAACCTTTACTCGTGTATTGTTTTGGATGGACATTTTTATTGGATCTAGCAGTTGATTTACAGATGGACTAATTTTTATACACACAATTTTTTGCTATTAAGGTTGTTCTTAACATAACCATAATTTTGAACTTACTTGTTAGAGGTTTTTTGCACTCATAATTGTATTTCATTTCAGGACTCTTGTTTTTCAGACATTGTTTCACTGGTTTGTTTCAATTCTCTTGTCATTTTTCATCAATTGTTTATACACATCTGGTATTTGCATATAAGTCTATGAACTTATACATTTAGTTTTGACAAAGCACTTTACACTTAATACCACATATACCACATCCCATCAATCCAGGAATTTTTTCAGTGCTGCAGTCTTTCACTATATTGGCCAAGGGCACACTTTTTTAATTGTACCACCTATCAGTGCTCATTTGAATAAGAACGTCACAGAAGCAGATATTGAGAATGACATTGCATAACATGCCATGTCTCACAGACTTTGGTGACTTACAACTCTCTAAACAAGAAGCAGGATGAATTCAAGCCATTACATTTCAGTAAATGCCCAAGAGCTATTTTCCATCACAAATCAACAATTGGAGGCCAAGTTTGAATGTGTGCACAGATGGTAGTTTGATGCCATCATGGCACACACCTAGGAATTGTATTTACAATTCATCAAAAAAAAAAGCGTAATCTAGAAGAATACTCATATCAGAAGCTAAACATAACAACTGGCATGACAGTTCCAAACAGATCACATTCAAATGGCAGTTCTATATCTTTTTTGCCAGTGATACTTATGTTGTTTACGATCATTATGGGAAACATGTTGCATTCAGAGAATGTTCTGAAGCATGATGATTAGGTTCATAATTACTATCAGTATTCTGACTACTGGACTTTTCTAAAACAGCTAAAAACTGTTTATTCCTCCTGATGTGCTGGTTCACATATTTATATTGCTGGCTTCTGAATCTTATAATGCCAACCTGTGCCCTATGCTACATAATACCAAGCTTTTTTCCTCATGCCAAAGTATTTTTTTCATGCCAGTCACAGTGCCTCCCAAAAATATTAAATAAGCAAGTTAAGAAGAGGCATAATTTTTCACATTTACTTACATTTTTGATGCATGGGTAGTATGAGATACACGGTTATGGCTGACTGGTCTCTATTCACATGTTTACATGTTTACCCTTAAACCCTTTTTTTTTCATGGAGAACAACCTTAGCAGACAATGACGCCTCCTAACTCTTGCACTGGGAACTTGGGAAAGCTTTTTTTTAATGTAAAATATTGTACAAAAGGCCATACATAGCTCAATGAATTCAAGCAATGAGATCAACATTTGCTTGCTTTGCATGTAGAGTTTAATAAGAGAATGGTATGTATCTCAGAGCTTATGATGTGTTAGTTAATAAATTGAGAGACCTTCCAACATTCCAAAGTTAATAAGACTGTGAAGGAAGTCAATCAAGCAACAGTTGGGGAATATCTTTCTTCTTGTCATTTCCAGTTACCAATTTGTCCATCAATGGCCACCTTTGTCATGTTCTCACGTACCTTGTAGATGAGCCTGATAATGCAGAGGAAGGCCTTCCTTACGTATATGACTTGTGGCCCATGATAAAGCAGACAGGGGGCCCAAGAGTGCAGAGTATCTGGCAGGTTAGTTGTCAGAAGAGCTGCTTCGTAGTTCCTGATGCCACAGGGATGATGACCAGCAAGATGAGAAATCAGGACAGTGGGCAGGCTGGAAACTGGATCAGCTGATATCAGGACACCACACACCTGGATGTTGAAATTGGCACACAGAAGATCGTTCCCGAGTGATACGGGGCACAGACAGGTACAGGCAAACTGGGTCATACACAGGCAGGAGATATCGGAACAGATGCAGAAGCCAAGGCAGGTCGGGGTACATGCCAGGTCGGTAACAGGTGGACAGCGTAGTAATCAAAGATGCAGGCAGGATCAAGGTCAAGGACAAGCTGAGGGCGGATGCAGGCAGAAGGCAGGAAGAGTCCAAGGCAAGCCGGGTCAAGACACAGGAGCAGGTTACAGGTAGCAGGGGTTTTATGGGAAAGCTGCAGATCAGACAGCACTGATCCTGTTTACAAGCCCTTTTTAAATAGCTTGTTTGGTGCAGAGAATCGCGCACACGCGCACTCCCACGCTCGCAAATGTGCACCAGCCTGCCCAGCAGCAGGATTTCCTCTGAAGTGCACTTCCTGACATTGCCCCCTCCTAATGGGCAGCCTCGGGTTGCCCAACTGGACCAATTTTACAGCATGGGTTTTCCTAAATGATTGCATCAATCTTTTGGCATGGATATTACTTTTAGGTTCCCATGAGTTATCTTCTGGCCCGTAACCCTTCCACTTAATTAAATATTGAATTTGATTGTACCTTTTCCTGCAGTCCAGAATTGTTTTGACCTCAAACTCCTCCTCTCAGATGAATATTACAGGTTTCTGGTGGACCAGTGCTTCGTTTGGAAAAAAGATCGGGAACAACAGGTTTTAACAAGGTCACATGAAAAACAGGATGGATCTTGAGTGAGTCAGGTAACTCCAGCTCATAAGCTACACCGTTATTCTTCCTTTTCACAGGAAAGGGTCCCACGAATTTAGGGCCCAATTTTCTTGAAAAACATTCCAGCTTTAGGTTTGTTGTGGATAACCATACCAGGTTGCCAGGTTCCAGGATTAATCATCCTTTTTTCTTTTTATCGAAGATCCTTTTGTTGTACTCCTGAGTCTTGGTCATAGTTTCCTGAAGCAGTTTTTTGTTACTGCTGAACAAGTTCATTGTTTCAGAGACCGCAGGAAGTGAAGATTCCGGAATGGTGCCTGATAGGAAGGATGGATAGAAGCCATAATTAGCAAAAAATGGATAAATAGCTTGTTTAGTAGCAGAATGAGAGGAGTTATTGTAGGCAATTTTGGCTAAGGGTAGCAAGGAGATCCAGTCATCCTGGGAGAAGGACGAAAAGCAGCGCAAGTACTTCTCCAGGGTTTGGTTGGTTCTTTCTGTTTGCCCGTTTGTCTGCGGGTGGTATGCCGAAGAGAATTGCCAGGGATCCAAATAAGGCTTTCCAGAACCTGGCTGGGAACTGTACCCCGCGATGGGACACGATATTGGCTGGAACTCCATGAAGCCTTATGACTTCTTTAATGAAGACTTATGCTATTTCCGCAGCTGAAGGTGTCATCCCCTTCATAAAGTGAGCCATTTTTGACAGTCTATCTACCACCACAAAGATGGTAGTAAAGCCCTCTGCTGGGGGAAGCTCCACAATAAAATCCATTGAGATCATTCTCCACAGTCTCTTTGGGACGGACAATGGTTTCAGAAAACCCTAGTTTTTGCTATTCTTGTTTCGGATGCAGATGGTGCAAGATTCCACATACCTTCTACAGTTACATGCTACCTGGGGCCACCAGAATGTGCATTGTTCAGCAGTCTTCAAGGCAGCGAAGTATCCAGCTAACTTGTAATCATGGCAGAGTTCCAATACCGCAACCCTTAAGTGCCTAGGTACAAAGATTTTGTCCTTGTGCCATAATAGACCATCTTTCGCCTGTAAGTTGGTTTCTGGGGAGAAGGCAGTTTCCAAGGAGGCTTGTTTGATCCGTGACAGTAAGTCTTCCTGTAACACAAGAAAGTTCCCTGAGGGCAGGATGGTATCCGGGGACGTGGCTTCTTCAGAATCATTGAACATGCGGAATAATGCATCAGGCTTTGTGCTGTTCGACCCAGGTCTATAAATTACATTAAAAGAAAATCTGGAGAAAAATAGTGCCCACCTGGCCTGACGTGGCTTTAATCTCTTCGCTGCCCTCAGATACTCCAAATTCCTATGATCTGTGTAGACCGGAATTGGATGTGCTGCTTCTTCTAAAAAATACCGCCACTTTTCCAGTGCCGCTTTGATAGCCAGGAGCTCCCGGTCCCCCACATCATAGTTCCTTTCAGCTGCTGACAATTTGCGGGAGGAAAATGCAACTGGGTATAGTAGAGCTTTGGACCCTTGCCGCCGTGAAATTACTGTTCTGACCGCCATTTCAGATGTATCAACTTCAAGAACAAATGGCAGAGCTGGGTCAGGATGTTTCAAGATGGATGCAGATGTGGACAACTTTTTAGGGTTTTAAAGGTGGCCTTAGCTTCAGAAGACCAGTGGAATCGGATGCCTTGCCTGGTTAATTCTGTGATGGGGCAATGATGGCGGAAAAACTCTTAATGAATTTCCGATAGAAATTGGCAAATCCGATGAAACGTTGGATTCCTTTTTTGTCTGCAGGAACTGGCCAGTCCAGGATAGTGGTAACTTTCTGAGGGTCCATTTTGATGCCTTCAACTGTGATAATCAGCCCAAGAAATTGAATGCTCTGTAGTTCGTATTTGCATTTTTCTGATTGGCATATATGCCATGCTGCCGAAGCAGGGTTAACACACTCTTGACATGCCTGAGAGGGTCATCCAATGAGGACAAAAAGATTAGGATATCGTCTAGGTATACTATGATGAATAGGTCTAGGTAATCTCGGAAGATGTCATTGACAAAATGCTGGAAAGTGGCCAGGGCATTACATAGACCAAACGGCATGACCGGGTACTCAAAAACAGCGGAAAGCTGTTTTCCACTCATCCCCTTCTCTTATGCGAACCAGGTTGTAGGCTCCCGGAGATCCAGCTTAGTGAAGATAACCACAGCTCCCAGCCTTTAAAATAACTCAGGTAACCAGAGGCAGCGGGTAGCGATTTTTAACAGTAATCTTGTCTAACTCCCGATAATCTACACAGGGACGGAAGGTGTGATCTTTCTTTTCAACAAAGAAAATTCCTGCACCTGCCAGGGAGGTGGATGGACGAATAAATCCCTTCTATGAATTATCATCAATGTATTCTTTCAGTGTGCCCAGTTCTAGTTCAGTTAGGGGAAAGATCCTCCCAAAAGGAACTTCGGCCCCTGGCAGGAGCTCGATCTGACAGTCATAAGACCTGTGGGGAGAAAGGGTCTCCGCTCCCTTCTTACTGAACACGTCCAAAAAATTGTGATACGCCACTGGGACTAGCGAATTTCAGCATCAGAATCCAGACAGAGCCAGGGTGAGGGGTCGCCTGTGACCTCTTGTAGACAGTGTTGCTGACAATAAGCAGAGGGGAACTTGATTTCCCCGGTGACCCAGTTGATGTGAGGATTGTGGGCCTGTAGCCAGGGCATTCCTAGGATGATAGAAAATAGAGGTAATGATATGGCATCCAGGCATTGTAACTCTTGGTGAGGAAATGGTGGCTGGTAATAGAACAGTTTCTTGTGTGACTGGTGCAGCGCTAAAATAAATTATGAAAGTGAATCAAGATTGAACCAAAAAAACGAAAGCAGACATATGTGATGTACTGACAGGAAGTTCTAGGTGAGAGGTGAGTTAGGGGGATGTGGAAAGGAGACATTACTGGAAGTGGCAGCAGAGGACCCGAGGACATTGCTAACCCAAGTGGAGCAGCCTTGGTCCCTCCTATCCTTTCAGGCGTTACAGATATCACAGCCTTGTTATGTCCATATGGTTTTGGGAGACCTAATTCCCGATGCTTGGTGAGGCCAACTTTTTGGTCTGTATAGCTGGTAAGGAGCCAACCTTTTTCACTTTGGGTGTTCCGGTTTCATTCGATAAAGGGACTTTTCTCTCATCACAGTACTTGGGACTTTATATTCACCATTCAATTTTTATTCCTCATCCTTATCACGCATGTTAATATATGTGATTATCAGATTCACAACACTCAACTGTGGACTCTATTTGATATATTTGTTTTACTGATTATTGTTATCTATGTATATATTAGTGATGTTTACTTGATCAGTTTCACACCACTTAGTGATTCAATTTTCACATCACCAGCATACATCACATATGTCTGCTTTAGTTTTTTTGGTTTAACCTTGATTCACTTTCATCATTTAATTTAGCGCTGCACTATTTACATATTATATGATTTTGGGTTTTGTATTGCAGACTCTTGGTGCGAGCTGCTTATATTTTCTTGAGTTTTTCAATTTATTTTATTTTTGCTTAGTTGTTATTCTTATCTTAGCGCAGCGTTTGGCCATTCCGCCTCTTTTTTCTCTTGTGTGACTGGACCTGATTTGATGGTGGTCCCATTAGCCAGATGTACAGATACTCCCTGGGTCTTTGTTTGTAGTGGAATTAGGTGTTTAGATGCAAAGGACAAGTCCATAATGCAGCTGCAGGCTCCAGAATCAATACTGGCGGACACCTGGATGTTCCTTCCTGGGAGCTGTAACAGGATGAGAAGAGCGAGATGAAAAGACTGGTTGGGTAAAGTAAGGTATGAGTAGACGAGATTGATAGGCACTTACATAGTTTTGCTGGACATGATCTCACGTAATGCCCCGGTTCTCCACAATACATGCACAGATTGTGCTGTCGACGGCATTGGCGCTCTTCTGTAGTAAGGGATGAATGGAGCAAGCCTAGTTGCATGGGCTCGGATGTATCAGGAGCAGGAACTACGGGAGCTTAAGGAGCCTGGCAGGGGAAGCTAGGAACTTTGGGTAACATCCAAGTTGGATGATATTGTTCTGAGGATCTCTCAGATCGATGTTCTCTCAGATGCTGATCGATCTGTATTGAGTGGTTGATAAGAGCGTCCAGGGATTAAGGTACCCCTACCCGTGCTAGCTTATCCTTTAGGGGATCTGACAGGCCCATACAGAATTGATAACAGAAAGCAGCGTTGTTTCAATTCGTGTCAGAACTCCAACGCCTGAATATGGCCACATAGTCCTCAGCTGCTCGGCAGCCTTGCTGGAGGGAATGTAATGCTGTTTAAGCTGTAGCAGTTTGCTGAGGGTCCTCTTACAGTGACATTGCGTCAAAGAAGGTGGTAAGGTTTGCTAAGGATGCAGCTTTTTGTTCAAGGAGATGGTGTGCCCAGGCTTGAGGCTCACTCAGAAGCAGTGAAATGACAAATTCCACCTTGGTTGCCTCCAGGGAGAAGGTACGAGGCTGCAAGGCAAAGTAAAGTTCACAAGCGTTGCATAATGCTCTTTAGTTGCTGCATTCTTCAGAAAATCTTTCAGGTGTAGGTACCCTTGGTTCCGGTGTTAGCATGACCACGGCAGGTGAGGAAGATGTACAGGCTGGAGTTGCAGAGGGATGAGTTGCACCTTGCGGTTTGGCGGGGGATGACAGGGCTTGGACACATTCTTCCAGTCGGGTGTACCCTTCTTGCAAATTTTTGACGGTTTGCGTCAGACCCGCCAGGTGTTGGCAAAGTTCATCCATGGGGGAGGTTCCTCGCTCAGGCTCAGACATGGCTGTCTGTTACTGTCACATTCTCACTTACCTTGTAGATGAGCCCGATAATGCAGAGGAAGGCCTTCCTTACGTATCTGACTCACGGCCCCTGATAGAGCAGACGGGGGCCCAAGAGTGCAGAGTGGTATGAGTGCCTGGCAGGTTCGTTTTCAGAAGAGCTGCTTCGGAGTTCCTGATGCCACGGGTGTGATGACCAGCAAGATGAGAGGTCAGGACAGTGGGCAGGCTGGAAACTGGATCAGCTGATATCTGGACACCACACACCTGGATGTTGAAACTGGCACATAGCAGATCGACCCCGAGGGATATGGAGCACAGACAGGTACAGGCAAACTGAGTCATACACAGGCAGGAGATATTGTAACAGATGCAGAAGCCAAGGCAGGTCGGGGTACAGGCAAGGCCGGCAACAGGCAGACAGCGTGGGAATCAAAGGAGCAGGCAGAATCAAGGTCAAGGACAAGGTGAGGTCGGATGCAGGCAAAAGACAGGAAGAGTCAAAGGCAAGCCAGGTCAAGACACAGGAACAGATATCTGAAGCAGGTTACAGGTTGCAGGGGCCATGGGAAAGCTGCAGATCAGACAGCACTGAACCTGTTTACAAGCCCTGTTTAAAAAGCTGGCACTTACAAACGTGCACCAGCCTGGCCAGCAGCAGGATTTCCTCTGAAGTGCACTTCCTGACAACCTTACTGTTTTTTTTAGCAAGTATTGTAACATTTATCTGAAAGTCATATTTGATGTGGTTACACTTTTACCTGCATGCTATTTTATTTTATGATTACTGTATTTCTTGCTGGACTATAGTATCTGCATTGGTCTTAATGATGTCCTTAGACTTCTGGAGCACCAAGGAGTGGAGACTATGAGGACAGGTCTAACAGCAGAGCCAGCAGGAGCAGAGAAGTCTATCACATTTGTGACTGATAGGGAAATTCTGAAAACGAGAGTATTGTTGGATGCATAGATAGAGTGACCAAACCTTTGTGATGCCTTCATTTTTATCCTGCGGTGGGGCTACTATGTATGCCAAGCCCACAATTACATTTTAGTTTGACATTAAACTCGTTTTACTTATGCAACATAGTGAGCCGAAAATATGCATCCTGAGGTACCAGCATGTACTGAGGCTGATTTACTAAAACTGGAGAGTTAAAAAATCTGGTGCAGCTCTACATGGTAGCTAATCAGCTTCTAACTTCGGCTTGTTCAGTTAAGCTTTGACAAAAAAACTGGAAGCTGATTCTTTGCAGAGCTGCACTAGAGTTTGCACTCTCCAATTTTAGTATGTCAACCCAATTGTTTTCTTATGTTCCTTTCTGGGAGCACTGAGCAATCCCAAACCAATATGAACTCCATCTGCAAAGAGTGACCTCTATTTAAGGTAGAGACTCTGCAGGGATGCTGATAGGGGGGTACCATCGGGCCTCCTGTAGGGGGCCCTGGCACACAGGGGGGGCAGGACAGCAGGGGGATTGGTGCGGCCAGACAGGAGGACAATTACAGAATTATACACCGTCTGAAAGTTGGCAGGAGGGAAAGGGGGAGAAAACGGCTTTCAGCTGCTGGAGGGAGAGACGGACACAGTGCATTGTTCTGTAATGTCCTCCCATCCCACCACACTGATCCCCCTCCCTGTGCTGTACACATCTGATTTCCCCTGTGTTCCTGGGCCCCCCACCCCCCCAGCATCATCGGCTTCCCTCTTCTGGGTGCTGCGGGAATACATGGGAGTGGAGAGTAGAGGAAGGGGTCGGTGAATGTCATTTACTGGCACCTTCTTTTTCTGAATTGGACACAGTGAGTGGTCAGTACAGATCGCTCCTGTGTCCATTTATAACTGAGCATAGTAAACTGCGTTTACTATGCTTCAGTTTATGAATGAACAGGAACCTCTGTCTCTTGTTCATTCATCTTCAGTGCAACTGAGGCTACAGAGAAAGGAATTAAAAAATCTGTGTCCTCAATTCTTTTCTCTCTAAGGTGAAATGTTAGAGATCTATTTAGACCCCTGATAGTTTATCCAAACTCCCCCTCAACAGTATTATAAATAAAAAATGTAAAAAATAATTGTAAAAATAATGTAAATTGTACAAAAACAATTAAAAAATTGTTAAATATTGTATTTTTTTTTAAATGGGGGGGCTTGTCAGGTAGGCTTTACGGGGCCCCGTAATTTCTAACGACAGCCCTGGGGCTCTGACCTCCCCCTTTAGACACTTTGCAATGTCTATTTGTGCTTGTTACATTAATGAGCTAGTCTTAAGCTGCATACACATAATCAGATTTTCCAATGGGAAATGTGTGATGACAGACTGTTGGCGGAAAATCCGACCGTTTGTACACTCCATCGGACAATTGCTGTCAGACTTTCCGCGGACAAATGTTGGATGGCAGGTTTGAAAATTTTCCACGGACAAATGTCTGTTGTCGGATTTTCTGAGTATGTGTACACAAGACCGTCGTTCAGAAGTCCAAACTACAAACATGCATGCTCGGAAACATGGACGAGCCAGAAGCAGTCGATCTTGTAAATTAGCGCTCGTATCATTCGTAACGTGGCAAATTATGAAATCCCAAAGTGCACATTCTCTTCTTCTATAATGGGATAATAATGAAGCTGCTTTGCTGGTGATACTCATGGAGTTTTTGCCAATGAATTTTCAAAGGCTTTTTTTTTCTAGTGATATCAAGAATAATATTATTATGCTTCTTTTTTTGGGGGGGCAAGTTACCACAACACCATTATCCCGTGGTTTTTAAGATCAAATATACAACTATGTTGGTGTCCCTTGTCAATTTTACATTGTATTTTTTAAAATTGTCTAACTGCCTACTCCCAAACTGTCATTTGAAGTAAAACACATAGCCAGGTATTATTCTCCACATTTTTTATTGTGCATTAAAAAAAGAAAACAAATAAAATTAGACATGCTATCTGCCAATAGAACTTAACCAAAAAGTGCATTCGATGCATCCAAAAATATAGAAAATATAACAAATCAAATTATTATTATTCAACCCAAAAAATAAAAATAATAATAAAATAAAAGCTTCATGCATGTGTCCTGCTTCTTAATAACAATGCCAAGAGTTGGAGAAAGCAGGGGTCCGTCATCCAGAGATAATTCCGAAAATTCTCTGGCTTATTCTCCTGGAGCTCCAGCAGCAAAGGCATATGAAATAATTGGTCAGATTAATAAGGCAACCAATTTTTGGTCCAAGAACTCCTCCTCCTGTTCCTGGACTGGACTTGGGTCAAAGCAATAACTCCAAGGCCAATAATAAATAACGCGTTATCTCCTCTGATTCCGCAACATGTCTGGTTGACGAACGGCCGTTCATAAACGAACTGAAAAGCACAAAATGAAAAGTGTAAACTCAAAAGCACTAAATGAAAAGTGAGAAATGAAAAACGCGAATCAACACTCACCAAACTTCTACTAACACGAAATTAGCAGAAGGAGCCTAAAGGGTGGCGCTAAAGAGCTGAAAAACCACATAGTATGTCACTACATTCGTGTTTGTTGTCCGACAATTCCTTGCCATTTGTATGCGAGACAAAATCCAGGCACACACCTTCAGACAAAAGTCAGAGGTTTTGTCTGCGGAAAATCCGATCGCATGTACGAGGCTTTACTTAAAGATGTCAAAAAGTGATAATCGTTGGTATTTACTTAGAGATTTGGACTGTAATCTCTGAATATCCTCAGAATTAAATTATGAAATCGAAAAGTTAAGTTTACATACACTTATCCTATTTGATTGTCCTTTTCCTTATGCTACTAAAAAGCCCATTAAACGTTTTGGAGTTATTTACAGTGCACACTGCTTCGTGGCTGGGTAATTGGAGGTCTTCAAAAGGTGTTTCTATAAATAATCCATTACCTGACCCTACCTTGTATCTCAAAGTGAAATTTCAGTGCAACAATTTAACCACTTACCAACCGGTCCATAGCCGAATGACGGCTGCAGGGCGGTTGGATAACTCTGGGAGGGCGTACTATGACGCCCCCCCCGGGCGCGCACACGGGAACATCCGTGTTCGCCGGGTCCGCGGGACCCGGCGCAACACGGATCGCGGTAAAGGGCCAATGACAGCGGCCCTTTACCATGTGATCGCTCCGTCCAATGATGGAGCGATCACAAATGTCAACAAAGGCTGTGCTGCAAGGTCAGCACAAGTTCATCGCTCTCCTCTCCTCACACCAATGCAGCGCGAGAGGAGAGCTTCATAGTGCCAAACAGTGAGTTTTTTTCTATTACCAGTGCCCAACAGTGCCACAACAGTGTCATCTGTGCCACAAGTGCCATCTGTGCCACCTGTGCCACATCTGTGCCATCTGTACCACCTGTGCCACCAGAGCCACACCAGTGCCACACCAGTGCCACACCAGTGCCCATCAGTGCCACCTGTGCCCATCAGTGCCACCTGTGCCCATCAGTGCCACTTGTGCTCATCTGCGCCACTGCAGTACCACATCAGTGCTGCCTGTGCCCACCAGTGCCACCTGTGCCCACCAGTGCCGCCTGAGCCCACCAGTGCCACCTCTGTGCCACCAGAGCCACACCAGTGCCACCTGTGCCCAACCAGGGCCACCTGTGCCCAACCAGTACCACCTGTGCCCATCAGTGCCACCTGTGCCCATCAGTGCCACCTGTGCCCATCAGTGCCGCCAGTGCCACATCAGTGCCGCCTGTGCTCACCAGTGCCGCCTGTGCCCACCAGTGCCACCTGTGCCCACCAGAGCCACCTCTGTGCCCACCAGAGCCACACCAGTGCAGCCAGAGGCACACCAGTGCAGCCAGAGCCACACCAGTGCCACCTGTGCCCATCAGTGCTCATCTGCGCCACATCAACCTCACCAGCTACCAGTATGGCAAAAAAATTATTTACGGCCGAGGAGGCCTACCAGCGTCTCAGCATGACCAATGAGAGCAGCGGGGAGCTCTCTGAGTCTCTGTCCGATTCGGATTCGGCCTATGAACCCGTGACAAGCAGCGGGTCCGATACCGAATCAGAAGATGAACGTGTGCCCGTGAAAAGAGGGCGTTCTGGCGTGGAGCAGCAGCCTACTACCACCTCCAGGGCAGTGCCGTCCACCTCCAGGGCAGTGGCGTCCACCTCCAGGGCAGTGCCGTCCACCTCCAGGGTAGTGCCGTCCACCTCAAGCGCAGTGCCGTCCACCTCAAGCGAAGAGCCACTGCAACAAAGGCCAGGCACCAGTAGGGTGTCATCTCAGCCCTAAAGGGATAGAGGCCATGCCAGCCTACCCTATGCCCTTCAAAACCCCCTGTGGCTTCCCCCTAATTCCGGAGCAGCAAATATCCCCCCTTTTACCGCCCAGCCAGGTGTCCAGGTGAACACCGATAATTTTGTCATGCTTGATTTTTTTTATTTGATTTTCACCGAAGACTTTCTATCGTCCATTGTGGCCCAGTGCAACCTTTACGCACAGCAGTACATCGTAAGCAACCCTGGCTCTAGTTATGCCTGTCCCTTTGAGTGGAGAGAGCTTACCATAGCGGAATTTAAAATTTTCTTAGGCCTAACTTTTACAATGGGTCTCACAAAAAAAACGAAATGTACTCATATTGGTCAACTAACCCCGTCCACCACATGCCACTCTTCTCTTCAATAATGCCAAGATCAAGATACCTTATGATTTTGCGCTTCCTTCACTACAATGACAACACCCAGTGCACTCCCCGAAATGACCCAGCATTTGACAAATTATTCAAACTTCGGCCACTCCTAAATTATTTCTCTGAAAAATTTCCCCAGCTATATACCCCCGACCAGATTATTTCTGTTGATGAGTCCCTTGTAAAATTTACAGGCAGGCTTGGCATCAAACAGTTTATCCCCAGCAAAAGGGCCCGATATGGGGTTAAAATGTATAAACTTTGCGACTGAGCCACGAGGTACATTTACGCCTTCCGGGTGTACGAAGGGAAGGACACCCAACTGCATCCCCCTGAATGTCCAGAATATATTGGAACCAGCGGCAAAGTTGTCTGGAAGCTCGTTTATCCACTCTTTGGAAAGGGGTACCACCTTTATGTGGATAATTTTTATACTAGCTTGCCCCTCTTCCGCAATCTTCACCGGAGGGACACCCCAGCATGTGGTACTGTAAGAACCGATAGAAATGGCTTCCCGCAAAAACTGGTCAATGAAAGGCTACGCCGAGGGTTTACGGTGGCTTTGCGGAACCAGGAGCTATTGGCTGTCAAGTGGAGGGACAGACGAAACGTCCACATGCTCACGACAATCCATAATGACACCTACGTGGAAGTCCCAAGAAGAAACGGCCCAGTCCAGAAACCTGCTTGTATTTATGATTACAATTTATTTATGGGGGGAGTGGACTTCAACGATCAGATGATTGAACCCTACCTTCCCACAAGAAAATCCCGTCATTGGTATAAAAAAGTGTCCATTTATTTTTTTAGTTTGGCCATGTATAACACTTATGTAATTTACCAAAAATCTACTGGGACCCCCGTATCCTATCTGCAATACCAGGAAAAAGTAATCTCCTCCCTTTTGTACCCTGAAAGCCCACCAGAAAATATTCGCTCTGATTCTGTGAGCAGACTCCACGAACGCCACTTTCCTGACAAAATCCCCCCCCCCCCCCCCCCGTGAAACAGGCCACAGACGTCAGAAGAAATGCCGGGTGTGCTCCAGAAGAGGAATTAGAAGAGACACCACGTATTATTGTCCCGATTGTCCTTCCCAACCAGGCCTCTGTATAAGTGAATGTTTCCGCCGTTACCATACTTCTCTACATTAATAGGGAAGTATGGTAAACGTAATTCTCATTTCCTGTAATTTTCCCCCACACCCCTTTATGCCACTGCACTGAACCTGACTTACCTCAGCCTTGTCTGGAACCGACCCTGGCCTGTTATACGACCAAGCTTCTGCCTAACACTAAAACTGTACCTACCTCTGCCTTCTCCGGAACTGACCCTGGCCTGTTATACAACCAAGCTTCTGCCTAACGATAAACATACCTCTGCCTTCTCCGGAACTGACCCTGGCCTTTTATACGACCAAGCTTATGCCTAACGCTGAATTGTACCTACCTCTGCCTGCTCTGGAACTGACCCTGGACTGTTTGACCACGTTTTTTGCCTGCCTCTTGGACTGATCATTTACCCTGCTATGCTAATGGGAACACAGGGGTCTCACATATGTGAGGGGCTCCAGAAATGTTTTTCTGGATGAAGAAATCTAATTTTTTAGTTTTCTCATTCCCAGATTTAGGGTCTGGAGACTCGGAGGCTTCAAAGAGATTTGGGTGGGAGAAGCCCATTCTTTCCTGGTCTGCTACTTGGACCATGTTCCTGCTTACTACCAGGACCAATATTTTGGCACTGCTGGCAATGTCTCTACTTGCACTGACCCTGGACTGTATAAGGACAGTATCCCTGCCTATACTATGGACAATATTCTTGCCTGCTGCCTGGACTATTCCATTCACTGTGGCTGACCACGTCCCTGCCTGCTGCCTGGATCAGGGCTCTCCTCCTGTGGACAACTGCACTACTAAAACCACAGGTAATCTTTTGTTTACCCTTTGCTCAGCAGAATGTATTTTAGGATGTAATTCTTGGTATGTTCATGCTATGTGTTAGAAATATGAAGGGCCTTCAAAAATGTGATAGATTGTAAGGAAATTAGATGTGTAATTTATGCTCCTAGAACGCCTGAATGTGCTACTTCAATGTTGCGCCTCTGTATGTGGCCAGGTTGTGTAAAAGTCTCACACATGTGGTATCGCCATACTCGGAAGGAGTAACAGAATATATTTTGGGGTGTCATTTTTGCTATGTACATGCTATGTGTCTGAAATATCTTAGAAATGGACAACTTTGTGTAAAAAAAAATGCGTTTTCATTTTTTTTCCACATTTTCCACAAACTTCTGGAAAAAAATGAACTATTCAAAAGACTCATTATGCCTCATAGATTATACGTTGGGGTGTTTGCTTTCCAAAATGGGGTCACTTTGTGGGCATTTCCATTGTCCTGGTGCTCCAGGGCCTTTAAAAGTGTAATAGGTGGTTGAGAGATTAGATGTGTAATTTATGCTCCTAGAACGCCTGAATGTGCTACTTCAATGTTGCGCCTCTTTATGTGGCCAGGTTGTGTAAAAGTCTCACACATGTGGTATCCCCATACTCAGGAGGAATAGCAGAATATATTTTGGGGTGTCATTTGTGTAATGTACATGCCATGTGAGAGAAATAACCTGTTATGATGACAATTTGGTTTGAAAAAAATAAAAATAAAAAAAAACTTTATTTTGGAAAGAATTGTGGGAAAAAAAAACAACTTCAAAAAACTCACCATGCCTCTTTCTAAATACCTTTGGAATGTCTACTTTCCTAAAATGGGTCATTTTGTGGGTATTTGTACTTTCCTGGCTTGTTAGGGTCTCAAGAAATGAGAAATGAGGCCTCAGTACATCAGGTGTGATCAGATGTGATCAATTTTCAGTGATTGGCACCACAGCTTGTAGACTCTATAACTTTCACACAGACTAAATAATATCCACTATTTTGGGTTATTTTTACCAAAGATATGTAGCAGTATAAATTTTGGCCCAAATTTATGAAGAAAAATTACTTATTTGCAAAATGTTATAATACAAATGAAGAAAAATGCATTTTTTTACAAAATTTTCGGTCTTTTTTCATTTATAGCACAGAAAATAAAAAACCCAGAGGTGATCAAATACCACCAAAAGAAAGCTCTATTTGTGTGAAAAAAAGGACAAAAATTTCATATGGGTACAGTGTTGCATGAATTTGTATGAGTTATTCCTGCGCTACCTTGGAAAAAATGGTGCAAATGGACAGCTGCAAACACTGAATGGGATCAGACCAAGCCCAGACTATAAATTAAAAACGTAAAAAATAAGTGCTGCGCTCGTCAAAAAACGTGTATCTGTGTGAAAGTGTATAGGATATATGGGTAATATGTTTGTATGCACAGTATCCTGAAATAAAATGGTGTCAAAAGTGAATATTTGTCCTCTATCTGTTATGACAAACACGGCACAGTGTGTGTAGGGAACAAGTAGAGGTAATCCTCATACACACCTAGTGCTAATGTAACCTGTGCAAATAAACCTTAAAGTGCTAAAGTGTCATTGTGCAACTCCTATAAATAAATGAAATCACATATAAAAGGTGAAGGGTGTACGGGTACTGTGTCTGTATGCACAGTATCCTGTGATAAATCAAAAAATTGGATGTACTCCTACAACTAATATAAAAGCTAAAGCGGCACAGTATGTGTGGAAAACGAAAACCAGTAGTCCACACATACACCTAGTGCTTGTGTAGCATGTGCAGTTAAACCTTAAAGTGCTATAGTATCCTTGTACAACCTTTATAGGTAAATTGTGTTTATAAGCCAGTGAAATAACTTACAACAAATATCACAAAACATACCATGTGCAAACAATATGAAAAACAGGTGTAAACTGCAAAACAATAGTATGTAAAAAGCGTATACAAATACAAAATTGATATTGTGCAAAAACGCATAAGTGCAAAAAACAAGTGTATGGCATCTAACTATAAAGAAACAGCCACAGAGGATGTATTATTTGCATGAAATCCAAATTGCATCAAGCATAAGTGCCAAAAAATGTTCAGTGATCCTTTAGCAATCCAAAATGTGCAACCAGTGACCAGTGAGGTGCCGAAAGAGAGAGGGTAAAAGTGTATCCTCTTCGTGCTTGAACACACACACAGATGGGTAATGGCCCCTTACCTTGCGGCAATGGGACAACCGCATAGAAGGTAAATGGAGGAGATGATCCCTCTCTGGGGGTCCCTGGACCGGAGCCGGTAGTCCCTGTACTTTACTCTCTCAGTAGCAGCATCAGTGGTAACAAAGCCAGCATATGAAAGGATATAAGGATGCCAACATAGTGTAGTATTTTTAAACAGAACGGTATCTTTATTCAATTTTAAAAATGGGTACTCACATAGAGTAAATGCGCCTCTTATACATATCCTACGAGCGGCGAGCTCGTCAATCCAAATCTGTCAGTGCCTATCCCGTCCCTACGCGTGGCGTCACCCAATCACGTGACTTCATATGTGAGTACCCATTTTTAAAATTGAATAAAGATACCGTTCTGTTTAAAAATACTACACTATGTTGGCATCCTTATATCCTTTCATATGCTGGCTTTGTTACCACTGATGCTGCTACTTATTTATAGGAGTTGCACAATGACACTTTAGCACTTTAAGGTTTATTTGCACAGGTTACATTAGCACTAGGTGTGTATGAGGATTACCTCTACTTGTTCCCTACACACACTGTGCCGTGTTTGTCATAACAGATAGAGGACAAATATTCACTTTTGACACCATTTTATTTCAGGATACTGTGCATACAAACATATTACCCATATATCCTATACACTTTCACACAGATACACGTTTTTGGACGAGCGCAGCACTTTTTTTTTACAGTGTTGCATGACTGAGTAATTGTCATTCAAAATGTGAGAGCACCAAAAGCTGAAAATTGGTCAGGTTAGGAAGGGGGTTTAAGTGCCCAGTTGTCAAGTGGTTAACTGTGTTTTATTCAGACATTTAATCATATCCTATGTAATTATTATGTATTTTTATTTTATTTATTTTTTTGCAAATAGTCTATCTCACTACAGAAAAGGTTAGTGCTTCCCTCGAGACATAGTAAGTGTATTATTTAATTATATAAGTCCAAGGCTTGTGCCAATTACATTTAATAGGATAGACCTTTTTGACAAACTGTCATACACTTTTACAACATTGTTTATGAAGGGATCCACACTAAAATGTGTGCTATTTAAATCTATTTGTGATGAAGTAGACCTTTTGTACACTCAGGCTTAAAATGTGCTTTTTCTCCTTTTTTGAGAGGTGTTGTAAAAAATTGCCCTTTTCAACTCAATACCTTAAAGACATAGCACCTGCATTCTATTACTTGATGTGCCTATTATCTGAAAGGATATCTGAAGTTAACTTGCAGTTCAGTGAGCTGTAAAATTTATGTGACTTCAGTATCATTTTTAGACAGGTGTCTTGTTTACTGGAATTTGATCCACATCTTGACTTTAAATGAAAGCTATTACTCTAATGCCGCGTACACACAATCGGACATTCCGACAACGAAATCCTGGGATTTATTTCCGACAGTTGTTGGCTCAAGCTTGTCTTGCATACACAAGGTCGCGCAAATATTGTCGGAAATTCCGATCGTCAAGAACGCGCTGACGTACAACATGTACGACGGCACTATAAAGAGGAAGTTCAATAGCCAGTGCGCCACCCTTTGGGCTCCATCTGCTAATCTCATTTTAGTAGAAGTTTGGTGAGAGAAGATTCGCGATTTTCTGCCTTGTGCCTCCGTATTTGATCTTCAGTGCGTTCTTGTCCACTTGTTTCTGAATTTCAGCTCACTCTTCTCAGGCCTTTCTAATTTTCAGTGCGTTCTGTTAGTTCGTTCTGACCAGCCGACCGTTTTGAAGCCATGTTTCGGTTACGTACTCATTGTAGAGTTCGTGCTGTGCAGGGGCTGGGTGTTGGGGTTCTTATTTTGACCCAAGCCCAGTCCATGAACAAGGCGAGGAGAAGTTCATGGACCAAGAATTGGTTGCTCCAGCGTGACCAATTCTCGCACATACCTTTGTTGTGGGAGATCCGTGAGAATAATCCTGATGATTTCAGGAATTATCTCGGGATGACGGACCCCATTTTTCACCATATGCTGACTTTGCTGTCCCCTTATATTACGAAGCAGGACACCTGCATATGGCAAGCCATCACTCCTGAGCAGAGGCTTGTCACCAGCTTGCGGTACTTGGCAATGGGGAGAAGTCTGCAGGACATCAAGTTCTCGACAGGCACCTCCCCCCAGGCTCTGGGGATCATTATTCCAGAGACCTGTTCTGCCATCATTCAGGTCCTGCAGAAGGACTATATTAAGATAAGATTTCTCCTTTAACATCACATTATATGTATTTAAATAAATATATTTTTTCAAATAAATTTTTATTTTAAAATGAAAAATATGTCCTTTGATTTACTGCTTGTGTTTCTTTTAGCTGTCTCCTAGGTTCTCCATTGGGCTTTTTTTTGGCCATTTTCTTCAATAGTGCAAATGTAATTTCTTGGATACATGACGTGATAATCTCTTCTTCAACTATTATGTTGTGGTTCTGCTACACACACACCTTGTTTTGTTGTTAATGTATGTAATGCATTAATGATGAAAAAATTCATGATTTTTAGCACCATGAATTAATTTTTTGGAGTGACAAAAATGGCCTGATTGATGCAAATTATAAAGCACTGTGGGTGTTATTTACTAAAGGAAAATCCACTTTGCACTACAAGTGCACTGCAAAAGTGCACTTAAAAGTGCACTGAAACTGCACTGAAAGTGCACTTGTAGTGCAAAGTGGATTTGCCTTTAGGAAATAACCCCCAATTGTCACTGTAAACACCAACTTAAGCAAAAAACTGCTATTGAGCATTGAATGAAGAAGCCACATATTGTTGAGTAGAAAAAAATGTGCATTTAGAAAAGGGTTTTTGAACAAATCAATATATTTTTGGAATAAACTTTTTTTTGGACAGTAGAAATATCCTTTTTTTGTGGTAAACAGGCATGTTTTTAAAAACATAAAACAATACACAACTCAGGAACTTACAAATTTCAACTTTGATGAATTGAAGGCAATATCAGACATTAGTATGTCCAAACTGTTTTGATATTGCTTTCATCAGATGGGGTTATGTCACCCCTGTGAAAGCCAAATTTTGAAGATGCACACAAATTGCGAGTCAAAATGTGGATTTCCCTCCTGATCCCATGCCTAAGGTCAACATGTGCTAGCTTCCATCATGGGGGATCAATGGACGTGTTTCGGGGGTGCAACCTCTTACTCTCAGCTACTTTAGTTGCGAGGAAGGGGTTGCACCCACAAAACGTGTACATTGATTTCCCGTGATGGCAGATAGCACATGTTGACACACTGTGTGCATCTTCAAAATTTGTCTTTCAATATTTTTTAGAAAAGTTATACAAAAAATAAAATTTCAAAAATGTTGGTGTGTTTTAGATTCTGCCTAAAACATCAATGATGTTTTTGAGTTTTTTTTCCACATCATTGATGTCTTCCTTGATCTTCTGTAAATCACGATTGCACACCATGATCTCCCCGATGAGGATCTGTGCACTTGCACTTTTGAAATGTGTTTCTTCTTCCACAACATCCACATCACCTAAAATAAAAAACACACACCATGTAATATAAATATGCAGACATACATCTATTACCTCAAGCTGTGGTCTCAGACACTCACCTGTTGTGGTCACTAATTCGCCCACTTCATAAACCTCTCCTTCCTCCACATCCTAAGGTTGTGGTTTTGTGATTTCATCTTCTTTAGGAGGTTGTGGGTCCCTGGTGACCTCAGACGTCCCGAGTCTTTTCTCCCCTATGTGAAGAAAAAAAAGGTATACTTGGCACACAGATATTTGACGGCAGAAATAGTAATATGAAACATTGCTTGGAAGTGTCGTACAATTGTCTGTTTTGGCAGAGTTCCAAGCTGAAGACATGATTTTTTCCCTTTCTTAAAGCTAGAATACTTACCTGTTTTGTGAAAGTTTCACACATTTAGAGACCCCTAGTATCCACTGGAGCACCTGTGTGGGACAGCCTAAAAAGTTCTGGTGTCCCACACTAGTGCTCCTGCATCCAGATGTGTAAACAGCTGCTGAGTGTCCTCCCCTTACACTGAATCAAGTTTACATTTCATTCTAGATACAAACCCATCTAGACAACAATGTACTAAACTTCTTTTAATCCAAATAAGCATGAACAAATGTAGTTAACCTGCATCTGCCAAAAACATTGTATTAGTGGGCGAACGAACGATGTTTACTACGAACGATTACTGTGCCCACGAACCTGAAACTTGCCATTTTAAACTGTACAACAGTAAAGAAAAGCACATGGAGCAGCATAAATGAACATGACAAATACTTACTTTTTTGCAGCACTCTCTTGATTCTTCTGTACTGATCGTGCTCCCTCAATTTGAGGTCTAACCATCGTTTCCTCAGTTGATCCTTGGACCGCCGTACCCCAAAATTCCTGTGCAGACTTTTCACAACTTTATTCATGATCTTGGCATTTCTGACATTTGGGTTTGGGTAAGGTCCATGCTTCCCATCATAGTCAGCCCTCTTCATGATGTCCACCATCTCTACAAAGGACATATTTGAGGCCTTAAATCTCCTCCAAGATCGGGACGTTCATGGCTCCGGGCTTTCGTCCTTGCTGCTGTCTTCATGCACTTGTTCTTTCTCCGCCATGTGCTCTCCCACTGCGCTGAAAGAGAAGGGGCGGGAAATATACTATTAAGAAGGTCAGGGGCGGGCGGAGTTTTACGCATGCGCAGTGTATATAAAGCGTAACACGCGTGCATCATATGTACGATCTGTGAGTGGAGGACGGAGTAGCGGAAGCGCCAATCATTCTAACAAAGGTACAATTTTATTTTCGGGCATCAGTGACCTATACTGTTTATCGATTGAGGCCTATATTGGGACAAGATTATGCAAGTTTAGCCTGACATTAGGGTTTGTCTTGTGTTGTGTCTTGCAGATAAAATGGATCGATTCAATGATCATGATTTCCTCCCCTCATTGATTTGTACAGAGAGCTGCTCTGTATGTGGCAGACAGAACACCCCTTTTATACAAATCGACTAAAGAGGAAGGCAGCACTGGATAAATTGTTGGAATTTGTGAAGCCGCAGATCCCCACGGCAGACATAAACTATTTGAAGTGCAAAATTGGTGGCCTGAGGAGCACTTATAATAGGGAGCGCAAGAAGGTCCAGGATTCCCAGAGATCAGGAGCAGCAGCAGATGACGTTTATGTCCCCAGACTGTGGTACTACAACAGACTGCAGTTTCTGTCAGACCAGACTGAAATCAGGCCATCACTCTCAACCCTTTCTTCTACTCTTCCTTCCACCCTAGCTGAGGCTTCTAACCTCCAACCTGGGCCTTCCACCCAGGAAGAAGATGTGGAGGAGCCCAGCTTGAGTCAGGTATAGCATTATTCAACATATTTCTCAAAATTGTGTGTGATTGATGAACAATAAACTAAAACTATGTCCCTTTTTCATACACAGGAAATCCTCAGCCAGGAGGAGGCTGTAGAAAGTGGCAGCCAGGAGGTGGCAGGGGAAAGTGGCAGCCAGGAGGTGACGGCGTAGACAAGAGATTGATGGCCTGGGTTCGGTCTGGTCTGGCAAAAGATGCAGGCTGTTGTAAGACCGCAGCCTGGGGACATATATGTCACCTGATGCTGTTCCTGATCTATCAGAGTCCTGGACCGGATTGTGCTCCCTATTAAATGGACTCCTCAGGCTCCCAATTTTGCCTGCCAATTAGTTGATGTGTGCCCTGGGGTACAAAGGCTTCACTAATTTCACCAGTTTATCCAGCGTTGCCTTCCTCTTTATTTTGTTATGACCCCTAATAAATGTTTTTTTTTCCTAAATCATTGGCTATGTGTTATAATTAAAAAAGGTTTGCTTGTGAGTAGGCAGGTACATTTCAAAAATACAATGTCAAATTAACAAGGGACACCAACACCAACCAATCTCTTTGAGGTTAAAAAATACTAATATAATAATGGTGTTGTGGTAACTTGACACACAAAACAAGAAAAAATATTATGGAGATCACTAGAAAAAAAATTAAAAACAAAATTAAAAACAGGAGATCTTGATTAAAAAAAGGAGATCTCTATAAACAAAAATTAAAAACATTATTCTGGAGATCTGGCGCAAAAATAAAAAGGTTATTCATGAGAAAGAAATCAGTTTGTCAGAACTCTGTGTGAATATTAGCAGCAAAACAACTTCATAATTTTAGCATTATAAAGAAGAAGAGAATGCGCTGCATTGGAAGACTTCAAAATTTGCAGCGTGACAAATGTGCTATCTCTGTGACAAATGCTAGTTTTACCAGACCGAGTGCTTCCGTCTTGTACTTGATTCAGAGCATGTGTGGAATTTTGTGTGTCGGAATTGTGTACACACACTCGGAATTTAGGACAATGGATTCTGTTGTCGGAAAATTTGAGAACCAGCTCTGAAATTTTTGTTGTTGGAGCCTATAGACAGTCGAAATTTCTCACAACAAGCTCCCATCGAACATTTGTTGTTGGAATGTCCGATCGTGTGTATGCGGCATAAGGTTGAATTTCCTAACACACCATTTACAATAGATCCAGAGATGTATAGCTGTATGCATATTTTGAACACAACCACTAGATGGCGTATATTCTTTGTATAATATATTTACCACAAAAGGCAGGCATCACTGAGAAAATAGTGTTTGCCTTGCTTACCAACCAGCATATTACCAAAATTATGATAACACAAGTAAGGAGACACAATAAAGTATATTTCAAATGGAGCGTAACATATAAGAAGTGACAAACCATTGATTATTTGAAGTAGCAAAGGTTGATGAATGGGTATAATTTATACTCCATTCCCTTGGTCTCCATGACTGTACTTTTTGCTGGTTTACATCCTACCTATGTCACTGGACCTTACAACTCCACCTGCTCTTTTTTTTGCTTTGGGATCCCCCAAGGTTCTGTCCTTGGATCACTCTTATTTTTTTATCTACATTTCCTCCCTGGTCAGCTGATAGCCTTCCATGACTTTCACACCGTTTCTGTGTGAATCTATCTACCCCTCAGCTTACCCCTTCATCTTCCTCACACATCACAGATTTACTAACAGACATATCAATATGGATATCACACTACATCCTCAAACTCAATCTATCCAAAACTGAGCTCATAAAATTTCTTCCCCCACCCTCCTATTCTTCTAACTTCCCTGTCGAGATTGATGGTGCAACTATAAGTCCTTCCCCACAAGCCAGGGTGCTAGGAGTAATCCTGAACCCTGAGCTCTTTTGGCACCACATGCAATCACTGTCCAAACCTTGTCACCTTAACCTCTACAACATCTTCAAAATATGCCCCTTCCTAACTAACAACACTGCAAAGCTTTTAATTCACTCCCTGGTTATCTCTTGTCTTGACTATTGCAACCCCCTCCTCATTGGCTTACTTTTAGGCAATCCCCTCTTCAGTACATCATGAATTCTGCTGCTTGGGTGGCTCTTCCACCTTGCCAGCCATTCAGTGTCTGCCACCCCTCTCTGCCAATCCCTCCACTGACTTCTGCTCACCCAACCAATAAAATTCAAATACACAGCTCACTAAACCATCCACAACTTTGCTGTCAGCTACATCACTAACCTTGTATGAAAATACTAACTGAACCATTCTCTTCACTTCTCCCAAGACCTCTTGCTCTTTAGCTTTTTCATCGCCTCCTTCCATGCTTGCCACCGGGACTTGTTCAGAGCCTCTCCTATCCTCTAGAACTCCCTACCACAATCTGTCTGACTATCTCCTACTCTGTCCACCTTTAGGCGATCCCTGAAAACCCATCTCTTCAGCGAAGCCTATAGTAATAGTATAGTATAGTATAATATCCTGCCTTCACCAAGCAACTAAACATTAATTTTCTCTATCAGACCACCCCCCACATTTATTACCTTTTGTATCACTTGACCTTCCAATTTAGATCATGGGCTCTAACAAGTAGAAACCTCTCATTCCTCTTGTATCGAAATGTTTTGTGACTACTGTCTTCTTTCATTTTGTAATGTGCTGCACAAAGTGTTGGCACTATATAAAATATGTGGAATAATAATAATAATTTTATGTCAATATGTTTCTGTTTTTTCCCTTACTTTCTACTGTACACATATTTTGTATTTGGATATATTGTATGTACTTCAAAATATATGTAATCTAAAGTATGATTAGCGTAATTATATATCTATTAGCTGTCTCACATACTATGTAAAAACTAATGATTAAAAAATTACAGTCTATTCTCCCTGTTTAAAGTTTGTTCTGCTCAGTGAGGGCCCTAGTTTCTGTAAACCTCTTGGAAGCCACTAGAGGGAGCGCTGCATTAGGTTAAATGATCAGCCCCTTTCTTGGCTTGCCCAGAGCTCCCTCTAGTGGCTCCTAAGAAGAGATTTTTTTCAGATGCCCAGAGAAACTGGGTCTTGCAGTGAGGGGGAACACATTCATCCCTCCAAATATGTTATTTGATCATTTGTACAAACTACCGAGTCAGTGACTGCTAAAGGATCTGTAATGAAATTGCAAGTTATCTTTAAAATAAGCTTTTGGAGTAGTTCAGTTAAGGAACAGAGGATAAAATAAAATTTTCTGTTTTTCAGTAAAACAGCTGAAGGGATTTATAGGGTGACATAATATCGAGCATAGTGTTTACCCCTCCTGGACACTTTCTGAGGCCTCTCTCTGTCTAGCCACTTGAAGGCACAGGAGTGGCTTCTACTTATCAGATTTATCAATATAATATGATACAAAACCCAATGTGCATCACGTATTGTGTGCCCTTTGATTATTAGTGGCACATTGCTGGAATGTGGCTAAAAGCAACCCTACATTCAAAAGCATGACAGAACTTCAAGTAGTCAAATCAGAGATGTAATGCTGATGAAGGGATACCAGTTAATCAATAAAATGTTCTGAGCCAAATGTGATAAATGAATAGTCTGCTGTTATTATCTATTTGATCTGGCTAAGGCTCCATGCACACTGACTTAAAAATTGTTGCTTCTACAGGAGTTTTGTGTTCTGCCTGTAGAAGTTACTCAATGTTACCCTATGTGTCCATATACATTAGGACAATTACAGGCTTATTTTAAGCCTAGTGTTTAGAGACAGAAAAAAAACTTCTGGTTTGTGTTTTTAATTGGAATTTGCTGGCAGAAATAACACTAAACGCTCCTAAATGCGCCTAAACATGTTTACAAGAACGCCCTATATGCGTTTTTTTTTTTTCTGCCAAAGGAAATGGAGTTTTTTCAAACCCAGTGTGCATGGAGCCCTAGGCTAATCAGCACATAGGATTTTATCCAAGCCCACCCCATGTGTGATGTTATTTTATCTATCCCTTGCAAAATTTCCAAGGTTGCCAATGACTTTATATCACTCTGTACCAAACACGGTGGTCGGAATATCTTAGTTACATAATACCTTCACATACTATTTGTTTCCTAGGATCTCTTGTCATTAGCCCAAGTTACATGAACATCCTATATTTTAAATATTCACACTGCACCAGCTTGCTAGCAAATATTTAGCTAGTCGAGCCAAAAAAAATCAATTAAATAACCACTGTAATGTACATAGACAAGACATTTTCTGGGTTTATTGAAAGAACACTATGCATTGTTGCATACCGATGCTTCAATGTATTAGTGAACCCTTTCATACACTTGTACAGCCTACTTAGCTGAAAATGCCTGACATGGACTCAAAAACCTTTGCTGAGCATTCCTTTACCATATCTACTTTGTGTCACAGCACAAATAGTGTACACCATGCTATGCTGGAGGGATGTCAGAAGGAACTTTTTTATTATTGATCGGCGCGCGTTACATAACTCCTCCAGTTAGTGTTCCATCCTGTTTTCTTCAAGGAAGCTAATTCTTAGAACAGATTAACCTTCACAGTCGACCCTTGTCATCAGATACTTCGAATACACAGCCTGTAACTATAATGGCTCAGTGACTGTTTTCATACCTTACTGTCGTGGTATTTTACACAGAGCTTGAGGAGGCAACAGTCTTTTTAGGATTCAACCCCTTTCCAAAAAAATTGACCTTAACTGTTTGTTTCACAGCAAGGCTTCTTTGTCTGCTGGGGCACTTTTCCACCAATTAATAATGTTCAGGGTAATTTACCTTTTTTTTCACTTGACAGTCTAATGATCAATAGGTGACTAAAGTGAATATTTCATTTAGCCAAGGAGGAAGGAGCAGGGGATGGGGCCAAGCCACGCTCTGTTTGTCAATAGACACACAGAGCGAGGCTCAGGAGTGAGCCCGCATGAGTGCCCCCATAGCAAGCAACTTGCAATGGTGAGCACTCAGCAGGGGGGAGGAGCCAGTACCTGAAAAGAGGAGGATCAGGGCTGTTCTGTGCAAAACCATTGCAGAGCACAGGTTAGTATGACATGTTTAAAACAATAGTAATCCCTGTTACAAGAGACAGGGAGAAAAAAGTGGCTATTTTAATGACAATGAGTATAACGTATTGGGTGATAAAAAAAAGTTTGTTATAATGGTGGATATCAAAAGTTATTCCAATTAAAATCAACCCCCCCCCCCCAATGCTTACACATATATATATATATATATATATATATATATATATATATATATAACAAAACAAGACCAACATAAAACAAAAAATGACAAAATCGTCCGGACAAAGTATTTTACCACACAGGGCTCTATCACGACTAATCACCGTTTAAGAATACCAATGGGTTTGCCGAAGTTAGTTCTTCTGTGTGTGAACCCCTTGAGAGCTCGAGCTCCGGGGAATAGGAGTAAAGGAAATCTCATATGATGCTGGGTGTGATGCCTACAGATGGATTCTCCAACTATGTCCTTATTGGTAATGATTGTCCCAGCACAATGAGGATTTTTAAAACCCGTGCCCGGTGAAGGCTGGTTGATAGCTACAACAGTCTTGTCATAAATATCAAGGGTGGAATGATGTGTATATGCAAACACAGTTCCCCTGTGTGTTTAGAGGTAGTTGTCTGCAGATATAAGCAGACAGTTATGGAACAGTACATTATGGGTATACCATTCATTGCAATATCGTTGGTGTGGGATGGATTGACTATAGATTAGAGCTCTGATGGTTAATTTAATGATTTAAATATAGCACCTTATACAGGTGGTGATTGACCACACTGAAGATGCCTGTAACCATGCAGTAAGTGTGTATAGTTGGCTGTCTTTAATAAGCTGTGGACACACTTCACGAGAAAGCTGTACTTTATATAAAAATACTGAATTCAGCTTGAGTTATGTGATACAAATAATGCACTTGTCAGACGTAGGTCCAGAATCTTAGTGCAGCATCAGGGGTGTACAGGTACAGCCAGTCTAAGCTGGGATATTGTATATACTTTACCGCTGCTCGATACACGCTTCCAAGTGCTCCCAAGCGTAACAGGTCTTGTACCATGTATGCTCGCTTTCCCACTGATCCAATACGATAGTTCAGTGCGGTCACCTGCTAGCTTTCCCAGGAGGGTCCACCAGTGTTAATTTAATTGGCTAAAATATTTTGGTCAACTAAATGAATACTATTTTAGTCAACTAAAATACGACTAAAACTAAAACAATTCAGATGACTAAATTCAACTAAAATGACATTTTAATCAAGAGACTAAAATACGACTAAAACTTGTCAGGGCTGGGCCCAGCCCTCCCTTCTCAGTGCTCGGCTGACGGTTAATTTCCAGCACTCATCGTTCCTCAGTGCCTCACCTGGTAATCATTCCTGCTCCTCAGCCAGCCCTTTCTGGCTATTTAAACTGCCTGGTTCATATCTCCCATGCCTTCGCCTTGGTCAACATTGCAGAAGATTCTCTGCTGTGTTCCTATTAAAGACTTGCCTGCCTGACATCCCTTCTGGTTCCTGATCCCGTTTGCTTGCACTGACTACCAGCTTTGATCACTGAACCTTGACTATGTTTGCTATTTGCATCATTTTTATCACTACATTAAAAGGTGTGATTTTTACTGCATTTTCTGTCTCCGTCTGATTCATGGTTCCTGACAAAACTAAAATGGCATTTTAGTCAAAAGACTAACTAAAACTAAATTGAATTTATATCACAACGGCTAAATCTTTGTCAGTAGTGCATGTTCAAACCCTAATACCATAAATAATAAACATGGTATTAGATTTCTACTTCAGGAGTATATAATGTTTGGCAGTTTCTAAAGAAATAATGCATTAAAATTTAAACCCATTTGAATTTAGTCGACTAAAATGTTCTGGAGATTTTAGTCAACTAAATACAACTAAAACTAAAACAACTCAGATGACTAAAATCAGAAATTTGATGTAAAAATTAACACTGGGGTCCACTTGCCACCCTGATCATCCTCTCCACACAGCACGCCAACCCTACGGGAATTGCCGTCAATGGCGTCACGTGACGCAATACAGTTGCGTAGCTACATCTGAACATCGGGTGGTTACCTGCTAGCTCCTTTTGATGGTGTTTCCACCTCGGATAGAGCCACCCACTTTAGATTTTCTTAAAGGAGCATATCTTGTTTTTTGTGCTGTGTCAGTATTGTCAAAAAATCTGGTGATCTTTGATGACATTGCATTTTTCTCCATGTCCCGGTGCTGAATTCGAGGATGTTCCAATAGTCAGAAATTTCAGCTCATTATGACAGCTTGTTATTTAAAAAGAAATAAGGGTTTACAATCACTTTAAACAAGACCTAATCTCTACGACGTGCATTGGGAAAATTGTCCTCTACTGCATACTAATATCTGATTATACGTAGATACTTCCTGCATGTGCTATGATTGCATAGCATGGCCGCTCCAAGATATAAAATCTATATTTATCCTTTAAAACTGGCCACTTTGTGTTAAGTTGAGGACTTAAAGCGGAGTTCCACCCAAAAATTAAACTTCCGTTTTAAGGGAAGGTGACCCCCTGACATGCCAAATTTGGCAGCCGGGCCACAGCCGGGCGCCCACAGTGAAAATGCCGGCGCCACAGAGAGGAGGGGGAGACAAGCGGGGCTTCGTTCCCCCGCATTGCTGGACCGTGGGATAGGCGAGTGTCCAACTATTACAAGTCAGCAGCTGCAGTATTTGTAGCTGCTGACTTTTAATTTTTTTTGTTGTTGTTGAAACTCCGCTTTAAGCTTTTTTTTTGCTACTTTCCTATAACTGTTTCATAGATCTGAGATGACTGTTATTTCCACCAATTCCATGAATTCGGGTTTATTACTGCTTCATAAAAAAAAACAAGTGTCACAGCCAAAACTACTTTTTTAAAAAGTAAGTTGAAATTAATCAGATTAGGTGCTGCTGCTGTATTTTAAACCAAGCTTAAAGTAAAAGTCTGGTCTAAGCCTTTCAAAGCTTAAAGCGGGATTCCGGCCACTATAATTTTTTTTTTAAAAGTCAGCAGCTACAAACACTGTAGCTGCTGACTTTAAATAAGTAGACTTACCTTGTCCTGGGTGCCCGTGATGTCGGCCGCCCGAGGCCGACCCGTCCCTCAGCTCTCGGGTCCCGGCACCGCCATCCTAAGTAAGGGAAACAGCCAGTGGAGCCTTGCGGCTTCAATGCCAGTTTCCTACTGCGCACGTGCGAGCGGCACGGCGATCTGTGAATGGCCCCTTGGTTTTCTGGGAACACATACAATTCCCAGAAGGCAATGGGGCCGCTCAGCTAGGAGCAGAACACGCCTCAGAATAGAAAGAGGCAGATTAGGAAGACTGCCTAGCAACAAGGGTTCAGGTAAGTTTAAATTTATTTATTTTTTTCAAATGTTTTTTTAAATTTTTTTAAAGATTTTTCATGCTATTTTCTATTTTAGGGTGGCCCTCCACTTTAAAGGAGAAGTATAGCCAAGGCTCATTTGGCTGTACTTCTCCTATGGACCACAGGAGTGCAGTTCGTTTTTCACTCCTGTGACCCATTTTTTAACAGAGAGCGTGCTGAAGTTCGCTGATGTCACGGATGTCAGTCCAGGCACTGCGTCATCACGACAATAAAGTCTGGATCCGCCAGGTGCCTGTTAGAACCGAGCGATCGTGCAGTGTTTGATCGCTCAGTTCTCAGTGTAGAGGCACTGGGGGACAGATGCAGAATCGGATCCATGCTGCTTCCACCTAGGTAAGTATGAATCTACAAAAAAAGTGCAAACCCAGACTTCTCTTTTAAACTTGTTCCCACCCCCATTCTAAGCCCTATTAGACATGTGCACACTGAAATATTTTGTTTCGGAATTTCGTTTTTGTCCGAAAAATAAATTTATTTAGTTACTTCCGAAATTTGTTTTTATTCATTTAATTTTTCGTTAAAAATTGCATTCGTCCGAAAATCCAAATTAAAGTCGAATCTGTCGTTGAACGCTTATGGTGTCTGTCGAATGTTCAAAGAAGATTCGACGGAGCAGCTAAACTGTAAGACGCCGTATAGTTTACCTGCTCCGTTGAATCTTCTTAGAACTTTCAACAGACACCATAAGCCAAAGTACGTGTGTACTTAGTTCTAGCTATTTTACTGCTCCTCCTCTTTGGTTACAATCAGCCCCCTATGTCGAATCTTTTCTCTCTATGTCAAATCTTTTCTCTCTATATAGAATAATCTTGGACTAATAGAGTTAAGGTTAGGCACATTCGACCACAGGTTTGATGGACACAGATTGTTATTGTCATCATCATGTCGAATCTCCTATATATCGAACTGTTGTAGCAACGAAAACGAAAGTAAAGCATTTGTTTATGTCGGATCTTTAGTTTTTCGGATTCTGCACTTTCGTTATTGTTTGTTAAAATGATAACAAAAATACCTGAAATTCGGACGAAAATGCATTCGGACGAAAACGAATGCACATGTCTAAGCCCTATACTGTTCTAAATACTCTGTAAAGAAGAGATGTGTATACAAACCTAATCTAAGGGTGCTCCGGTCCAGCCATGTGATCGACTCCCAGCACCAGCTTCAGGGGAGAGGAGTGACAGTGGACAACAAATGCCCTATAGTAAGCTTATGGGTGATGTCATCACCCAGGAGCTGCAGTCGTTGCTGCTCTCCCATCTCACCTAAAGCACGCCGATGGGGAGATCATGTGACCTTATCGGAGCATCCTTTGGATTAGGTAAGTATACACATCTTTCCTTTACAGGCTAGTTAAAATAGGGCTTAGAATGGGGGTGGGAGCAGGTTTAAGCTTAGGCCAGACTTCTACTTCAATGTAAAGTTTTAAAAAATCAATACACCTCCAAAAAATGTGATGTCAAAATAAAGTGTCGATGCCACTCTCCATGAAAATCATACTGCCCCGTAATACCATACACCAGTGCCCATGTCCCGTTTGACTATATCTTGCATATATATTTTGAAAATGGGCACATTTTAGTATCAAGATTCATCTCCTAGATAAACTTTAATAGGATTTGCTGCTAAATTCATGTTTCACAGATTATTAGCAGGATTTGACTAACCCCCCCGAATGGACCCTGTGCAGATTTGCTTGTCCCTACACATAACCATTACATAAACACCTCCAGTGTCCTTCATATCATAAAATTGCTTGAGCTTTTAGATCTCTCAGAATTAGACAAAAGCTTGTATGGCCAAATCCACCCAACTGATGCTTTGATTTTGTATGTAAATCTGCTGATGTAAGGGCAATTTTATACCTCATTCACACAGCCATAAAAAAAACAGTTGGAGACATTCACACACATGTGTAAACATGCACTTCATTTAGTTCCATAACCAAAAATCCAAAAATCTGCATCTTAGGACACGCGTATACATGTAGTACACCATTGAAAGAGAGACAGGACAATTTTTACACATTTTAACCTGATCTATTCACTGGTCATTATGCAGGAACTTTTGTTCCTTACCTTAATTATCAGTAAAATGTCTACAGCTGCGTTAAGGCCGCGTGAATGAGGCCTTAGTCATTTTTTAGGTTTAGTCCCTAATTTGAGACATTTCTTGCTGTTAAATAACACAAGTGACAGATAACAAATACAAATCTATTTTAATGCAAAGACGGATGAACTCTAGGGAATATGTGGCTATTGAGTTGCTAAATGTGTCATGGACAAAAGTAAATTTGGGACAGGTCTGGACAAGTGCCATGGACAAAAAAGATTTAAATTGGCCACACTGACCTGTGTGAGATGGATCAGATTTCTGTCCTCATAACCTTTTTTTTCTGTGTACAACAGTATACAGTACAGAACAAACAGTAACATTCTTCTGTGGATTTTAATATGTCTATAATAAAAATATTTTTATAATTTTATATATGAAAGTCCCTTGGCCTCCAAGATAGTCCTTTATTTGAGTCCTTCATTTGAAGGTTGTTTCTCTAGTTTTTGCTATTTTTTTTATTTTTGAATGATTATTATTATACTTTATTATTGATTTCTATAGCGCCAACAGTTTGCACAGCACTTTACAACATGACTGTGGGGAATGAGCCGAGAAAATAAAAGTACAGTTGTTAGGTAGGGGCAGAATATGCTTCTCTGAAGAGGAGGGTTTTCAGGGATTGTCTAAAAGCAAACAGAGTAGGGGATAGTTAGACAGATTAGGGTAGGGAGTTCCATAGGATAGGAAAGGCTCAGGAAAAGTCATGGAGGTGACGAGGGAGCTAGAGAGCAGGAGGTCTTGGGAGGAACGCAGAGAACAAGTAAGTTGGTATTTTGAGATTAGGTTAGTGATGTAGCTGGGGGCCCAGTTTTGCTTTGTGTGATGGCTTTGTAAGTTTTTGTTAGTATTTTAAATTTAATTTGTTGGGTGAGTGGAAGCCAGTGGAGGGATTGACAGAGAGAAGTAGCAAATGCTGAGCGGTTGGTAAAGTGGATGAGCCTTGCAGCAGCATTCATGATGGATTGAAGGGGGATAGCCTATGTAAAGGTAATCCCATGAGGAGGGAGTTGCAGTAGTCAAAGCGGGAGTGAACTAGGAGCTTTGCGGTGTCATTGGTTTGGAAGAGGTGTATTTTGGAGATGTTGCGGAGGTTGAGGCAGCAAGATTTGCATAGTGCTTGGACATGGAGCCAAAAGGATAGTTCAATGTCCAGGATTACACCTAGAACCTTGGCATGTGGGATGGCTGATAGTAGTGCTATCGATTTTGACAGAGAAATCAGGGGAAGAGGCACATGGGGGAGGAAAAATTATGAGCTTGATTTTGGAAAGATTGAGTTTGAGAAGTGGTGTGACATCCAGGCTTATATGTCTGATAGTCAATTAGTGATATGTGAGCAGACTGAAGGAGTGAGTTGAGGGGTAGAGAGATAGTGTCGTCAGCGTAGGATGATGGTGCCCCCCTTTGTCATTGTGGATTACGTTTTAGGCATGAACGCCTTTGCAAGCAGTAACGCTAGTGTAATTTCTTGTTTTTGTGACACTAAGGATGATTACTTCCATGAGGATTTGATTGCTATCAGTGTTTTTCAATACCAGGGACACACAGGGGTTGATTTGCTAAAACTAGAGAGTGCAAAATCTGGTGCAGCTGTGCATGGTAGCCAATCAGCTTCTTACTTCAACTTGTTTAAGCTTTGACAAAAAAAAAAAACTGGAAGATGATCGGTTTCTATGCAGAGCTGCACCAGATTTTGCACTCTCCAGCTTTAGTAAATCAACCCCACATTCTCCTTATTTCTTATCCTGGTGTAGCAGGGGCAAAGACTGAAATACAAATCGCAGGGATGCAAATGAGAATAAGAGCAGTCAAAGATTCTAATTCTTCCCTACTCTATTCAAACATATGGCTGGAGTTTGGACTTTATGAGGCATTCTGAAGTGGCCTACTTAGAGCTAATGATTTTTAAAGGGGGTGGCTTTTCATTTTGCAAGGGAATTTTCCTCAGAGTTTAGTGAATGAGGTGAAGCTTTGCTGACCTCCATCATTCAATCGCATGCAGGCAAAAATGCATTTTTGTAATTTTCCCTTGCATGTAATTGGGTATTATTACAAAGTGAAATTTCATCACATTCACTAAGCTCTGGGACAAATTCACTTGAAAACTGCAACTTTCCTTGCAAAGTGAACAGCTTAATTCCCTTAAGTACATCAATATCTTTAAATGAACCTTGGATTATACTGCAAGGGCCTTTTTTTAACAGCTTGCCGACCAGCCAAAGTCATTATACTGCGGCAGGTTGGCTCCTTCCCACAAGTAGCCATAGGTGTCCGTCGGCTCGTGAAATCAATTCTCCGGAAGCGCGTGCACTCCCATTGGCCAGCGGGGGAGCCAATCAGCGGGTCCAGCAGACTAGATGTCCGCTGTCCACTCGCAATCGTTCCCCACAGTGACAGAACTGGGATCTGCCTGTGTAAACAGACAGATCGCCGTTCTGACAGGGGAGACCAAACAGATCCTGTCTTTCTGCTAAGCAGGACGACAGATCTGTGTGTTTCCCCAGTCACACAGGCCCCCATACAGTTAGAAAACACAAACAGGGAACACATTTAACCCATTGATCGCCCCTGATCTTAACCCCTTCTCTGCCAGTGTCATTAGGACAATAACAGTGCATATTTTTAGCACTGATTACTGTAATAATGTCACTGGTTCCCAAAAAAGTGTCAAAAATGTCAGTTAGGTGTCCGATCTGTCTGCCGCAATGTCGCCGTCCCACTAAAAATCACTGATTGCCACCATTACTAGTAAAAAACAAATAATAAAAATGCCATAAATCTATCCCCTATTTTGTAGACTTGATAACTTTTGCGCAAACCAATTAATATACACTTATTGTGATTTTTTTTTTACCAAAAATATGTAGCAGAATACATATCAGCCTAAACTGATGAATAAATTAGTTTTTTTACAAATTTTTTTTTAAATGTTTTATAGCAGATAGTAAAACAAATTTGTTTTTTTTCAAAATTTTCGCTCTTTTTTCATTTATAGCGCAAAAAATAAAAACTGTCGAGGTGATCAAATACCACCAAAAGAAAGCTCTGTTTGTAGGAAAAAAAGGACGTCAATTTTGTTAGTGTAAAGCGTCGCACGCCCGCACAATTGTCAGTTAAAACGATGCAGTGCCGTATCTCAAAAAATTGCCAGGTCAGGAAGTGGGTAAATCCTTCCTGGGCTGAAGTGGTTAAGGATAGCGCACATGAAGGTGCGGAGAAAGTGGCTAATTATGGAAACTTTACATTGTATCTCAATGATAGTTTATATACATGCACAAGAATAAATAAAAAAAAACAATATAAATTCCACAGGTGCACAACCAGGCAAGAGACACGTGTGCTGCATGCTTCAGGGGTATGGTCAGTGATGCGTACGAGACAGGTTTTTATCTACTTTGAAAGATGCAGGTGTCTACAAATAATATACATTTTGCATAACCACCTTGAGATACAAAGGAAGAGCATGCTACCCCATGCAGACATTAGCTGCAGGCAGACCTAGTGTCAAATCACTCAGCTTGACATAATAATTACAAGGGAAGGTTAAGTTATGTGATTCCATTCTAACTACTGTGGTATCTACATTTAGTCTTGCTTACACAGCACCCTCAAAAATGTTTGGTTTAACCACTTAAGGACCGAGCCTCGTTTTGAGATCTGTTGTTTACAAGTTAAAAACATTTTTTTTTTCTAGAAAATGACTTAGAACCCCCAAACATTATACTTTTTTTTTTTCTAACACCCTAGATAATAAAATGGCGGTCATTGCAATACTTCCTGTCACACTGTATTTGCGCAGCAGTCTTAAAAGCGCACTTTTTTGGAAAAAATACACTTTTTAAAAATAAAAAATATGACAACAGTAAAGTTAGCCTAATTTTTGTTTTATATTGTGAAAGATAATGTTACGCTTATTAAATTGATACCCAACATGTCGTGCTTTAAAATTGTGCCCGCTTGTGGCATGGCAACAAACTTTTACTATTAAAAATCTCCATAGGTGACGTTTAAAAAAATCTACAGGTTGCATGTTTTGAGTTACAGAGGAGATACCTCACATGTGTGGTTTGAACTCCGTTTTCATATGCGGGTGCTACTCACGTATGCGTTCGCTTCTGCACGCGAGCTCGGCGAGACAGGGCGCATTTAAAAAATTATTTTACTTTCTTATTTATTTTACCTTTTTATTTTTTATTTTTACACTGTTCTTTAAAAAAAAAAAAATGTGTCACTTTTATTCCTATTACAAGGAATGTAAACATCCTTTGTAATAGAAAAAAAGCATGACAGGACCACTTAAATATGAGATCTGGGGTCAAAAAGACCTTAGATCTCATATTTACACTAAATTGCAATAATAAAAAAAAATGGCCCCTTAAGGGCTATGGGCAGAAGTTAGGTTTTGACGTTGCTTCCGCCCTGCAATGGTATGGAGATGGGTGGGGGCCATCTTCCCCTCACTTGTCTCCATACCCAGCATGGAACAACATCCGATCGCCTCCGCCACTGCCGAGGGCGGCGGAGGGCACCAGAGAGCGGCAGGAGGGGGTCCCCTCTCCCTTCGCCGATAAAAGTGATCAACATCCGATCGCCTCTGCCGACCACTATTATAGGAAACCGGACCGCCGTCCGAAAAAGAGGCTACCGGGGTTATGGCAGCTAGCTGCTGCCATATCAACGATATTCCTCTTTAGTCTGGAAGTGGTTAAATGATCATATAGGTTCCATGCCTATTCCAGGTAAACAGGTACTACAGTACTTATTTCCTATTCCAGACCTAACTTGAAATATGCTGGTAAAAACTAGAAAACTTAGACAGGTAAAATTACCTTTTTAAATCTCAGAAGGTGCCAGGATGACACCTGAAATTGCTCATAACCAGAAGCGAAAAAGACTTTGAACTGCACCATTCCGGTTTGAAAGTATCATACTTGACAAACCGTCCAACAAATTATATAATAGGCTCAATTCACAATGATTTAACATTAGGGTACAGGTGTTTATGTTAGCTAGGTGGTTGTCATTATTAGATCTCACTGGACAGTGAGTGTCATTTAACATTGTTCTTGAAAACATACAATTGTTTTCAACATATCTGTCATGAAAGCTGGTGTGCATATGGGTGAGGCTTAACCAGCATACATAAAAAGTGGGAGAAGTCAACACATGCTACTTAAATATTACTATATATTGATGTTAGCACTTCTGTCTGCCAGCACTAGAGTTGGCGGCTCAAATCCTAACCAGGGCACTACCTGCCTGGAGTTTGCATGTTCTCCCTGTGCCTGTAATGCCCCATACACACGATCAGACTTTCCGACAACACAACCGTGGTTTTTTGTTCGAAGGATGTTGGCTCCAACTTGTCTTTCATACACACGATCACACAAATGTTGGCCAACAATTGCGAACGTAGCGACGTACAAGTGTTACGTGTTATCTCCATTACAAACGCTAGTTTTATAAGACCGAGCACTTCCGGCTTGTACTTATGAGCATGCGTGAACTTTTGTGCTACGGACTTGTGTACACACGGTCGGAAAGTCCGACAATAAAGTTTTGTTGGTGGAAAATTTGAGAACCTGCTAGCCAACATTTGTTGGAGGAAAGTCCGACAACAAATGTTTGATGGAGCATACACACGGGTGGGACTTTCAGCCAACTAGCTCACATCCAACATTTGTTGTCGGAAAATCTGATCGTGTGTACGGGGCATAAGAGTTTCTTCCGGGTACTTCGGTTTCCTCCCACACGCTAAAGACATGCCAATAGGTTAATTGGCTCCTGTCTAAGTAAGCCCTAGTATGAATGTGAGTTAGGGACCTTAGATTGTAAGCTCCTTGAGGGCAGGAACTGATGTGAATGTACAATATATATGTGTAAAGCGCTGCAAAAGTTGATAGTGCTATAAAAGCACCTGTAAAAAAATAAATAAAATTGTAGAAATTGAATGATCACAGAAATAAGGTGGTTTACAGAAATGGGACTACATTAGTTGTGGGCTACACACTTCTTGAAGCAGAATGGTAATGTCTGTCAACAAGGCATGTTTTCAATAGCAATATAATATGAGCGTACAAACCCCAGAATGCCCGAGGAGTATTTCCTTTAATGGAGGTATCCAGATTACTGGGCCGATCTGAGATCCTGAAAGTCCTTTCAGTTTATCTGGCTGATAGGAGACCGTTCCAAGGAGCTTGCAAAAGAGACACCCTGTAAAAGGAAACTTACTGTTTCCCTCCTTTTCAGGTACCTCGACTAAAAGAGGAGCTCCAGTCTGGGCAAAAAAATAAAATAAAAGTTAGCAGCTACAAATACTGTAGCAGCTGACTTTTAATAAAGGGACCCTTTCCTGTCCACTAATTCAGCAATGTCGGCATCCCAAGCCGATTTGTCAATTGGCTTCGGGTGCAGGCATCTTCACTAAGGGAAACTGGCAGTGAAGTCTGCAGGCTTCACAGCCAGATTCCTACTGAGCATGTGCAAGTCACGCTGCGCTTTCTGAATGGTCCTGCCTTCTTCGGGGACCTGTGTGTCCCCCAGAAGGTAGCGGGGGGAAAGAAGAGGGGTCAAGCGCCACTTTAACACTGCTCCTACTGTCTCCCTAGCAAGAAGTGTACTGTCCATGAACTACTCCCACACTGCATGCTCCCAAAATGATAAAGAAACTTCTATTTAAGTGCTACTGTATCAAGATGGCTGCCCACATTTTACAAAATTTCGGCATCCAAGATCAGATGCTTGTCTCCCCAAGATGACCACCTAAAGCCCATAAGAATTAGTGCCGAATGATTTTTGCCAGCCTAAAGTGACACAGTGACACCTTTAGGTCAGTGGACCTGCAGTCCAACACCTGCCTTCATCCAGTAGGCTGAAAAGTATCTATAACCGGTTACAGGTTTACTTTTATTGGTATTGCCAGACAATTTTTTTTTGTGGCGTGGAACACTTGAGTGCTTGGTGACCATTACAAGAATTTCCAGTTTTCTGATGATATTTTTGAATCAGTTGGAGATTAGCTTGTGTGTGGCATATTCACAGAAGAGGAGAATCATTGATAAGCATGACATGCAACTATCATTGGAGTGCATATAGACAGGAAATGGCTGCACGAGGGTCAGTCCACACAGGGGCAACACGACTTACAGCGCGACTTAGCAAGGCGACTTGGAGGCAACTTCAACGCAACTTCAACACGACTTACAACACGACTTCAAGTCGCCCCCAGGACAGGCGACTTTGCCTGTGGCCAATCAGAGCTAATTAGCTCTTGTGACATACAGTACCTGTCCGCGAGAATGTGTTTCCAGCACGACAGGGTACTGTACATCTCGCGCTCGCTGCAATAGGAAAAACACATTTTCCTATTTCAGCGAGTGCGAGAAAGAATTCCCCTCCGGGAACATACCAGGCTCTTAGGTCTGGTATGGATGTTAAGGGGAACCCCCTACGCCGAAAAAACGGCGTGGGGTCACCCCCAAAATCCATACCAGACCTCAGAGCCTGGTATGTTCCCGGAGGGAGCATACCCCCCCGAACCGTACCAGGCCACATGTCCTCAACATGGGGCGCTGGGTGCTTTGGGGAAGGGGGGCACCTTGCACCCCCCCACCCCAAAGCACCTTGTCCCCATGTTGATGATGACAAGGGCCTCTTCCCAACAACCCTGGCCGTTGGTTGTCGGGATCTGCAGGAGGGGGGCTTACAGGAATCCGGGAGCCCCCTTTAATAACGGGGCCCCCAGATTCTGGCCCCCCACCCTATGTGAATGAGTATGGGGTACATCTTACCCCTACCCATTCACCTGGGGGGAAAGGTGTCAATAAAAAAACACACTACATAGGTTTTTAAAGTAATTTATTAGGCAGCTCCGGGGGTCTTCTTCCGACTTCAGGGGTCTCTTCCGACTTCTCCGCTCTCTCCGGCCTCTTCTCCGGCTCTCCGGCCTCTTCTATAGACCTAAGGGTGATATTTCAGTTTTTCTTTTTTAATAAATCTGCAAAAATGTCAACAATTCTGTGTTTTTTCTGTCAATATGGGGTGCTGTGTGTACATTAATGAGGAAAAAAATGAACTTCAATGATTGTAGCAAATGGCTGCAATATAACAAAGAGTGAAAAATTGAAGGGGGTCTGAATACTTTCTGTCCCTACTGTATATATATATATATATATATATATATGTGTAGCGCTGGTAGATTTGCGATCTAATATATGTTAGGTAAATTTAGTAACTTGTTAGTTAAAAGGTTAGGTTTGCCTCTGTTCCAGCTTGGCTGACGTTGCGTGTGTTTCCATTCTGACCAGTGGGTGTCGCTGTTATCACTGGTTAGTGTTGGAAAGGCAATGTGTTGAAGCATATGGATGCTCTTCTGTCCCGGAGACAACTCGGTGGAGGTGGTCCTCCGAGTTGCATTCTGGGCGAGGGTATTTATGGGACAGATGCCATATATTTTGGGGTTCGTTTTACAGCCACCTGCTGGCCCTCCTGGCCGACAGGTATGCGTTAGAGAGCTACCTCGTGGTCCTCCGTTCCGGAGGCCCATGTCGCTGCGGCGCAGGGGTATGGTCCTGAGCTGTCTATCCCGAGTGAAGAAGCTGGACAACCTAGGAGATCCCAGGGGAGGACCCGTCATGGAAGGATCACGCAATGTGCTTGTCTGGAGAGGGGCCTGGTGACTCGGTTGGAGGACGTATCCTAAAGTAACTATACAGCATAGTGTTGCCGGGTTGGCTTAAAGGTCCAGGCACTGTGACTGATGTTCATTGGAGAGAAAAAAAAACAAAACATCCTGTGGCAGAGGATCATATGGGTTTATCCCAAACAAGTCTGTGGCAGAGACTTTTGTTCGTGCTACGTACTGGTTGCTAGGCAAGTGAGAGAGGCCTATCCAGGCGAGCAAGGAGTGTGTCCCACGAGGGGAGCACATTCCATTGTAATATCCAAATTCTACCAGGACATTTGTCAAGAATCCTACAAGAAGATATTTGAGTTTCTTCTGCAGTTTCCTTTCTGCCTCTTTCCAGCTACTTCCTGAGTAAATTGTTTAATAAAGCATTGAAAACGTACTCAAGTGTTGGTGCATGTGTCGTCCAGAGGTAAACTCGACGGAACCCTAGACCCGGTTCCGGTGAAACAGAGGGAAGGAGAGTGAAGGTAACAAGCCCGCTTAAATCAGCAGCTCCACCGAGAGTTATTGCTACATATATATATAAACTATATATATATATATATATGATCTTTATCCGGTCTCCAAGCTTGCTCCTTTTTGGCTGGCCCTACTGCATTAATGAAGTGGTCCTGGAGCTTGACAGTCTTATAAGCATAAAGCATTGTATGGCATAAACAAGCCTAACAGAATAGACAGAGTATAATAAAAACACATAACAAATAAGGATGACATATAACCTGCCGTGATATTATAAATTGTTTTTGCAACTGACATGCTTTGGTAATGGTCATGCATCATACACTACACTATGGGGTCGAAGGGAAAAAGTCTGTGCACTTTGCAAGTGCATTTGCTCCAGAGCTTAGTAAATGAGCAGAAGCTCTGCTGACTGCCATCATCCAATCATGTGCAAGCAAAAATGCAGTTTTTTTGGTTTTCCTTGCAGCTCATTGGGTATTCTTTGCAAAATGAAGCTTTACCTCATTTACTAAGCTCTGGAGTAACTGCACTTGCAAAGTGCATAGTCTATTTGCCTTTAGTAAATCGACCCCAGCGTATGTGTCCTGGTGGTAACAACAGAATTTTGATGGTGTGTTACTAATATCTGCCAATAACACCATGGTTTCCTGTGAAAGAAAGGCAAATTTTAAAAGCTGTTTGTGCATGCAAACTGTATTTTGGTTCAAATGTTTTTACCTGTTTGACCCTTTGACACGTACGTGCTGAGCAAACTGGTATTAAAATAGTGTATTTCACATTTTTTGTTCTGCACTAAAGCCAAGTGATTGGAATCTTTTAAAACATGCCAAAGATGCCAAAAATTTACACCTAATGCTAATATGATAAAGTCATCCAATACAATGGGATTAAATTTATCTTAATATGAATGGCTACTTACAGTACCATGTACAATGATCTTTACATATCAAAGTATGTAAGAAAGAACTGTTTGCAGTACCCATTAGCAACCAATAAACTTAAACTCATGCTGAAGAATGAATTTTGGAATCTTATGCGGCTATGGGGCATGACAGACATTTTGACAAATGAGGCCTTGTGAATGATTATGAAGTCAGCTCTGCCGCAGACTCTATCGAGTCTCCATCGAGTCTCCTGTCTGTCATGGTTTCTATAATATATGACATAAGGTTTGGCCTAGAGTTTAGAAGTCATGGAGAGAGAAAATTGTTTCATTTTTCCTGGTGGATGAAAAATGAATTTTATTTTGTTGTGTTGTTGAGGGCAAAACCTCCAGTCTTGCTTTAATTTCATAAACCAGCACTTTTCAGATCTTGCACACAAGTGAATGTTCCTATTCCTTGCATGAAAGATTACTTCTGAGACAAATTCTGGCTATTATGAACTGAAAAGGAATAAGATGTAAAGTGCGTCAGGAATGCCTGAGCCAGACCTTTGAGGACTTATTTATAAAGCTACAGTACTTTTAAGAGGCTGGAAGCTGACTACACCTGCAGAAAATATTACATGAGAAGCTTATTCAGGCTTAAATGTTACCATGGGAGCAACTGAGACAGCAATGTAACTGGAAATAAACAAGAAGTATTTAGAGACATATTATATGGAAGGTTGCACAACGGAAAGTTGTTTCAAAAGCATTAAAAAATTTGAATGCATAAATGTGGGATAAAGTGCTAATACAATGTCAGGAATCTAAAATTTGTGTTTCATTCTAGGGTAATTCTAACCAAAAACCAAAGCAAGAGAGAGTTGTACTGAGAGGAGGGAGTTGTACTGGGGGATTGTACTGATGGGGTAGAGCTGGTGGGGGGAGCTGTGCCATTAGAGGGAATCTGTGCTATTGGGAGGATTATTTTTATTCATTTTATTTAAGGTACTTATATAGCGCCATCTATTTCGCAGCCCTTTACATATACATTGTACACTCACATCGGTCCCTAACCTCAATCTAAGGTCCCTAACTCACATTCATATACAAGGGCCAATTTAGACAGAAACCAATTAACCTACCAGCATGTCTTTGGAGTGTGGGAGGAAACCGGAGTACCCAGAGGAAACCCACGCAGGCACAGGGAGAACATGCAAGCTCCAGGCAGGTAGCGATTCGAACCAGCGACCCTTTTGCTGCTAGGTGAGAGTGCTACCCACTACACCACTGTGCCGCCCTGAGGTTGGAGCAATCTGTACTGTGGGAAGGGGGAGAAAGCATAAAAAAGAAAACTAATGCAGCCTTCATGCAGCCTTCACATCTAAGAATTGGTGAGCTGCAATATAATAAATATTTGCTGTTGGGTTTAATACTGTTTTAATAAAGTGTCTGATGGAAGAACATTTTCTCGGTGTGCTACCCATTAGCAACCAATTATAACCTACATTCCCTTTTTCTATAAGGTACAATCTACTTGGCTGTTGCAGAACAACTTGGACAATTTATCTCTCATAAAAATGGTTTGTTCGTGTCACAGATGATAAATTGACATTTCTAAAGCATGTTGAGAACACAGCAATTTAGAATTTGGACATTCATCCACCAGATTGGCGACTATTGCAGTGTGCAGTGTGGCCAATGCAGAAGCATGTGTCTATGCAGTGCCAGCCAGTGTAGAGGTGCACATTGGTGCATCCAGTACAGAAGTGTTTGACACCCAATGTAGTAGCAGCCAGTGCAAACTTGTATGTTGGTGTATTCAGCGATGGCCAGTGCAGAAATGTATGTTGCGCAGTGGTGGCCAATGCAGAAGTGGACATTGATGCAAGCAGTAGCGGCCATTGCACCACCACCACTACAGCCTTTAAATGTAGCGGCAGTGGCCCAGGGGAAAACATGCCATGCCCACAATGCTGTGCTTCATGACCATGCCAGGAATTATACCCCTTGTTGCTTTCGGTGAGTGTAGTACCAACTAAACGTGACCCACTCTACAGGTGCCCTGCAGCTATGTGCAATGAATATGGCTGTGGTGCACTAGTGAGGGATTCAAGGAGTTAAAGTAGGCAGTGAGGTGGCGATACAATGCCACCTCACCACCTGTGAAATGCTCTCTGAAGACTGATCCAAACACAGATCTCTCTTCAGAGATGAAAGCAATTGTGAACAAGCCCCAAGTGTGCAAGGCTCTTACTGGTAAGATCGCCAGGTGCAATTTCAGCCAATGCAAGAAAAATAGAAAAATAATTGAGGATAAATTATACAACACTGCAACCTCAGTAATGGGCTTAGACACAAGTTAAGATGCGATGCAATTTATGGTGCTTGCTGACTGTAATCAGTGTATTTTCCTAGTTATTTAAAATCTATTCAATTAGCTATTGCAGCATAACAGTTTATATATTTTATATTTTAAAGAAATAATAAGTCTTCTTTAATCCACGTGTAATCTAACCATGTGTTTCTCTAGTTGTCTTGTAACAAACACGTGTACGTATTTGCATTTAACTTACACCTTCTTACACATACTTATATCTAGTTTACTAAAATACAAGCCCCCCCCCCAATATTGTTTTTTGTTGTTATTTTGCTCCCCTAATGTCTTGTGATAGATAAATATAGCCTTAATCTAAGAGTTAGGTCAATTTGGACCTTGACACTACATAAGCCCTGTTTACAAAGCACTAATGACCAGGCTTTCATGTGATACTGTAAACAAAGCAGTTGGTGTAGCAGGATGACATAAGCCCCTCCCATGCCTCTTCTAACTGTCTCCTGTCTTCCCATTCATGCAGTGATGCCTGCCTGTACCATTTCTAATAGAATTTCAATTTTTATCCTGTTTTAAATGCTTTATTGGAATGCAATGCAAAGAAATCTAGCTGCAGGGTTCTCATTTTAGCCTAATTAAGCATGCTGTGGGTCTTGTGCCTGTAAAACAGGCCTAAGTAGGCCTGTCTAGACTGTTCTTATGCATGGTTTAGCTTCGTACTTGTGCCATGTTTATCTTCGTTTAGAAGATATGAGGAGGTTTTGTTTCTTCAGTTGGCCTTAGGCAGATGTAAACAGCTAGATTGTCTAAAAACAATGATTTTTTTAAGCCTGGGTGGTAGCAGGGCCTCAGCACTTGCACATTAAAGCGAAATTCGGAACTCGTCTCAAGCCATGCTGTTTATGTGTCTGTGACAGGCCACAGGTACAGAAACAGCATTCCACATCAAACAGGGACTGTTAGTTGAGGTAGACTACCCATTTGTATGTGGAGACAGTTTTCACATAGAAATAATGACCCCCTCAATGGCGTAGACCCTATTATTGAGGCCTAAACACAATACATAGGTCTGGTGCCATTAAGAAGGCATCTTTAAGTTCTGTTGACATGCACTTTGGTCTTATTAGGTAAATTTGTAGATTTGTAGATTGTCTTGTGAATTGTAATTCTCTAGCAGGTGGAAAACAATTGGCCTACCTTCTTAATGAGCTTCTAATACTGTCAGAACCGTTGAAACATCAACATGGAGGACCTTTGATATGTGTGCCTTTTTGCTGTTTGATTATGTTCTGTCTCCAAAGATTCTGCAGCTTTTGTGCTGCTTGTTTGAACAGGTAACATCTAGATCAGATAAAGAAGACTTCAAAAATCCATTTTTAATTCCATTAATATACATTGTCACATTATTCTCTCTCTTTAAAAGGTGACTGAGCTGCATTCAAGACAGGTGTATTCTTCACTTCAGCACCTTGGCCAGAGCACAAAAGAAGACAGTGGAGAAGACCTCTGCTATTGTTCTCTGACAGCTAAGACAAAGGCTCCACAGCCTGATAGCCTGAAGTGCAGAATAAGCAGTTAGCTGTCAGTTAACCCAAGTCAAAGTGTGTTGTGTGAAGCAGCTTTGTTGGATAGAAGCATATGAAGCACTCACTGTAACAGCTTTTTTGCTGAAACTTTAGCATCATTTTGCTTTGTATCATTGTAAAGGAATCAAATTCTAATTATTTGCACTACAACTGTAATTGTGTAAAAGGAAACAGTGCTTAGACAGTATTGCCTTGGTGACTGCATTGGAATGACATTGCATGATTAATAACAAAAACTTTATTATGAAAAATATAAAACAGAGCCTAAATATGATAATTGATATATTACATAGATTATAACCCCTTTTCTTGTGTTATAATAAATAAGCTTTATTTTATTTTTCTGTGTTTAAACTTTCACCTTAGTTTTTGTATTTACAAAAAAATTGCACAACATTAATAAAACAAAATGGGAAATAAGAAGCCATTTTCATGTATTTTTTGTCATACCAGCAGAATCCCAAATACTGTAGTAAAATTGTTTTTCATTATTTATGCACAACATGGTGCTCAGATGAAATTTATAAGATTCTTGATAGCCATACTACAGTTTAACTGTATTTCAAATGATTTATAGCCTGAGGGACCAGGTTCTACCGGTTTTGGGCTACTCTTAAATAGGAGACAATCCTTTTTGGGAACTGATTTGAACAACTGCATTTTTTCTTGAGAATTATTATGGTTTCCTTATTGCTATTTCAGTTTATACTGAATTTTGTACTTTTTAAAATTCCCCAAAAATATTTTTTTTCCTCGTAAGGGCAAATATGCATGTAACTGAAGACTATATGCTAAGAAGCAAATATGTGTTTTGCATTCTTAGACTTTATACAAATATGTCATATATTAAAAAAAGATACATACAATACAAATATAACTTTATAACCTGTTGGGAAACATTTTGAATAAACCTGAATGGAAACCCACATTCAAAATGTCCATTCAGTAGATCCACATCAAAGGTAAATAAAACTGTCTATTGATATTTGCTGCTTCATAAACAGTGCTTGTGTACATTGTCATACATTGAAAAGAATGCAGTAACAATTCCTAGCAACAATTTGGTAGTGTATAGGTCACAAAGAGACCAACACTAAGTGCTGGTTACATCACAGATATCTTCCAACATGATGGGCATTTTCTGCAACAAAACATTTACTGCTATTGTCATAGGAACAACTCTTCCCAGAACATGCAGGGAACATACATTAACGCAATGCCTGGTCTTAATAGTTGTTGAGCCTGCAAAAAGACTATATCAAGCTATATGAAGCAACAAAAGTGAGTACACCCCTGAGTGAAAATGTCCAAATTGGGCCCAATTAGCCATTTTACCTCCCCGGTGTCATGTGACTCATTAGGTGTTACAAGGTCTCAGGTGTGAATGGGGAGCAGGTGTGTTAAATTTGGTGTTATTGCTCTCACTCTCTCACACTGGTCACTGGAAGTTCAACATGGCACCTCATGGCAAAGATCTCTCTGAGAATCTGAGAAAAAAAATAGTTGCTCTACATAAAGATGACCTAGGCTATAAGAAGATTGCCAAGACCCTGAAACTGAGCTGCAGCACAGTGGCAAAGACCATACGGTAGTTTAACAGGACAGGTTCCACTCTGAACAGGCCTCGCATTGGTCAGCCAAAGAAGGTGAGTGCACATGCTCAGTGTCATATCCAGAGGTTGTCTTCGGGAAATAGATGTATGAGTGCTGCCAGCATTGCTGCAGAGGTTGAAGGGGTGGGGGGTCAGCCTGTCAGTGCTCAGACCATACGCCGCACACTGCATCAAATTGATCTACATGGCTGTCACCCCAGAAGGAAGCCTGTTCTAAAGATGATGCACAAAAAAGCCCACAAACACTTCGCTGAAGACAAGCAGACTAAGGACATGGATTACTGGAACCATGTCCTGTGGTCTGATGAGACCAAGATAAACTTATTTGGTTCAGATGGTGTCAAGCGTGTGTGGCAGCAACCAGGTGAGAAGTACAAAGACAACTGTTTTCTTGCCTACAGTCATGCATGGTGGTGGAAGTGTCATAGTCTGGGGCTGCATGAGTGCTGCCGGCACTGGGGAGCTATAGTTCATTGAGGGAACCATGAATGCCAACATGTACTGTGACATACTGAAGCATAGCATGACCTCCTCCCTTCGAAGACTGGGCTGCATTCCAACATGATAACGACCCCAAACACACCTCCAAGATGACCACTGCCTTGCTAAAGAAGCTGAGGGTAAAGGTGATGGACTGGCCAAGCATGTCTCCAGACCTAAGCCCTATTGAGCATCTGTGGGGCATCCTCAAATGGAAGGTGGTGGATTTAAATCCACTTCACTACTTGCTTAGCTCCTTTTGAATGACGAAAGGTTCAGAGACGTAGATCCGAGGTTTTTTTTTAAGCTGCCAGTAAAAACAATTGTTTTTGACATAGTAAGTTCTGGGGGGCACAATTGCTAAGTGGTTAGCACTTCCACCTAGCAGCACTAAGGTCGTTGGTTCAAATCCAAATCGTGACACTACCTTCCTGGAGTTTGCATGTTCTCCCTCTGCCTATGTGGATTTCCTCCGGGAACTCTGGTTTCCTCCCACACTCCATAGACATGCTGGTAGGTTAATTGGCTCCTGTCTAAATTGACCCTTGTATGTGTATGTGAGTTTGGGACCTTAGATTGTAAGCTTGTTGAGGGCAGGGACAAAGATACCCCTGTAAATGTACAATATATGTGTGTAAAGTGCTACATAAATTGACAGCGCTACTGTAAGTACCTGTAATAAATAAATAATAATTTACAGCATTAGCTGTATCCTCAGCAAGGTAGTGTTTATGGCATTGGATCAATTGCAGATCTGAAATATTTATTTACAATCTAAGTAACCAGCTAATATTCCTGCTTATACATTTTTCTGTAATTTTATTATTCAATATTGATCTGTGGTGTCATTTTTTAATTAATAATTTTTTTCAACTCGACTCAGGTTTGGATTTTTTTTTTAATAAATGTTATCCTTTACCTATATACAAGAGGTTAATGACAAAGTTTTGTACGTGCATTTTGTGAGCATTGTCATTCTACATTATATTTAAATAAAGGTCATGGACTTTCAATCTTTCAGCTAACTATACATAAGATAATTAGATAATAATATATTTGGTTTACCAATTTGTTTTACCCTTTGAGACACCTCTTCATTCAGCAAGTCACTGTTTTGCATGACCCTGTTACCTCTTTGCATTTATACATCTTGTTCTTTCTATAGGCAAATTCATATTGCACTTTTAGAATAGTTAAAGTGGTTGTAAACCCTTACACACACCACTTTTACCTACAGGTAAGCCTATAATAAGGCTTACCTGTAGGTACTGGAAATATCTCCTAAACCTGCATGGTTTAGGAGATATTTACCATATACGCTTGCACCAACGTCATTGGCGCATGCGCACTAAAGAAAGGGCACAATCGTGGGGGGGCCCATGCCGTGACCGTCGGCTCCCGTGCACATGTGCGGGAGTGGCGCCACGCGACTCCGGCCAGAGCCGGAGTTCACGGCCCCGGAAGAAAGAGGGGTGAAGATGGACGCGGCCACCAGCGGGGACCTCGTGGACATCGCGGGCTTAGTAAAACCCATCAGGGTTTACTTCCTCTTTAAGTGATATGATGAAAGGACTCCCAAATATGTGAGATTATTTACTACTTGTAGTTTAGGAATAAACACTTGTTGAAAATGATTGTATTTTGTAGATGGCAAAGGAGACTTTTTTCAACAAAAATTTAGTCGGATGCTACTAAGTGATTGAAACGTATCACCAAACCGAAAGGTAACTTGCTGCATGTCAAAACTGCAACCTTCAGTACTTTAATGCACCACAAAGCTAAAGCTGCAATATGCATACAGTATGTGCTTTACCAATTTATTGGTATGAATGGTCACTCAATGTCCAGTTTACACTACCTATAAATACACTTCATGTGAGGACACAAATGTATGTTAAAACAAATCAGTTGCACAAGATCAAGATACTCAGGAGGAGAATGCAACAACATAGAAAACAACATGTTAAATTCTTACTACTCTTTGCAGTAATTTACAGTTATGGTGGCTTCTTTTTAAATCGGTTCACTTATGTCTAGAAGCTTCAGTAGAGCAATGATCCAGTCTCAGAAAACCCACACTTTTCTGAGCCTTGAAAATGGAGAAATGTATTTAAAATTGCTGCACCAGTGCTGCATTTTTTAAACTATTATAATCTAGGTGCATCGAAATGTAACATAATTGCTCTTCTTTTTGTATAGTTCCATCATTCCTGATTTATCCTCATATATTTTTTTTTTTTTTACCCACTGGTAAACTTATTCTTGGAACTATTTACTGTCAAGTGAATCCAGCAGTCCTGCTGGCACCTCTATTCACTCCCTATCACTAGTCAGATTCCTGTTAGGGTCAGGTTCAGCCCCTTGCTGACTGTAGGCTTTCATAATTAGATCTATTCACTGAGAGCAGCAGATTAACAGCAATTCTAATTAGTGTTATAAAATAGGCCCCATTGCCTGGGATGGGCATGTCTCACTAGTAACTGACAACTACTGGATTACAGGTGCCGTCCTTTTTAATAAAAAGGGCTTCCAAACTGCCACCATTTACAAATTTGAATTTCTGTCTCTACATGCAGAACCTGGCCCCGCAGATTAAAGATACTCCTGTTACAAGTGGGCATTTTTCTGGAAAACAGTAATGAACAACATCGTGAAGGCCTCTGTTATGATTAAAGGTTTTATGATTGTAAATTTTTAATTTGTTCTATTTGTCACTGAAGATAAAGGATTAAACTGTGGCTTCCAGAATATGCAAAATGATTTAAACAAGCCAAGTTGTTAACCTACCAAATATTTTATATTTAAAAAAGGAAAACATAAGGGGGGGCTTAAAGCCTGACTATGCAGACATGTCAGCTTAGTGCTCCACTCCTGAAGGGATGCTTCTGACACTTTCTATCATGTCCCAGCTCGGCTCCGCTGTCAAAAATTCACTGCCTGACCAGTGATAAACCCACACTACCTCAGGTGATGGTTCTCGGATGTTCAAGCCTGAGAATGAAGCCAAAAAATTTTCAAAGATGCGCTGGCCCAGGCTTTAGTCAAAATGGCACTGGCTCAATCCTCTCCTCCTGTTACCTCAGGTTCTGTGAAACCCTATCAGCGTTCTAAGGTAATAGCTGTAGCACTGATTCATCAACATAAGCGCCACAATTGACATATTTTACAGACCCTGCTCATTCTACTGTACTGAGTCAATTTGAGAAAATGCTTCACAAAGCCCTTAATCACTTCAGCCCCCAAAGGTTTTACCCCTTTAAGGACCAGGCCATTTTTTGCGATACGGCACTGCATCACTTTAACAATTGCGCAGATATGCGACGTTGTACCCAAGCAAAATTGACATCCTTTTTTCCGACAAATAGAGCTTTCTTTTGGTGGTATTTGATCATCTCTGCGTTTTTTTTTTTTGTGCTATAAAAAAAAAGAACGGCAATTTAAAAAAAAACAAAAACAATATTTTAATAAAACATATCCAATAAAAAAAATTAAGAAAAATATAATTTCTTTCTCAATTTAGGTCAGTATGTATTCTACTACATATTTTTGGTAAAAAAAAAAATCCCAGTAAGTGTATATTGATTGGTTTACGCAAAAGTTATAGCATCTACAAAATAGAGGATAGATTTATGGCATTTTTATTTAATCATTTATTTTTTACTTTTAATAGCGGTGATCAGCGATTTTTAGCGGGACTGCGATATTGCGGCAGACAGATCAGACAGCTAGCTGTCACTTTTGACACTTTTTTGGGAACCAGTGACATTATTACATTGATCAGTGCTAATATGCATTGACACTGTATAAATGACACTGGCAGGGAGGGGATTAACATCAGGGGCAATCAAGGGGTTAACTGTGTTCCCTCAGTATGTTTCTAAATGTGTGGGGGGATTGGCTCACTGCATGGACACCCTGATCCATGTTTCTGATTAGCAGGAACACTAGATCAGAGATGCCTGACAGCACTGTGGTCTGCTTGTTTACATTGGCAGACCACTGTTCTGACGCTGCAGGAAGCGATACTGGGTGGCCGGCAGACATCGCGTTCACTGGGCCCAGTGATTGGCCCTCCCTGTATCCAATTAGTGCGCAATAGCGTCTCCCCCCCCCCAGGGGCTGTTAGCAAAATCACGTACAGGTACGTGATTTTGCATAATAGAGCCGCCTTGCAGCAGTATATGTACGGCAGGCGGTTGGGAAGTGGTTAAACAGATTTCAGATCATGTTACAGACAGTCTGACTAGGGAAATTAGGGAATCGGGCCTACGCACTGTGTTGGGTTAAGTGTTGATGAACTGGAAAATAGCACACTAGCTTATATGACTGAAATTGAAAATCTCAAAGAGGAAAATTTAGTCCTCCAATCCCGTTTATAGGATCATGAAAATAGGGCCCGGCGTTCTAACATACGTATTCTTGGGATTCCTGAATCTGTCACTGATTTACAAGCTACAAGGCTGGCCCTATTACAGCCTTCTATACCAATCGAATGAATGGAAATGGACAGGGTTTATAGAGCTCTCACACCACGTGAAGCTGATGGACTGCCGCGCGATATAATCGTCAAATTTCACTATTTTTGCACCACAGAACAACTTCTGACTGCAGCTAGAGTTAAAGATACGCTGACCTTCCAGGGACATACTTATCAGCTATTTGCTGACCTCTCTCAGCTCACTATTTCTAAAATACGGGCTTTAAAGCCGGTTCTCCAAGTTCTACAGCGACATCAAATTGCACATCAATGGGGTTTCCCGTTTTCAATTTGTTTCACGCACCAAGGCTCTAAATATGCCTGCTGTTCTGCTGAAGAACTTCAGTCTTTCTTACAAGACATGCAGCTTTTAGAACGCCCTCTCAACCAAAATAGCACACAAAGTTGATCAGCCTCCCACTCTCTGCAAAAACCAGCGGCTAATGAAAGTGATAGAAGTCACCAGGGGCAATTAAAGCATGGTGGTTTTGCTTCTCCTACGCCAGTTCCCGAAGACTCTATGGATTGATCATCTTCATTTCTTTTATTTTTCAATTTCTTTATTGATTTTCTTTATATCTAAATATATATATAATATAAACCGAGATACAATTCTCGCCATTACCATCACATATTACAGAAATAATTTTCCTCCCCCCTCCCATCTATCCCTCCCCCTCCTCTCTGACTTTTCTTTTCTGACCTCTAGCTGCCTAACATCTCCCGTATCTCCAAACTTTTCCCCTTCTTATGCTCCCATCATTTAAGCAAATCTAATTGTCTGCTTAAACTTTATCCAAACACTCCACTTCTCTTCGAAACCTTCCATTCCCTCCTCATCACTGAACCGTAGATATTCCATATTATAAGTTTTGTTTATTTTACTACACCAACTCCTTGTTGTGGGACTTTCTAGCTCCTGTCACTGTCGAGGGATTAAACTTTTGGCTGCGTTTATTAACTGGGGGACCAATGTTCTCGTATATTGTTTGATTGGCATTCTAACCCCATGGAACAAACACCCCCACGGGTCCTCTGGTACTTCTATGCTGGTTATTTCCTTTATTATCTGCAGTACCTCTCTCCGGTATTTTTTAATTTTATTTTTTTTTTTTATTTTAGGACATGTGCACCATATGCGGGCCATGGTTCCAGGTACCTTACACCCCTTCCAACATAACTGCAAAGCCTCCTTTTGGCATTTGTGTGCCTTATCCGGTGTTATATACCAGCGTGCCAGGCACTTGTAGTTAATTTCTATAGTGTCACTGTCTATTTCCGTGGTGTGTGGCAGCCTCAGTATTTTCCCTAAATCTAGGTCTTTAAATAAAATAAATAAATGGTGGTATTTCCGGGCCGTTTCAGTCCCATCAGTAATTTATAGATCCTTGAGATCCCCTTCTTCATATCTGTAGCTGTACATAGCCACTCAAGCGGCCGTGGGTTCTCTTCGGATCTAGTTGGTTGGGGCAATGTAGCAACAAAATGTTTCAACTGGGAGTACCACCATTCATCTATTACCAATAAGTATTTTTTTTGTTTTAAATCCTGAAATGTGCATATTTTACCTTTCTCCACTACAGTGCCTTGCAAAAGTATTCACTCCCCTTGGCATTTTTTGTGTTTTGTTGCCTCACAACCTGGAATTAACATGGATTGTTTGGGGATTTGTATCATTTAATTTACAGAACATGCCCACAACTTTGAAGATGCGTTTTTTTTATTGTGAAGCAAACAACAACTAGGACAAAATAACAGAAAAAGTCAATCTGAATAACTATTTACCCCCCTAAAGTCAATACTTTGTAGAGCCTATCACAGCTCCAAGTCGCTTTGGATAAGTCTCTATGAGCTTGCCACATCTTACCAGTGGGATTTTTGCCCATTCCTCCTTGCAAAACTACTCCAGCTCATTCAAGCTGGATGGTTTGCGCTTGTGAACAGCAATCTTTAAGTATGACCACAGATTTTCTATTGGATTGAGGTCTGGGCTTTGACTAGGCCATTCCAACACATTTACATGTTTCCCGTTAAACCACTCAAGTGTTGCTTTAGCAGTGTGTTTGGGGTCATTGTCATGCTGGAAGGTGACTCTCCTTCCTAGCCTCAAATCTCACACAGTGGTACAGGTTTTGCTCAAGAATATTCCTGTATTTAGCACCATCCATCTTTCTCTCAACTCTGACCAGTTTCCCAGTCCTGACTGCTGAAAAACATCCCCACAGCATGATGCTGCCATCACCATGTTTCACTGTGGGGATGGTGTTTTTTGGGTGATGTGATGTGTTGGGTTTGCGCTAAATATAGCATTTTCTTTGATAGCCCAAAAGTCCAATTTTAGTCTCATCAAACCAGAGCACCTTCCTCCATACATTTTTGGAGTCCCACATGTCTTTTCGCAAACTCAAAACGTGCCATATTGTTTTTTGCTGAAAATAATGGCTTTCTTCTGGCCACTCTGCCATAAAGCCCAACTCTATGGAGCGTACGGCTTATTGTCGTCCTATGTACAGATACTCCAGTCTCTGCTGTGGAACTCTGCAGCTCCTCCAGGGTTACCTTAGCCCTCTGTGCTGCCTCTCTGATTAATTGCCCTCCTTGCCCGGTCCCTGAGTTTTGGTGTGCGGTCGTCTCTTGGCAGGTTTGCTGTTGTGCCATGTTCTTTCTATTTGGTTATGATAGATTTGATGGTGCTCCTAGGGATCATCAAAGATTTGGATATTTTTTTATAACCTAACCCTGACTTGTACTTCTCAACAACATTGTCCCTTACTTGTTTGGACAGTTCCTTGGTCTTCATGGCAGTGTTTGGATAGTGATACTGCATTCATCTATTTTGCCATAAATTTTCTGTGCCTTTGTAGCTCACAAACCCCCAAAACATCAGCGATCCACCTCTGTGTTTCACAGTAGGAATGGCGTACCTTTCATCATAGGCCTTGTTGACTCCTCCCCAAATGTAACGTTTATGGTTGTGGCCAAAAAGCTCAATTATGGACCCATCACTCCAAATGACTTTGTGCCAGAGGTTTGAGGCTTGACTCTGTGCTGTTTGCTGTATTGTAAGCGGGATACTTTGTGGAATTTGCATAGTAATGGCTTTCTTCTGGCGACTCGACCATGCAGCTCATCTTTCTTCAAGTGCCTCCTTATTGTGCATCTTGAAACAGCCACACCACATGTTTTCAGAGAGTCCTGTGTTTCACCTGAAGTTATTTGTTGGTTTTTCTTTGCAACCCAAACAATTTGCCTGGCAGTTGTGGCTGAAACCTTAGTTGGTCTACCTGACCGTGGTTTGGTTTCAACAGAACCCCTCATTTTCCACTTCTTGATTAGAGTTTGAACACTGCTGATTGGCATTCTCGATTCCTTGGATATCTTTTTATATCCCTTTCCTTTTTTATACAGTTCAACTACCTTTTTCTGCAGATCCTTTGACAATTCTTTTGCTTTCCCCATGGCTCAGAATCCAGAAACATCAGTGCAGCACTAGATGAAAAATGCAAGGGTCTGTCAGAAGTCCAGAAACTCATTGACCTTTTAAACACGCACACTAATTATAAGCAAACAGATCACAGGTGAGGATGGTTACCTTTAATAGCCATTCAAACCCCTTTGTGTCAACTTGTGTGCATGTTATAAGGCCAAAATCACCAGGCTATGTAAACTTTTGACCAGGGTTATTTGGGTAGTTTCTGTTATCCTTATGATTCAAAAAGAGTAAACACAGTTGATTGATAATAAATGGCTTCAACCAAACACTAAACACTAGCCATGAGTGAAAGAAATGTTTTTGTGTTATCATTCATTTTCTCTGAAAAATGGCCAGGAAATCATAAATTCTGCCAGGGTATGTAAACTTATGAGCACAACTGTGTACATATATATACGGTATCTCACAAAAGTGAGTATACCCCTCACATTTTTGTAAATATTTTATTATATCTTTTCATGTGACAACACTGAAGAAATTACACTTTGCTACAATGTGAAGTAGTGATTGTACAGCTTGTATAACAGTGTACATTTACTGTACCCTCAAAATAACTCAACACACCGCCATTAATGTCTAAACTGCTGGCAACAAAAGTGAGTACACCCCTAAGTGAAAATGTCCAAATTGGGCCCAATTAGCCATTTTCCCTCCCCGGTGTCATGTGAATAGTTAGTGTTACAAGGTCTCAGGTGTGAATGGGGAGCAGGTGTGTTAAATTTGGTGTTATCACTCTCACTCTCTCATACTGGTCACTGGAAGTTCAACATGGCACCTCATGGCAAAGAACTCTCTGAGTATCTGGAAAAAAATTGTTGCCCTACATAAAGATGGCCTAGGCTATAAAAAGATTGCCAGGACCCTGAAACTGAGCTGCAGCATGGTTGCAAAAACTATACAGTGGTTTAACAGGACAGGTTCCACTCAGAACATGCCTCGCCATGGTCGACCAAAGAAGTTGAGTGGACATGCTCAGCGTCATATTCAGAGGTTGTCTTTGGGAAATATATGTATGAGTGCTGCCAGCATTGCTGCAGAGCATGAAGGGGTGGGAGGTCAGTCTGTCAGTGCTCAGACTATACACTGCACACTGCATCAAATTGGCCTGCATGTCTGTCATCCCAGAAGGAAGCTTTTTCTAAAGAATGCACAAGAAAGCCCGCAGTTTGCTGAAGAAAAGGAGACTTAGGACATGGATTACTGGAAACATATCCTGTGGTCTGAGGAGACCAAGATAAACTTATTTGGTTCACATGTTGTCAAGCGTGTGTGGCGGCAACCAGGTGAGGAGTACAAAGACAAGTGTGTCTTGCCTACAGTCAAGCAATGTGGTGGGAGTGTCATGGTCTGGAGCTGCATGAGTGCTGCCAGCACTGGGGAGCTACAGTTTATTGGGGGAACCATGAATGCCAACAAGTACTGTGACATACTGAAGCAGAGCATGATCCCCTTCCTTCAGAGACGTGGCCACAGGGCAGTATTCCAACATGATAACGACCCCAAACACACCTCCAGGATGACCACTGCCTTGCTAAAGAAGCTGAGGGTAAACGTGGTGGACTGGCCAAGCATGTCTCTAGACCCAAACCCTATTGATCATCTGTGGGGTATCCTCAAATGGAATGTGGAGTGGTGTAAGGTCTCTAACATCCACCAGCCCGGTGATGTCATCATGGAAGGGGTGGAAGAGGACTCCAGTGGCAACCTGTGAAGCTCTGGTGAACTCCATGCCCAAGAGGGTTAAGGCAGTGCTGGAAAATAATGTTGGCCACACAAAATATTGACACTTTGGGCCCAATTTGGACCCTTTTGCTTAGGGGTGTACTCACTTTTGTTGCCAGCAGTTTAGACATTAATGTTGAGCTGTACACTCACTACTTTACATTGTAGTAAAGTGTAATTTCTTCAGTGTTGTCACATGGAAAGATATAATAAAATATTTACAAAAATGTGAGGGGTATACTCTGTGTGTGTGTGTATATATATATATATATATATATATATATATATATATATATATATATATATAGCAAGGTCCCAGGCCTCCTTTTGTCTAATGAGATCCTCCAGAGCCAAGAGTTGCTGACATCCTTCCATATAGAGTGAGTTGTAAGGCATAGTGGGTGTAGTATGAGGTAGATACATGGGCGCCAGACACTTCTTGAATGCAAAGATATTTTATTTCTCTTGAACAAAACTGTGGGAGAGGGGGTTGGGGCCAGGACACCCTTAGGTAGTTGGAGTGTTGATTAGCAGACTCCAAGACTTCTACAGGTAGACAGCATGCAGGGAAAGGTATCCAGCAAGACACCACATCTGCATGCTTAGGAATGCTGTCTCCTATGGCAACAGTCTTAGAACAGTTTCTAGCACAAGTAGCACAAGTCCTTTGCTTTCTCTACAGTCACTTCTTGTAGGTTCTCAACCCACTGAGCTCCCAGTCTCTCTCACTAGACTAGCTGATTCACTTCCACCGAATCCCTTGAGCTCTTCCAATCCTCACTTAAGTATCTTCCTCAAGCGTCACCCCCGCTTCTCTGCTGGGTCCCTAGCTTGGCACTTCAGATACTTCTCAAGCTTTACCCCACTGGCCTGCTCGGTCCCTGGCTTGACACACAAGGCTGCTCTGCAAGCATCAAAGAAAGAAAATGTGGTAGCGCTGCAATATATAAACAATATAAATTAGGGTTGTCCCGATACCACTTTTTTAAGACCAAGTACAAGTACCGATACTTTTTTTTTTATGTCACGTGACAGTGTTTTTTTGTTTTTTTTTTTACAATTTCTTTACAATTTTTTGTTTTTGTTTTTTTACAATGCTTTCTTTTTTTTCGGGAGGGAGGGGGTGGATGGTGTCTGTGTGTTTTTTATTTATTTATTTTTTTTGTTTAAACTTTCTTTATTGTATTTGGTCACAGCCTTATAAACATAGTTCAATATAAGCTCAATGGTGACAGATATTTTCTCATTTCAACAGTGGTATTGGATTGCAAGCATGTAAGTAAAATAAATAATAAATGAAAGGAAAAAAATAGAAAAGAGGATAAAGAAAGAGAGTAAATAGAATAGTGTGATAGTAAAAAGGCAATGTAGACATTGTGAATGTACGCTTTTAGTGTTACATCTAAAAGTTGTTATAAGGCCTCAGCTTCCACGAAGCCATGAGCCATGTTGGTCTCCCAGACCGGAGAAATGAAAGCCAAGGGAGCAAGGGACGACCCCCACCCAGGGTCCACACCAGAAGAGGGGGGCCATCAAGGCCTCCTACTGTCCACCCCCAGTGCACCCCCCGGACCACAGGCGCATCCCGGCCTCCCCGGCCAGGGGAACATCTCCACTTCACCTTCACCTTGTAATAAAGTAGTCATCAACTTTGTTATCAATAATTGCCAACATTCTGGTCATTCAACATATATATATCTATTAATTACAGTACTTATTTAAGATAGGATAGAGCAGAGAGGAAGAGGAGAGAAAAAGAGAGGGGGGAGTGGGTAGGGGGTCAGTGGGGTGGGAAGGGGGACAGGATCACACCTAAGATCCGTGTAGGTCTCCTAGGTTCCGCTCCGGATAATCCGCCGCCAGGCAGCCTTCATGCCTTGGTAAGAACACATATGCTATGTATGTGGTCCATGCATTGGTCTAAGGGATTTTAGTGGTGGTTATTACTTAGGGAGGTCACGGAGACCCAATGTGGGGTCTGCCAGTTTTAACAAGGATACGTCTAAACTGGAGGACACATGGGCAGTGTCGTGGAAGTGTTCTATCCATGTTGACCATATGGCTGTATGTTTGTCCGTAGTACCTTTACCTTATGCTACCCATTCCTCTGCTTCCCTTATCTCATTTACCCTGCATATCCACTCCTCTTTGCTCGGTACCTGCGCCTTCTTCCAAAAGATTGGAAGTAGCCGCTTAGCAGCATTTAGTAAGTGGGGTAGTGCGCATTTCTTGTAGCGACTGACTGGCATGGGAGGGATATGCAGGAGGAAATGCTCTGGGGAGAAGGGAATTTCTATCCCAAGGATATCTTTAATATGGTCTCTAATAATCAGCCAGTATGCCTTTATTCGAGGGCATTCCCACCACAGGTGTAAGAGGGTACCTCGGCCTCCGCATCCTCGCCAGCACAGATCCGAGCTGGCCAGATATATCCGTGCTAAGTCAGAAGGAACTCTGTACCAGCGTGTGAGAAATTTATAGTTTGTCTCCTGCATCTTGGAGTCCACTGAGCTGGAATGTGTAAGTTGGTATAAATGCGTTAACTGAGATCCAGAGAACTCTTTCCCAAGGTCTCTTTCCCAGGCACGTATATAAGTGGGTTTAGAAGCCGAGGCCAAGGACCCTATCAGTAGGTAAATCTCTGAAATCATGCGGGGATCGGATCCTCCGCTATGAACATTTTCTCAAAAGGTGTGAGCAATGAGATATCTCTTATAGAGCTACTGTGTATCTCGAAGAAGTGGTGCAACTGTCTATACTTCCAGAAATTGAGCTGCGGTCTACCAGGCCTGTTCCCCACGGATTCAAAGGGCAAAATTTTCCCATGTCTCAGCAATTTACCACAGCTGGCATTCTTATCTTCCACCCAGGCTCCAAAGAAGCCCACGTGTTCCCCCGGCGGGAACCAGAGGAATCCACCCAGAGGCGTCAGCTGGGACACAGGGGGGGCTAAGTTCAGCTCTCGATTAACTCGGTCCCATATTTTAAGCGTAGATATCGTTAACGGGGACGTAGTTTCAGACAATCGCCTATGTTCCCGCAAAAGCCACGGAGCATAGGACAGGTTCCTGCCTGCCATATATTTTTCCATGGTCACCCATAGTTTGGATTGACCATGGAAGTGCCAATTTAGAATCCTCTGCAGGGCAATGGCCTGGCAGTACCGCTGCAAGACTGGGACACCCAAACCTCCATAGTGCTTAAGGCGCCGCAATACCTTCATAGATATTCGTGGCTTCCGTGAGTTCCATATGAAAGTAGTGAGCATGTTAGACACTTGCGTGAAGAAGGTTTTGGGTAGGAATATGGGGAGCATTTGCATATAGAACAAAATTCTAGGGAGAACATTCATTTTTATTATCTTCGCCCTGCCCATCCACGTAAAAGCTATTTTAGTCCATCGTTCTAAGTCTTGTCGGCTTTCAGACAATAATCTGGGGTAGTTTGTTGTGTATAAGGTGTTGAAACTGTCTGTCAGTTGTATGCCCAGGTAGCGTAAGGAAGTGTTAGTCCATGTGAAAGGGAATGCAGCCTTTAAGCTATTTGTCATAGGAGTAGGTAGGCATATGGGTAGAATTTCTGATTTATTATAGTTAATCTTAAAGTTAGAGAGTGTTCCGAAATATTGGAGTTCCCGCATCAGGACCGGCAGCGAGATCAGGGGATTAGTTAGATGAAGCAATACATCGTTCGCGTAAGCTGAAAGTTTATGTTCCACAGCTCCCACAGTCAGGCCTGTGATATCAGTATTTGCTCTCACTCTTCGTAATAGCGGCTCAAGAGCCAGAGCGAAGAGGAGGGGGGAGAGTGGGCACTCCTGCCTCGTGCCGTTCCCGATCGGGAATCTGGTTGAGAAGACTCCATTAGCCTTAACCTGTGCACTAGGTTCTGAGTAGAGGGCCAGTATCCAAGTGAGCATATTCGGGCCCAGCTCCAGTGAGGTCAAAACCTCCCTGAGGTAGGACCAGTCAATGCGGTCGAATGACTTCTCGGCGTCGCTAGAAAGTATTAAGTAGGGGAGGGGAACCTCTCTATTCTTGGCCCAGTGTATTAGTTGAATCGCTCGTATGGAATTGTCTCGGGCTTCACGTCCTGTAATAAAACCGGTTTGGTCTGGATGTATCACGAGGGGGACAAGATGTTTCAGACGTTTGCTAGGATTTTTGCCAGAATTTTTATGTCCGTATTCAGGAGGGATATGGGGCGGTAGCTCTGTGGGACAGTAGGGTCTTTGCCCTCTTTCATTATAACCGATATGTTTACTAAAAGTGCCTCAGGGGGAATATTGCATCCCTTTGCTAGGGAGTTAAAGTACGTACACATATGGTTCGCGAGTATCGGGGAAAATTTAGCATAATATGCTTTGGTGAACCCATCAGGGCCTGGGCTTTTCCCATTGGGTAGTGATTTGATGGTGGACTCGATCTCTGCGATAGTGATGGGGGAATCTAAGTCAGTTAGCTGGTCCTCGGTTAGAGGGGGCAGTCCATTAATGGATAGATAGTCACGGATTTTTGTCAGTCTGATCACCTTTAGCGTGTGGGGTTATGTTCGCATCTAGGTTGTAGAGTTTGGCGTAATAGTCTCTAAACCCTGCTACTGTCTTGGAGGAGTGGAATGTCATGTCTCCTGTGGAGGAGCGGAGTTTGTGCACTTGCATTTGGGCTCGCTTTGTGCGCAGGGCTCTTGCCAACATGCGTCCGCACTTATTACTATGTTCATAGTACTTGTGGGGTAAGTACAGCAATTGTTTACGTGCCTGTCGTTCTAGTAACCGTGAGAATATGTCTCTGAGCTCTATTAATTCCCGTAGGGCTTCTGGGGCACCCCCCGCTTTGTGCTTAAGTTCCGCTTGCTGGAGTGCATTAAAAACTCTATGTTAGTCTGCTTGCCGTTCTCTTTTCAGTCTAGTGCCCTGGGCAATAAGCTCACCCCTTATTACTGCCTTGTGGCATTCCCAAATTGTACCCTCGCTTAAGTCCTCTGATGTATTCTCTTGAAAGTAGTTCTTTAGCGTGTCTGAAATCTGAGTTTCCACTACAGGGTCATCTAATAAGTTTTCATTGAGACGCCAGTTCCACGCTCTATGGGACCTCGCCGGGATGGTAAAGGTAGCAGCGACCGGAGCGTGGTCCGAAATGGTAATGTTTCCTAAGAAAGAGCTTTGGAGGAGCTCTAGGGTCGGGCGGTCAACATAGATCAAATCTATGCGTGTATAGACGTTGTGTACTGCTGAATAGTAGCTGTAGTCACTTTCTGTGGGGTGCAGGACCCTCCAGCTGTCGACCAGGCCTACCATCTGGAGGGACCTCCGGAAGTGTCTAAGGAAGGCATGTGAGTGCGAAGGACGGCTGTGTGAGGTGTCCAGGGTTGGGTCCCGGCTCACATTGAAGTCGCCTCCTAGTATTAGGGACCCCTCCCTGAACCTCTCTAGGTGCTCTATGATTGTGTCAAGGAAGGTCAATTGGTTCGAGTTAGGGGAGTATATATTGGCGAAGGTGTATTTAGTACCCGCAATGGTCCCCTTCAGGAAGACGTATCTCCCCTGGGGATCAACTAGGTCACCTGTATGTTGGAAGGGGCAGTTTTTGTGGATAGCTATTGCAGTACCTCTGGACTTATGGACCGGGGAGGTGCTGTGGTACCATTGGCTATATGTGTGGGTCGGTAACTTGGGAATAGATTGGTGAGTAAAGTGCGTTTCCTGCAGAAAGACTATCTGCGCTTTCAATTTTTTCAGTTCCCACCACAGTTTACTACGCTTACAGGGGGAGCAAAGACGGCGGACATTATAAGAAATTAACTTAATAGCTGTCATTGAAGCATGATGATATAGGCTGGCTTTGATCCCGGCGGTGGGGTCCGGAGTGGGCAGTAGTAATCTGGCGGGTCCTGTTAATAAAGGAAGGGGGGGGAAAAAGCCCAAGAAGGGAAAAAAGGATAGGGGAGAAAAGTGGAAAGACGAGAGAAAGACAATCGTTAACGTTAGCATAAACATAGGCAACGTAAAAACTCAAAAAGAACCTAACAGTGGTTCTGAATAAGTGCAGGCTGGGCCCAATGAGCCCCCTTTTCTCAGGGGGCTCCTCCTGTCCAGACCTGACATCCCAAATGGGATTATTACCCGTATATGGGCGGCCTACTGGGGGGTCGTGGGCCAACATGAAGGAGGGAAGGAGGAAAGGGTCCGCTCTGCCCCCACGTCATAGGGGCCTCTCTGTGACCCCAAGTATCAGGGGGGGGATGGCGGGGACTCAGGGGATTGCATAAACGGGGATGAGTCCTGGGGGTGTAATTCTAGATAGTGAGGGGATCTAGAAGCAAACCTAAAATGTGTCTAACTGGGTTGCAGGGCAAAGTCTTGTCCATCTTTTGTGCCATCAAAGTTTGCCGGCAAAGCCAAGTCAGGTCATGCACAAATAGGTCCAGGTTAGGCGTCAAGCTTCCAATCTTCTGGTGATCTGGCCGTAAGGGATGGTTCTATGTTAAGGGATAAGGGTGAAGTTTGGGATCCAGGCATTACCATCAGTCTCTTGGTAAAGAGGGGCCAGGAGAGGCGTCCACTTCCTGCTGGTGGCGGCTGCGTCTACGGCCGCGGCGTTGGGGCATCTGCGTCCAGGGCTGGGGGAGTTCGATGGCTGGAAAGTTTGCCATCGCAGGATCCCCACGCCAATCCGGAAAGTCAACCTTACCTAGGCCCAAAGCAGAAAGGAAATGAGGAAGGTCATCTCTGGTGCGTAAAGTGGCTGAGCGGCCATCTTTAGTAGCCTGTAAGTAGAAGGGAAAGCCCAGGCGGTATGTGAGGCCCACTTCTTGGAGGGCCAATAACACAGGTTTCAGGGCCCGACATTGCATAAGCGTGCGTCTAGAGATGTCCTGAAAAAAACAGAGGTGGGCGCCAACAAAGTCAAAGAAGGGCCTGTTGCGCATCTTTTGCATTATTTGCTCTTTGAGGGTATATTTATGCAGCTTACTTATTATGTCTCTGGGGTTGTCAACATCTTGGGATGGCGGTCTCAGGGCCCGGTGGGCTTGGTCAATCTCGATGGGCACCGTGTCTGGTAATTCCAGAATCTCCCGGAATATGCCTTGCAAGGAGGGGATGATATCTTTGGGGGCTGTGGCTTCTGGCATACCGCAGATACAAATATTAGCCCTCCTGCTACGGTTCTCAAAATCGTCAACAGTGACAACAGTAAGTCCAGCTTTTGATCTTGGGCTGCACATCTCAATTGCATAGCTGACATAGAAGGGAGAGCCTCATCCAGCCTTTGTTCTAGCGTTTCCACTCTTGTGCCGAGATGTGTGGTGTCTTCCTTAAGCTGTACTATATCTTCTTTGAATGCCTTTTCCACCCTTGCTGTGAATCTCTCTAGATCCTCTCTAGTGGGGAGGGACCAGATATGCCTCTTGATATCCCCATCCTCCATGAGGTCTGTAATGTCCGATCCCTCTGCCCTGGACACAGAGGACCCAGGGGAGGCCAGGGGTGCAGAGTTACTCACCGATCCGGGTGATGGCTGTGGAGACATGGCAGGCGGTGTGGGCTGCTTCTGCACCGACGCATGCTGTTTCGCCGTTTTGCTGACCGGCGCCATCCTGGATTTTTCCTGGGCCTTGCCGCGGGTCCCAGGAAAATAAGAATCCAGCTGCCCCTGCCTTGTATAATCCATCCCGGAGTTGTGGGCCGTGTCAGGGCCCAGGATCGCGGGTATGCTGCTGGTAAAGTAGCGGTGGAAGCGGAGCGCGGACGAAGCACGTCCTCACAGCTCCATGTTTAGGACACGCCCCTCGTGTTTTTTATTTTAATTTTTATTATTTTTTACAATAATTTTTTTTAATTATTTATTGCAATACTTTTTTTTTAATCAGCCCTTGGGAGGCTTTGTGATATATCAGGGGTCTTAATAGACCCCTGAAATCTCCCCCTTGAGACAGAGAAAGAGACAGAGGATAGAGATTCTCCAGTTCCTTTCTCTGCAGCCTCAGCTGCACTAAAAATGAATGGAGAGAAGACAGCGGCTCCTCTCCTTTCATAAACTGAGACATCGTAATCACAGGAGATTACAATGTTTCAGTTATGTGAATGGACAGAGTCAGTGATCACTGACTCTGTTTATACATCAAAGGAAGGAGGATGACATGGAGAGGGACAGCAGAACGGAGGGGCACACGGAGGAAAACTGGAGGGGGACAGCAGCAGAAAGGAGGGGGACAGCAGCAGAACGGCGGGGGACAGCAGCAGAACGGCGGGGGACACGGAGGAAGAAAGGAGGGGGACAGCAGAACAGAGGGGGACAGCAGTAGAACGGCGGGGGACAGCAGCAGAACAGCGGGGACACGGAGGAAGAAAGGAGGGGGACAGCAGCAGAACAGCGGGGGACACGGAGGAAGAAAGAAGGGGGACAGCAGAACGGAGGGGGACAGCAGCAGAACGGAGGGGGACACGGAGGAAGAAAGGAGGGGGACAGCGGTGATCGTGTGTGGGGGAGTTACAAGCACCGATCACCGCTGTATAGATTTCACTAAAGCAGCTAAAAGGGGGGGGGGAAGCTTGTAACTCCCCCCACTCACCGATCACCGCTGACTGTCCAGGTATCGGGTGAAGTATCGTATGAAGTACTCGGGCAAATGCTTGGTATCGGTGCCGATACCGATATTAGTATCGGTATCGGGACAACCCTAATATAAGTAAATAGACAACACAACAACTATCTGTGCAATATGTGTACAAAAGTCCAAATACAGTGAAAACGTGAAAATCTTCAACTGCTGTATAGAAAACATATGTGATGTCTCTTCAAAGAACCTCCATATCCAGAGTGCTCCCACCACCACATGCAATGCTCGCTCACCTCCTTTACACGACCCTACAGGGGGTCAAATGCGCCTTGCACTTAGTGCAAACAATCCCTCCAAAGAATCCTTAGTAATCTTTTGATGGCTCCAGGATGGAAAGGCAATCTATTCTCTGCAAGCGTCCCTGGCTTGACAGTGACTCCTGCTGAAGTTTCCCAATTCTTCACCGTCCCCGGCTTGTGAGAATACTGCTTCGGTACTTACTTCAGCTACTCACTGTGGTCCCTGGTAATAGGGTGGTTGGTCCCTTAGTGGTGACAGCTTCCCCTCTACCTCCGACCATGACAAGTTCTCAGGCTGACAGAACTGTCACTTCTGGTTGGACTGCAAGCCGCAGTCCCAACCCTATGCTGCTCTCTTGCTTCTGGATAGGCCCTCAGACAGCCTAGCAACCAGATGTGCCTGGGACAGGCCCAAACTCTGGCCTAGCAGCCCGGGCAATACAACACACGTCCACCCAGACAGCCGTCCAGGTGGCACAGAACCTTGATCACCTGACTCCACCCAAATATATAGGTGCTCCCAGCAGACCAAGAGATTTAAGAAAACCCCTGCCCATTGGCTGAGATACCCCATATATTTCTAATCTGTCCTTGCTTTGCCCTTGTCTTATCTGATCTCACCAGGTACCCGCCACCTAGGGGCAGAAGAGAGAAATGCAGCAATTCTAGACTTCGGGTGGAATCAATTGATCCCTAACAATGAGCCAAGGTAACTACACCTGCCAGGTAAATTTCGGAGCAACGCTGCCTAAACATCAGGGGGCCACATATATATACAGTGTATTACCAAAAGTATTGGGACACCTGCATTTACACGCATATGGACGTCATCCCAGTCTTACTCCTTAGGGCTCAATATTTAGTTGGCCCACCCTTTGCAGCTATAACAGCTTCAAATCTTCTGTGAAGGCTGTCCACAAGGTTTAGGACTGTGTCTATGGGAATGTTTGACCACTCTTCCAGAATTGCATTTGTGAGGTCAGGCACTGATGTGTACGAGAAGGCCTGGCTTGCAGTCTTCGCACTAATTCATCACAAAGGTGTTCTATCAGGTTGAGGTCAGGACTCTGTGCAGACCGGTCAAGTTCCTCCACCCCAAACTCGCTCATCCATGTCTTTATGGACCTTGCTTTTTGAACTGATGCGCAGTCATGTTGGAACTGGAAGGAGCTTTCCCCAAACTGTACCCACAAAGTTGGAAGCATGAAATTTTCCAACATGTCTTGGTATGCTGACGCCTTAACCTTCCTGACGGTATTCCCGAGTGTGGCTCGGGGTTAAATTTCAGCACCATTAGTGGTAACCCCGAGCCACAGGATTGCATTGCAGGATCCTGGTGCGGTATACTTAGCTTGTCCCCAGGATCCTGCGATGTCCCCCGCTGTGTCTGTGGGCTCTGTCCTCCTCCGAAGCCTCTCTGTGCCAGGCTCCATTCCCTGCGAGCGCCGGGACGCACGGGGGCAGAGCCTGGCGGCAAATTCAAAAAATGTAAAAATCATAACACATACAGTACTGTAGTCTTACAGATTACAGTACTGTATGAAATCATTTCACATCCCTTTTGTCCCCAGTGCTTTGTCCAATGCCCTGCATGCAGTTTTATATTATATATACTGTTCTTTCTGCCTGGAAACTTGAGATTGTCCATAGCAACCAAAAAGTGTACCTTTACATCAAAAGTGGCTTTAGACCAGCTAGAAAACAGCGATAGTAAAGAAGAACACTTGCAGGATTGAGCGATAGTGAATCGTGGGGAAATTTATTTTGTTATTATTATATTATTATTTTTTTTAATTATTTATATTTATTTATATTATAATTTATGATTTTGTGTTTCAAACTTCATTATACCTGGGATATCTACTAGACTCTTGGTGGACAGATTTAAGTGTGTTATTGTTAAGAATTACAGGCCTACAATATAAAACGCCAAATTTCCATGCAAAATAATGCAAAATAATTCTACCGCTTTCAGCACCTAAAATCCGAAATAATCATACCGCCAGGGAGGTAAACAGTTCCTGGAACTAAGGGGCCAAGCTCAAACCCTGAAAAACAACCCCACACCATAATTCCCCCCTCCACCAAATGATTTGGACCAGTGCACAAAGCAAGGTCCATAAAGACATGGATGAGCGAGTTCGGGGTGGAGGAATCGTAGGGTGCAGGAGGACACTGCCAACCGCTGCAAAATCCTGGGCTGGTGACAGGAGGGGGCCGGACTGAGCTGCAGGCGGTGAGAGGTGTATAACAACCGTCATGAGATGTTGTAAAGCCGGGGGGACTGAGCAGAGCAATGTAGCGGTTGGCAGTGTCGTCCTGCACCTGCAATTTTTTTGTATATGCTTTCACTACCTATATGCTTTAACTAATGTTTTCCATATGCACTTTCTGAATTTAAAGCGGGGGTCCACCTAAACCGCCAAAAAAAAAATATTAAAAGCCAGCAGCTACAAATACTGCAGCTGCTGACTTTTAATAAATGGCCACTTACCTGTCCCAGGGTCTAGCGATGTCTGCAGGCGACGCCGAGAACCTGCTCGGTTCTCGGCAGCTGCCGCCGCCATCCTAGGTGAGGGAATCAGGAAGTGAAGCGTTGCAGCTTCACTTCCCGGTTCCCTACTGCGCAGACGCGAGTCGCGCTGCGCATCGTAACTGGTCCGCGCTATCTCCTGGGAGCTGTGTGTTTCCCAGGAGATAGCGCGGAGGGACTGGAAGAGGCATAGACACCCATGGGAGTCTATGCCAGAAGTGGGTGCAAATACCTGTCTTAGACAGGTATCTGCACCCCCCTCCCCCCTGAAAGGGGCCAAATGTGACACCGGAGGGGGGGAGGGTTCCGAAAAGCGGAAGTTCCATTTTTGTGTGGAACTCCGCTTTAACTCATAGAGTGCTGCTCCGAAGTTCTTTTCTCAGCTCAATATTGAACCCTACAGACTAAGACTGGGATGCTATTAAAGGCAGGCATCCCAATACTTTTGGTAATATAGTGTATATCAGATTTGTAGTAATCCGACAAGTGGCTTTCATTAAAAGGTAAATTTTAGCATAAATGCTTACCGTAAAGTAAGTATGAGGGTAAATACTAAAGCGGTGTTAACCCCAAATACGAACATTTAATATATTACAATTTATCACTGTTTAAATGTAGAGTCAGGGCAGCCATCAGAAATTTTAGGGCCCCTTACACAGCTTCAGGCCTGGGCCCACCCTGGGCCTGACCACCAACTTTCTAGGGCCTGCCCACTGGCCGTACCACCGAATCCGCTCACTGACCATCCCATACCATGTCCCTCTCCTCCTCCATCCCATGTCCTCCACCTCCGTCCCATGTCCTCTTCCTCCTCCAGTTCCATCTTCTCCTTCCCATGTCCTCTTCCTCCTCCTCCTTCAGTCCCATCTCCTCATCCCACGTTCTCCTCTTACAAACTCATCTCCCCCATCCCATTTCCCCTCATCCATCCCATGTCCCCCTCCTCCTCCATCCCATGTCCTCTTCCTCCTCCAGTCCCATCTCCTCCATCCTATCTCCTTCTTCTCCTCCATCCCATATCCTCTTCCTCCTCCAGTGCCATCTCCTCCCATGTCCTCCCCCTGCTCCTTCCCATGTATTTCTCCTCCTCCATCCCATGTCCCACTCATCCATCCCATGTCTCCTCCTCCTCCTACCTGTGTCCTCCTCCTCCATTCCGTGTCCTCCTCCCCCATCCCATGTCCTCCTCCTCCATTCCATGTCAGTAGGGCAGTAAACTGTGTCAGTATTTTTTTTATTATTATTTTTTGGGGCCCCGGCAGCAGAAAGTGTTAGTAGCAAAAGCTGATATTCAGAGTGATAGATTTGCATGGAAGATTGGTAAAATGCAGCTATCTATAAGAGCCACAGTCCCTCCACTAGATGAAGTCATGAGCGGTGACGTAACGCGTAGGGAGTGGCGGAGAGCAGACGTAAATTGGAAGTCAAGTAAGGAGGCGCTCTAAACGCTGTTCCAGCTGTACTCGCTTGTTTCTATTGCTTTAAATGTAAGAGACCACTCTGAAGCCCCTAAATAAAACTTTATTTTACCCACCTAACATACTACACTATTGGAGGCTTTCTTTTTCTCCCTCTCTCTCCCACCAGGCCGTTGTGCCTCGGTGGAACATTCTTTACCAGGCTAGTGTGCTGCATTAAGAGTGGAGAGCAAAGAAACAAAGCCGGGATGAACGGATGAGAACGTTTTGGGCATGATTATGATGCGATATACAGATCCAGGAACAGATACCTAATTATGGTGCCTATTCTAATTATTATTGAGGTGAGAGTTCTAAGAGCCTAATGCTATCTGGAAATTTTCCATGAGGACTTTTATGAACTGTGGCTAATCTGTTTATTCATTTCAACACTGAGTCACCTCATTACCCTTCACGGCCAGGACAGAGCCAGTCACCTGTTCACTTTATGAATCTGCACCCCCATTGCACTAATATAGAGCACTTGATATTTTGATTTTTTTTTTCATTTAATCAGTGTGACAATTCACTTATTTTATTTTCATTTAATTATTATGATCCATGTTATTTTATTTGCAATATTGCACTATGTGTGAATAGATTTGAATGCGCAAGATCACTTTTATTCAACATTTTCATTGAAGTGTAGTGTGAACACTTTTAGATTTTGCTGCTATCTGTTTTAGACATCACCACACATATATATATATATATATATTTACATTCTCATATTTAAATTATTTATGTGTCAGTTTTTACACATTTTCACTATTACTCACTAATAGCACGAAGGACACTTGCCTAATAAAAAAATGTACCATGCTTTCAGCCACTTCCTGTATACATAAACTCAAGTCCGCTGTGCATCACTGTTCCAGCCCAGCTTCCGGATCCAATGACAACAGGGGGCCATGCTTGTGTAATGTTGCACAATCAATTGTAGTCCGGAAAGGCAGGAGGTTTTTACTGAAGTTTTTACTGAAGCAATAAAATTCTGTTCAGCTTCATGCTTATGGCAAGTGCAGCTACGTAGTCGGATTTGAACAGAAAACAATGCAGACATGCCCCTCGAGCTCTGGATGGAAGATACAGATGGGTCGCCCAGTGTCTCGGTAGAATATACAGAAGGAGCCCCCGGGCTCCGGGTGGAAAACTCAGACCTAGAAAGTTCAATTTCTCATGCAAAACATTTTGATTCATGCTGTGCTTGAACTATTTATACAGACATAAAATGTCCACATTCAGTGAAAGTTAATTATTATACAGATCATGATATTGCAATAAAGTGCTCCATGCATGCTGAAATCAATGCAAACTCAATAACAGCTCACATTCAGTCAAAGTTCATGTACTGCAAAGTTTGCAGTATATGAATTACCACACATATACAGTACATGCAGTACTGTATATGTGCGGGAGGTGGCTGTGGGACTCATGAAGACAGGTCGGGAGCCCTGTCATTGCATGCAGATGACTGGAGGGGCGTGTCAGGGACAGAGAAGTACTCTTTCTGACAATCACCTCTAACCTCTTCCCAGCACCCTGCTCCTCATCTCCTCCATCTGCTGCCGGGATGAGCTCCATGGCATGTAAGCAATCTCTGTCTCATCCCATCTTCTCCTCCAGCTGCTCCACCCAGCGCTCAATCTCCTCAATGTCTGCAGCTCTACCACTTGTAATGTGAAGGAGATCGGGCGATGGGGGAGCGCCAGGAGGAGAAAATCTAACGAGAATGGCAGATGCCCCCCCCCTCCTAGTTTTAGCACCAGGTGCTGTCTCATGGCTCTATATTTTATGCCAAGCTCACTCCTCACAAGTGGAGGTAGTGGAGGGAAGGAGGATGGAAATCAGTAGCTACTGTGGCTGTCAATCATCCAGCCTTCAGGCAGCAGGTGGAAATACCTCCGGGGCCTGATCCATTCAGGATGTCCGGGCCCCTTTGGATGGCCGGGCCCCTTACCTGAGTATAGATTGTACCCCATGATGGCAACCCTGTGTGGAGGCTTCTCTATCATTCAACCACTGTGATTGGCTCTTACGGTGGTCACTTGATTGGGAGCTTGGCCCACTGATTCACAAACAGAAACTGTGAGTGAGAGTTGTTAGTGACAGCTTGGTCAGTATGCTGGGAGTGTACAGTGAGGACACTCTCAGCACACCTGTTGTGGACACATATGTATGGTGGCTGGGAGGTAAAACCTACTTTTCTTGTGGCCACATATATGCTCTACATGGTTGGCAAGAGGTTAAGGATTGGTAAGCTGCAAATTAATATATTTTTGCTTTTGGGTTTAATACTGCTTTATTATATGCATCCAGTATTACATTAAATTACATTTTATTCTTTCTAACCTCTCCTAGCTAAAATATGTTGGTGATACAAAGAAATAGGTATTAGTCAGCTAGAACAAAAATGTATCTAAATTTAAGACAGTTTAGGTTTTAACTCTATTGACTCTTATTATTTTGATGCTTATCTGTGAAATGTGGACGTGCAGAAACAAAGAAGGCACACGCTTGTTGTTTACAATGACCTTTTTTAAGCTGAATGCTTTGGTTAGTTGGACAAGTTTTAGTCACCCGGAGCAAGAAAAAAACTTTTCTACTTATTCACTTCTAAATGCTCGGAATACAATGAAAGAATAGCAAAGGCATGTGCCAAACCGGAGTGTACGCAAGGACATGATAAATCACCTTGTGAGTGAGTGGCCGCTTTTATCTAACAAGATGCGGGAAGTGGACTGGGTGGTTGTCCAAGAGACGGGTTGCCAGTACTGAAAAATTGAAAATGAAGTGCAGTGAAATTTCAATAAAGGTGAAAGGGTGATGGAATTTTAAGGCACGTGCCGTCTAGAGAAATTTCAACTTTTATACTGTTTTTTGCCCTGGAAAGCATGTGGGATGCATAATTGCTTCGAGCTTCCTTCAGAATTATGCATTTCATGTACAAGGAAATTTATGACTATGCAATTTGTAGCACCTGTACAACTATTTTAAAATTATTTGTTCTTGCTTCTGAAAAAGAATATATCGCTCTTAGGAATGTAATCTGACTTCTTTAATTTAAGAAAAGTTTCAATTTAAAATATGATAAAAATAGATTAACTTAAGAGTTAGAATTATTTTAATTTTGTACTCTACTGATGTGAGTAATGAATACAGATTTGTGTTTTAATTTGAATGTAGGCTGCTGCTAAGTAAAGGCAAAACTTTACATCACTAAACTCTGATCAGACAATTAAAGGAAGCCTGTCCTTAGAGAAATATGAAGGGTGGAATTGCTGTCCTTTCCTCCTGAAAATGCTAGTTGCCTATTGTTATTCTGATGCTCTTGATTTCAATGTTTTAGGTTAATTTACTAAGGGCAACTGGGCTGTTCACTTTGCAAGGGAATTTGCCTCAGAGCTTAGAGAATGTGGTGAAATTTCACTTTGCAAAGAATACCCAATCATGTGCAAGGAAATTAAAAAATAACAGCATTTTCTCTTGCACTTGATTGGATGATAAAAGTCGTCAGAGATTCGCCTCATTCACTACCCTACAAAGTGAATAGTCTATTTGCCATTTTTATTTTGTAAATTAACCACCTTGAGTTACTGACCCAGATGAAGTATGCAGTAACCCTCGTGAAAGGTTACTTTACATATAATTAAATATATGGCTTTTATGCTTTAATTCTTGCACAGGAATTTAATGTTATTAGATGATGGCAAAATACTCAATTTGTCAATTTTTCTTGCTAATGAGTCCAAGCCTGCTTTAAAAGTATAAAAGTATAAAACCCACAACTATCCCATAACCATAACCTTTTTCATGCTTTACATCAACCCTAATTGCCCTCCAGTTCCTATGTTTTCATGCATAGTTGAGTTGTTTAGCCTTATTTCCATATCCTATGCAAGAAAACATATAGGAACTGGGGTGCAAAAAATGGCAGCAGATGAGTAAAAATTTGGCTGTAGCAGGGGGCAGTTTGTTCACCGAAGGGCTAGGGAAAGGTACAATAATGAGTGTCTGCAGGCAACAGTGAAGCATGGTGGAGGTTCCTTGCAAGTTTGGGGCTGCATTTCTGCAAATGGAGTTGGATATTTGGTCAGGATCAATGGTGTCCTCAAAGCTGAGAAATATTGCCAGCTATTTATCCATCATGCCATACCATCAGGGAGGTGTGTGATTGGCCCCAAATTTATTCTGCAGCAGGACAATGACCCCAAGCCAATGTCATTAAGAACTATTGACACGCACCTTGGAGGTGAGCCTGACGTGCAGAGGGAGACCTCTCCTACAGCCCTGGCTCTGGAGTCACTGGAGTTGAGACAGTGACCGTAGGAGCACAATGAGGTATGAGTGCCTGCAGAGTTCTCTTGGCTGGAGATCATGGCAGCTGAACAAGAACTGGCTTAGGTGCTGTGGATGCAGGTTACAGGATGCAGGTGCACTGCGAATGCAGGAGCGCTGAGTGGCAGCAGATGCAGATGCACTAAAGATGCAAGACAGCAGGCAGGAAAAAGGTCAGATAAGCCAGGTCATAGACAGTGGATTATTCAGCAGAGACGGCAGGCAAGAGATGGTCAGAGTTCAGGCTGGGTTGGTAACGGAGGATCAGGCAGACACAGCAAAGTTAAGGAAGCCAAGGGTCAGGACTGGAGACAGCAGCGAGGTCAGGAAGCCGGGTCAGTATTAGATCAGTTGCAAGCTCAGGATCAGGTCACAGGATAAACCTGCAGATCAAACAGCAAAGAACTAGTGCAGCTGAAGCCCTTTTAAAGGCCACTGGGCGCCAAGGCATAGTTAATGTGCATGCATGCGCAATCTAAATGATCTCCACTATCTGTGGTCTTGTGTGCCTTAGACTAGCTGCAGAACTATGAGCAGTGAGTTTATGACATTGCCCCCTCCTTAAGGGCAACCTCCGGGTGCCCAAAAAAACTTTCTTTTGAGGATTGCTGTGGAAGAAGGCCTGGATCAGCTCTTGGGCATGGATGTTCTGCTTAGGTTCCCAAGAGTTTTCTTCTGGCCCATACCCCCTCCATTTGATCAGATATTGCAGTTGATTACCTCTTCTCCTGCAGTCTACGACTCCACCTCATATTCCTCATCCCCATTGTAGATTAAGGGGTTCAGGTGGCCCCGATCCCCTGTCTTGGAAGGGGTCTGGTACTGTGGGTTTCAGCAAAGACACATGGAAAACTGGTGGATCTTAAGCGAATCGGGTAAAGGAAATTCATATGAAACTTCATTTAGTTTCTTCTTAATCGGAAAAGGGCCAATAAATTTGGGTGCCAGTTTTTCGAGGGGTGAGCCATTCTAAGGTTGGTAGTAGACAACCACACCTGATCACCTAGTTGGAGACACAATTCCCCTCTTCTCTTTCTGTCATATATTCTCTTGTTGATCGCCTGTGCCATGACCATAGTTTCCTGTAACAACTTGTTATTGCAAGTCAGGAAATCGACAGTGCTCTGTCCTGCTGGAACCGGGGACTATGGAACAATGTTAGGCAGAAAAACTGGATGGAATCCATAGTTCGCAAAGAATGGAGACTGACCTGTATATGAGTGACAGGCATTGTTGAAAGCGAACTCTGCCACGGGTAATAGTGCTACCCAATCATCCTGAACAAATGTGGGGAAGCACCAGATATACTGTTCAAGTGTCTGGTTCGTCCTCTCAGTCTGTCCATTAGTCTGAGGATGGTAAGCAGAAGACATAGATAGCTCAATCTTCAGGACCTTGCAAGAGGTGAACTGGACCCCTCTGTCTGACACAATGTTTGTTGGGACCCCGTGTAACTTTAATATTTCCCCGATGAAGACCTTGGCCATCTCCATGGCAGACGGTGTATTCTTTAGTGGCATGAAGTAGGCCATTTTAGACAGGTGGTTAACCACTACAAACATAGCCGTACATCCTTCAGATAGGGGTAGTTCTACTATGAAGTCTATAGCAATCATGCTCCACGGTCTATCAAGGATTTGTAGTGGTCTGAGAAGACCCCAGCACTTGCTTCTAGCAGTCTTGTTCTGAGTACAGATGACACATGACTTTACATATTCCTTGCAGTCCTTCTTGATATTCAGCCACCAGAACATACACTGTATTCATTCAAGAGTCTTGTGGACCCCAAAATGGCCAGCCAGAGGATGGTCGTGGCAAAGGCCCAGTACTATTGTCTGGAAATTTTCTGGCACAAAAATTTTATTGTTCTTCCATAGCAACCCACCCCTGGGTATCAGGGTAACTCCTGGAGGACTGGACACTCCCGCTGAAGCTTGCTTTAGGCCAGACATCAGATCCGTCTGAAGAAGCAGAAAATTGCCTTCCGATAGAATGGTATTTGGAACTCAAACATACGGGAAAGTGCATCTGGTTTAATGTTCTTTGAACCCGGCCGGTAAGTGAGATGAAATGAAAATCTGGAGAAGAACAACGCCCACTGCGCTTGACGCGGCTTCAGACGCTTGGCAGCTCTCAGATGCTTCAAATTCTTGTGGTCGTTGTAAATGAGTATGGGATGTGCTGCTCCTTCTAACAAATACCTCCACTCTTCGAGTGCAGCCTTAATGGCCAGAAGTTCATGATCACCCACGTGGTAATTCTTCTCGGCTGGAGAAAGCTTACGTGAGAAGAAGGCTATTAGATCCTTGAGGCCTTGGCGTTGGGAAATAACTGCCCTTACTGCTGTTTCTGAGGCGTCTACCTCAAGTAGGTAAGGCAGAGAGGGTTCCGGATGACTCAGGATGGGAGCAGAAGTAAAAAGTCCCTTTAGAGTTCCAAAGGCAGCTTGAGCCTTGGAATTCCAGGAGGTGAGCCTGACATGCAGAGGTAGACCTCTCATACAGCCCTGGCTCCGGAGTCAATGGAGTTGAGACAGTGACTGTAGGGGCACAGTGAGTTATGAGTGCCTGCAGAGTTCTCTGGAGATGATGGCCGATACAAAAAAAAAGAAATTGACTCCTGCGCACAAGTGGTCAACCAGATAGATGGAAGGACGACACAGGCCTTGCTGCCCTCAAGGATGGGGAATCCTAGCAGACAAAGAAATAAAAAGAGAGAGGGGCGCACCGGCCATGTGCATTATCTTTTGTAAAACATTTATTGAATAAAATAATAAAAGAAATTACTCACAAGCAGTAGTAAAATCTGGTGCCATAAAACTCGAGCAACAACAAGCAGCAAGTGGTAGTGATGATGAGCGAAGCCTTCCAAAGGTCTTAGAGGAACATACAAGCTTCACTACTAGCTGACCCGTTTCGAAGGGCACGTCCCTTCTTCATCAGAGCTCAGCAGTGAACCCTCCTTCAATAGTCCCTGTATACATAGTGTATGTGCCAGAAAGCACAGTCAGTGGAGTCATGAGATGATGGCAGCTGAACAGCTTAGGTGCTGTGCAAGCAGGATACAAAATGCAGGTGCTCTGCGGATGCAGGTCAGCGGATGCAGGCAAGGGATGGTCAGAGTTCAGGCCAGGTTTGTAACAGAGGATCGGGCAGAAAATTAAACAGAGCAAGGTTAAGGAAGCCAAGGGTCAGGACTGGAGACAGCAGCGAGGTCAGGAAGCCGGGTCAGTATTAGATCAGATGCAAGCTCAGGATCAGGTCACAGGGTAAAGCTGCAGATCAAACAGCAATGAACTGGTGCAGCTGAAGCCCTTTTAAAGGCCACTGGGCGCCAAGGCATAGTTACTGTGCACGCATGCGTGATCTTCGCGATCTGCGCATGCACATTGGCGCACGTCTGCTGGATGCCTATTAGCCGGACTGCGCCTCTGTGATCCCGTGTGCCTTAGACTAGCTGCAGAACTATGAGCAGTGCATTCATGACAACTATCTTCAGCATACAAAACAGAATAAGGAATCCTAGAAGTGATGGTTTGGCCCCCACAGAGCCCTGATCTCAACATCATTGAGTCTGTCTGGGATTACACAGAGGCAGAAGGATTTAAGGCAGCATACATCCACAGAAGATCTGTTGTTAGTTCTCCCAAGATGTTTGGAACAACCTACCTGCCAAATTCCTTCAAAAACTGTGTGGAAGTGTACCTAGAAGAATTGATGCTGTTTTGAAGGCAAAGGGTGGTCACATCAAATATTGATTTGATTTGGATTTCTTTTCTGTTCGTTTACTTCCCATTTTGTTAATTGAAAATAAACTATTAACACATCTATTTCTGAAAGCATTCTTAACTTACAGAATTTTTTTTTTCACCTGCCTAAAACTTTTGCACAGTACTGTACTAACCTATGAACTTTGTGTGTTGTACGTTATGTCCATCATATCATACACCTTCCCAAGTCTCCTCACAACTTATAACTATGAAAATTCATGCCACCTAGAGGTGAAATTGTTGCATTAGCCAGGCATTTTAGCAGCAGAAATACTTAAAGACTGTTAACATCTCGCCTACAAAACAAAACACTGTTAAAAATACAAAGGTCTACCCTTATAAAACCATTACCCACTTTAGGATCATTTATTAGCGCAAGAATTAGGAACACTTACAGAATAAAAGTAGTTTTCAGGCTCATAAAAAACCAAGAGAGATGGGGGTGTTAAGCCTTAGCTTCCTTCCGGGTTCCCTGTCATTTTCCAGGCTGTGTAGATGGATGGAGGGTCTTCTATGTGCCCTGTGGCCACCAGGAAGTAGAAACCACAACCATACCGTCACTGGAATGGGATATGGCTGGGCTAGGCAGGCAGAGAATAAGCTACACGCTCAGAGCTCCAGCTTCTTCTATAGGTCTCCCCACCGCCGGCTCTCACCGCTGTCAGTCTGCAATCGTGACTGGGAAGACTACCCTGCAGTAGAGCGTTCTGAAAGTGAGGCTTGAAGCGCTCGTGGAGCGCAGCGTGGAAGGGATGATGTTGATGGTGGTGTGGAGGATGGTCTATGTGGACAGCTTTACCCCGGATGCCTGCATACTTAGATGTGCCTCTCTTAACCTCCCTGACGGTTTTCCCGAGTGTGGCTCGGGGTTAAATTTCAGCACCATTAGCGGTAACCCCGAGCCACACTCGGGATTACATTGCAGGATCCTGGTGCGGTGTTACTTACCTTGTTCCTAGGATCCTGCCATGTCCCCTGCTGTGTCTGCGGGCTCTGTCTCCTCCGAAGCCTCTCTGTGCCACGAGGGCAGAGCCTGGCGGCAAATTAAAAAAAAAGTAAAAATCATAACACATACAGTACTGTAATCTTACAGATTACAGTACTGTATGAGATTATTTCACATTCCTTTTGTCCCCAGTGCTTTGTCCAATGCTCTGCATGCAGTTTTATGTTATACAGTGGGGACGGAAAGTATTCAGACCCCCCTTAAATTTTTCACTCTTTGTTATTTTGCAGCCATTTGCTAAAATCATTTAAGTTCATTTTTTTCCTCATTATTGTACACACAGCACCCCATATTGAAAGAAAAACACAGAATTGTTGACATTTTTGCAGATTTATTAAAAAAAGAAAAACTGAAATATAACATGGTCCTAAGTATTCAGACCCTTTGCTCAGTATTTAGTAGAAGCACCCTTTTGATCTAATACAGCCATGAGTCTTTTTGGGAAAGATGCAACAAGTTTTTCACACCTGGATTTGGGGATCCTCTGCCATTCCTCCTTGCAGATCCTCTCCAGTTCTGTCAGTTTGGATGGTAAACCTTGGTGGACAGACATTTTTAGTTCTCTCCAGAGATGCTCATTTGGGTTTAAGTCAGGGCTCTGGCTGGGCCATTCAAGAACAGTCACAGAGTTGATGTGAAGCCACTCCTTCATTATTTTAGCTGTGTGCTTAGGGTCATTGTCTTGTTGGAAGGTAAACCTTTGGCCAAGTCTGAGGTACTGAGCACTCTGGAGAAGGTTTTCATCCAGGATATCCCTGTACTTGGCCGCATTCATCTTTTCCTCGATTGCAACCAGTCGTCCTGTCCCTGCAGCTGAAAAACACCCTCACAGCATGATGCTGCCACCATCATGCTTCACTGTTGGGACTGTATTGGACAGGTGATGAGCAGTGCCTGGTTTTCTCCACACATACCGCTTAGAATTAAGGCCAAAAAGTTCTATCTTGGTCTCATCAGACCACTCTGCCATAAAGCCCCGACTGGTGGAGGGCTGCAGTGATGGTTGACTTCCTACAACTTTCTCCCATCTCCCGACTGCATCTCTGGAGCTCAGCCACAGTGATCTTCTTTACCTCTCTCACCAAGGCTCTTCTCCCCCGATAGCTCAGTTTGGCCGGACGGCCAGCTCTAGGAAGGGTTCTGGTCATCCCAAAACGTCTTCCATTTAAGGATTATGGAGGCCACTGTGCTCTTAGGAACCTTAAGTGCAGCAGACATTGTTTTGTAACCTTGGCCAGATCTGCGCCTTGCCACAATTCTGTCTCTGAGCTCTTCAGGTAATTCCTTTGACCTTATGATTCTCATTTGCTCTGACATGCACTGTGAGCTGTAAGGTCTTATAAAGACAGGTGTGTGGCTTTCCTAATCAAGTCCAATCAGTATAATCGAACACAGCTGGACTCAAATGAAGGTGTAGAACCATCTCAAGGATGATCAGAGGAAATGGACAGAACCTGAGTTAAATATATGAGTGTCAAAGCAAAGGGTCTGAATACTTAGGACCATGTGATATTTCAGTTTTTCTTTTTTAATAAATCTGCAAAAACAATTCTGTGTTTTTCTGTCAATATGGGGTGCTGTGTGTACATTAATGAGGAAAAAAAATGAACTTAAATGATTTTAGCAAATGGCTGCAATATAACAAAGAGTGAAAAATTTAGGGGGGTCTGAATACTTTCCGTCCCTACTGTATATACTGTTCTTTCTGCCTGGAAACTGGAGATTGTCCATAGCAACCAAAAAGTGTCCCTTTATGTCAAAAGTGGCTTTAGACCAGCTAGAAAACAGCGATAGTAAATTAGAACACTTGCAGAATTGAGCGATAGTGAATTGTGGGGACATTTATTTTATCATTATTATATTATTATTATTTTTGTTTAATTATTTATATTTATTTATTATATTATAATTTATGATTTTGTGTTTCAAACTTCATCCATGCAAAATAATTGTACCGCTTTCAGCACCTAAAATCCGAAATAATCATACCGCCAGGGAGGTTAATCATCAACCATGTGAGTTGCTAAATGTTGTACCTTCATTAAATGTAAACATATTTCTACACTTAGAGGCGCCTCTCTTCTCTTTTAAACTCAGATGTGACGTGACGCTAAATGTATATCAGGACATCTCTCGTTTATCAAGTCAAAAACAATTTGCTTGTCTTGCAAAACACTCTCAGACCAAGTTACTCTCAATCCAAAGTTTTACTGTACTTTTATTTTTATCAATTTCTAATGGGAAGCTATAAAGTGTTTCACCAACAGATCTGAAATAGAAGGTTTAGATAATCAAGGTGACTAAATAGTAGAGTATTATATTATGAATATGACATATTCTGTAAATATATGGAAGGGCAGCACAGTTACCCTGATTAGATTTTTTTGATCAAGACTGTATTTTTCAAAGCCCAATAGTTAGAGCCAGAGTAATGGTGCCCATACACTTGATGAAAAATTAGTTGAAAATCTGTCATTTGGATGGGTCGTTCCTTTTTTTTTCCAGTTACTTGGCCCAAATCGATAATCAGCTGTGACTTTTTTTAGGCAAAGAATCAAATGAAAAGTTCAGAAAACACCTGCAGAATGAAAGATAAATTGAAAGGTTAATGTGTCTCTCGTCCGTTAAAAAACAAACTGTTGTGACTGTGCATGTGTGAAAAAACTCAGAAGATAAACGTTCAACAATAAAGAACATAGCAAGAGTACACACAAAAAACATACAACCATCATGATAGACAATTTTTTTATATACCTTTTATATACCTCTTTGTTTTTATTTTTCCTGAAAAAAATGAAATAAAGAAAAAAAGAGACAAACTAATGCAACAATAATGCAATAATAAACACTTTATTACAATGGCTTTTTTTTTTTTTTTTTTTTTTTTTTTTAATGTTTGAAAATCGGACATTACGTGATGGTAATATTGTTTGCTCTTACAGCTGTGTGTTCATCTTTGAAAAACGCGTTCAAATGTTTTTCGGACTGGTGTATGGCCGGTATAAGGCTTGCAAAAAGTTACTGTTGTTCTGTTAATTGATTGGAGGAAATGATGGTGTCAGGCTACTGGCTGAGAGCCCTTTGGAGTATAACTATGAATCACCAAAGCATTGTCATACACTGCATATTGCATGAAGACTTGAATAACATTAGGGGAAAAAATAGTAATCAGGGCCCCTGAGCCTGTCTTGTTTTAACTGCTATTTTGTAGCATCACACCACTAAACCCCTGATACAGACACCAGGTGTGAGTATATAAAAGCTCTGTGTATATGGTAAAACACAGGCTGTAATACACATACAGCATAGGCAGGTATTGTAGTGAATCTTAGCAAACATGGACGTGTATCTCCTAATGGGGCTGACTTCTGAGTAAATTAGGAGAATCACCCATTCACTCAGTTGCATGTAGATTTCCTCCACATTGAATCATGCAATTTAAGAAGAAATCTGTTTGCTTATACGTAAGCTAAGTTAATGACCATGCATGTAGTGTATGTGCACATGGTGTACAGTGTTGTACCTTCCATTGTCCATGCTGTCTTATGAGTTGTGTCAAAAAAGTTCATGGGTTTTTGTATCTCTGTAGTGGTTTTGCAGGTACATCTTTCCTATAGATACTCAACTTCAAATGGCTTTGTCCTGAAGATGTCAAATTTGAGAACGTTAAACACATAATCACAATCATGTAGAAGGCAGCTTATGTTCTGAGAAGAATCTCTTTGTACGTGAATTCTATTTTTAAGGAGATGGAGAAGAATTACCATGTCTGGTAGCACAGCATTCTTTGATGATTCATCCCACTCTGCCTCCATGATCTTAACTGACCGATTGTTGCAGAAAGGTGCTCCAACCTGCACTACAGCCAGCAGTCCTTTTATGGCCTGAGGGATAAACAGTAGCTTCTACTAAGTAAAGGGTCAACAGCATCACTACTTTATGGCAAAAAACAAAGAAAGAAAACAAACATGTATATAAAGTAGGGCAAGCTGAAAGCCAGACATTGTCTGAGTTGAGCGCTGTTTTTAAGTGTTTGTATGGTTTGTTCATCCAAAAAGCACTTTTTAACAAAATGCGTTTTATTTAAAATATATGGTTTTATGCCAGTGTGGTAAAACAGTATTCTCTGGAAATAAAGTCATTATGGTGGGAAATGGCAATTACACTAAGTTTATTTTCTTTAAAGAGCTGGTAAAAAGAATATGGCAGCAACATTGTGGAGCAGTGACCAGTAGCGACTAATCAGATTCTTGTTTCATTCCTCGTGGGAATACAGCATAGGATGAAACAAAATTAGTCACTAAGGGCAAGAACTCAGCTTGAGTTGCTGTTAAAGTCCAACTGCAGCCAAAATGTTTTATTTTGTCTTGGTTAGAGAGGGGAAGGGTTAGAGACTCTGACTGCTGCTATCTGCCTCTCTATTGGAGGATTTCTCCTCACTTCCTGTTAGGGAACCTTACCAATTGAGACACTAAATTTTTTTTTAGTATAATGGGGACAAATTGGATCTTCTAATAATGCTTTTATAGCTGTCTGTGCCTTTCTGTCTAGTTGATCACTGCTCCCAATATATTTGTCCTGGTGCCTCAAAGGCAGGAATTGTCAGAAAGTCTCCCCAATCAAGTTACAGACAGAAATAAATGATTGAGAATTTTTTTTTAATTTTTTTGTTGTTCAATATTTTTATTGAGGCTTATCAGAGAGAACAATAATACAAATGACCAATAACTGCCATTCAGTAGGTTCTAGTACAGAGTTTGACAATAAAGGTGCGAATCACAAAGCAATAGTAAACAATGTATGTGAACAATTTAAGCAGGTTTAGACATTGAATGTAAAGTACGACTTATTGTGTAGCGCCCCCGGACACCCCATCTGTGAGCAAACTGTGTCATGGGGGGGGGGGGGGGACACACGGTCAGCTGTTCATTTTCTGGTATAAAAAACCCTTGAAAAAGAGGAACAATAGATACAAGTATAAAAGTACAAGAAACAACGTCAGTGTTATAAGTATAAAGTAGGTACAGTAAAGCTATTAATGGAGTTCAGTCAGGATCGAGTAAGGCAAGGTGGCCATTTAAAATACAATAGGGGAGGATAAACTGTAAAATATTGCCGAAAAGTAAGTTGAAATGTTATGGGCTTACAACTTATTACAGCAAGGGTAAAGAACTGGGGAAGAGAGGAAGGGGGGGATTTAGATCCTCCATAACATGTCCAATCGATAGTGGTGGAGGTAGCAGTTAGGCACCCTTAGGGTCGGTTCACACTGGGGCAACACGACTTCAGCGCGACTTTGTACCGCGACTTCAACGCGGCTTCAGCGCGACTTCAGCGCGACTTCAGCAAATTACAACCCGACTTGAAGTCGCCTCCATGACAGGCGACTTCGGCTGTGGCCAATCACAGGGCAATCAGCTCTCTGGGAGGGAGGGGTTTTCCCTGCAAAGTCGCTTGACTTTACAGAGAGATCCGACTTGGAGGCGACTTCCATTGATTTCTATGGTACAGGTCGCCTACCAAGTCGGATCAAAGTAGTACAGGGAGTACGCTCTGAAGTCGGAGCGACTTCAGTAGTGTCTATTAAGATGCTAGCGTTCACTCCCATTGAATCTTTTTCTGGGGCGACTTGGGGCGACTTGAGGGCGTACAAGTCGGATCCCAAGTCGCCCCAGTGTGAACCGACCCTTATAGAGGAGAGCGTCAAAGACCACAAGAGATCTGGGAGACTGTAGAACAGTGTGAGTGATACGGCCACGATTGAGGTAAGCCTGGCTAGGAACCTGAGCCAGGAGCAGGGAAGCTGCGGGATAGAATAGAAAGGGGTTAAGACTGAGAGGAAGAGGGAAGGGTAGGGGGAAAGCAGAGGGGAGGGGGAGGGGTTAGAGGGGGGTGGGTAGGGGAGAGAGGGAGGAGGGGGTGGGAAGGAAGGGTAAATCCGCCCCCAGGGGGGGAAGTATAAGGGTGTAGTGGCAGACTTAATGGGTAGGGTAAAGAAAGCATTTTATAAAGATCATGGGTGCAGTAGGGTCTCATCAAAACCTGGGGGTAAGAAGTGGGTTACCCATGGGTTCCAGAGCCTCTTGAATTTTGGGACAATTATTGAGAAATTTTAACTCTTGCACATGCTATCCAAAAAATGTGATATGCTGGCACAGCTGAGAGTGTTTTTTATTTTATTTTAAAGGTTGTCTTTATGTTTAATGCTATTTGTAACATTAAGATGAAATTTATCAATTAGAGCACTTTCTCACTCACAGCGCGGCCGCTAGTTTTAGCGGCGCTTTTCAGCTGCTAGCGGGGCGCTTTTAACCCCCGCTAGCGGCCGAAGAAAGGGTTGAATGAGCCCGAAAAGCACCGCTGCCGAAGTGCTTTGCAAGTGCTTCGGCAGCGGTGCCCATTGATTTCCATGGGCAGGGGCGGTGGAGGAGCGGCGTATACACCGCTCCTAAGCCACTCCACAGATGCTGCTTGCAGGACTTTTTCTAACGTCCTGCAGGCACTCCGACCCAGTTTGAAAGCAGGTTATCACAATGGGGCTGCAGGGGAGGCATTTTTCAGGCACTTTACAGGCGCTATTTTTAGCCCTGTAGCGCCTGAAAACTGCCTCCAATGTGAAAGGGGTCTTAAAGAGATATTTTTGTACAATCTTGTTACCATAAGTTATGTCTTCCAAAACCCTTTCTGGGAATTTCTCATTTTGAAGGGTGCTAAAAAAAAAATAGGCTTTAAAGTCCAGTTGGTAAAGTCTCTCTCACATAAAAGCAGTCTCTGACAAGCCCCCATCTGCCCAATTACCACTCTTATTAACAGCACCCTCCTACCCTGAGCAGTGCTGTTGATTAGAGAAAAGCCTATAGTACTTGTGCCTCTGGGGTGGCAGTCCATAGGTGCCAGAAAAATTCACTGTGGGGAAACTCACTGCAGTTTTAGTATGGCACCTTGGCCAAATCACTCATTACACACTTTTTTTCAGATGTGCCACCTGGGCTGGTCCTTTTGGCTGGCACCAGAGGATTTTTTTATATCAGCCAGAAGGCCAGCCTTTGTCTAGCACATTGGCACCGTAAAAGACTTATTTATTTTTGCACAGCATTCATGCACTCACATCTGATTAGTAGGGTGTAGATCCTCAGAATACCCCTAAAAGTCTTGGGGGGATGGCACATGGCCTTATGGTCAAGTTCACCCCCTTACATGGGGACTCCAATTGGGGGAACGCCATCTGGTACTTGCAAAAACCTTGCTTTGGCAGGTCCCCTGAAGAATCGCTCCTGCCTGGTCTTGGCCAGGTGGACCATGAATACCCTAGTTAAGCTGGCCATACATTATACAATATTCTTATTCGATTTTCTTTAGATTTACTGTACCTTCAACTTTTTAGTGAAAAGGCCTGCCTGATTTCATACAAATTGAAAGTGTTTAGGTTTGATCTCATATTATATGGTTTGGTAGATATAAAGATAAATTGTACAAAAAAATTGTATAATGTAAGGCCAGCCTTAAGCCTAGTACACACCACTAGCTTTTTTTAAAAACAGACAGCTTAGGTCAGAGCCGCTGTACTAACAATTTAATGATAGTACAGCGATCTAGCCTTCTGTTCATTTGTGTTCTGACAGGCGGATGCCCCCCACCCCCGAACACTCCAGACAGTGCTCTCAGCCATTGGCCATACAGTTGTATGTTCATTACTGTATATGTAGCTGGACTGCACTACAGTAATAAATAGTAGGGGTTCAATTGAGCTTTAATGCAAGGATCTACTTTTTTGTGTGTTTTTTTGTGTGTTTTTTGGGGTACAGCTTGTAATTTTGACAGCACAGTTATAATGTTTCACATTCTGTTCTGTCCTTATAATTTACAATCATTTTTTTTTCTATTCATGGGGATACATTTAACCTCTACCCGTCACACTGTTTGGTTGCTTGTAGTTTTCTGCTTAGCTGAGTTTCTGTAAGATGCATAGTGGAAATAATATATATAAATTTTCCCTCAAATTCAGCATAGGTCATTTACAAAGCTCAGAATTATGAAAATGATCTTATATATTCATCAAGGCATGCACTGAAAGTCTTAAAAGTAAAGTGTCTCCGATTCCTTTAAATCACACAGATACCTAATTTGCATGTCAATATGTTTCACAGTGAGTCAATTAGTTTGCTGAAAACACCACCCCGAGGGTTTGATTTTTTAAAAAGGAATTATCATAAGAACAATGCCGAATGCTCACTATAACAAAGGGATTGCACTGATGGTGCAGTACAAAACATTGCAGCTCTAAGATATGTTTACAGAAATTTCTAGCAAGACTGTGAGTTTATGGCAGCTGAATATTGCTATGAAAAGATTTATACTGTCCAGAATAATTTAGGGGTCTGTGTGTAAAATTTGGTCCAATCCAAACATTTGCAGGGGTGGTGATGTGGTGCAGAGAGTGAATGCAAATTAAGGAAACTGGACAGATCTTGGACAAATATGCAGAGAATGTGGGCCAAGGCCAAAGAGGTGTCTGGACTACATATTGAAGTGAAGTCACTGGACAAAAGTTTTCATTGAAAAAGTTTTAACATTTGCAGTTTATGGTGCATGTTACGTTTTTTTTTTCTGCCACAAAGCTCCAATTAAAAATGCAAAACAGGAGAGCTTTTTTCCTGCCTCTAAATGCTGAGCTCAAAATAAGCCTCTAAACATCCTAATGTGCATGGACACATAGGATAACACTGAGAGGCTTCTACAGGCAAAAGACAAAACTCCTGTGGAAGCAGCGATTTTTAAGCCCAGCGTGCATGGACCCTCATTGAAACTTATGGAGTGTGTTGTTTCTTTGGCTGTATAACTGCTGGTAACCCACTGGCTGGGTCTAGTTTATCATGGGAGTAAGGTGAAATGTTGCAAAAATGATGCACATGTGCAAATTTAAATTCCTGACTCTCACTTTCTTTTTTGATCTACTAAAAGCTACAAGAAACATTTTCGTAGTCTAGTGACTGAGTGGTATCTTTGTCAAGCAGTGCTCTCACAGTGGGATTGATTTACTAAACTGGAGAGTGCAAAATCTGAAACCATTCCGTTTCCAGGATTTTTTGTCAAGTTAGAAGCTGATTGGCTACCATGCAGAGCTGCACCAGATTTTGCACTCTCCAGTTTTAATAAATCAACGCCAGTGTATTCTGGATTTTTTAGTGGCGTCTCTAGGATGGGTATTTGTTTCTGGTGACTCAAACAAAGACTTAAAGCGGTTGTAAAGATGTTTTTTTTTTTTTTTTAAAATAACAAACATGTTATACTTACCTTCACTGTGCAGCTCGTTCTGCACAGAGTGGCCCCGAACCTGGTCTTCTGGGGTCCCTCGGCGGCTGTTTCAGCTCCTCCCCGCAAGCATTTACCACCTTAATGCGAGGGCTCGCATGGTGGTGAGTGCTTGCGGGCGCGCTCCCGTGATACAGCCGGCGGCTATAGCCGCTCGCTGTATCACTCGGCCCCGCCCCCCGGCGCGCCGCGTCATCGGATGTGATTGACAGCAGCGCGAGCCAATGGCTGCGCTGCTTTCAATCCATCCACTGCAGCCAATCAGCGACCAGGCTGAGCTGCAATGAAGCTGACGAGGACGCGGACCGAAGATTCGAGGCGTCAGGTAAGTAAAACGGGGGGGCTGGGGGCGGCGGTACTGTCAAAAGTTTTTTCACCTTAATGCATAGAATGCATTAAGGTGAAAAAATTTTTACCTTTACAACCCCTTTAAAGCTCAACTCTGGGGAAAGGAAAACTGCTCCCTTGCTGTGGGGCTACCTCCACATTGCAAGGGTTTAATCCTTGTTTAGGTCTAGGGGACCACAGAAAGCATTTTTACTTACCCGATACAGGCTTCATCCAAGATGAAAGACTGGATTCCCACAGCCTCTTTTCCCCTATGCTCCAGAGGTCTCCAGTTGTTTAATATAATCAAATAGCTCATAGCTCTGCACTGGAGACATCAAGGGACAGTCCACTGCCAAAGCATAGGCGAGTAAAGGAGAGCTTCGGCTGCCAGGGGAATGGAGGATCAGGGAAGTAAATCTTCATTTTTATGCCCCCTAGACCTAAACAAGCATTTAATCCTTGAAGTGCTGGGCAGGCCCACTGAATTGGAGCATTTATTCCTTTTCCCGGAGATGAGCTTTAACTTGGATATGTACCTCTGTGGCAGCCTATCCCCAACTATCACCCTCACCTGATTTATGGTAATTTTAGAAGCTTCAGGCTCGGTTCACACTGCCACAACCTGAAAGTCACGCTACTAACAGTGCGACTTTGCCAGGCGACCTTGTCGCGACTTTGGCACGACTTGCAACTTTAGGGAATGCCTGTGTAATCTTCCTGCAATGTCGGATCCAAAACACATCAATTAAGATGAGGATCCGACTTGGAGGCAAATTCCATTAAAGTTTATGGGCACAAGTCGGATAGATGTCGGCTTGAAGTAGTACAGTAACCTTTTCTAAAGAAGGAGCAACTTTAGTAGTGCTAATTAAGACAGCTCCCCTTGACTAACATGGGATTTCACATGTCACATGACTTGGGGTTTTACAAGTCGGATCCCGGGTCAAGGCAGTGTGAACCCAGAATAAATATTCATAGCTTTCATATGTGCATTGGGCTAAAAAAAAAAAAGGCTTTTTGTACAGAGAAGAGAGCAGGGGAAAAAAAAGGCTAAAGACAGGATCCCTTCAGCTGTTTTTCCAAAAGTATAGCTCTGATTGAACATTCCTGCATGAGTGAGACAAGGATCTAGCAACTAGCCAACCTAGGCATACTGGCATCGGAGGTAACTTGTTTATATAGAGCGCAGGGCCAAAAAAAAAAAAGTCCCCAGCTTTAAAATATCAGCACATTTTATTTTAAAGAGTCACATAGATGATAAATCACTCTGTCAGTCACAAACGGTTACACTCATTTCAAACATATCTGTCTTTGGAAAGCCTGGAGGCTTATGGTTTCTAGAAAAAGCAGTTTTCATTTATAATCCTCCTTAAAGCTAATATATTCAATGGGTGCTTTTTTTTCTTCCTGTTTGCACAAATCATGAATCTTGGACTCTCATGCATGTAGTTGGGCATTTGAAAGGATTATTTGATCTAAACTAAAAATTTTATAAGAGTGCTTAGAAATATAACTTACAGTTAACAGTGGTACAAAGGGGGCGATTTACTAAAAAGGATGCACATAGTATCTAGTGCAGCTGTGAATAGTAACCAATCAGCTTCCAGGTTTTATTGTCAAAGTTTAATTGAACAAGCTGAATCTGATTGGTTACTATGCACGGCTGCACTAGATTTTGTGTGCACCGGTTTTCATCTCACTGTTTCCACTGCATACAGTAAATCTTACACAGCATGTTTCAGTGTTACAAAAAATTAACTCTGATCTTCTTGATCTGCATACATGTTCTAGGTCAGTAATTAAGAAAGTTTGAAGGTGGGGGTTCCACATACTGTAGTAGTCATATAATGGTGATTGTGCATAATCAATACCCTTCAAGTTTTAACTTTTGCCTTGAATTTCCCCTTTAAAAAGTGCAGTGCACTGGCTGTGCTTTGGGCTTTCATAGGCTCTGTACCAGTGGTCGCTGGTGCTCAAAATTTTTTTTTTGTGGGGGGGGGCAACAAACTGAAAAATTCTGAAAAAAAACCCCATCAATTGCAGCCTCACTGTGCCATCAAATGCAGCCACTGTGCCATCAAACGCAGCCACTGTGCCTATCAAACGCAGCCACTGTGCCCATCAAACGCTGCCACTGTGCCATTAAATGCTCCCACTGTGCCCATCAAATGCTCCCACTGTGTCCATCAAATGCTGCCACTGTGCCCCCCCCCCACTGCCCACCGTCTGCCTGGCACTTACCCTGTCTTGGTAGGGCAGCGGGTGACCAAGGCGAGCAATGTCCTGTCCTCCATGCTCCTCCATGCTCCTCCATGTCCTCGATGTCTTCTCCCATCCTTTCCTCCCGTCCTCTCCTATGATTGCACTCCTGATAGGCATCCAATCACAGCGCCTGTCGTTTCAGCCAATCAAGTGACGGGTAACAGACCCCAGCACCTGATTTGCGGAGAGGCGATTCAGTGTTAGGAAAGCGAATATTAATTCACTTTTCTAACACAGCTGGGTGAACTGCGAGCTCCAAGCATGGCGCTCGCTGTTTACCTTTTTTGATGCCTATTAGAGCCTATCGCTGCTGTAATTCAGGCTCCCTGAATTAGAGAGGAGGCTGCACCCGTGCGCCCTTATGGATGCACCACCACTGCTCTGTACCTCTGAATGCTATTCTCATGAGATTTGGGGATATCACAACTGGGCTGCTTACTGTCCTTCTTGCTGGAGAGAATGCAATACTTAAAGTGGATCTTCACTGCATCTGAGCCCCACAAACCAAAAACACTATGTAATAAATGTTTGATATTCAAACTCCTCCATCCTTCCATGTTTCTATGCTTTATTTTGCTGAGAAATCACTTTGAAAAACACCCCATATGATTTCTTGAGTAAGGGCAAATTAATGTACTGTAGCATTTACTTAGGATGAGAGAAGATTCTGGACAGCCGCACTCTGAAAATTAGCCTTTATTCATTAAAAAAGGGATTTCAAAAATACACGCCACAGCAGAACACAGGACAGAAGAAATGACGCATTTCACACTATCAAACAGTGCTTGATCATAGCTATATATATATATATATATATATATATATATATATATATATATATAGTGTGAAATGCGTCAACTCTTCTGTCCAGAATCTTCTCTCATTCTAATTGCTATATGCATTGCCAGCACCTGTTGCTCCAACCCTGAGGAGAGGTTTATTTCCATTTGATCTACTTGGAGCAGTGATCCCCCTTCCCCTTCTGTAACATTTACTTCCCGGAATCCATCTGCCCTTGGCTCAAGCATGCATGCAGAAGTGTGTGCTTAGCTGAGAAAACCCCTCCTCCTCTCCTCAAGAACACTCCTGGGATGTATAACATCATTTGCCTGGGCAAGAAACCAGGAAGTAACTGAAGAAATGTAAAAAAAAAGTTTAAAACCAAGTAAATATGATATACCTTCCTATCTATTTACTAATGCTAGCAGCATGAGGATTAAACATAATCAATGTTGATTGGGAGAGTGAAGTTCCACTTTAATGACCTGCAGTGCAAGGCTCTTTCTGCTTCTGCTTCATTCATTTTGTGTACCTATGCTTTCTGAACCTCTCCTGATGCTGCTTGATTCATCCTCCATTAGTCATCAGACCAGTGGCGGCCAGTGTTTCAGCCCCGCACTTACCCCATCTAGGTCGTGGGCAGGCAGCGCTCCTATGGGCTGCAACTTCCATCGTGTCTCCTCCTCTTCTGCATCACGGCGGCTTTCGCCGTGCGTCTCCTCCCTCCTCCTCCTAGACATCCAATAGGATCGCCTGTCCTTTAGGCAATTGGATGACAGGTGTCAAGACCTGCTTCCTGATGGGCTGGGAGGATGGTCAGTGTGACAATTGCGAATATTCATTCGCTATTGTTACAGAACTGGGTGTGCTCGGGGCACAGTGCTCTCCACCCAGTTGTGTAACAATAGCGAGCCCACCCTTTTTTGAAGCCTATTAAAGCCTCTGGCTCTAATCACGTGCTCCAAAAAAAAAAAACATTGGAATCCATGCATCCAGCACCCCGCATGTAGATTAGGGGGCCGGACACATGGATGAGGGGCGGCGCCCGTGCGCCCCTAATGGATGGGCCGCTACTGCATCAGACCACTAGTCATTAAGGGTGCAGCTCTGATATGAGAAAGAAAAGCCCTGCCTCTATCAAGATGAACTCACTCAGAGACATGGGGGGGAGGGATTTACTTAAACTGGAGCACTCCGAATCTGATGCAACTGTGCCAATCAGCTTTTAAATTCAACTTCTTAAATTAAGCTTTGACAATAAAACCTGGAAGCTGATTGGTTTCTTTGCAGAACTTCACCAGATTTTGCACACTCCAGTTTTTTTCAATCCCCAGAATTGGGTAGAACAAGACATGGAGAGCCAGTAATGGAGAATTGATGAGCTGAAGGCGGACCAGGCAATGCTGGTGACTAGTGATTTGCTCTCTGCCTGTTTTGGGCACAGGTTCCGCTGTTCTTTTCCACATTAATTAGACTGATACGTATAAATACAAAATGCTGCTTGGATATGTATGAGCCAGTCATTGAAAAAACCTTTAAACAACATGTACTTTGACATGTTAGGACCTTTTAAGAAAGAAGGGGATGCACTTTTCTGTATCAGGGGTCAAGGGCAGTAACAATTGGCTATGAAACTACAAGCCAACTAGTCACTTCTCCCTTGTAAAAGCCTCAACTGGAGTTTTTTCCAGCAATTGAAAAATACTTATTTTTCTATAACTTTTGTTTACAATAACTTAAACGTGCTGAAATGACTTAAGCAGAAGATAGCAGTGATTTAAAAAATGTAATGACTGCGACCTTTGAAGATGTGTAAGATTCTGTTCTTTTCACTTTAAAAACCTGTCACTAACTATCAAGGTGACAAGCAGGCATGCAGTTTTTTTTTTACGCCCCCAAGTCTGCTTGAGTGTTTTGTTTAATAAAACAATCTGACTTTTTCTGCTTCTTAAGAATTTCAGAAACAAAGGACTTTTAGCACCCAGTAAGATTTCAACTGTCATTTCTACACTCCTCTTTTCTATGGGCAACAAGACATGTTCTTGTTAGCCAACTATTCCTACATAAGCCCCATAGAGTAAAAACAATGTAATGGCGTTTCCTAGAGAAACCCAAAATGTTATTTTAATGTGTACGTATTGCCACGTTTTGTTTTGGATCGAGTAGGGAAAGATTAGAACCCCTGCTATGTATTTTTTATTCCTGGCTGTGTGCCCGGAATACACACAGCCAGGAATAAAATACACCCTCTGTATTTATCCTGGTGATCAATGTCACCAAGATAGAAAGTGGGAGGGGAAATCCAAACATGTGCCATTGTAGCTGGAACAGGAAGTTATGTCAAATCTCCCCAATGGAATGCGGATAGCAAAAAAATAAACAAAATGGCAATAAAAATGGCAAAACACAAATACACACACACATTAAGCCCTGGTTCACACCAGTGCGGCTTTGAAATTGCACTACTTCAGAGCAATTTCAAAGCCGCAGATCAGGCGATTTGTACCAGCGAATTTATTGCAGCTTGCGACTTCATTTAACAGAAATCAATGCGGAATGTCGGAATGAAATCGCAGAAAAGTAGTGCAGTAACCCTATTCAGAGTTGCATTGATTTGAATGATTCCATTGCTGAAAATATATATATATATGCCGTCTCTGTTGGACTGCTTTGAAAGCAGAAAATCACTGAGGGGATGTGAGCGAGTGACCCCCTGTGGTTGCTATGCAGCAGGGCAGCAGCTTGGCATCTACCTGGTAAACAACAGCAATCACTTCTTGTAGTGATTCTCTGCTTTCAGAGAAGTCCATCAGGTATGACATACTTACACATGTAATTAAGTAAAAAAAAAATCCATACCTGTAATTCAGATTTAAAGTTTATGTGAACCTAAGAACAACAATGTAATATATTGCAGCTTACCAGTCCTTAGATGTGGTGGCTGCATTATTATTTTTTCAAGGCTTAAGCCCCGTACACACAGGCCGAAGGTCAGGTGACAACGGCCGGTTAAAAAAAAAAACGGCCGACATTCGGCCCGTGTGTATGTCGGTCTGTTGGACGTGCATGCTGGAAAACTAGCAGCCGACGCAACTCCAGATCAGCGCTTTCAGCCAATGGCAGAGAGCGCTGATCTGAGTGTTCTGGCAGGGGGGTGTCCCACTGTCTCTGCAGAACACAAACGCTCAGTGGGGGAGATTGCTGAACTAACCCCGCATGGTTAGTACAGTGGCTCCGACCGAAGCTGTCCGTTTTTTTTTTTTTCGTGCAACTCAAAAAAACTGTAGTGTGTACCCAGCTTAAGAACATTTCCTGTGAGCACAAACAAAATTCCATTGATCTTATCAGAAATCTATTAGCCTTGTACCTTACTGTGCACTGAACTGACAACTCAAACAATGCTTTCCCCTTCCCAGCTATCTTCTGTGAACTACAAAACACCACCCTATATGTAATGGAGATGAGAAGAGGGGAGGTGTTTGTTGTCAAAACAGGAGAACAACCAGGGGTGACAATGCTGGCCCTGCACAGATACAGTATATTATTGTGAGTGAGTGTTGTCACCCTATGATAGGAATTGGCTGGGTACACACACACGTGGAGTTGTTTTACTTTTCGTTCAACCCAGCGGGCTGAAAGAAAATAAACTGAGAGGTTGTCGTACTAACTAAGCGATGTTAGTGCAAGCGATCTCCCCCCTTGTGCTATTTTGTTCCAGCCAGGACACACTGATCAGTGCTGGCAGCCTTTGGCTGAAACTGCTGATTGGCTGCTGGTTGAATGCTGGTTTTCCAGCATACCCATTCCGTCAGAAGCCGGGCGTGAGGGGGGTGGCAAACAAACCTGGCTCCCTCACTCGCACTACAAACCCCCCTGCCCAGACAGATCAGAAGGGAAGGCGGCCATCCATGGCCTTACATTAGGAGGTGGTGCTGGATCTGGGGTAGAGCTCCTGGAAGCTGCCCTTTCACCCCTCCACTCCTCCAACCTCTGCGGCTTGCCGAGGAAAGAGCCGGGCTGTTGCTTCGAACAGGAAGTGGGTCCCGGGAGTCCTAAGACTCCCTGGCCAATCGGGTCTCAGGACCCGCTTCCTGATTGGCCAGGAGGAGAAGCAGGAAGACATTACCAAATAGTAATTCACTAATGTCACACAACTGGGTGGGCTCAGGGCACAGTGCTCTGCGCCCCGAGTCCACCCATTTTTTTATGCCAATTAGAGCCTCAGGCTCTAATCACATGCTTCAAAATAAAATCCATGCGTCCAGCGCCCTGCATGCAGATTAGGGGCCGGATGCATGGATCGAGGGGGGGGGGGGCATCCCTGTGCCCCTAATGGAGTGACCGCCTCTTGCTGAATGTCATCCAGTTTCTATTGAACCACCATATGCCGCCCGACATTCGGCAAGACTGTACTAGGCTTAACTGGGAAGATCAGCAGGTAAAAATTAAGGAAGGAAAGTCAAAAAAAAAAAAAATGAATGCAAGCATCACATCTGAGCACTGGAAATCTGCAATATATTACTGTTTGTTTTTTGAGTTTAGAAACACTTTAACCACTTGCCGACCGGCTCACGCCGATAAACGTCGACAAAGTGGTTCATTCCCGCGAATTGCCATATTGGTACATCTGTACCTTTAAGGGCGATAGCAGATGTGTGCGCGCCACTGGAGGGACGCTCGCACGCCCACTGCACGGTGGGGAACCCAATGTGCATGGCCAGTGGGTGCGATCGCGTGCACAAGAGCAGTAAACACACAAATCCCTGTTATGTCAGGAGAGAAGAGACATATCGTTTGTTCCTACTAAGTAGGAAAAACGATATGTCTCTTCCTCTAGTCAGTCCTATCCCCCCACAGTTAGAACACACACAGGGAACACACATTTAACCCCTTGATCGTCCCCTAGTGTTAACTCCTTCCCTGCCAGTGACATTTACACAGTAAACAGTGCATTTTTATAGCACTGATTGCTGTATAAATGTCAGTGGTCCCAAAAATGTGTCAAAAGTGTTCGATCTGTCCTCTGCAATGTCGCAGTACTGCTAAAAATCACAGACCACCGCCATTACTAGTAAAAAAATAATAATAATAAAAATGCCATAAATCTTTCCCATCATTTGTAGACGCTATAACTTTTGCGCAAACCAATCAATATACGCTTATTGTGATTTTTTTTTTTTTTTTACCAAAAATATGTAGAAGAATATATATCGGCCTAAACTGAGGAAGAAATGTGTTTTTTAAAAACATTTTTGGGGATATTTATTATAGCAAAAAGTTAAAAATATTGTTTTATTTTTTTTTCAAAAATTGTCGTTTTTTTTTGTTTATAGCGCAAAAAATAAAAACCGCAGAGGTGATCAAATACCACCAAAAGAAAGCGCTATTTATGGGAAAAAAATTAGGTCAATTTTGTTTGGGGACAGCGTCGCACGACCGCGCAATTGTCAGTTAAAGCGACGCAGCGCCGTATCGCAAAAAAAGGCCCGGTCATTAAGCAGCCAAATCTTCCGGTCTGTAAGTGGTTAAGTGTACCAAGATACATCTTTTCATCCAGGCTTATAGCAATACTTTTCAAATCCTTCTCTTCAAGGACCCCCCATTCGATAAAAGTGCTTTGAGTCCCTAGGGAGAAAATTTTTAAATAAAATTATTACTGTTATTAGTATTATCATTATTATTAATATTATTATTATTATTATTATTACTAAATAACTAGAGAGTTAGATTTGTGAAGGCTGAATTCTGATTGGTTGCAGCAGGATTCCCATTGACTAATTGAACACAATGGGGTTTATTTACTAAAGGCAAATCCACTTTGCACTACAAGTGCACTTGGAAGTAAAGTCACTGTAGATCTGAGGGGGACATGCAAGGAAAATAAAAAACAGCATTTTATCTTGCACATGATTGGATGATAAAATCAGCAGAGCTTCCCCTCATTTCAGATCTTCCCCTCAGATTTACAGCAACTGCACTTCCAAGTGCACTTTGCACTTGTACTAGTGCAAAGTGGATTTGCCTTTTGTAAATAACCCCCTATGTAATGAACTGGTGTGGATTAACCTGTGTCATTGCTTTTATCAAATAAGTTTTCCATTATCCACAAGACTTTATCTGTAGTCTCTTCTAATGCAAACTTTACCTATGAATTTTGTGCCTAAAGATCGATTGAGCCTTCAGTTATTTGTTATCATTGTAGATGTACAGTATGCAATGCGTGCTAGTGAACTGCGCAAAACACACACACAGCTCCCATACGGAATATAATGGGTGCCAAAGGCAAGTGCCGGTTATTTGGGCTGCTGCTGGCAAATGAGGCACTGAGCAGACCTAGTTCACATTTCCAATCTGTTAGAACATCTGTTGGAAGTGTGCGACATCTAGTTTTAGGAAGCAGCTTATCTTGTACTTAAACGACCCAGTGTGGCCCCCAGGGAGACAAGGACCTCTGAATACAGGCTGGAGTGCTCTATCACAGGAATCACACCTTCTCCTAACAAATTGCTGCTGCCTGGGGGATAAGGTGACAACGAATCTGCCTCTTACCTGGGGGACACAATCGCTGGAAAACAGATCTATACACTATGTTATCCCAAAAATGCTTCATTGCCCATGGCAACCAATCAGGGTTTGGAAGTGGATCCAAGGATTCTGGTTATTTGGTTATTTGCTATGAGCAACATCATTTTTTTCCCTAGAGCCCACTTTTATTTCATTAACCCCTTGTTGATTAGTACGATGCAAAAGTAGTTGATTGTGCCTGAATACGATCCCTGCATAGTGTGCACACAGCTAGTGGAGGATCTGATCAGTGATTTATAACCATAGACTTTCCTTGAAAGACCAATTAACTCGCCCCCTCCTTATTGACATGGCTACTGTATATTTAATGAAATGACCCTCCAGTTAATTAGCTGTAAACGGCACAAGAGCAATCAGCCAAGGTGTTAATACACTTTAATGAACCAAGGAAGCTTGCAACAAAGGAATAAAGGAATTTGCAATTTGAGGAGGGGGCTAAATTTAAAATGATCTCTAGTCCTTCATGTTATAGTTAACATTATACAGAACGCAATCTAGCAAGTAGTGTGCCTGAATATATAAATATATAACTAGATAGATAGATAGATAGATAGATAGATAGATAGATAGATAGATAGATAGATAGATAGATAGATAGATAGATAGATAGATAGATAGATAGATATAGATATGTATAGCTGTGTAATTATAAATACCTGCAATTATATATACTGTACATATATATATTATGTCATTGTTTAAAAGGGTCATTCCACCCAAATTTAAAATGCTTTCTAGTCCTTCATTATATAGTTAACAATATACAGTATGCAATCTAGCAATTACTGTGCCTGTGTGTATATATACAGTATATATATATATATATATATATATATATATATATATATATATATATATATATATATATATATATATATATATATATATATATATTATATATATAGCGGTGTAATTATAAATACCTGCAATTATATATACTGTACATAAATATATTATGTCATTGTTTAAAAGGGTCATTCCACCCAAATTTAAAATGCTTTCTAGTCCTTCATGATATAGTTAACTATATACAGTATGCAATTTAGCAAGTAGTGTTCCTATGTGTGTGTGTGTATCAATATATATCTATATATATATATAGATATATATATCTGTATATATAGATATATATATATATATCTATATATATAGATATATCTATATATATATATATAGATATATATATATTATGTCATTGATTGTTTAAAAGGGTCATTCCACCCAAACATGGTGCCCTTAGGTACAGATTGAGCCAGCCCTAGTTTTCTTTATACATCTTGGATACTACCCTGTAGGGGTTAATTTACTAAAGGCAAATATACTGTGTACTCTGCAAAGCGCAGCTGCACTCTGCAAGTGCAGTTGCTCCAGGACTAAGTAAAGGAGGTAAAGCTTCACTTTGAAAAGAATACCCAATCACCTGCAGGGAAAACAAAAGGAACAGTAGTTTTGCTTGCACATGATTGGATGATGGCAGTCAGCAAAGCGTCTGCTCATTTACAGTAAGTTCTAGAAAAACTGCACTTGTAGAGTGTACAGTATACTTGCCTTTAGTAAATCAATCCCTATATCTCCAAATCAGTTGCTATTCATCTAGGAGTTTTGAATGTTCTGGGACCTGCTATTGTGTGTAATATATATATATATATATATATATATATATATATATATATATATATATATATATATATATTAGGACCCAATGGCCATATCAGGTGTGTAGCCTCAGCAACTCAAACACAGAGCTCCCAGTCAGAGATATATACAAAAATTGAAACATTTATGCGGACTGACTGACTTGATAAACAAGGTGTGCATCAATTAATAAGAAAAAACAAAATCTACCATCACTGATCTGTGTTGAAGGATACAAGCTAGAGCATTACATTGCAAATATAATTTTGCACATAAGTGCTTATGAAGTAGTCAGCATGGGGTCTCAGTGGGGGGATCTTACACAGCAGGAAACTTAAAAAAAATGTTGAACAGTTTATTTATATACAAAATAACACAGAGACTCCACATTGTGATTGTCCTCATTAATGCAATAGGCAGTCAATAAATAAGCTTAGTAAAAGGCAGTCAGGAATTGCAGGTTGGGTTTATTGGGGAACTGCACAAACTGGGACAACAAAGGACTTTAGTACATGTAGTACACCTGTCCATGCACGCCTGCTACTTTGTTTGGCAGATATGTAGTACAGTGGCTTTGCAGGAGGAGGAAGTAAAAGTCTTTTATTCAAGTCAGTGCAGAAAAAAGTCTCTTACAGGCAGTAAGTCACTCTGTGGTCACTGTATACTGTATATATTAAGGCAGTGATCATTGTTTAGGCAGCAAATTAAAGAGGTGCAAACAAAAAGGACTACAATCAATAGTTGCACTGCCATTAATTGCACTTAGAACCCAACAGAAATAAATACTGTTAGAATAAGCTATTTTTTCATGGAAAAAATATCATACATATATACATTCGCATGTAAACAAATGAAGGCCCCCCTTGGTGTATACTGGCAGCAGACAAAACCCAATCAGTGGGCTAAAGAGATCACACTGGGATACATAGGCAGTATAAGGACTGAAGGGGTCTTCATAGGTCCTCATGACCAAGTGCAAATAGTTCTGTAAACTCCCATGAGATGACCCCATATCCGTAGAGTTCATTATTCAGATTGTTTGGGGACCCAGGTGAATTTCCAGCCCCCTTCTCCATCTCGGCGAACAAATGCTTGTCCATTGGAGAAGCTGTGAGTCTTCACATTGCAATGAGGGTTCAGGGATGTGGAAAAGGCAACTTCTGTTTTGTTTGGAGACACCTCTGGAGTATAGCAAATAGGAGAGCCAAATGGGCTGACTGTCTCACTTCTTGGCAGGGGTGTAGAACTGCAGGATGAAGGGGAAAAGTTTGTCACATAGGGAGAGTCTAGGCTGCTCCCAGCCTGGCTGTGAACAGGGGTCATATGGATTGTACTGTATCCAGAAGAGGGGGAGTCTTGGATATCTCCATACTCTGCTCCCCCTATGCTGGTGAGCTCTTTAGAGATGGCACTGTAGTTAGCTGATGCAGAATCATCAATGGTGTTGACATCTTTGAGTCCCAGAGTCTGCAGGACCCAGGATGCTACAGTAGAACCGGATTGTCCTTCACAGGCAGTGAAATCGTTATAAAGATTCCTTTTGGCTTTCTTGGCTGAGGTTTCAGGAGAGGCAAGGCTGCTTACCCTGGCTTTTCTCTTTAGAGGAGCATTGATGCCATGTTGGGACAACAGCTTCTGTAGAGGAAAACAATAAGAAAATGTTTACAACAAGACCAAGTACTACAGTGCCACATACAGTATAGCAGAAATCAGCAAAAAAAGGAATATAAACATCAGGCACCCATCCAGTCCTACAGACTTGTTGGAATTTGGAGTTCAACAGCTGGTAGGCCATATTTTGCAACTTCTGATTTAGGCAAGATCTCCACTCTGTATATAAATACCAGGACACTGTGGAGTTGATTTACTAAAACTGGAGTTTGCAAAATCTGGGCAGCTCTGCATTGAAACCAATCAGCTTCCACGTTTTTGTTTCTCAAAGCTTAAAGTGGTAGTAACCCTCCTTTCCTCTCTTTTTTTGTATCTGGAAGTAAACTCTGTACTACCACTTGTACCTACAGGTATGCCTATAATAAGGCTTACCTGTAGATACTGTGAATATCTCCTAAATGTGCACAGTTTAGGAGATAGAGTGTATGCAGCCGATGACATCATTGGCACATGCGCTCTGAAGGTCCGGCTTACAGTGCTGGACCTTCAAAGCCCGTGCTGGCAGCTCCCTTGCGCATGCCTGACGTCATCCCAGAAACAGCCAATCACATAACCAGAGCTTGCAAACCGGAAAACAGAACACCGGGAACATGTCAGCCCACTCAGCGGTGACTTTACAGCGCTGGAGGGCTTTGTTCCAAGGTGAGTATTTCATAATGTGCTAGCATGCGATGCATACTAGCACATTATGCCATTGCCTTTAGGTTTGTTTTGTTTTTTCTTTCTTTTTTTTAGAACAATGGTGGTTTAACTAAACCACTTTAAGCTGAAGTAAGAAGCTAATTGGCTACCATGCACAGCTGCACCAGATTTTGCACTCTCCAGTTTTAGTAAATCTCCAGCTATATGGGGTTGGTTTATTAAAGGATGCTCACTTGGCAAGGGAGATTGCTCAGTGAAGAAAGTGAAACTCTACTTCCATCATCCAGTCATGTGTAAATAAATTTATATATATATATATATATATATATATATATATATATATATATATATATATATATATATATATATATATATATATATAATTTACTTGCACACACATTTCTCCATGCACATGATTGCAAAATGAATTTCACCACATTCACTAACCTAAGGCAGAATTTCCCTGCAAAGTGAACAGCCTATTTACCTTTATTAAACCAACCCCTGTAGATCAGAATTACCTAGCACTGTTAATCAGCATTCATTTTCTATACTTAGTCAAAATGATTGTTTGCTATCTTAACATTTCAGCAAACTTTCCCTAAGGCTTAGGCCAAATCACTAACAGCTAGTTCCAGTATTTAACAGACAAATGCTGCTGTGGAACTACAAATGCCAGCATGCCATCCTTCCAGAGGACCATAAGCTTCTGCTGAAAAGTGAAAGGACAGCCGTGTTCTGTTCTCTAATGGTGAGTGTGGAGGTATTGGCGGCTTTAGAAGTCCTGAGCAGAGATTAGTGGGACATTCCTGCAGTCTGATGATAATCCTGTATGTATGGGGCTGGGGAGGGAAGCCGCGGGGGATCTTATACAGGTACAGGTGACATTCACAAGCACATCGCTCACTGGCGACACAATGGAGGTCACTTAATAGGCGATCACAGCCAGAGTCACGTCCAGAGGCTTTGTTATACCACGACTACTTTACATATTACCTGGGCTGTCAGCGCTGCCTCCTCTATTCCCTGTAATCCTATCAGCATAGCTGACAGCAGAGCAAGTGTCAATGTGTCCCCTTATCTCCGGAGATCCCTATCACTCCTTATCATTATGCTGTATTTTATCTAACATTAGAAATAAACAGGCTGCTAATGTTATCTCTGCACACTCGATTAGTGAAGGAAAAAATCCCTAGATGACAGATTTATTGTTCTAAGAGTGAAGGACATGATTATGATGATAATTACACACCTTGGTCTTTTCCTCCAAGCGTTTCACAAAGGTAGAGTTCAGGTATTGCTTCAACTTATTGTTCTCCTCGTGTAGCCGGGCCAGCTCCTCTTCCCTCTGCACCAATGTATCCTGAAGCTGTGCGACAGAGAACATAGGGATCAGCATATAGGGATCAGCAACTAGGGATCAGCACCTAGGGATCAGCACCTAGGGATCATGCTTTAGCCCCTTAAATGCCTTCCATTTAGTAGAGAACCTTGTATCCAATATCTACCTGTTTGTTTGTAATCAGCTGAGACGATAGATGCTCATTCCATACAAAATCATCTTGAAGTGTACAGCCCTCATTGTACAGCTGCCCTGAAAACACAAAAAAGGCACACATTAATATGTAGATTGTGCCACCGGTAATTAGTTTCTATTTATCCCCAGCTATTGGGAAGCTATGACTTCTAAAGTTACAGAAAACAAGGATTTTCAAAGAATAATAGTAATGTAAAAGAATAATTTAATAGTTACAAATAAATTAAAAAAAAAAAAAAAAAAAAAAAAAAAAATATATATATATATATATATATATATATATATATATATATATATATATATATATATATATATATATATATATATATATTATAATATTGCTGTGTAAATAATATACATAAATGTATATATGTATATATATATATATATATATATATATATATATATATATATATATATATATATATAGTGCTGTGTAAATATAAAACACATGTAATTATATATACTGCACACACACATCCGTATAACTTATACATTGCTTTGAAAATAGGAAAACCTTTAATTATATTGTACATGCACATAGTACTGTGTAATTAGAAATACCTGCAACTATACTGTACATACAAATATACATATGGACCTATTATTATATACTGTACATACTTACATATATATATAGTGTTGTGTAGGTATACATATCTGTACTTATACTGCACACACTGTAATTATATATACTGCACATACACACACTGTAATTATATTATATACTATACATACACACTGTACTGTGTATATATATATATATAGGATTCGTGCACTCTGGGTGCTGTAATGGACTGTTACAGGTCGATTTACTAAAGGCAAACAGACAGTTTACTTTGCAAAGTTAGTTACACTTTACAAGGGAATTTTCCCCAGAGCTTAGTGAATGAAGGAAAGTTTTAATGACTTCCATCAGCTAACCATAAGCAAGCAACAATGTATTTTTTTCTATGTGATTGGGTATCCTTTCTATTTGCCTTTAGTAAATGCCCCCCATATCCGCAGCTTGCAGAGCATCATTTGTAGTTGGAAGGTGGACTTACCCTGGGATTGTGGCTCCTGGTTGTTGGATGTGTCGTCTGGGAGACCATAAGCCCAGAGAGAGACCCATGTATCCTTGGTAACATCAACAGTGGGCGCTGTGGTCGAGGGCAAGTATGGGCAATCATAGCTCTGACCCCCTGCAAAGTACTGGTCTTGGCACGGAAGAATGGTGTTCTGGAAGAAGGACACAGGAGGAGGACTGGGTTAGATATGGCAGGAACAGACTTTTTTTTGTGTGATCAACAAAAGCAAAGAGTCTTTGGGGAGGTAAAGCTAGATTGTCTCCAGGAGATCCTGTGCTGCTGGAAATGAAGGCTCAGCTGTGTGAATGGACATTCACTTCATTTCCAGCCCGAGCAAGCCAAGAATGCACACAGCTCCAGTCCTTACTCACACCGCATACTACTGATGGAAGCGGAGATACAATGTAACAGAATACAAATCACTGGAAACAACACATACATAGTGCTAAAGAGAAACACTCTGATCTGCTCCTAAAGAGATAACCGATCGCAGGAATTACACTATAAAGATTGCCATACAATCTGCTTATACAATCTCCTTCAGACTTATCAAATGAGGACACATCGAAATGATTCATTCCATTCCTATCAAATCACACTGGAGAAATAATGGTAGATCTAAAGATCTACAATCAGATCGGTCAGTGACACACGATCACTACACTAACACAATCAGAAGATCACAGCGAATATTACTCTCTGACTACCCATCAAACCTGGGTAAGCAATAAATCCAGATGTAAGTGATAAAATCCAGGGTCTACAGAGGGTCTAGAGGGGTGCAGGAAGACATCCACCCCCAGGGATCTCCCCACACCCAGCCAGGTGCACCGCCGGTCACTTACCATCTTGTTGCTGGAATGAGATCTATGCACACACGTTTTCATTAAAGTCCCACACTGAGCTTTAAATGGGACTGAGGGAAGGCAGTCCTGATCTAAAGGAGCTTCGGGAACGCCCCCCTCCCGACTCTGCAAACACTCACACCTCATTGGATGCCGACCTGTCAAAAGTCTGATGACATCAGCAAACTCCTCATTAGGCACAATGCAGAGCTGAGCACGCCCACTCATTAACATAAGGATGGAGCCCACCTCAAAGACCCCCTCTTGTTTTATTTCTCACTATTAGGCTGAATAAAGCCTTTGTATTGGTCCAAATTTCATTGATCATACTGAAAGATGGGGATCAATACAGATAGATAATGGGGCGAGAGCCAGGGCTAATTCCTATTGGCCACTATGACATAGGCTGGGTGATAAGGTTATATCAGATGAACTGCAATGGTGGCTAGACATGCTTTATTTTTATTTTCCAGTCCATGTCCAATTTGATCAGAACATCAGCTTTTCACTTTGTATCCCTTCATCGAGGTCTAAGTAGTTCTAATACACAAAGTTTTAGCTGAGTGTAAAGTTAGGGCCAGTTTACACCACATGCAGTCTGCTGCGTTTTTTTGTTCTGCATCAAAAGCACATGGAAAGTAGGTTATATGGTTTTCAATGGCATAGTTTACACTTGCAGTTCCAGTGCGTTCCACTTCCAGAAAAAAAAGGTAGAAAATGCTGCATTTTTCATGCACTGGACTGTACTGGGATGCTGTAAAACATATAAAAAATGCACTGGAACGCACCTAAACGCACCAAACATCCACTGGAACGTTCACGTCCTTGAAGAAAAAAGAGGGCGAAAATGCACTGGACTGCATCAAAAACGCACTGGGATGCATAAAAAACATGCATGCATCTGGAATACATCCGGACTGCATTTCTATAGTGTGAACTGGCCCTAAGACAATCTCAAGGCTATAGGTTCACATCTCTGCATGTGCAGTTAATGCAGTTTTGTGTCGTATTTTGCATTTTTTTCATTCATGTTTTTGATGCCTTTTGAGCTGGTTCACGCCACAAAAATGCACTCCAGATCCATTCCAGATGCGTTCCTGCATGCGTTTTTTTAATATGTTTCTGGTGCATTTCAGTGCGTTTTTGATGCTTTTCCGGATACATTCCAGATGCTTTTTTTTCTGGGGTTTTTTCACTGTACTGGGGTCTGATGCGTTCCAGTGCATTCTGGTGCATTTTTAATGTGTTTTACTGCGTTCCAGTACAGAAAAAATACAGCATGTTACATAGTAAGTGAGGTCGAAAAAGACACAAGTCCATCAAGTCCAACCCATATGTGTGATTTTATGTCAGTATTACATTGTATATCCCTGTATGTTGTGGTCATTCAGGTGCTTGTCTAATAGTTTCTTAAACTATCAATGCCCCCCCCCCCCGCTGAAACCACCGCCTGTGGAAGGGAATTCCACATCCTTGCCGCTCTTACAGTAAAGAACCCTCTACGCAGTTTAAGGTTAAGCCTCTTTTCTTCTAATTTTAATGAGTGGCCACGAGTCTTATTAAACTCCCTTCCATAAAAAAGTTTTATCCCTATTGTGGGGTCACCAGTATGGTATTTGTAAATTGAAATCATATCCTCTCTCAAGCGTTTCTTCTCCAGAGAGAATAAGTTCAGTGCTCGCAACCTTTCCTCATAACTAATATCCTCCAGACCCTTTATTAGTTTTGTTGCCCTTCTTTGTACTCGCTCCGTTTCCAGTACATCCCTCCTGAGGACTGGAGCACAGAACTGGACAGCATACTCCAGGTGAGGCCAGACCAGAGTCTTGTAGAGTGGGAGAATTATCATTTTATCTCTGGAGTTGATCCCCTTTTTAATGCATGCCAATATTCTGTTTGCTTTATTAGCAGCAGCTTGGCATTGCATGCCATTGCTGAGCCTATCATCTACTAGGACCCCCAGGTCCTTTTCCATCCTAGATTCCCCCAGAGGTTCTCCCCCAGTGTATAGATTGCATTCATATTTTTGCCTCCCAAATGCATTATTTTACATTTTTCTACATTGAACCTCATTTGCCATGTAGTCGCCCACCCCATTAATTTGTTCAGGTCTTTTTGCAAGGTTTCCACATCCTGCAGAGAAGTTATTGCCCTGCTTAGCTTAGTATCGTCTGCAAATACAGAGATGGAACTGTTTATCCCATCCTCCAGGTCGTTTATGAACAAATTAAATATGATTGGTCCCAGCACAGAACCCTGGGGAATCCCACTACCCACCCCTGACCATTCCGAGTACTCCCCATTTATCACCACCCTCTGAACACGCCCTTGTAGCCAGTTTTCAATCCATGTACTCACCCTATGGTCCATGCCAACGAACCTTATTTTGTACAGTAAAAGTTTATGGGGAACTGTGTCAAATGCTTTTGCAAAATCCAGATACACCACGTCTACGGGCCTTCCTTTATCTAGATGGCAACTCACCTCCTCATAGAAGGTTAATAGATTGGTTTGGCAAGAACGATTCTTCATGAATCCACGCTGATTACTGCTAATGATACCGTTTTCTTTACTTAGGCTCCATTCACACTAACGCGTTTTTTGATGCATTTTGCATTTTGCAGAAAGGCATGGGATTTTTTTAACATGGGTTCCTATGGAACATGTTCACATCAATGCATTTTTGTGCCTCTGCGTTTTTGGAAAGGGTCAGAGACTTTTTTTCATGCAAAATGCAGCATTTTGCATGTAATAGAATTCAATGGACCAGCATCAAAAACGCAAATACAGTGTTTTACAGCGTTTTTAGAGCATTTTTGCGGTTCTGACGTGTTTTGCGTTTTTTTTTTTTTTACACTGTATACAGTATAAAAAAACCTGTAAAAAAAAACAAAAACGCAAAACGCGGTAAAAATGCTGCAAAAACGCTGTAAAAACGCTGTTCAAAAACGCGGCAAGCACCGCAAAAAACACTGCAGAAACGCTCAAAAGCAACATGCATAGATGTGAATCGGGCCTTAGGCTGGATTCACACCAATGCATTTTTAGTGTTTTTTGCATTTTACAGATTTGCACTACAGTCCATTAAACATGGTTTCCTACGGAACACGTTCTGTAGTGCAAATCTGCCAAATGCAAAAAGCACAAAAAATGCATAGGTGTGAATCCAGCCTTAAATCTTGTATATATTCCCTTATCATCCCCTCCAAGAGTTCAACTTTTTCTTCTGGAACTGGTCGCACTGGTGTGAACGATGCCATTGGAAACTATATAACCTACTTTCCATGCATTTTTGGTGCAGAAAAAAAAGCGCAGGACTGCATGTGATGTGAACTGCTCCTTTGTCTTTTTTGAGAAGTGTTGATATTGCCAGGAGGGGGTTGTTGTCATGCAGGAAAATGCTCCAAAAATGCTCAAAAACGCGTGCGCTAGCATTTTTAGTGCAATTCTATTGAAGTTTATGGAGCAAAAAAAAAAAAAACCTTTCCAAAAAACGCATTGTAGGAAACTGCATAGATGTGAACAGGACCCATAGGAAATAAAGTGGATTGTGGTGCGCTTCTGTAGATCTGCAAACGTACTAAAAAAATACATACATGTGAACCTAGCCTTAAGTTCAGGCCAATTCAGACCACATGCAGTGCAGTGCTTTTTTATTCTGCATCAAAGGAACATGTAAAGTAAGTTATATGGGTTCAAATGGCATAGTTCACACCAGTGCAGTGCATTCCAATGCTTTTCAGTTCCAGATAAAAAAAAGTACATGCTGCTTTTTCCTGCAAAGAACTGTACTGAAACACAGTAAAAAGCATCAAAAAAGTACTGAACCCCAGTCAGTGAAAAAAGGAAGGAAAAAAGCGCCTTGAATGCATCCAAAAACGCATTTAGAAAAGCATCTGGAACGCATCTAGAGGACTTTTTTGTGGTGTGAACGGGCCCAAAGGTCCACATAACTGCGCTTTTGACTGCATGTTTACATGCATTTGAAGCGCCTTCTAATCACATTTGAAGTGCGCTTAATGCGCGCTTGAATGCATTCTGCATGTGTCTTGTTCTGCGTTAAGCATGACATTGGCAGTGCATTTTTCTATATGTTTTTGGGCTTGGCTTTCTTGGCTTAAAGGCATGCTGTGAAGTGCGCTCGAAGCGTGTTTGTAGCATGTTTCCTGCATTTGCAGTGCAGAAAAAGGTAGCGTGCTCTACTTTTTCTTTTAACTGTGCTGACCTGCACTCCAAAGATTTGAACTATGCCCATAGGATTACCTTGATTATTGGCTGTCTATGTGGTTGGAGTGCAGTTCAAAATGCATTCAACTACAGCCCTGACGTTCACATCTGAGCAATGCAGCATGCGTTTTAGCCCATTGACTTGAATGAGCTGCCCGTCCTGTGCAAAATGCACCAAAGAAGCCCAAGTACCAATTGTGGACACTGAGGCCCGGTTATGATGCGACATGCACACTGATGCACTGCACAGAATCGCATGTGACTTGCACAGGAATGTGGTGCGATTCACATGCGATGTGAAGGTGTGAACTGAGGCTAAAAGATGGGGGGGGGGGCATAAACATACAGAGCAATATGCATGTTGTATATACAAGTTTAATTAGCATTGCTGTGTACTTTTGTTTGTGTGTTTATCCCTCAATGATGGTCTTATTTACACTCTGCTAAAACTTTGTGTATTAGGACCTCCTGGACACACTTCAAAAGCTTGTCCTGAAAATTAGGATGTTAGTGCAAATAAAAAAAGTGCACTAATACGGCTACAATCATTTCATACATCAAAACAATCATACAGATAAAACTTTCCTTCCAATTTAGGGTCACCATACACATCACAATCTGCTCATACAATCTCTGTACAATCAACTTACCAAAACGATGTAATATGAGGACCTAATCTATCCAATCAATCTGTATCCAATCAGCCAGGCCTTTGCGCTACATAGTTGTTGGTAGATCGAACGGAGATTGTATGATTAGATTGTAACGTGTGTGGTGAGCATTGGACTCGATTGATCAGATTTGATCAAACATAGTTAATCAGCCAAGACAGGAAATTATTGATCGTATTGCATTGATTGATACTTTGTCCAGGAATTGGATCATATTTCAATCCATCAGACCATGCAAATGCAAAGTCACAATAGAGATGTGATCGATAACTTATAATTGTATTTCCCTAACTATCGATCAAAATCCACTTCCCCTTGTGGGCCATATTATTTGAATCGGTTGTCGACTATACATCAATTATTAATATCAGGAGAGCACAATTTGAAAATAAATTGATCATTTGTCAAAGTGTGTATGGCCACAGTAAGGCAGGCCATACATTATACAATCTGATTGTACAATTTATGCATTGTACAATTTATATCTAATTTAGACTTACCAAAATGATATTATATGAGAACTTACCTAAACTATACAATCAGTCTGTATCCAATCAGGCTTGACCCTATACTACATAGTTGTTAGTAGATCTAACACTACACTATACAATATAACATCTGATTGTACAATCTTCTTTACATCTACAATCGATTATGTACAGCCTGTCTGATTGGATACAAATTGGTTAGATAGTTTAGGTATGTCCTATAAGGTTTAGGTACATCTAAAAGAGACTGCTCAGAGATTGCACAGTCTGATTGAATGGTTGGCTTAAGCTGGTCATACATTATACCATTTTTTGTTTGATTTCCTTTAGATTTACATTCCACTATGCAGTGCAAGGGCCTGCCTAATTGCATACAATTTGAAAATGGTTTAGTTTTGACCTGATATTACATGGTTTTGATAAATCTGAAGGAACATTGTACAAGAAAATTTTACACTGTGTAGCCAGCTTTAAAGTTGGCCATACACTATGCAACCTGATTGTACAATCATATAAGGAAAAACCCAAGAAATCTATTCAATTACTATCAAATTAGCTAGGCTCGTGCATTATAAATAGTTAATGGTAGATCTAAAAAAAAAAAGACTGTACAATCAAATTATACAGTTTATAGTCAGCCTAAGGCTCACTATAAATGTTACAATCTGATTGTACAATCTCTTTACATCTACCAAGAATGATTCATGACAAAGGTTGGCGAGATTGGATACAAATCGATTGGCTAGTTTAGGCAGGTCCCCTAGCTTACATAGTTTTGTTAAATCTAAAGAAAATTGTGCAGAGATTTTAGAGGCTGATAGCATAGTGTATGACCAGTTTAAGGCTAGCCATACATTATAAAACCTGATTTACAATCTCTGAACAATTTCTTTTAAAGCTACCAAAACAATGTAATATGAGGAAAACCTAAGCAATCTTCCAATTAGACTGATAGAGGTGTATAATGCACACACTCCTATTACACTACAAATACCGTCTGATCTGTGGGTAGCCCACCGCTCCTCTACAATCTTCTTTGGATCTACCAATAAGAATGTTGTATAAGCGCCTGATCGAATAAAAAACAATAGGTCCTTTATATTACATAGTTTTGGTAAATCTAAAGTCTAAAGTTGATTGTATAGAGATTGTACAATCAGACGGTGTAGTAGGAGTGGTTGATACTTTGAACAGACTTCCAGCAGTTGTAGTGAGCCAGTCAACAGTAGGTAGATTTATAGATGCTTGGGACAAAGATACATCTATACTCCAAACAACCAAAAACAATAATAATAATATCTATCTATCTATCTATCTATCTATCTATCTATCTATCTATCTATCTATCTATCTATCTATCTATCTATCTATCTATCTATCTATCTATCTATCTATCTATCTATTAGATAAATATAGATATCTATATATATGTAAATATAATTTAAACTATTTATAAATATAAGGAAATATAATATAATAAACTGGTAAACCTGAAATCGATTGTATACTGATTGTACAATCAGATGGTGTAGTAGAAGAAGTGGTTGAAACCTGGAACAGACTACTAGCAGAAGTAGTGAGTAAGGCTCGATTCACACCTATGCATGTTGCTTTTGAGTGTTTCTGCAGTGCTTTTTGTGGTGCTTGCTGCGTTTTTAAACATGCATTTTTGACGCGTTTTTGACGCGTTTTTGCTGCGTTTTGCGTTTTTTTCTTTTCTTTTTACAGTGTTTTTTTTATACTGTATACTGTGTAAGAAAAAAGAAAGAAAAAAAAACGCAAAATGCGGCAAAAACGCAGCAAAAATGCGGTACTTGCGTTTTTGGATGCGGGTCCATTGAATTCTATTACATGCAAAACGCTGCATTTTACATGAAAAAAAAGGTCACCGACCCTTTCCAAAAATGCAGAGGCACAAAAATGCATTGATGTGAACATGTTCCATGGGAACCCATGTTAAAAAATTTCCATGCATTTCTGCAAAATGCAAAATGCATCAAGAAACGCGCTAGTGTGAATGGAGCCTTAGTCAATAATAAGTTGATTTATACATGCTTGGGACAAACGTAGATCTATACCCAGACAGAAAAAATAAATTCAATAAACAACACATTTACAAAATAACAATAATAATACAAATATATATATATATATATATATATATATATATATATATATATATATATATATATATAATTTCTCTCTCTCACTCTCTCTTTATATATATATATGTAGAGAGAGTGAGAGAGAAAGAGAGAAATGTTATCTATCTATCTATCTATCTATCTATCTATCTATCTATCTATATAAAATGTATTATTATTTATTATTATTATTATTATTTTATTATTATTATTGTTATTTTGTAAATGTGTTGGTTTTTTTTTTACTTTTTTTTTCTGTCTGGGTATAGATCTAGGTTTGTCCCAACCATATATAAATCAACTTATTATTGACTAACTCACTACTTCTGCTGGTAGTCTGTTCCAGTTTTCAACCCTTTCTTCTACTACACCATCTGATTGTACAATCACTATACAATCAACTTTACCAGTTTATTATAATCTATCTGCAATCTATATATATATATAGATTAATTGTACAATGTTCTTTAGCCTTACTAAAACTATGTAATCTGAGTATCACAGCAAACCATCTCTTGCACAACATACTACTAGAAGAAAAGGAGATTGTACAATCAGATTGTATAGTGTATGGTATAAGAGAGGTGTATAATACAGAGTTGCAGCCAGTAGCAGTAGTATGACATGAGAAGTGGAGTGTGCTGTATAGGTGCCCCACCTCTCCTCTGTAACCTGACCTGCCTGATGCTAACAAGGTGCGGACAGTGGCGTCTAATGAGGGGAGACAGAGGCTGGCATATGGAGATGTGATTTGATTTCACCCAGGAGGACACTTTATTCTGTTAACCCATTAAGAAGGCTCAATGACTCGTTAATAGGACAAATTGCATCCATTCTCTCGTTACAAACATATTTTTTACCATTTCCAGAGAGTAAATGATGGCCCCAGAGACATGGATGGGTATAGGGCCCTTATTGTTGCAGCCTGGACAGCAATTACATTGAAGCAGAGAGTCCTCCATCTCTCCGCACAATAGATACCCCTCTGTACACACACAGACCATTCATCGCAGCCTCGGTGTGCACACTGATCAGCTTGTTATGTAAATACTCTGCATTGTATACAATGTAACCAATGGCCTCAATAAATAAATAACATCGATGGACAAAAAAACAGTTATTCCTCTGGAAAGGATGTGGACCTTGATAATCGGATTTTTTTTCCCGAGATTACATTTCTATGCAGCATAATACCGCAAATATTAATACAAATAGGGAAACGTGATTTAAAAATGTGGAAGTGAAGCTGCTGCTTATTGTAGGCAAAGAGGTTGCATTTGCTTAGTGCAGAGGTAGGCAAGAAAGGCATCAGGATGGTTGCTATTAGCAACAGGAAAGGGTGGTACACCTATCAGTGAGCATCTATGGCCCTATTTACTAAAGATGGGTTCATCTACCTATGAGATTGTGCATTGGTCACTGTTTTTCACTATGTGAAATGATATTCCCTTGCTATTGTCTACAAAAGCATCATAACACACTACAATTTGCCCATACAATATATACAATCAACTTTAGGCTTGGTTCACACCTATGCGTTTTTAGTGCTTTTTGCAATTTAACATGGTTTCCTACAGGAACACGTTCTGTAGTGCAAATCTGCAAAATGCAGAAAGCACTAAAAATGCATAGATGCGATTCAGGCCTACGATCTAGCAAAACCATGTGATATGAGGACCTACCTAAAGCTCGCCACACATGTTACAATGTGATTGTACAATCTCCTTTAGATCAATCAACAGTGCAAGTGCCTGCCTGATTAAATACAAATTGATTGGGTAGATTAGTTTGGTCCTTTTATTACACAATTTTGATAAATCTATATTGGTTTTATGGTCAGATTGTATTGTATTGTGTGGTGATCTAAACTATTCAATCTCTATACAGTCAGACAGGCTCTTGCACTATATACTTCTTGGTAGAATGGAAATTGTACGAATTGTAACACATGGTGAGCCTAGATTGAATAATCAATTAATGTATTGTCAATCAGGTGATATAGTTTATGCTAAATATTTTCAGCACAAGGCCTTGCTTAAAAAATCCTAGAGATGAAAATATTTATAGAACATTAAAATAAAAAATTAGCAAAACTTACAAATTGTAAATATTTCCAATCAATATTTATCGATATATATGCTATGATGCATTAGCTAGAGCATTTACAAAATATATCAAAAGTATATTTTTTCAATTGAAAATAAATATTTCCCATTCTGTCAAATGACCCTATAGGGAAAAATAAATTTTAATCTGCATATACATTTTTACACCCAGTCACCCTAATTCATGCATGATAACAGCAATGTGATCTTGTTAAAAACAGCCAAAAAATCTATCTATCTATCTATCTATCTATCTATCTATCTATCTATCTATCTATCTATCTATCTATCTATCTATCTATCTATCTATCTATCTATCTATCTATCTATCTATCTACTATCTGTGAGAGATTTTACATAATCATTTCTAAACCAGTGTAACAAACACTAGCATCATGATGAGATGGCAACTGACAGTTCCTTTCTGACCAAAAATATTACTTGATTAGTCAATATTAATTAATGAATTTCCTTCCTTCCTTCCTTCCGTCCGTCCTTCCTTCCTTCCTTCCTTCCTTCCTTCCTTCCTTCCTTCCTTCCTTCCTTCCTTCCTTCCTTCCTTCCTTCCTTCCTTCCTTCCTTCCTTCCTAAAACTACTGAATTTCAATTCCAAAGTGTTTCTTTAATTGATTTTCATGACAGATTGCTGTGGTTGAAAACTGTGGTTGAAAACTGATAGAAAATGCCAAAATTGCCCACAGAATGACCAAGCATATGGCATTAAGCCCTGTACACACGATCGGATTTTCCGCAGACAAAACCTCAGTGTGCCTGGATTTTGTCTTGCATACAAACGGCAAGGAATTGTCGGCCAACAAACATGAACATAGTGACGTACTACGTGGTTTTTTAGCTCTTTAGCGCCACCCTTTGGGCTCCTTCTGCTAATTTCATGTTAGTAGAAGTTTGGTGAGTGTTGATTTGCGCTTTTCATTTTGTGCTTTTCATTTAGTGCTTTTCAGTTCGCGCTTTTCATTTCGTGCTTTTCAGTTCGTTTCTGAACAGCCGTCCGACAATCAGACATGTTGTGGAATCGGAGGAGATAACGTGTTATTTATTATTGGCCTTGGAGTTATTGCTTTGATCCAAGTCCATTCAAGGAACAGGAGGAGGAGGAGGAGTTCTTGGATCAAAAATTGGTTGCTTTATTAATCGTGACCAATTATGTCATATGCCTTTGCTGCGGGAGCTCCAGGAGAATAATAGATGTTTTTCTGAATCATCTCCGGATGATGGATCCCTGCTTTCACCAACTCTTGGCATTGTTGACCCCCTATATTAAGAAGCAGGACACATGCATGAGGCTTTTATTTTATTTTTTGGTTGAATAACAATGATTTGATTTGTTATATTTTTTATATTTTTGGATGCATAGAATGCACTTTTTGGTTAAGTTCTATTGGCAGATAGCATGTCTAAGTTTATTTGTTTTGGGAGTTTGGGAGTAGGCAGTTACATTTAAAAAAAATTACAATGTAAAATTGACAAGGGACACCAACATAGTTTTATCTTTGATCTAAAAACTACAGGATAATGGTGTTGTGGTAACTTGCCCGAAAAAAACAAAACAAAAAAAACCCATAATATTATTCTTGATATCACTAGAAAAAAAAAGCCTTTGAAAATTTGTTTGCAATAACGTCATCAGTATCACCAGCAAAGCAGCTTCATTATTATCCCATTAAAGAAGAAGAGAATTGTGCGCTGCCTTTGAAGATTTCATAATTTGCCACGTCACGAATGTTAATTCTCCATGAAGAGCGCTAGTTTACAAGACCGACCGCTTCTGGCTCATCCTTGCTTCCGAGCATGCGTGTTTGTACTTTGGACTTTTGTCTGACGGACTTGTGTACACACGATTGGAAAATCCGACAACAGACATTTGTCTGCGGACAATTTTAAAACCTGCCATCCAACATTTGTCCGCGGAAAATCCGACAACAATTGTCCGATGGAGCATACAAACAGTCGTATTTTCCACCAACAGCCTGTCATCGAACATTTCCCGTCGTAAAATCCGATCGTGTGTACGAGGCTTAAGACTGTCTTTTTTTTGTTCTCAAATATTAAATCAAATTAAAGCAATAAAATGATGGTTTTGACCAACCAAAAGGAGATGGGATTTAAACATTGACCCAACTGAACATAATAGAACATTTTTACATTTTAGTTTTTTTTTTTCTCAGTTCAATTCCATTTTATTTTAGACTGTTTCATTTCTGGTGATTATTTGTGATCTCATTTGCAATTCCCATTGGCTGGATTGTGGTTGAAATTTACTAAAATATGCCAGGTGTGGAGACAGCTTATAGTATCCATAGACATAAGAGGGGCATGTTTTTATTATTTTCAGCAAGATCATATTGCTACCTGATGTCTGGGGAACCTTGACATTGCCCTGACCAACTGTTCTGTAGAAGACAGGGGACACTGATTGCAATTTTTATTCTCTCCTACCCAAACATTTTAACCTCAAGTTCAGCCAAGCCAACCATACAAGTATACTGTATGTAGCTCTCTTTTTTCTGCTGCTTTTGGGAAATTAGATGGTGCCTTCATAAGTTTTAGATTACTACTATGGCTTTCTCATACTTAAACTGGAAGTAAACCCTCCTATCGTTTTCAGCCAAGGAAGCTGCCATCTTGGCCTCTGTTCAAGCTTCAACTGCTATGATGCTACAAATGTGATCAGTTATGCCACCAGCCATTAGATGGTTTGACACTTTAGTTGAAGACAATGGCGTCCCTAGGGGGGCAGAGGGGGCCCTGACCACCCCAACATTATGCTGTGCCCCACCATGTGCCCCCCCCAAAAAAATTTTTTATTATTTTTTACAAAAAATCAATGTCTAAGAGGGAGAGAGTCCCCAGTCAGCTCCTGCGGGTGATTCCTCCCCCCTCCCCTGCTCGCTGACACTGCATAATGCGAGCGCTCACACAACCACGGCCGCCCGATCTGCTCCTTCACCTGCATCCTCATTGGCAGGGAGAAGAGCGAGTTGCAGGAAGGACTTCACCAGGACTCTCAGTTACTGAAAAAACAGACTGATTTCTCCTGTCCTTAGGACAGGAGAACCAGCCTGTAAATTCCAAGAGATGCCAGACCAGCGCTGTCAATAGCAGGGGCAGGACAGCAAGAGGGGGCTGGGGAACCCCACAGTGGCAGAACACCAGGGCCCAGAGGCAAGACAACCTTTGCAACCCTGATAGTTCTCCCACTGCTTTGGATCCTTATATTTTCTTGGTATGCTGGTGACATATATCTCGTGTTTTCTGCCACCCTGGGGGACCCCAATACAGGAGGAAGGGAGCTCACTGCAGAACATGTGAAAGGACCCATTGTGGGATCATAGTAAAGGGCCCCAGGATATATATATATATATATATATATATATATATATATATATATATATATACATACATTTTATAGTTGCCCCCCTACTTTTGTCCCTGTCCCCCCATGTGCCCCCCCTAAATTTGAAAGCTGGAGACGCCACTGGTTGAAGACACAACCAATGTTACAGTTATTTAATTGTTTTTTGAAACTGTTAAATCAATGGGTTCACTTCTGCTTCAAAGCAGAATTGAAATCACCTTGTGCCCACTGTGTTGCATTTTGTAAACCACCAGCCTCGCACAATCGTGTGCACAACAGGTGTCAGCATCCAAAGCCTAGACATATACTTGAGATGGAAGTTAGGATACGTGAACACTGCACAGTCATTAAATGCATGGTCATTTCAATAGGTCTGCATATTCATGTAACAACCAGAAACTGGGATCAGCTATATCTGAGACGGAATTACAAAAATCATATGCAAAAAAAATATTTGAAGGTCTGTTGGCCATTGGTTATCAGAGAGTGCCATAGATGTACAATTTTCCCTAATCCTTTCCTGATGCAACAATAAGTGCATACAATCCTCTCATGACTTAATGGCAACCTATTTTGTCTCTTTTTCTCTTGCTCAACTAAGTTGCAACAATTGTGTCTTGTGTCCAAAGAAAAGAAAGATAAATATGTCTAGATAATGTAAAAACATTGTTGCATCTTTAAAATGTTAAAAGTTGCAATGCAAGCCCAAAACACCACAATAGCCCAACTGGTGCATTGATGAAGTGCTATGTCTCTGGTTAGGGCAACAAGGGAGTGACACCATAAGACAAGGTTGGCTGCTGGCAATTCTGCCACTGGTGAGTTAGTATGACATTGGTATATGGTATTAGTGATCTGGGCAAGTGCAGTGGCTTAATTGTTAACACTTATTCCTTGCAGCACTGGGGTCCTTGGTTTGAATCTTGCCGGGATACAGCATACTTTTGAATTTTTTTCTTTGTGTTTGTATGGGTTTCCTCCCACATTCCAAAGATATATCGATAAATTAATTGGCCCCTGTCTAATGTTGCCCTATTATGCATGTACAAATTGGTTATGTGCAAGTGTAATCGCATTCTGCATGCTGGCCATGAGCCCAAGTGATTGAGGAGGGTTGAGCTAAGACCTGGTGAACTACCGCGCACAGATTTGACAAAAAAATCCATGGAAAAGGTTCTCAAGCATATCAGACACAGTGCCAGAAAGCTTGCCCATAGAATCACAGAGAGTTGGTTATGACTAAGCGGACAGTTACATACATACATACACTGGGGGAGATTTACTAAAACTGGAGAGTGCAAACTCTGGTCCAGCTCTGCATAGAAACTAATCAGCTTCCAGGTTTTAGTCAAAGCTTTTTTGAACAAGCAGAAGTTACAAGCTGTTTGGCTACCATACACAGCTGCACCAGATGCTGAGTGCTCCAGTTTTAGTACATCAACCCCACAGCGACCTAAAGTTTAGGCTGCCAAGCTGCTTTCTACCAGTAGGGGTCATCTACTTCCAGAAAAGGTGTGTGGCCCTCCATAAGACCCTACAGCAGTTCACAAGCTGCTTCATCTCCTTTCAAAACTCTACAATGGTGCAATGATAATTTAGTGATCTTCTTCTCAAGTAGAATGGCTCAGCTGATAATGACTATTGCATGCTAAAGCCTCGTACACATGATCTTATTGTTGGCCAACAAAACTGTGGACTTTTGCCCGAAGGGCGTTGGGCCAAACTTGTCTTGCATACAAACAGCACACAATTGTTGGCCAACAATTACGAACGTAGTGACGTACTAGATGTACTACATTGTTTCTCAGCTCTTTAGCGCCACCCTTTGGGCTCCTTCTGCTAATTTCGTGTTAGTAGAAGTTTGGCGAGTGTTGATTCGTGCTTTTCATTTTGCGCTTTTCATTTCGTGCTTTTCAGTTCGTTTCTGAACAGCCGTTCATCAACCAGACATGTTGCGGAATCGGAGGAGATAAAGTGTTATTTATTATTGGCCTTGGAGTTATTGCTTTGACATTATTTTTTTGGTTGAATAATGATTTGATTTGGTATATTTTCTATATTTTTGGATGCAGAGAATGCACTTTTTGGTTAAGTTCTATTGGCAGATAGCATGTCTAATTTTATTTGTTTTCTTTTTTTAATTATAATAAAAAAATTATGCAGAATAATACTTGGCTATGTGTTTTACTTCAAATCACAGTTCGGGAGTAGGCAGTTACATTTAAAAAAATAAAATGTAAAATTGACACCAACATAGTTGTATCCTTGATCTTAAAAGCTAGGGGATAATGGTGTTGTGATACCTTGCCCCCCCCCCCCCAAAAAAATAAAAATAAAATAAAAAATAAATGTATATATATATATATATATATATATATATATATATATATATATATATATATATATATATATAAAAGCCTTTGAAAATTGAAAATTTGTTTGCAATAACTCCATCAGTATCACCAGCAAAGCAGCTTCATTATTATCCCATTAAAGAAGAAGAGAGTGTGCGCTGCATTTGGAGATTTCATAATTTGCCACGTCACAAATGTTAATTCTCCATTACGAATGCTAGTTTACAACACCGACCGCATCCGCCTCGTCCTTGCTTCTGAGCTTTCGTTTTTGTACTTTGGACTTTTGTCTGACGGACTTGTGTACACATGCTCGGAAAATCCGACAACACACATTGTTACGCAGAAAATTTTAAAACCTGCGGAAAATCCGACAACAATTGTCTGATGGAACATAGAAACGGTCGGATTTCTGCCAACAGCCTGTCATTTCCACACATTTCTCATTGGAAAATCCGATCGTGTGTACGAGGCTTAAGGTTGTATATTGGGGGATGCTGGCTTATGCTCTTATTTTGGGCTGAAGAAAGGCACCATGGAATAAAAAGTCCATGGTACATAAACCAAATCAAGCTCCAAGAACATTTTGGATATTAAATACTACTGTTGGCATGGTAGGGCCTGGAGAGTGGCATTTATTGGTGGACTGGCTATCTAGTCAGTAATACATCAGTGGGTCTCAGTTTAACCACTAGCCGACCAGCTCATGCAGATATACTGCGGCAGGTCAGCTCTCCTGCGTGAACCGAAGTACCTCTATGTTGGTCCATGCATTAAGGATATCGGGCGCATGCCACCCGAGTGTGCCCACGGGTCCAGCGGACTGGATATCTGTCAGTGATCGCAGTGAGTTGAGGCAGAACGGGAAATTGCCTATGTAAACAAGGCCATTCCCTGTTCTGCCGAGTGACATGACAGAGATTTACTGTTCCCAGTGATCGGGAACAATGATCTCTATCATGTTCCAGTCAGCCCATCTCCCCTACAGTTAGAACACACCTAGGGAACACGCTAAACCTCTTGATCGCCCCCTAGTGTTAACTCCTTCCCTGCCAGTGTCATTTTTACATTGATCAGTGCATTTTTATAGCACTGATCAATGTAATAATGTCACTGATCCCCAAAAGGTGTAATTTGGGGTCAGATTTGTCTGCCACAATGTCGCAGTCCTGCTACAAATCACAGATCGCTGCCATTACCAGTAAAAACAATTTAAAAAAATAAAAGTTCCTAAATCTATCCCGTAGTTTGTAGACGCTATAACTTTTGTGCAAACCAATCAATATACGCCTATTGCGATTTTTTGTTTAACCAAAAATATGTGGGAGAATATATATTGGCCTAACTTGATGAATAAATTAGTTTTTTATATATATTTTTTGGACATATATTATAGCAGAAAGTTGTCGCTCTTTTTTTGTTTATAGTGCAAAAAAAAAAAGAACCACAGAGGTGATCAAATTCGAGCAAAAGAAAGCTCTATTTGTCGGAAAAAAAGGACGTCAATTTTTTTTTGGGTACAGTGTTGCATGACCGGCAATTGTCAGTTAAAGCGACGCAGTGCTGAACCCCAAAAAATGGCCTGGTCATTAAGGAGGCAAATCCTTCCATGGCTGAAGTCGTTAATTAGAGCACAGACTAATATACAGTTTAATGGGAAGGAGTTGGGTACATCACTTTCGGTTTTGGCCTATCCCTGAAATTCATGGTTGTAATCGATTTTAAATGTGAGTTACATTTGCACAACGAATATCCCTGGACACACTAATTTTGTTCTGTAATGGACACAATTATATGAAAATCAAGTCGCTAAATTTTATTGTTTTTCTCACTTTTCACTGTATTGATTAATGTTTAACCAATTTTTGCACAATTTTGCATTTTTTGCAGCACTGGTGTTTTTAGTTACAACACCCAGTAGGGGCAAACTCAGTAGATAAAATATTATTATTATTCACAATATTCAATATCTACCTTGAGAAATCAGACACATGTAATTTTACTGTTTGCAATTCTTTATATAGTTTCAATAATCTTTTCGTTTTTGAAGCATATCGCCACTTCATATTTGTAAAAAAATGTATTTTAGATGTGGGGACACATTGTTAAGTTGTGAGCAGCTGCTTCCTATCTCTTTTAATAAGTGGTAGTGCATAGGATTCTATATCTACAGTATATTGTACAATAACACATAGCACATTATCAGAATTCACTATAAATGTAGCTAAAAACTCCAACGGATTGCCATGAGTTACGTTACTTTACTTTACTAATCATTTTTTGCATAGAAGATATCTTGCCTAAGATATGTGCTATACACTAGACATGTACGCCGTCAATAAATTCATATCGTTTTGTTCTGTTCCGTTTCATATTAGAATTAATTTGTATTTTGTAATTCGTGTCCGAAATTCAATTTGGATTCATACGAAATACGAATTTTCGTTAGGTTCATTAAGTTTTCGTAACAATTACGAATGTTTGTTACAATGAATTTATCATTATGAGGGACTCCCACCATCCCTGTGCTATGCTGACTTTCTGGGTTTTTAACTTTTAGGTTTGTTAACTTTTCGTAACAATTACGAATGTTCGTTATGATGAATTTATCATTATGAGGGGCTCCCACCATCCCTGTGCTGAGTTCCCAGGTCTGTACACCCACTTTGCCCATTATGAGGGGCTCCCACCATCCCTGTGCTGAGTTCCCAGGTCTGTACACCCACTGTGCCCATTATGAGGGGCTCCCACCATCCCTGTGCTGAGTTCCCGGGTCTGCACACCCGCTGTGCCCATTATGAGGGGTTCCCACCATCCCTGTGCTGAGTTCCCAGGTCTGTACACCCGCTGTGCCCACTATGAGGTGTTCCCACCATCCCTGTGCTGAGTTCCCAGGTCTGTACACCCGCTGTGCCCATTATGACAGGTTCCCACCATCCCTGTGCTGAGTTCCCGGGTCTGTACACCCGCTGTACCCATTATGAGGGGTTCCCACCATCCCTGTGCTGAGTTCCCTGGTCTGTACACCCGCTGTGCCCATTATGCGTGGTTCCCACCATCCCTGTGCTGAGTTCCCGGGTCTGAGTGTACACCCACTGTGCCCATTACGAGGGGCTCCAACCATCCCTGTGCTGAGTTTCCGGGTCTGTACACCCGCTGTGTCCATTATGAGGGGTTCCCACCCTCCCTGTGCTGTGCTGACTTCCTGGGTTTTTAACTGTTAGGTTCGTTAACTCTTGTAACAATTATGAATGTTTGTTATGATGAATTTATCATTATGAGGGGTTCCCACCATCCCTGTTCAGAGTTTCCGGTCTGTACACCCGCTGTGCCCATTATGAGGGGTTAATTTTGTTTATTGAAAATCTTACAAACAACAATGTATATACAATAAAACCATAATAAATAAATAAAACATATTTACAAAATAATTGAATATGATAATACAAAACAAGAACATTATAAATGGTACAAACCAAATTGCGCACAACAGTAGAAAGTGATCCATGGACTCCACCACTCCTCCATACTCCACTCTCAGGCAGCCCCGATCACGCATGGAAAGAAACTTCAAGCTGCCCTTCACATATAGTTTTCCATGAAAGGCAAGCCAAGCCTGATCCCTAAACTTCATTGGGATTCTCTCCAAATTAATCAATCGCAAACCCACCCCCAAAACCAGGCTCGGGCAATCCCTCAAGGCCAGTGGCTCGCAAAAAGCAGAGCTCATGATCCGCTTCTCAAGAAGTTTCCTTGGAAGAGATCTGACTTCTCCTGCTGTTACTTGCCACTGCCGAAGCATTTTCAAACACGGGGCAACATAAGCCGGGAGCTGTTCATGCTTGACCCTCAGGCTTCTCACTGGCCCACTATTTTCCCAGTCTCGCAGAAAGGGCCTAAACCAGGACTGGAAAATACCAACCCACCCAGGCGGTCTCCCTGCCAACATGTTACCAAGATTGTACTTCACAAACATTATGAGGAGTTCCCACCATCGCTGTGCTGAGTTCCCAGGTCTGTACACCCGCTGTGCCCATTATGAGGGATTCTTACCATCCCTGTGCTGAGTTCCTGGGTCTGAGTGTACACCCGCTGTGCCCATTATGAGGGATTCTTACCATCCCTGTGCTGAGTTCCTGGGTCTGAGTGTACACCCGCTGTGCCCATTATGAGGGGCTCCCACCATCCCTGTGCTGAGTTCCCGGGTCTGAGTGTATACCCGTTGTGCCCATTTTGAGGGGCTCCCACCATCCCTGTGCTGAGTTCCCGGGTCTGTACACCCGCTATGCCCATTATGAGGGGCTCCCACCATCCCTGTGCTGAGTTCCCGGGTCTGTACACCCGCCGTGCCCATTATGAGGGATTCTCACCATCCCTGTGCTGAGTTCCCGGGTCTGTACACCCGCCGTGACCAATATAAAGGATTCCCACCATCCCTGTTCTGAGTTCCCGGGTCTGAGTGTACACCCGCTGTGCCCATTATGAGGGGCTCCCACCATCCCTGTGCTGAGTTCCCGGGTCTGTACACCCGCCGTGCCCATTATGAGGGATTCTTACCATCCCTGTGCTGAGTTCCTGGGTCTGTACACCCGCCGTGCCCATTATGAGGGATTCCCACCATCCCTGTGCTAAGTTCCCGGGTCTGAGTGTACACCTGCTGTGCCCATTATGAGGGGCTCCCACCATCCCTGTTCTGAGTTCCCGGGTGTGTACATCCACTGTGTCCATTATGAGGGGCTCCCACCATCCCTGTGCTGAGTTCCCGGGTGTGTACATCCTCTGTGTCCATTATGAGGGGTTCCCACCCTCCCTGTGCTGTGCTGACTTCCTGGGTTTTTAACTTTTAGGTTAGTTAACTTTTGTAACAATTATGAATGTTTGTTATGATGAATTTATCATTATGAGGGGTTAATTTTGTTTATTGAAAAATCTTACAAACAACAACTTATATACAAAAAAACCATAATAAATAAATAAAACATATTTACAAAATAATTGAATATGATAATACAAAACCAGAACATAATAAATGGTACAAACCAAATTGCGCACAACATAATCCCTATGGGAGAGCCAGACTAAGGAACATCACCGTCACCATGCATGTAGCCTTTTATCAAAAATATATTTCATCTTAAAAATCTAGGGGAGTGAATCAAGAATACAAAGAAAAGCCACACACCCCGAGATCAACAGGCAGCAGCTACAGAGTCCTGATATTCCTCCACGCCCTTATCCAGGCCTCCTGCTGCCACCTGCCTTTCTCAAGACCCCGAATCTTCCCAACTTCACCCAGAATGTCCTGCACCACCACTTCGACAGGGAGGATTTTACCCCGTAAGGATACCTGACACCGTGCACTCCACGTGAAATAACGGACTACCAGACTAACTAAAAAAAGTGTTTCCAAATCATAATCCCGACAAGTCTGGAATGCCCCATACACCCACTCTGCATAACTCATATGAGGGAGGAAGGGTATACTCAGAGCCCTCCCAACCCTCTTGTACACCTCTATATTAAAAGGGCATTGAAGTAGAAAGTGATCCATGGACTCCACCACTCCTCCACACTCCACTCTCGGGCAGCCCCGATCACTCATGGAAAGAAACTTCAAGTTGCCCTTCACATATAGTTTTCCATGAAAGGCAAGCCAAGCCTGATCCCTAAACTTCATTGGGATTCTCTCCAAATTAATCAATCGCAAACCCACCCCCAAAACCAGGCTTGGGCAATCCCTCAAGGCCAGTGGCTCGCAAAAAGCAGAGCTCATGATCCGCTTCTCAAGAAGTTTCCTTGGAAGAGATCTGACTTCTCCTGCTGTTACTTGCCACTGCCGAAGCATTTTCAAACACGGGGCAACATAAGCCGGGAGCTGTTCATGCCTGACCCTCAGGCTCTTCACTGGCCCACCATTCTCCCAGTCTCGCAGAAAGGGCCTAAACCAGGACTGGAAAATACCAACCCACCCAGGCGGTCTCTCTGCCAACATCCCTGTGCAGAGTTCCCACCATCCCTGTGCAGAGTTCCCAGGTCTGTACACCCACTGTGCCCATTATAAGGGGCTCCCACCATCCCTGTGCAGAGTTCCTGGGTCTGTACACCCGCTGTGCCCATTATGAGGGGTTCCCACCATCCCTGTGCTGAGTTCCCGGGTCTGTACACCCGCTGTGCCCATTTTGAGGGATTCTTACCATCCCTGTGCTGAGTTCCTGGGCTTGAGTGAACACCCGCTGTGCCCATTATGAGGGGTTCCCACCATCCCTGTGCTGAGTTCCCGGGTCTGTACACCGCCTGTGTCCATTATGAGGGGTTCCCACCATCCCTGTGCTTAGTTCCCGGGTCTGATTGTACACCCGCTGTGCCCATTATGAGGGGCTCCTACCATCCCTGTGCTGAGTTCCCGGGTCTGTACACTGTGTCCATAATTGGGGGTTCCCACGATCCCTGTGCTGTGCTGACTTCCTGGGTTTTTAACTTTTAGGTTTGTTAACTTTTTGTAACAATTACGAATGTTCGTTATGATTAATTTTTCATTATAAGGGGCTTCCACCATCCCTGTGCTGACTTCCTGGGGTTTTTAACTTCATCATAATGGTTAATCGTAATTAATGAACAATTTTATTTTGTCCGATTCTGTTGTAACGGAATTTGGATCCGAAGTTCGTGAATGAAATTTCGTATTTTGTACAAAATTCGTATGCAGAAAAATTTGTATTTCGGATCCTCACGAATGTACGAATTTCCGATTCTTACGAAACTAATAACTACTATACACAATAATCCACAAATGTGGTTAGAAGCACAGACTAGGCCTTATATATTGTCACCTGCATTCCTTCTATGGTCATAACAGTGTCAGTATACAACATGAAAACATGCATAAAGCAGAAACACACTCAGGATTAACTCTTTCCGCTGTTGTATTCTGTACAGTAATATGTTGCGATGGCAATTGCCAATCTCCTTCAAGAAATGTTATTTTCCTGGCTGTCTCTGGCACTTCCTAAGTTAATAACCTGGCACAAGCATGCAGGTCAGGAAAGTCATAAGGAGGTTAGAACTCTTAATCACCATGCTAACTGCCGAGCACTGACTGAGAAAGTACCAAATCTATTGGATCTGCTTGAGAGCAGAAAAGTATTTTTGGGGATGATATTATAAATGGTGTCCTGCTTACTCCCTCGATACAGGTTTTCTTTAAAGCTGAACTCCAGTCTTCTCTTCAGTCTTGCAAAAATGTACAGGCTGTTCTCCTGTACTGATATGCCTTATTTTGATTTCACTGAAGTTGCTTTATTATTGGCTATAAGTTTATACTTACTGTGCCGTAACCCCATTGTATTACATATTATTTAGTGTTTTCTTTTTGAGGGGAGGGGAGGTGTTATCCATACCTTTCAATTTTTGAATTTAAGAATGAGGGACAGTTAAGGCATGGGATGACCTGCGGCGAAATGTGGGTGTGGCCAAAGTCTTGCCAGTGGAAGGAGCTTAAGGGGCGTGGTTAATCAAAACAAAGCTTCCTTGTGCCTATAAAATATGCAGGGTTGAAGAGTACACTACATACAGAGTGCAGCGTTGAGGGGTGCGCTACATACAGAGTGCAAGGTTTAAGAGTGTGCTACATACAGAGTGCAGAATTGAATAGGGTGCTACGGACAGAGTGCAGGATTGAGGAGTGTACTACATACAGAGTGCAGGGTTGAGGGGTGCACTATTGTATGTAATACATTTACATTTTTGGTTGTAACATGACACAAAGGGGAAAATTTCAAGGGGTACGAATACTTTTTTAAGGCACTGTATATATGAAATTATTTCAGTCTAGAATCCTCCTATCTCAATTTCTAATTCATGGTGAAGGTTGGTAACTAAAAAGGGCAGAAATGCTTGCAGTTACTAAACTACTGGCTTTGAGTTTGTGCTTACTGTGCTATAACTAGGGATGAGCCAACCCCCCCTGTTCGGTTCGCACCAGAACATGCGAACAAGAAAAAAGTTTGTTCGAACACGCGAACACCGTTAAAGTCTATGGGACACGAACATGAATAATCAAAAGTGCTAATTTTAAAGGCTTATATGCAAGTTATTGTCATAAAAAGTGTTTGGGGACCTGGGTCCTGCCCCAGGGGACATGGATCAATGCAAAAAAAAGTTTTAAAAACGGCCGTTTTTTCGGGAGCAGTGATTTTAATAATGCTTAAAGTGAAATATAGTGAGATATTACAATAAAAGTGTAATATCCCTTTAAATTTCGTACCTGGTGGGTGTCTATAGTATGCCTGTAAAGGGGCGCATGTTTCCCGTGTTTAGAACAGTCTGACAGCAAAATGACATTTCAAAGGAAAAAAAGTCATTTAAAACTACCCGCGGCTATTAATGCATTGCCGGTCCGACAATACACATAGAAGTTCATTGATAAAAACGGCATGGGAATTCCCCACAGGGGAACCCCGAACCAAAATTTAAAAAAAAATGACGTGGGGGGTCCCCCTAAATTCCATACCAGACCCTTCAGGTCTGGTATGGATATTAAGGGGAACCCCGTGCCAAAATTTAAAAAAAAAACGGCGTGTGGTCCCCCCAGAAATCCATACCAGACCCTTACTTGAGCACGCAACCTGGCAGGCCACAGGAAAAGAGGGGGGGAGGAGAGAGCGCCCCCTCCTGAACTGTACCAGGCCACATGCCCTCAACATTGGGAGGGTGCTTTGGGGTAGCCCCCCAAAACACCTTGTCCCCATGTTGATGAGGACAAGGGCCTCATCCCCACAACCCTGGCCGGTGGTTGTGGGGGTCTGCGGGCAGGGGGCTTATCGGAATCTGGAAGCCCCCTTTAACAAGGGGACCCCAAGATCCTGGCCCTCCTCCCTGTGTGAAATGGTACCCCTACCATTTCACTAAAAAAGTGTCAAAAATGTTAAAAATGACAAGAGACAGTTTTTGACAATTCCTTTATTTAAATGCTTCTTCTTTCTCCTATCTTCCTTCATCTTCTTCTTTTTCTAATTCTGGTTCTTCTTCTTCTCCTGGTTCTTCCTCCGGTGTTCTCATCCAGCATCTCCTCTTTTCTCCTCTTCATCTTCTTCTCTTCTTCATCTTCTTCTCCGGGCCGCTCCACACCCATGCTGGCATGGAGGGAGGCTCCCACTGTGTGACGCTTCTCCTCTTCTGATGGTTCTTAAATAATGGGGGGCGGGGCCACCCGGTGACCCCGCCCCCTCTGACACACGGGGACATGACGGGACTTCCCTGTGGCATTCCCCGTGACGCCACAGGGAAGTCCCGTCAAGTCCCTGTGCGTCAGAGGGGGGCGGGGTCACCAGGTGGCCCCGCCCCCGTTATTTAAGAACCGTCAGAAGAGGAGAAGCGTCACACAGCGGGAGCCTCCCTCCATGCCAGCATGGGTGCGGAGCGGCCTGGAGAAGAAGATGAAGAAGAGAAGAAGATGAAGATGAGAAGAAGATGAAGAAGAGAAGAAGATGAAGAAGAGAAGAAGATGAAGAGAAGAGCGGGAGCCTCCCCCCATGCCATGGGTGCGGAGCGACCCGAGGAGAAGAAGGGAAGAAGACGCCGCGGAGGAGATGCTGGACGAGAACACCGGAGGAAGAACCAGAAGAGCCAGAAGAACCAGAAGAAGAAGATGAAGGAAGATAGAAGATAGAAGAAAGAAGAAGCATTTAAATAAAGGAATTGTCAAAAACCGTCTCTTGTAATTTTTAACATTTTTGACACTTTTTTAGTGAAATGGTAGGGGTACAGTACCCCCTTACCATTTCACACAGGGGGGAGGGCCGGGATCTGGGGGTCCCCTTGTTAAAGGGGCTTCCAGATTCCGATAAGCCCCCCGCCCGCAGACCTCCACAACCACCGGCCAGGGTTGTGGGGATGAGGCCCTTGTCCTCATCAAGATGGGGACAAGGTCTTTTGGGGGGCTACCCCAAAGCACCCTCCCAATGTTGAGGGCATGTGGCCTGGTACGGTTTAGGAGGGGGGGGCACTCTCTCATCCCCCCCTCTTTTCCTGCAGCCTGCCAGGTTGTGTGCTCGGATAAGGGTCTGGTGTGGATTTCTGGGGGGACCTCACGCCGTTTTTTTTTTAAAATTTTGGCGTGGGGTTCCCCCCTAATATCCATACCAGACCTGAAGGGCCTGGTATGGAATTTAGGGGGACCCCCACGTCATTTTTTTAAAAAATTTTGGCCAGGGTCCCCCTTAATCTGTTCCCGGCCGCCTCCTGTACATTTAAGTCGGCAGAATGGCACGGCTGCGCAAAGTAACATACCCGTACGTTACTTTGAATTTGCCTCCGTGTGCGCGCGAGCGTGCACCTGCCACGATCTCCGTGAGTCGGGTCGCGGGTCCCGCGGACTCGATCACCGTGGGCATTCCCACGATCGCCTCACGGAGAGGACGAACGAGGAGATGCCGTTGTAAACAGCATCTCCCCGTTCTGCCTAGTGACAAGTGTCACTCGATCTCTGCTCCCTATCATCGGAGCAGAGATCAGTGACGTCACACACCAGCCCATCCCCCTGACAGTTAGAAATCACTCCCCAGGACATACTTAACCCCTCCCTGACCCCCAGTGGTTAACCCCTTCGCTGCCAGTGTCATTTATACAGGAATCAATGCATTTTTATAACACTGATTGCTGTATAAATGACAATGGTCCCAAAAATGTGCAAAAAATGTACGACATGTCCGCCATAACGTCGCAGTCACAATAAAAATCGCTGATCGCCGCCATTACTAGTAAAAAAAAATTATTAATAAAAATGCCATAAAACTATCACCTATTTTGTAAACGCTATAACTTTTGCGCAAACAAATCAATAAACGCTTATTGCGATTTTTTTTCACCAAAAATATGTAGAAGAATACGTATCGGCCTAAACTGAGGAAAAAAAATGTTTTTTTATATATTTTTTGGGGATAATTATTATAGCAAAATGTAAAAAATAATGCGTTTTTTTCAAAATTGTCACTCTTATTTTGTTTATGGTGCAAAAAATAAAAATCGCAGAGATGATCAAATACCACCAAAAGAAAGCTCTATTTGTGGGGAAAAAAGGACGCCAATTTTGTTTCGGAGCCACGTCGCACGATTGCGCAATTGTCAATTAAACGACGCAGTGCCGAATCGCAAAAAACGCTCTGGTCAGGAAGGGGGTAAATCCTTCCGGGGCTGAAGTGTTTAATATCCATACCAGACCTGAAGGGACTGGTATGGAATTTAGGGGGACCCCCCACGTCATTTTTTTTTTAAATTTTGGTTCGGGGTTCCCCTGTGGGGAATTCCCATGCCGTTTTTATCAATGAACTTCTATGTGTATTGTCGGACCGGCAATGCATTAATAGCCGCGAGTAGTTTTAAATGACTTTTTTTCTTTTGAAGTGTCATTTTGCTGTCAGACTGTTCTAAACACGGGAAACCTGCGCCCTTTACAGGCATACTATAGACACCCCACAGCAACGAAATTTAAAGGGATATTACACTTTTATTGTTTCACTTTAAGCATTATTAAAATTACTGCTCCTGAAAAAAGTCTGTTTTTAAAACTTTTTTTTGCATTGATACTTGTCCCCTGGGGCAGGACCCAGGTCCCCAAACACTTTTTATGACAATACCATGCATATAAGCCTTTAAAATTAGCACTTTTGATTTCTCCCATAGACTTTTAAAGGGTGTTCCTCGGCATTCGAAATTTGCAGCGAACACCCCAAATTGTTCGCTGTTCGGCGAACTTGCGAACAGCCGATGTTGGAGTCGAACATGAGTTTGACTCAAACTCGAAGCTCATCCCTAGTATAACTTAGGGTAGCCACCTGTCCGCCATTCACCTGGACAGTCCGGGTTTTGAATCTTGTGTCCAGGTTTCAGTCCACCTGAAACCCGGACACATTTTTCAGACAGGAATGTGGTTCTGAACAGGGCCTGACATGAGGGGGAGGGGGCACTATGTGCGCCGCATTACTATTCTCCTTGGAGTGCCCAAAGGTGTCCCAGGTCTGTTACAATCCTGTAGTGTATACTAAAACAAGAAAATGTACTGTGAGCCGCTAAAGTGTTTGGGTTTGGCTTGAAGAAAAAGCAGCAATGGTATGGTAACTTCATTGTGTTATGTATTGATTAGTTTGGTGTTTTTTGGGATCCACCTAGTTACTTGCATTGATAACTATTTTTACTTGCTGGTGCTGTCCGCCTTTAAAAATATATATATGTATATATATATATATATATATATATATATATATATATATATATATATATATATATATATACTTACCTGTTAAAAAAAAAAAGCAAATGTTGTTTCCCTATTTATAAAATTGATTTGTCAAACTATATTTGGACTATGGAATAAAAGCAAAACCTATTTGTAGTTGCAATTACCAGTTTACTCCACCTTAAACTAAATATCATCTATTATTTCCATAATGGGGATATTCTTCTTAAGAGCTCATTCAAAGAGAATTTTTCTGCATAAATTTGCAAACACGTGAAACCACAATGCTTTTTTATAAATGGCGGCTGCTATTGTTGTGTTATGCCCTGTACACACGGTCGGATTTTCCGACGGAAAATGTGCGATCGGAGCTTGTCGGAAATTCCGACCGTGTGTGGGCTCCATCCCACATTTTCCATCGGAATTTCGGACACACAAAGAGCTTGCTATAAAATTTTCAGACAACAAAATCCGTTGTCGGAAATTCCGATCGTGTGTACACAAATCCGACGCACAAAGTGCCACGCATGCTCAGAATAAATTAAGAGACGAAAGCTATTGGCTATTACCGCGTTTATAGTCCCGATGTACGTGTTTTACCTCACCGCGTTCAGAACGATCGGATTTTCTGACAACTTTGTGTAACCGTGTGTATGCAAGACAAGTTTGAGCCAACATCCGTCGGAAAAAATCCATGGATTTTGTTGTCGGAATGTCCGATCAATGTCCGACCGTGTGTACGGGGCATTAGTGTGCCACAAGCAGTGCTTCAACCATCATTTTACCCCTCGCTTGTGTTAGTGTGGCTTTTTTTTTTTTTCCTTTTTTTTTCCCTACTGTGTTTTTTTTTTTTTTCTAAATTTTAGGTCTCAAGTTTACATTTCAAATGAAAGTAAAAATTATCAGTAAGGCATTTCTTTTATCATTTAGAGTTGAAGGAAAGTGACCCTGCAAACAATATATAGATATTTTTTTTTTTTTACCCAGAACAAGTACACATATAAGGAAAGTCAGAGTGAAATCAGAAGACGTTATCTGCATACTTTTATGTTTCTCTTAAGATGGTTTTCCTTTAAGAGTTATATTGATTGTGTTTTTTCACAGTTGATAGGTGCGCCATCTAGTGGTTAAAAACGTATATATGAAAAAGCAGTATAAAGCATAAGGAAAACCATGCAATAACAATAACCAAAGAAACATTGAGTGTTTTAAACAGTAACAAATAAAGCTTGTTAATCATTTTACAAATGAACACTGGGTTCATCTACATTTTTTTTGATTTGCTGCTTAAAACTATCATAATAGCTAATTAAATTGGTAATAAACCCAAAAGCAAACATTTGTTATATTTTATGTTTTGTAAATGTGATTGCTGGATTCATTTTCTTTTTTAGGCTTTGTGTTTTTTATTTTCATCCGGTGATCTAAAAGAACAAGTTCTGAAACAGAATGTATCAGTTATAGAAATGAGACAAATCATTAAACACTGGCAGGGGTGCTTACAATGATCAGTTTTATTCATTTATGTAAAACCTTTTTTTCAAAAAGGAAAAATAAAATAATGTTTTCTATACCCCCTTATAAAGTGTTATCTGGAGTTCAGCTTCATTTTGTTAGTGTATTTAAATCTGCTAGTACATAACATTCCCCTCCACCCAGAATGACAATGGTGCTGTCCAAAGGTACTACCTGTTCTCATTCATCCAGAGTGGGGGCACTCTAATAAAGGAGGTATGTTACTAGACAGATCGCCAGGAGGATACAGAGGGAAAAAAGCCTAAAAAAGAAAACTAATGCAGCCACCACATCTAATGAATGGTAAGCTGCAATATATTTCATCTTAGTTTTGTGTTTATTACCACATACCTTTATTCCATTTTCCTTTAGCATCGTTCTAGCTACATGCTTCTTTAAAACTGTTCTGCTTGCATGGGAAATACCCATTTCTTTTTCGTACATCACAGGACACAGAGAAGGTTGCTAGTATGTCTGCCTCTATGAGGCGAAGTACTAAGAAGCATGCTCACTCTCCTTTGCTTGTCCCCTCATCTTTTTGGGAAAGGGATTGTGTGGATGAGGGGCATGTAGTTGAAATGGCGAAGGTGGATGCAGAAGGGTCAGTTATTTCTGCATCTGAGTCACCTGAGGAACCTCATGTTCAGAGGGGCCTAGTGTAGTCACTATGTGGAATGATCCTTCCGCGTACACACGGTCGGACTTTTCAGCTACAAAAGTCCGACAGCCTGTCCGACAGACTTTCGACGGACTTTTGGCGGACTTTCGACGGACTTGCGGCGGACTTTCTAACGAACAGACTTGCCTACACACGATCACACAAAAGTCCGTCGAATTCTTACGTGATGACGTACACCGGACTAAAATAAGGAAGTTCATAGCCAGTAGCCAATAGCTGCCCTAGCGTGGGTTTTTGTCCGTCGAACTAGCATACAGACGAGCGGATTTTTCGACCGGACTCGAGTCCGTCGGAAAGATTTGAAGCATGTTTCAAATCTAAAGTACGTCGGATTTGAGGCTAAAAAAGTCAGTTGAAAGTCCGGAGAAGCCCACACACGATCGGATTACCAGCCAGCTTTAGTCCGTCAGCGTCCGTTGGACTTTTGTAGATGAAAAGTCCGACCGTGTGTACGCGGCTTTAGTGATCCTTAGTGATTACCTTTACCACCTCCTCCTCCATGAAAGCACCTTGGTTCATGGCAGCCACTGCAAAGTTCCTAGTCTTTTCTCTTATGTCCTCTTTTAGATGAGGTGATGTTTGTAGAAAGGGCCCACACTGACAGGGTGTTTTTTTTCTCCTAAAAGGGTTTACTCAGCTGCATCCTACACTTTTTAAGAGGTGGAGTATGCCCTCAGTTGAGGCAATTGTTTCCCTACCAAGAGTGACATGCTTTGTGGATGATGTTGCCATCTTCAAGGATCCAGCAAATAAGAGGTTGGAAACAATGCCGAAGGCCTCCTTTTCTTTGGCTGGGGCTGACTTGTAGCAAGCAGTACAGTGTTTTGGTGTCTGTCAGATTCTTAGGGCCACGTGAAGCACCTTAGAGAACTTGTATTCTACAGACAGTGAGGATGACATAAATGGAAACTTAGCAGAGTTACCTCGGGCTCTATGTTTTACTATGGATGCCCTGAAGGATTCCACTCAGCAGATTTTATACTTGGGACTTTTGTCTATTCACACATGCAGGATATGTGGCTGTAAGTGCTGGTTAGCAAGGTTATCTTGCAAAAGCTTTCCTCAAGGCAGTTTTTTCGTCACTCGCATGGCACATCCTCCAGAGTGAAGCTTTAGCCCCAGTTCCACAAAAGAACTTGGTCCTTGAAGGCAGCAAAGATCGAATTACAGGTCTCACTCTATATGAAGAAATCCCCATTCATTCAGGTGGGCAAACGTTTGCAGGTATTTGCAGATTTTTCTATGAATCTGTAAAAAGGGATGTCTCTCTTGTCACCTGTTTGTTCAAGGATGTGTAGCGATATTGACTGTTACCAGAAAGCTTAGTAGATTCCAGTGTTCTAAACATTGTTTATACCGTGATTATTCGTGACCTCATACCTGTGTGCCAACGGAGGGAGTTATGGGGCGTATAGTCCTCTTTGAATCTGCTGCTATGCATTCCTGTACCCTAAGACTACAAATCCCATGGACACTTGCAGTGGCCTGAAGGTTGCTGTGAGGGATGATAAAAGGAGCTTAGAAGCCCGCACACGCTCTCTTCCTCCTGGCCGTGACCCATGACGGACCTCTCTGTGTGACAGAGAGAGAGAGGCCTACCACGCAGGACGCTACTTCCACCACGATGCCACTGAGGCCTAGTCCTGTTACTAGCATAATTTACAGTGCCTACCCATCGGTGCGGACGTGTGGATAAAGTCATTACAGAAGACCGAGACAGAGGATCCATTGCCGGAGTGTTGCCATCCGTGTTCCCATATAGAAGACTGCAGATCGATTTGGGTCGTTGGTGAGAGAGCAAGCTGCTCAATCTTTATCTATTCACTACCAGCATTACAGAACACAGTTCTCACACATCTCTACCCAAGAACTCTTAACTGCATTGCTGGAACACTGTACTCAGATGCCTTAGGTCTTCACCACTTGGAATCTATTGTTTCATCTGCAACCAAACTGATTACAGTTAACGAGCTCCAACTAGCTAGCAAAGAATAACAGATCTGCCACGTGGAAATCTACTGACATTACTCATAGGAAGCCTATATATATTATCAGGGGCGGACTGACCATTCGGTCACTCGGTCGCCGACCGAGGGCCCGACGTCAGGAGGGGCCCCATAAGCTGCTCAGTCAGCAGCGGAAAAAAGCCGCCCGCTGCACCGCACGAAAACCCAGTCCTCCCGGTCGCCGCGGCCAGCCCGCTGCCAGAGCAGACCTCGGCTTAGAATGAGAGAGGCTCTGTCAGCAGGGAGGGGCGGGGCAGGGAGCTCCACTAACGCTCTGACCCTGCCCTGCCCTGCCCCGCCCCTCCTCATGTAGTCTCAGTCTGTATAGAGCGCCTCTCCTGCACTTCTGAGAGCTCCGCTCTGGACGACAAAAATCCCCGCCTCTACCGACGAAAGCTCCGCCCCTACCAATGAAAGCTCCGCCCCTACCGACGAAAGTCCCGCCCCCTACCGATGAAAGCCCCGCCCCCTACCGACGAAAGCTCCGCCCCCGGACCTCTGAGAGCGGGAGGTGAGCCCGACTTGTCAGTTAGGTCCTTATGCCTACCGTATATACCCGGCCTGTAGACCCCTTTTTTTTTGCTAAAGCATCCCTGGAAATGTTGTTTATCCCCCTGTATAGCTGTGCATTGCTGAAAGTTTGAATTTTAAAACTGGCTACCTGGTCATCTCCTGTAGTCGCATCCCCAGTCTGGTTATCTCCTGTTGTCGCATTCGCAGTCTGGTTATCTCCTGTAGTCGCATTCGCAGTCTGGTTATTTCCTGTAGTCGCATTCGCAGTCTGGTCATTTCCTGTAGTCGCATTCGCAGTCTGGTCATTTCCTGTAGTCGCATTCGCAGTCTGGTCATTTCCTGTAGTCGCATTCGCAGTCTATGGTTATTTCGTGTAGTCGCATTCGCAGTCTCTGGTTATTTAATGTAGTCGCATTCGCAGTCTCTGGTTACTTCCTGTAGTTGCATTCGCAATCTGGTTATTTCCTGTAGTCGCATCCCCAGTCTGGTCATTTCCTGTAGTTGCATTCGCAGTCTGGTCATTTCCTGTAGTCGTATTCGCAGTCTGGTCATTTCCTGTAGTCGCATTCGCAGTCTGGTTATTTCCTGTAGTCGCATTCGCAGTCTGGTCATTTCCTGTAGTCGCATTCGCAGTCTGGTCATTTCCTGTAGTCGCATTCGCAGTCTATGGTTATCTCCTGTAGTCGCATTCGCAGTCTCTGGTTATTTAACCACTTCACATCCGGGCCATTTCTGACACTTCGCTCCTACATGTCAAAAATCATCATTTGTTTGCTATAAAATTACATAGAACCCCCAAACATTATATATGTTTTTTTAGCAGAGACCCTACAGAATACAATGGCGGTCATTGCAACTTTTTATCTTGCACGGTATTTGCGCAGCAATTTTTCAAACGCGTTTTTTTTGGAAAAAAAACAGTTTCATGCTTAAAAAAAAACAAAACAGCAAAGTTAGCCAATTTTTTTTGCATTGTGTGAAAGATGAAGTTACGCCGAGTAAATAGATACCTAACATGTCACGCTTCAAAATTGCACACGCTCGTGGAATGGCGCCAAACTTTGGTACTTAAAAATGCCCATAGGCGACGCTTGAAAATTTTTTACAGGTTACATGTTTTGAGTTACAGAGGAGGTCTAGGGCCAAAATTATTGCTCTCGCTCTACCGATCGCGGCGATACCTCACATGTGTGGTTTGAACACCGTTTTCATATGTGGGCGGGACTTACGTATGCGTTCGCTTCTGCGTGCGAGCTCACGGGGACAGGGGCGCTTTAAAAAATTTTTTTTTTTTTATTGTTAATTTTACTTAAAATTTTTTATTTTGACACTTTAAAAAAATATTTTTTTTTTTTGATCACTTTTATTCCTATTACAAGGAATGTAAACATCCCTTGTAATAGGAATATGACACGATCAGTCCTCTTTACAGTGAGATATGGGGTCAATAAGACCCCACATCTCACCTCTAGGCTGGGAAGCCTAAAATAAAAAAAAAAAATAAAACGATCGCCGCTTCACAGCCGAAGCGGCGCCGTTTTTTTGAATGCAGAGGCCGGGCGTGACGTCATAACATCGCGCCCGGCCTCCGAACGATCATAGAGACTCCGGCGACCATCTGGTCCGCCGGAAATCTCTATGGTGAACATCCGGCGCCGGCGGATCCGCTATTCGACTCACCGATCGCTGAGGTGAGTCGGTAGTAGCACCGGAGGGCGGCGGGAGGGGGGGATGTCCCCTCCCGCCGCCCGTAAGAACGATCAAGCGGCGGAACAGCCGCTATGATCGTTCTTATGGTGTACGGAATCGCCGGCTGAAAATGCCGGTATCTGAATGATGTCTGTAGCCTCAGACATCATTCAGATATAAGCCCTGAAAGTGGAGGCCGTCATATGACGGCCTCCGGATATCAAGTGGTTAATGTAGTCGCATTCGCAGTCTCTGGTTACTTCCTGTAGTTGCATTCGCAATCTGGTTATTTCCTGTAGTCGCATTCGCAGTCTGGTTGTTTCCTGTAGTTGCATTCGCAGTCTCTGGTTATTTCCTGTAGTCGCATTCGCAGTCTGGTTATTTCCTGTAGTCGCATCCCCAGTCTCTGGTTATTTCCTGTAGTCGCATTCGCAGTCTGGTTATTTCCTGTAGTCGCATTCGCAGCCTCTGGTTATTTCCTGTAGTCGCATTCGCAGTCTGGTTATTTTCTGTAGTTGCATTCGCAGTCTCTGGTTATCTCCTGTAGTCGCATCCCCAGTCTGGTTATCTCCTGTAGTCGCATCCCTAGTCTCTGGTTATCTCCTGTAGTCGCATTTGCAGTCTGGTTATTTCCTGTAGTCGCATTCGCAGTCTGGTTATTTCCTGTAGTCGCATTCGCAGCCTCTGATTATTTCCTGTAGTCGCATTCGCAGTCTGGTTAATTTCTGTAGTTGCATTCACAGTCTGGTTATCTCCTGTAGTCGCATCCCCAGTCTGGTTATCTCCTGTAGTCGCATCCCTAGTCTCTGGTTATCTCCTGTAGTCGCATTCGCAGTCTGGTTATTTCCTGTAGTCGCATCCCCAGTCTGGTTATCTCCTGTAGTCGCATTCGCAGTCTGGTTATTTTCTGTAGTTGCATTCGCAGTCTGGTTATTTCCTGTAGTCGCATTTGCAGTCTCTGGTTATCTCCTGTAGTCGCATTCGCAGTCTGGTTATTTCCTGTAGTCGCATCCCTAGTCTCTGGTTATCTCCTGTAGTCGCATTCGCAGTCTGGTTATTTCCTGTAGTCGCATCCCCAGTCTGGTTATCTCCTGTAGTCGCATTCGCAGTCTGGTTATTTCCTGTAGTCGCATTCCCAGTCTGGTTATCTCCTGTAGTCGCATTCGCAGTCTGGTTATTTCCTGTAGTCGCATCCCCAGTCTGGTTATCTCCTGTAGTCGCATTTGCAGTCTGGTTATCTCCTGTAGTCGCATTTGCAGTCTCTGGTTATCTCCTGTAGTCGCATCCCCAGTCTCTGGTCATCTCCTGTAGTCGCTTTCCCAGTCTCTGGTTATCTCCTGTAGTCGCATTCGCAGTCTGGTTATTTCCTGTAGATGCATTCGCAGTCTGGTTATTTCCTGTAGTTGCATTCGCAGTCTCTGGTTATTTCCTGTAGATGCATTCGCAGTCTGGTTATTTCCTGTAGTCGCATTCGCAGTCTGGTTATCTCCTGTAGTCGCATCCCCAGTCTCTGGTCATCTCCTGTAGTCGCATTCTCAGTCTCTGGTTATTTCCTGTAGTCGCATTCTCAGTCTCTGGTTATTTCCTGTAGTCGCATCCCCAGTCTCTGGTTATTTCCTGTAGTCGCATCCCCAGTCTCTGGTTATTTCCTGTAGTCGCATTCGCAGTCTGGTTATTTCCTGTAGTCGCATTCGCAGCCTCTGGTTATTTCCTGTAGTCGCATTCGCAGTCTGGTTATTTTCTGTAGTCGCATCCCCAGTCTGGTTATCTCCTGTTGTCGCATCCCTAGTCTCTGGTTATCTCCTGTAGTCGCATTCGCAGTCTGGTTATTTCCTGTAGTCGCATTCGTAGTCTGGTTATTTCCTGTAGTCGCATTCGTAGTCTGGTTATTTCCTGTAGTCGCATTCGTAGTCTGGTTATTTCCTGTAGTCGCATTCGCAGTCTCTGGTTATTTCCTGTAGTCGCATTCGTAGTCTGGTTATTTCCTGGAGTCGCATCCCCAGTCTCTGGTTATCTCCTGTAGTTGCATCCGTAGTCTCTGGTTACTTCCTGTAGTCACTTATGATATCTATGGCTATGCATATTTCTTGAATCCATATTGAGCACTATATTTGATTGGCTGTTAGCTTCTGCTTAAGAATGTTCCTTACATTGGTGATCAGTGGGAAGAATGCTCCTTACATTGGTGGTCAGTGAGAAGAATGTCCCTTACATTGGTGATCAGTGGGAAGAATGTTCCTTACATTGGTGGTCAGTGAGAAGAATGTCCCTTACATTGGTGATCAGTGAGAAGAATGTTCCTTACATTGGTGGTCAGTGAGAAGAATGTCCCTTACATTGGTGATCAGTGGGAAGAATGTTCCTTACATTGGTGATCAGTGGGAAGAAGGTTCCTTACATTGGTGGTCAGTGGGAAGAATGTTCCTTACATTGGTGATCAGTGGGAAGAATGTTCCTTACATTGGTGATCAGTGGGAAGAAGGTTCCTTACATTGGTGGTCAGTGGGAAGAATGCTCCTTACATTGGTGATCAGTGAAAATGATATAAAGTTAATAAAAATAATAAAAAAAAAAATGTAAAGCACCCCCATGATACCAGCACATGCTCTATATAAAAAGCTTTATGTAGGATGAGCACATGTATGTAAACGTGTCTATAGACGCAAATGCTGGACACGGGAGCTCACCTGCAAGGTAACCCCCCCCCCCCGGGAGAGCGCTTCTCCTAGGGAGTTATCTGATGTGGGGAGGAGCCGCGAGAACCACCCCCAGATGTTGAGGTTCGGGGCCATTCTGTGCAAAACGAGCTGCACAGTGGAGGCAAGTATGATATGTTTGTTATTTAAAAAAAAAAAAAAAAAAGAGCCTTTACAATCACTTTAATTTTGGAAAGGTACCGTTGTTGCACTTTCTTTAATGTAATTCTGTGACGAACGCATGTAGTGTGAGCAGTGCAAAATGTAGGTGGGGATTTGTGTGGGTGTGGCTTGAGTGTGGGTGGGAACACATGAGCGGGGACAGGGGGCCCCAGGATCTCCTATTGCCCGGGGGCCCCATGAGTTGTCAGTCCGCCCCTGTATATATATATATATATAACACCAGCGGGAGATAAGCTCTCTCATTAAAATAGCATAGGCTGTCTAGATTACATCTATCTCAGTGTGGCGACATGTGTAGTTAACTGAAATATCCACTAGGAGGTGACTTCGGATCTGAATGTAGTACTGTATATCCTTGAGTATATAGCATTTTTCATTGTTTAAACATTGTTGTGTCTTCGGTAGGAGTCTGTTTGCTGAGTTGGCCTTGTTATCACAGCTCAGCGGATTTACTCCTTTCTTTGTGAAATGCCTTTTCCTATTTGGTTCCACTAAAACATTTCAGAACCCTATACTACTGAGTTGCTTGATTCTTGCTTTATAGTATTAACAGGATGTCTGAACCCAGAGTGTCAAGTGGGTTGGAAGGTTCACTTGGTCATGGCTGTGCAGATGAGCAGGTAATTCTCAGCAGTCCCCAAGGGGGCCGTGCTGCAGATGTAATCGTGACACTTTCAGAGCAGGAAGGGGCACTTGGCTTTTATTTATACCTGTTAATGGTTCCAAGCCAAATGGAAATGATTGTCCAATTTTGGGATTTGTAGAGTCTTAACAAATTTCTCAAAGTGTGGAGGTTTCAAATGACTTTGCTCCAGCCAAAGGGATTCCCAGTTATCAATGAACGTAAAGGATACCTACCTACATGTTCCATTCTCCTTCCTCATCAAAAGTTTTTTGTGGTTTGCAATTGAAAGTCTGCATTTTTCAGTTAGTGACACTGCTTTTTGATCTGTCCACAGTTCCATGAGTATTTATAAAGGATCTAGTCCCATTTCTAGGCCTTTTGAGGGTCTAGGGGGTGCCCACTTTAGGATACCTGGACGATTTGCTGAACTGAGTTAATCTCTTCATCAGCTGTAGCTGTCAGGTCAGCATTGTTTCCAAACCTTTACCACACCAATAATTACAGATAATTCAGAGGTTGGAGTAACTGGGATTGCTGCAACATCACCCGGTGACCACGCCCCCTAAAACGTCACAGTCCCAGCTTGCCCAGGGACTGTGACGGCATAAGGGGGCGGGGTCTCTGCCTATATACTTTGGAACATTCCAGGTAGTCATGAATTACCGTATATAGAAAACAAACAAAAATTCCCATCTCACTTACAAGCCAGCCTGCAACTAACCAAACTGACCCTGTCTAAGTTCATGTTAAAAACAAGGGGTTTAGTTTGCACACATTTGCAAATATACAGTAAGCTGCAGTGGCCACATCATGACACCCCAGTGTACTACAGTTCTAACTCTTTAATTTTGAGAAGAAAAAAAAAACAACTAAACCCCTTGTTTTTAACGTGAAATGTTAGACAGGGTCAATTCGATTTGTTGCAGGCTGGCTGCAGGCTGGCTGGTATGTGTGCTGGGAATTTTTCTTTACTTTTTGACATGTGTCGCCCTTCCATGTGCTCCTTGCTGTAAAGACTAGTTATAGGGTGGGGTGGATGCCATTTGTTTGTACAGTCATTAATTATAACCTACTCTGTTTCCTATGATGTACAAAAAAGAAAATTGGAATTTTGTACTTAACTGAAAAATCAATTCCTTGGAGTACATCACTGGACACAGAGATCCCTACACTATTTTGGAGAGTTCATTGTTTGCTACAAAACTGAAGTACTTCCTGTATGGGAGAGGTTATATCAGGGGGACTTCCTGTCGGTTTCTGCCAGTGTCCATTAACCTATACAGTGCCTTGAAAAATTATTCATACCCCTTGAAATTTTCCACATTTTGTCATGTTACAACCAAAAACGTAAATGTATATTATTGGGATTTTATGTGATAGACCAACACAAAGTGGCACATAACTGTGAAATGGAAGCAAAATGATAAATGGTTTTCCTCATTTTTTACAAATAAATATGTGAAAAGTGTGGCGTGCATTTGTATTCAGTCCCCCTTACTCTGATACCCCTAACTAAAATCTAGTGGAACCAATTGCCTTCAGAAGTCATAAATTAGTCTAATTAGTAAATTAGTCTACCTGTGTGTAATTTAATCCCAGTATAAATACAGCTGTTCTATGAAGCCCTCACAGGTTTGTTAGAGAGCCTAATGCCCCGTACACACGGTCAGATTTTCAGACGGAAAATGTTCGATGGGAGCTTGTTGTCGGAAATTCCGACCGTGTGTAGGCTCCATCGGGCATTTTCCATCGGAATTTCTGACCCTTCAGGTCTGGTATGAAAATTAAGGGGAACCCTATGTCAAATTTTTAAAAAATGGCGTAGGGGTCCCCCCAAAATCTATACCAGACCCTTATCCGAGCACGCAACCTGGCAGGCCACAGGAAAAGAGCAGGGAAGAGAGAGCACCCCCCTCCTGAACTGTACCAGGCCACATGCCCTCAACATGGGGAGGGTGCTTTGGAGTAGCCACCCCAAAGCACCTTGTCCCCATGTTGATGGGGACAAGGGCCTCATCCCCACAACCCTTACCCGGTGGTTGTGGGGATATGCGGGCGGGGGCTTATCAGAATCTGGAATCCCCCTTTAACAAGGGGACCCCCAGATCCCGGCCCCCCATGTGAATTGGTAAGGGATGTACCCCTACCATTTCACAAAAGGAAGTGTCAAAAATAGTAAAAAAGGCAGGAGACACTTAGGGACAAGTCCTTTATTAAAAAATAAAAAAATAAAAATTTCCTGCAATGTCAATTCATCTATCATGCCGTCTGACAAACCCGAAAAAAGAAGAAAAAAAAGAATGAAACAGCTCCACCACCATGGGAGGCTCCCGCGAGTGACGCTTCTTCTTGGTGACAGCTCTTATATAGCTGAGGGCGGGGCCACCTGGTGATGTAAACGGGTGACCCCGCCCCCTCTGACGCCTTGTGACGTCAGAGGAAGGCGGGGTCATCTGTTTACGTCACCAAGTGGCCCCGCCCTCAGCTGTATAACAGCTGTCATCGAGAAGAAGCGTCACTTGGCGGGAGTCTCCCATTGAGGCAGAGCTATTGTGTTTGTTTTTTCTTTTTTCGGTTCGTTGGGCGGTGTGATACAAGATGAATGGACATCACGGGACAGTTAAAAAAAAAAATTTTTTATCTTTTAATAAAGGACTTGTCCCTAAGTGTCTCATGTCTTTTTTTACTATTTTTGACACTTTATTTGTGAAATGGTGGGGTACAATGTAGCCCTTACCAATTCACATAGGGGGGGGCGGGATCTTGGGGTCTCCTTGTTAAAGAAGGCTTACAGATTCTGATAAGCCCCCCTCCCGCATACCCCCACAACCACCGGGCAAGAGTTGTGGGGATGAGACCCTTATCCCCATCAACATGGGGACAAGGTGCTTTGGGGGGGCTACTCCAAAGCACCCTCCCCATGTTGAGGGCATGTGGCCTGGTACGGTTCAGGAGGGGGGGCGCTCTCTCACCCCCCCTCTTTTCCTGCTGCCTGCCAGGTTGCGTGCTTGGATAAGGGTCTGGTATGGATTTTGGGGGGGACCCCTACACCATTATTTTGGAGGAGCACCCATTTAAAAAAAAATTGGCTCAGGGTTCCCCTTAATATTCATACCAGACCCAAAGGGCATGGTAATGGACTGGGGGGGGACCCATGCCGTTTATCTATATTGCCGAGACCCGACAATTCAATACAGCCGCGATCAGTTTTAAATTACTTTTTTCTTTTAGAAATTTCATTTTGCTGTGGTACTGTTCTAAACACGGGAAAACTGCGCCACTTTACAGGTATACTATAGACACCCCCAGGCACGATATTTAAAGGAATATTTCATTTTTCATTTTTCACTTTAAGCATTATTAAAATCACTGCTTCCAAAAAAACTGACGTTTTTAAAACTTTTTTTTGCATTGATACACGTCCCCTGAGGCAGGACCCGGGTCCCCAAACACTTTTTATGACAATAACTTGCTTATAAGCCTTTAAAATGAGCACTTTTGATTTTTAATGTTAGTGTCCCATAGACTTTAACGGTGTTCCGCGCCTTTCAAATTTGCCACGAACACCGCATATTGTTCGGTGTTCGACGAACATCCGAACAACCAAAGTTTGGCCCAAACTTATGCTCGGGCCGAACTGTTCGCCCATCTCTACTGCAGAGATCCACAACTCACGTGGGAGAATCTGTCCACAGGACAACTGTTAGTTGTGCACTCCACAAATCTGGCCTTTATAGAAGAGTGGCAAGAAAGAAAGCCATAAGAAGCCCCGGGAACACAGCAAACATGTGGAAGAAGGTGCTCTGGTCAGATGAGACCAAAATTGAACTTTTTGGCCTAAAAGCAAATTGCTTTTGCTTTTGTGGCGGACAAACGAACACAGCACATCATCCTGAACACACCATCCCCAACATGAAACATGGTGGTGGCAGCATTATGTTGTGGGAATGCTTTTCTTCAGCAGGGACAGAGAATGGGAAGATTGATGGAGCTAAATACAAAGCAATCTTAGAAGAAAACCTGTTATGGCGGGTACACACGACCGGTTTTGCCATCGGAATAAACTCTGAAGGTTTCTCCGACAGAACTCAGACGGAATTCCATTCAAGCTGTCTTGCCTACACATGGTCAAACCAAAGTCTGATCAAAGTCCGACCATCCCGAACGAGGTGACTTACAGCACGTACAACGGGACTAGAAAAAGGAAGTTCAATAGCAAGTAGCCAATAGCTTCCGTCTCGTACTTGCTTCAGAGCATGCGTCGCTTTTGGTCCGTCGGAGCAGTATACAGACAAGTGGTTTTCCCAATAGAAATTGGTTCCATCGGAAATATTTAGAACATGTTCCATTTCTAGGTCCGTCAGAATTTTCGAAAAAAGAAGTCCGATGAGGCATACACACGATTGGAATAGACGATGAAAAGCTTCCGTCTGACTTTTTCTGTTGGACATTCCGCTCGTGTGTACGCGGCTTTAGAGTCTGCAAAAGCACATTCATGTGTTAGACTGGCCCAGTCAAAGTCCAGACCTAAATCCAATAGAGACTTGAAAATTGAAAATTGCTGTTCACAGATGCTCTATATCAAATCTGACAGAGCTTGAGCTATTATGCAAAGAAAAATGGGCAAAAATGTCACTCTCTAGATGTGCAAAGCTGGTAGAGACAGGGCCGTCTTTAATCTTGATTGGACCCTGGGCAAACATTTTCATGGGCCCCGCCATTCTGAGTCATTCAAAACAATAGCCAGTAGACTCAAAATCAGTTTGCTGCAGCAGATCACGCACCCATTGCAATTGATTGCCAGAGGTTACAGCCTATCATTTATGACTCACTGACTGGTTGCTAGAGGTTACAACACATAATTTCTGCTTGCTGATTGATTTCTAGAGGTTACTGCACACACTACAGGAGATGGTCAGAGACTGCGTACATACTACAGGAGATGGTCAGAAACTGCAGACATAGTACAGGAGATGGTCAGAGACTGCGCACATACTACAGGAGATGACCAGAGACTGCAGACATAGTACAGGAGATGGTCAGAGACTGCGCACATACTACAAGAGATGGTCAGAGACTGCACACATACTACAGGAGATGGTCAGAGAATGCCCACACGCTACAGGAGTTGGTCAGAGACTGTGCACACACTACAGGAGATGGTCAGAGACGGCAGACACACTACAGGAGATGGTCAGAGATTGCACACATATTACAGGAGATGGTCAGAGACTGCACACATATTACAGGAGATGGTCAGAGACTATGCCATTACTACAGGAGATGGTCAGAGACTACGGACATACTACAGAAGATGGTCAGAGATTGCAGACATACTACAGGAGATGGTCAGAGACTATGCCCATACTACAGGAGATGGTCAGAGATTACGGACATACTGCAGGAGATTGTCAGAGACTGCAGCCACACTACAGGAGATGGTCAGAGACCGCACACATACTACAGGAGATGGTCAGAGACTGCAGACATAATACAAGAGATGGTCAGAGACTGCAGACATAGTACAGGAGATGGTCAGAGACTGCGCACATACTACAGGAGAGTGTCAGAGACTGCAGACATACTACAGGAGATGGTCAGAGACTATGCCCATACTACAGGAGATGGTCAGAGACTACGGACATACTACAGGAGATGATCAGAGACTACGGACATATTACAGAAGAATGTCAGAGACTGCGGCCACACTACAGGAGATGGTCAGAGACTGAGCACACACTACAGGAGATGGTCAGAGAATGCACACACGCTACAGGAGATGGTCAGAGACTGCCCACACACTACAGGAGAAGGTCAGAGACAGCAGACACACTACAGGAGATGGTCAGAGACTGCGCACACACTACAGGACATGGTCAGGGACGGCAGACACACTACAGGAGATGGTCAAAGACTGCACACATACTACAGGAGATGGTCAGAGACTGCACACACACTACAGGAGATGGTCAGAGACTGCACACATACTACAGGAGATGGTCAGAGGCTGCACACACACTACAGGAGTTGGTCAGAGACAAAATACAGGAGATAGTCAGAGACTGCACACATACTACAGGAGATGGTCAGAGACTGCGCAAACACTACAGGAGATGGTCAGAGACGGCAGACACACTACAGGAGGTGGTCAGAGACTGTAGACATACTACAGGAGATGGTCAGAGACTGCAGACATACTACAGGAGATGGTCAGAGACTGCGCACATACTACAGGAGATGGTCAGAGACTGTAGACATACTACAGGAGATGGTCAGAGACTGCAGACATACTACAGGAGATGGTCAGAGACTGCGCACACACTACAGGAGATGGTCAGAGACTGCAGACATAATACAGGAGATGGACAGAGACTACGGACATACTACAGGAGATGGTCAGAGACTAGGGACATACTACAGGAGATTGTCAGAGACTGCGGCCACACTACAGGAGATGGTCAGAGACTGCACACATACTACAGGAGATGGTCAGAGACTGCAAACATAATACAAGAGATGGTCAGAGACTGCGCACATACTACAGGAGATGGTCAGAGAATTCACACACAGTACAGGAGATGTTCAGAGACTGCGGACACACTACAGGAGATGGTTAGAGACTGCACACATACTACAGGAGATGGTCAGAGACTGCGGCAACACTACAGGAGATGGACAGTGACTGCACACATACTACAGGAGATGTTCAGAGACAGCAGACATGAAACAAGAGATGGTCAGAGACTACGCACATACTACAGGAGGTGGTCAGAAGAGACAGCAGACATGAAACAAGAGATGGTCAGAGACTGCACACATACTACAGGAGATAGTCAGAGACTGCGCACACACTACAGAAGATAGCCAGAGACCTTTCAGCAATGCACAGCTTTACAGCTGAACAGCAGCTTAGGGTGTAGGATAGCAGTCAGGCAGTCTATAGGGGGGGGAGGACATACCTGGCCAGCCATCTTACTATGCACTTTCAGAAGTCTAGGGGCGGGGCTCCCACTCAGATCTAAGCTTCTACTGCAGCCGTTCCCTCTAGAGCATACAATCTAACTGCATAGCGTGGGGACAGAGCGTCAGTGGAGCTCCCGGCCCTGCCCCCTCCCTGCTGGCTGGGGAATACAGCGCTGTCCCCCTCCTGAATATACAGACTGCATCAGTGGAGCTCTCAGCCCCGCTGCTGCCCCCCATCTCCCCCATGCACCCTACAGTGCCATCATCTGGGCCCCAATTTGCACGGGCTCATGGTGCAACTGCTTTTGGGCCCCACAGAGAGGACAGGGCCCAGGGCAGCTGCCCCATTTGCCTTGCATTAAATACGACCCTACCCAAAAAGACTTGCAGCTGTAATTGCAGAGAAAGGTGGTTCTACAAAGTATTGACTCAGGGGGGCTGAAAACAAATGCACATCACACCTATCACATATTTATTTGTAAAAAAACTTGAAAACCATTTTATCATTTTCCTTCTACTTCACAATTATGTGTCACTTTGTGTTGGTCTATCACATAAAATCCCAATAAAATACATTTATTGGCACAAAACCCAGGTAGTCATGAATTATAACCTGAGCTCTGCCCCCTGATGTACTCCAAGAAATAGATTTTACAGGTAAGTGCAAAAATCCAATGATTATTTCGTACCAGTATCGTTTGTTGAATTTGGCAAATCCTTTTAACTTGTATTTATTTCACATTTATTATGAAGATGTGAATATAGTGAGCTGTAATCACCTGTGACCTGACAATTGAAGTTTGCTTAGAGTTACAGTGCAACACTCTTATGCCGCGTACACACGACCGGACTTTCCGTCAAACTAGGTCCGACGGTCTTCCCGACTGACTTTTGGCGGAATTCTTTACTTTCAAAACGAAGGACTTGCCCACAAACGAACGGACTAAGTCGGACTAAGACAAAAGGACTTTTGAACGTGACGACGTAAACAGGACTAAACAAGGAAGTTCAATAGCAAGTAGCCAATAGCTTTCCCTTGCATCGTATTTGGTCCATCAGACCAGCACACAGACGAACCTATTTCCTGATTTAAGTCCGTCGGAATTGAGTCGGATAGATTTGAAACATGTTCTATTTCTAGGTCCGTCTGATTTTTCCCCGAAAAACGAACAGATTAGCCCACATACGATCGGATTGTCCGACGGACCATTCTTGTCGGACCTAGTTTGCCGGAAAGTCCGGTCGTGTGTTCGCGGCATTACTAACCATAAATGAATCCTATGCCATTACTGCTGCATTCCAGCACTTAACTCATTGTGGGTGCCATTGCCACCGAGGATACAATGACCCTATTTTATTCATTTTGCACTTTCACCGAGACATGAAAACATTTAATGATCAAGTAAACCTAAAATACATAAAACAATATATATATAAAGGATAACATTATTGTTCTTAAAGCAGCACTCCAGTCTGCAACAGTAAATATTCCCCCCCACATGTTGCGCAGTTTTGTTCCCTTGTTTTAACATTTATCTGAGGTTTTCTACCTTAAAAAAAGGAGGATCCATAAAAAGGCCACATTACTTTTTTTGGTGTTTTCATCTTGCTCTGCACTAGTATGTGGAAGAAGTCAGGTGGAGCAAGCACATCGCTGCAGGAACACCCACCCAACAGTGCTTGATCTTTAGCAGACATCATGCCTGTCTTAACTAATGCACACAACTTTACATAAATGTGAACAGTAGAAAACAAGAAAACATATTCTGTGTATTACAGTCCAGATCACACTGCAAGTCTGATGCAGTACAAACTGAGCTCCCCTTCCATACTCATTATTGCTTGTATGTAAGTGGAAAATACAGTACACGTTATCAGCTAATCAAAAAGGAGCATTCGATAACTGATAACAAAAAAAAAAAAACTGCACCCACACTTACAGAGCAACACGTAAACCTAGAGTACACTGTCAGCTGCAAGTAATGAGCCCCAGGATTCTATGGGCACAGGGGTAGGGCTCTGCAGTTACTCTTTCTGTTATTTAACTCTTGCTGTGTCCTAAGACAGGGGGTCTTGTGGGAAATTGGGTGTCAACAGAAAGGGTGGCCCTATAATAAAAATTCAGAGAGCACACAGTGGGGAGGGGGAGAAAATGAAAGAGGAGCAAAGTTTTACACCAAGCACCAGAAGATCCCCACATACCTGTTTCCTTGAATTTTGTGACACATATTCACTATGCCTTGTGAGTAGGCATTGCTTTGTCACAGAATTCACAGAGTCTGCCTTATGAAGTTCAGCAGTGCTAAGAGGAGGCGTTTCAGGAGGCGGAGTCAGACAATACTGCTTGCAGAGGTAGCAATGTGCCATGGGATATGTAGTCCTTAGAAGTGAAAAGTAAACAACAGAGAAGAAGCTGCAAAGCATGCAGGGAATCCAGAAAGTTGTGGAAAGAGATGGCCAGCAGACAGGCAGAACTCACAACATGAAGGGAGATTTTATGAATTAAGCCTATATTGGATGTGATATATAATTATTGTTTGTATTGTTATTAATAATGCAGATGTTAAAAAAAAAAAAAGAAAGTTTATGCTGTACATTTAATTTAAAACGTTATTATCCATATATTTACTGTATATGTGAACAACAGGGTAAATGCACACGTTCTTCTAAGCTCTGATGTTAATTCGTCATGGATAAATTGAAGTAGTTCTAAAGCCAAAAGTTTTTTTTACCTTAATGCATTCTGTGCATTAAGGTAAAAAAAGTTTCATGGCTTTCTGTCCTCCTCTTCCCTGTGTGAAGGGAAAGATGGGAGAAGAGATCCAGCACTGTGCACGACTGCAGCCTTTTCTTCCCTCTGTTTATCTTCACACAGGGACTTGAGCAACAGCGGCAGCCATTGGCTCATGCAGCTGTCAATCAAATGCAGTGTGGAGGAAGCAGGAGGTGGAGCTAAGCCCTGCTGTGTGGATATGGAACGTAGCTCCATAGCCACACACAGCTCGGGAGTGGGCACACAAAGAAAAGGAAGAGCCAAGATCACAAGTGGGGACACCAGAAGAGGAGGTTTGGGGCCGCTCTGTGCAATACAATTGCACAGAGCAGGTGAGTATAACATGTTTATTATTTTAATAAAAAATAAATTACCTTTAGTAACGCTTTATTTTTAAGCAATTTTAGTTGCTATTTAAGGGGACAGTGCTGGTTCTCATTTGTTCTGCCTGAATTAAAGTAAACCTGTGCAGAAAAATATATGGAGCCTGCCATTGCTTACTTCTTGAAAATGATAGTTTCTTGGTTGCTATGCAGATCTAATGGCTTCAATACTTTGAGCCACTGGGGTTGATTTAGTAAAGGCAAATAGATTGTGCACCTTTCAAGTGCTGTTGCACCCATTTTCCCAAGAGTTTAGTGAAGGTGGTGAAGCTCTGCTGGTTTTCATCATCCAATCTTGTGCAAGCAAACATACTGTTTATTTTATTCTCCTTGTACCTGACTGGGTATTCTTTACAAAGTGAAGCTTCACCACATTCACTAAGCTCTGGGGAAAATGAGTACACTTGCAAATTGCACAGTCTATTTACGTTTAGTAAACCAACCCAAGTATCTCAGAAGAAACATGCAAAATAGGAGAGTCAGACTAAAATGTTAACGACACCCAAGAAATAAAATATGTTGCGTTCTACTATTGTTAGTCATGGCGGCAGTGTTTTTTTTACATAACAACATTTTTAGCAAGTACAGAAAATACTGACTATTTAAGACAACAGCAATGTGCTTTTCTCTTCATGCATTGAACCCACCAAGTCCTGAAACTTCACTTTTATTTATTTAAAAAATAAAATACAAAAAATGGCAAAAACCTAACCTGAGCTGTAACACCAACAGATATGTGCTGGGGCTAATTGCAGAGAGTTGACTATATGACCTCCTCAAACTTTTTTGGCTCACCAAGGGCCTGAATTGGATTGTAAAAGACCTGGGGCACCTTTTGTAGCGCACTACAGCAAACAGCGGGTGTCATATTGTGTTGTGGGAGGAGCTTAATGTCATATGGTAAATTAAACAAAAGCCTTCTTGTACCCATAAGAAATGTTGGATTGATGAACATGAGTGTCACAGATGTAAAAACAGCACAATCAATTTTCCAAAATGAAACTTTTCCATTACATATGATTTATGAGGACCCTGAAAATAAAACAGAAAGCTAACACTTTAAGCCTACCTTAAGGAAGAACTTCATTAAAATTAGGGAACTCAGTCAAGTGATTGCCAGACCGTTGTTCCTAATTTTTTCAGACAGTCTACTGACTGGAATGGTACCAGCTGATTGGAGAAAAGCCAATGTAGCACCAATATTTAAAAAGGGCCCAAAATACATCCCTGGGAATTACAGACCAGTTAGCCTAACATCAATAGTATGTAAACTCTTGGAGGGGATGATAAGGGACTATATACAAGATTTTAGTAATAAGAACGGTATCATTAGCAGTAATCAGCATGGATTCATGAAGAATCATTCTTGGCAAACCAATCTACTAACCTTCTATGAGGAGGTGAGTTGCCATCTAGATAAAGGAAGGCCCGTAGACGTGGTGTATCTGGATTTTGCAAAAGCATTCAACACAGTTCCCCATAAACGTTTACTGTACAAAATAAGGTCCGTTGGCATGGACCATAGGGTGAGTACATGGATTGAAAACTGGCTACAAGGGCGAGTTCAGAGGGTGGTGATAAATGGGGAGTACTCGGAATGGTCAGGGGTGGGTAGTCGGGTTCCCCAGGGTTTTGTGCTGGGACCAATCCTATTTAATTTGTTCATAAACGACCTGGAGGATGGGATAAACAGTTCAATCTCTGTATTTGCAGACGATACTAAGCTAAGCAGGGCAGTAACTTCTCTGCAGGATGTGGAAACCTTGCAAAAAGATCTGAACAAATTAATGGGGTGGGCAACTACATGGCAAATGAGGTTCAATGTAGAAAAATGTAAAATAATGCATTTGGGTGGCAAAAATATGAATGCAATCTATACACTCGGGGGGAACCTCTGGGGGAATCTAGTATGGAAAAGGACCTGGGGGTCCTAGTAGATGATAGGCTCAGCAATGGCACGCAATGCCAAGCTGCTGCTAACAAAGCAAACAGAATATTGGCATGCATTATAAAGGGTATTAACTCCAGAGATAAAACGATAATTCTCCCACTCTACAAGACTCTGGTCCGGCCGCACCTGGAGTATGCTGTCCAGTTCTGGGCACCAGTCCTCAGGAAGGATGTACTGGATATGGAGCGAGTACAAAGAAGGGCAACAAAGCTAATAAAGGGTCTGGAGGATCTTAGTTATGAGGAAAGGTTGCGAGCACTGAACTTATTCTCTCTGGAGAAGAGACGCTTGAGAAGGGATATGATTTCGATATACAAATACCGTACTGGTGACCCTACAATAGAAATAAAACTTTTTCGCAGAAGAGAGTTTAACAAGACTCGCGGCCACTCATTAAAATTAGAAGAAAAGAGGTTTAACCTTGAACTACGTAGAGGGTTCTTTACTGTAATGCCCCGTACACACGGTCGGATTTTCCGATGGAAAATGTCCGATCGGAGTGTGTTGTCGGAAATTCCGACCGTGTGTGGGCTCCATCGGACATTTTCCATCGGATTTTCCGACACACAAAGTTGGACAGCAGGAGATAAAATTTTCCGACAACAAAATCCGATCACGTCAATTCCGACCGTGTGTGGCCTGTTGCGACGCACAAAGTGCCACGCATGCTCAGAAGAAATTCCGAGACGGGACAGCTCATTCTGGTAAACTTAGCGTTCGCAATGGATACAGCACTTTCGTCACGCTGCAATGTTAAAAATGGTTTAATACAGCGCACTCTCTTCTTCTTTATAATGTGACAAGAATTAAGTAGTTTTGCTGCTCATATTCACACACACTTCTCACAAACTTCTTTTGTTACTATTTATTGGGATTCCCTCAATATATTTTGATTTCTCACATCTGACAACATATTTTTGTATATTTTTATATATTTTTGGGCTTTAATGTAGATTCTTTTTTTGTGTTTCTATTTTATTTTATTTTTTTTTGCGATTTTGATTTGTACTCCCGAAAATGTTTGAGTGTGTTTTTTGTGACAAGTTCCCACAACACCATTGATATGTTGTTCTATTTAATCTGTAGGAGATTGTTTGGTGTTGTTGTCTCTTGTTAATTTCACATTTTATGTTAGAAATGTACCTGAATCCTCACCAACAAACTGTCCTTTTTGGATGAAAACACACACAGGAGAGTAGAATTTCCCCCAAAAATTTATTAAGGGCTCACAACTATAAACAAAGAGGGAGGCAACGCTGGAGAAACTGCAGAAGTGGGTGAAGCCTTGTACCCCCAGGGCAGACATCAATTATTTAAAAGCCAAATTGGTGGCCTGAGGAGTCCTTATCTAAGAGAAGGCAGTCTGGTTCAGAAGTCCCAGAGATCCGGAAAGCAGCAGATGACATCTGTGTCCCCAGGCTGTGGTCATACGAGAGACTGCATCTTCTGTCAGACCAGACTGAACCCAGGGTCATCACTCTCTGGTCTTCTTTCCACGCCTACTTCCACGTGGTGGCTCTGGTGGTGGAGTTGTGGCAGCAGGAGGAGGAGGAGGATCGTCCATCTCAATGACATCCGTCTTGGGTGTTAGTTCCCCACTCACCCCCTTACGTAGGACTTTATAAATAAGGTCCTCAGAGAGCCTGCGTTGGCCCTCCTGCATGCCCTGCAATTTGGTGGCAGCCATGCAGGCAAAGGCCTCTTCAGGAGTTGGTAAGGCTCTGAGGGACGCAGAAGCCTCCTGGATCAGCCTGTACGCTGAATCCCGCACGGGACCTGGAGTCGTCTTCCTGGCTCGTTTATGTGGCAGGCAGAGGGGAGGGACCTGAGACTCAGTCAGGCTGCGACTGGTCCCAGGCTTCTCTTGGCTGCCACTTAGCCCCGCCTCCTCCTGGCTGCCACTAATCCCCGCCTCCTCCTGACTGCCACATTCCACAACCTCCTCCTGGCTGAGGTCTTCCTGTGTATGAAAAAGGGATATAGTTTTAGTATTTTTTTCATCAATCACACACAATTTTCACCTCCTGACTGCTGCAAATTGAATGTTAACAAATATAACAGACTATCATTCTGAGCCCAGCATTCTTGTCCCAATTTTGGGTGCCCACAACTGTCTATTGATATGTAAAACACTTTTTTCAATCAGCAATTAGTGATCAATAATAAAATCTAGTAAACATCATTTATTTATTGACCAGAAATCGGTAGAAGAATGCTATACCTGACTCCAGCTGGGCTCCTCCATTTCTACCTGGCTGGAAGGCCCAGGTTGGACATCGGAAGCCTCAGCTGGGGTGGAAGGAAGCGTGGAAGGAAGAGTGGAGAGGGATTCCCTGACTTCAGTGTGGTCTGACAGAAATTGCAGTCTCTCATAGTACCACAGTCTGCGGACATAAACGTCATCTGCTGCAGCTCCGGATCTCTGGGAATCCGTGACCTTCTTGCGCTCCCTTAGATAAGTGCTCCTCAGGCCACCAATTTTAGCTTTTAAATCAGGGATGGTTGCTGTGGGGACCACCGGCTTCACCAACTCCAGCAGTTTCTCCAGCACTGCCTGCCTCTTCTGTTTGTGGTTATAGTGGGGGTGTCTCACTTGCCACAGACAGGGCAGCTCCCTGTACTTGTCTATGAACAGGGGCAGGAAATTGTGGTCGTTGAACCCATCCATTTTCTCTGCAAGACACAACACAAGACAAACCCTAATGTAAGGCCAAACTCCCCTAATCTTGTTACAATATAGGCTTCCATTTCGAAGCAGTATAGGCCCAAGTTTAGATCTTACCTTCGTTATCACGATCGGTGTCTCCGATGCTCCTTCCTCCGCTCACAGATCGTACGTAAGACGCACGTGTGTTACGCTTTATACACACTGCACATGCGTATAACTCCGCCCGCCCCTGATGTTCTTTCTAGTCTATTCCCTGCCCCTTTTCGTTTGGCGCAGTGGGGGAAGAGCACATGGCGGATAGACAGCAGGTGCGTGCTAATTGTAGCAACGAGGAGAAGGAGGAGGAGGAAAGGCCGGAGCCTGAAACGTCCCGATCCAGAAGGAGATTTAAGGACTCAAATATGTCCTTTGGGGAGATGTTGGAGATGGTGGACATCCTGAAGAGGGCCGACTATGATGGAAAGTATGGGCCTTACCCCAACCCCAATGTCCGAAAGGCCAAGATCATGGCGAAAGTGGTCAGGAGTCTGCACCGGAAATTCGGGGTACGACGATCGAAAGATCATCTCAGGAAGCGGTGGTCGGACCTGAAATTACGAGAACATGAGCAGTACAGAAAGATCCGGAGAGTGCTGCAAAAAAGTAAGTAGTTGTGCTGTGTTCCTATTCTTTATGTTTATTATGTTCGTGCTGCTCCATGTGCTTTTAGGAACTGTTGTACAGTTTAAAATGGCAACTTTCATGTTCATGGGCACATTATTGGTTCGGATCAAACATTTTTCATTCCAAATATAAAATACCATTGTTTAGCCCATATGCATTTGGCCACCATTTTGACGCCCTATACTTGTCTTCAAAGAATTGGGTTGTGTAGATGGCTTTGTTACTAGAATGAAATGCAAACTAGATTCTGTGTAAGGAGAGGACACTCAGCAGCTGTTTTCACATCTGGACACTGGAGCACTAGTGTGGGACACAAAAACGCCATTTTTATTAGGGGGGCCACACAGGTGCTCCAGTGTATACTATAGGGGGGGCTACATCTGTGAAGCTCACACTAAACAGGTAAAGTATTGCAGGTTGACAAAGGGCATTCAACAAATTACAACTTGGAACTCTGCTAAAATTGACAATTGTACCCCACTTCCAAGCAATGTTTCCTATTTATAGTTCTGACATTAAATATCTGTGTGCTAATTATACCATTTTGTTTCACATAGGGGAGAAAAGACTCTCAGGACATCCCTCATCTGAGGAGACCAGAGCCCCCCCCCCCCCCTCTGGAAGAAGGGGAAATCCCCCCAACACAAGCTGAGCAGGAGGAAGAAGACGTAGTGGAACTAGTCACCACAACAGGTGAGTGTCTGCGACCACAGGCTCAGATAAGAGATGGATGGCGGCATTTTTTTTAAACCAAATTTATTTTGGGGTTCCTCTCTTTTTAGGTGATTGTGAGGTTGTGGATGAAGATCCTTTCACATCCGAAAGTGCCCAGATCCTGATCGGGGAGATCATGGGGTGTAATTTACAATTGGAAATCATCAAGCAAAACATCAATGATGTTATTCCAAATATGAAAACATCATTGATGTTTTCTGGCTAGTTTAAAACCCCTCCAAATCACTTTCTTCTTTTGTGTGCTACAATGTGCTAAATGTTTTTGTGATTTTTCCCAAAGCCAAATTTGGAGGATGCACACAGTGTGCCAACATGTGCTATCTGCCATCACGGGAGATCAATGGACGCGTTTTGGGGGTGCAACCCCTTCCTCAATAATAAAGTAGCGGTGAGGAAGGGCTTGCTCCCCCAAAACACATCCCTTGATCCCCCATGATGGCAGGTAGCACATGTTGACATTGGGAAATTTGTGTGCATCTTCCCAATTTGGCTTTTCCAGGGGTGATTTCCCCCCATCTGAACGCAATATCAAACACAGTTCCTAAATACTCATGTCTGATATTGCCTTCAAGTTCTACCAAATGTGAACTTTGTAAGATCAAGATTTGTGTCTTTCTTGTTGGTTTTACACAGGCCTGTTTTCTATAAAATGGACATTTTGATTTTGGATAATGCCACCACAAAAATTGGTATACAACAAACATGTTGGTTTGTGTGAAAAACCTTTGGTAAATGCACATGTGATTGTGCAGGTATTAAAAAGATTGTTAATCAAGAATGTGTGGATTATTGTCTCAACGCTACAACACTTTTGGGGTGATGTAATTGTTGTTTGATGAGAAAATGGGGGTTATTTCCTAAGAGCAAATCCACTTTGCACTACAAGTGCAGTTTCAGTGCAGTTGCAAATGCACTTGTAGTGAAATGTGTTTTTGCATTTAGTAAATAACAGCCAACAGTGCTTTGTATAAGATTACACAATCACGCCATTTTCTGCACTCCAAACATTTCTGTCAGGGTCAGCTAAAACAAACACAAGCAGTAAATGTCCACAAAGATTTATTTATTTTTTTTTATTATAAAAAGGCTTCACAGATTGTCTGGCATATTGATGGCCCCCCTACCCGCAAAGAACTCCTGGTATCGTAACCGGACATCACGGGCACTCAGGGAGGGCAAGCCAGGACGGCCGCTTTCAAGCGCCGTCAGTGTGGTTTGATGTATCATTCCGGCCTCAGGCCCAACTGAGCTAGCATAGTTGGCTGAATGTTTCCTTAAAAAGTTATGGAGAACACAGCACGCAAGTATTATATGGTTCCGTTTATACTCCGCCATATGGATGGGTGTCATAAATAGGCGGAACCGGCTGGCCAGGATTCCAAATGTGTTCTCCACCACTCTTCGGGCTCTGGCCAGCCGGTAATTAAAAACCCTCTGTTCCGGGGTGAGGGTCCTCTATGGGAATGGCCGCATCAGGTGGTCCCCCAGCGCAAACGCTTCATCAGCAACGAACACGTATGGGAGTACTTCCACATTGTCCTCTGGAGCTGGCAAGTCCAATCTGCCATTCTGGAGACGCCTGTAAAACTCCGTCTGGGCGATGACTCCACCATCAGACATCCGGCCATTCTTCCCCACGTCCACATACAAGAAGTCGTAATTAGCCGACACCACCGCCAACATCACTATACTATTGAACCCCCTGTAATTATAATAGTACGACCCCGAGTTGGGTGGTGGGGCGATGTGGACGTGTTTCCCATCAATTGCCACTCCGCAGTTAGGAAAGTCCTACCGCTCGGCAAAGTGGGAGGCCACAGTCTGCCATTTCTGTGGCGTGGAAGGAAACTGTTGAGGATAAAACAATAAACATTACTATTTTTACTCTGAAACATGGCAAGCAGATTAGACACAAACATTATGGGGCAACCTCCAGATAGCATTTATTAAGGGGAATTTAACAACACCAAAGTATAAGGTACACCTATCATATTCCCCCTCCCCCCCTCTCATGGGCCATTTCTAACATTATAGGGGGTGTGTGGAAATCTTGGACAGGTAACCCTCTTCACTTCATTGAGAGATGAATGCCTAAATAATGGGGATTACTTGGAACAGCCCCTCCTTAGTTACACTATTGGCAGAACACTGGACAGGTAAGAAGTGTCTGAATACAAAGATATAAATACACACTGTACACATTTGAGGACATTTGGACATTCTGCTATTACCTATCAAGATAATAATAGGATACAAAAACTTTAAACAGTACCATTGGAAAGTATACAGGCAGGCCCTTGCACTACATGCTTTGGGTAATTCATCCATAAATCTGACCAGTAAAGAGGTGGGTATAGTGTGTATGGGTTTGGCAAAGTCAGCAGATAGATGATTGAGGATAGATAGAGAATTTGGATCAGCTGACTTAGCAGTTGGGGGAGGGAGGGTTACTAAAAATTATTTGGGGACACCACAAAAAAAGCCTCTGGCACTCTGCCTGAATTTAAAGAAAAAATAACATTTCCAAACATTTTAGGGGGTGTTTGGGGTAAAGCACTACTATGGAGCTGATAAAATACATTGTTAAGTGACTACATGAGGTGAATATAGGGCAGGAGACACCATGCTGGGGAGGTTATTGAAGGGCAAATATGTATGAAGGACCTAAAATAATAATTACATAAAAATCCAGTATGCATGAGAACAAAGGGGACATTCACAGCATAATACAATCATGGTAATTAGGGAATGAGGAAAGAAATACAATATATTATCAAACATTCAATACAATAAAATGTGATATTAAAGGATAAAAATCTTACCTTCATATACTCCTTCTGCAGGACCTGGATGATGGCAGAACAGGTCTCTGGGATAATGATCCCCAGAGCCTGGGGGGAGATGCCTGTCGAGAACTTCAAGTCCTGCAGACTTCTCCCTGTGGCCAAATACCACAGGGTAGTGACCAACCTCTGCTCCGGAGTGATGGCTTGCCTCATGCAGGTATCCTGCCTGCTGATATAGGGGGTCAGCGAAGCCAACAAACGGTGAAACACGGGGTCTGTCATCCTGAGAAAGTTCCTGAAATCATCAGGATTATTCTCACGGATCTCACGGAGCAAAGGCATATGAGAGAACTGGTCACGCTGAAGCAACCAATTCTTGGTCCATGAACTCCTCCCCACCCTGTTCATGGACTGGACTTGTGTCAAGGTCAGGACCCCAACACCAAGCCCCCGCACAGCACGAACCCTACGAGGAGTACGCATAGGAAACATGGCTAGAAAACGGTCGGCTGCTCAGAACGAAGTAACAGAACCCACCGAAGAACAGCAAGGCCTGTGAAGAGCGACCTGAAAAACAGTAACGAACGAACAAGAATACAATGACTACCTAAAGTCACGCGGAACTTGCTGCACGCACTGAAGAGCAGATACAAACCCACAAGCACAAACTGAACGGCAGAAAATGATCTGAAAGCCACTTGTCTGAAAAGGCTCGAATCGTCTCTCACCAAACTTTTACTAACACGAGATTAGCAAAAGGAGCCCAAAGGGTGCCGCGCTTGGTTCTGAACCGGCCTTTTCTAGTCTCGTCGTACATGGTGTACGTGACCGCATGGTTGGCGATCGTAAATTCCGACAACTTTGTGCGACCGCGTGTAGGCAAAACAAGTTTGAGCCAACATCCGTCAGAAAAAATCCTAGGATTTTGTTGTCGGAATGTCCGAACAAAGTCCGACCGTGTGTACGCCCTATAAGAGCGGCAAGGATGTGGAATTCCCTTCCACAGGCGTTGGTCTCAGCGGGGAGCATCGATAACTTCAAGAAACTATTAGATAAGCACCTGAATGACCGCAACATACAGGGATATATAATGTAATACTGACACATAATCACACACATAGGTTGGACTTGATGGACTTGTGTCTTTTTTCAACCTCACCTACTATGTAACTATGTAAAATAGTTAGGGACTGCCTATCAACCAGTGAATGTTAAGACAATGAACACTTTAGCCAGGAATGTAAAATGTAATGTACAATATAGTGTATATAGTGCAGGTGTCAGTAATGTACAATATAGTTTTAAAGGTAAGGGCAAAGAGATCAGAAATTACACCACATCCCAATTTAACATATGAAAAAAGTAGAGGAGAAACAAGCCACTGGATTTTAAAGTTGCCAAAAGAATACATTGATTACAATTGATAAAATTCAATAAGTTTTATTACAACAAAAAAAGTTAATAAAAGATTCCTTGTTATATCATTTGTTCAATTCATAAGCAAATACAGACACTATCGCTCTACATAGTTCACTTCAAAAGCGCTTCCTCAGGAGACTCAAGAGTGCTGTATGAATTAAATGCTATAAATGACAAAGAAACATAGGACTAATTACATAAAGTTTTGGACAGAGTATTACATCTATCAATATATTATTATACATAAGTACACATATTTTATTTATAGATATTATTATCAGCCTTTATTGTGAAGGGAGAGAACCATCAAGATTCCTAAGTTAAGGGATATCCTGGTGGGTCTTGGTCTCCTTTTCAAGGATACTCAGCAGCATTTTTTCATCTCTGCCATCCCTCTATCATCAACATTGGGTTACCCTTCTTTTGAAAGAAGAGGGGGATAAATAAATTGATCCTATTGTACAAATGCAAGTAAGGTAATTATTACCCATACATCCTTGATAGTTAATTAGATAATACATATATATCTTTCCTATAGGCTATAGGAGCTATATCTGTCTCTCCCCTGTGGTCACACAATATCCATTGAAAGGGCATATATTGAAATCAATCAAGACTTCTTTGCTTTTTTGGCTAACTCAGTTCCAAGTGTATCTGGTATGTCCATCTTTATCTCAATTCACATATTATTTAAAATTGTTTTTTTCTGATAATAATATCTATAAATAAAACCAAATACCTATGTATACCAATCTATTGATACATGTAAAACTCTGTTCAAAACTTTATGTAATTATTCCTATGTTTTTTGTCATTTATAGCATTTAATTCATACAGCACTCTTGAGTTCCCGAAGAAGCTCCTTTGAAGTGAAACATGTAGAGCTGTAGTGTCTGTATTTGTGTATGAATTGAACAAATGATATAACAAGGAATATTTTATTAACTTTTTATTGTTGTAATAAAACTTATTGAATTTTATCAATTGTAATCAATTTATTCATTTAGCACCTTTAAAGTCCCGTGGCTTGTTTCTCCTCTCCTTTTTTCATAATGTACAATATAGTGTATATAGTGAAGGTGTCTGTTAAGCTAAACATACAAAGTTAGTTAACAGATTCTCCCATCAACTCAAATGAGTTGGGTGGAGGAATCCACCCCATCCCCTGCCAGGACACTGAATACACTGATCAGTGACTGCAGCTGATTAGCTGTAGTCAATGATCAATGAAAATGTTTCCAATGTGTTTCTTCAACAGAAGTTAATTTATGTGAACAGAAGTTAATAGATCGTATTATTTCTAGGAGGAACACAAAATTACAAAAATTGGAAACTAAAATTATAGAGTTGAGAGAGGCTTTAATTCCCTTCAAGGATACACCTGAATATAAGGACAAAAATAGTCAGGTTCAAAAATATTTGGAGAAATTGGATAGAGACACTAAGAATAAAAAAAGTAAAAAATATCAGAGGGATTTAAAAGACTATAGGGAACATGTTGTTTATAAGTGGCAAGAGGAATCAGGGGAGTTGGCCCTTGTTCAGTCTGTTGAATCTTCGCCTGAGAGGGTTGAGGGGGTTGGCAGAGAACCTCTGTCTACACCCGTACCTGGGAGTAACTCAACCAACCAAGTGACATCCAATATCAGTGGTAGAGGGGTTGGGGGTGTCCCTAGGACCCCAGTACATCAAGGCCCATCCGGAGCTGAGAACCCTTATGGGTACCATTATCCCAATAGAAATACATATTATGATGTTCCCATACAAAACCGGTTCCAACCACTCCAGCAGGGTTATGAACCTAATAGGGGCAACCCTCACCATAGGGGTTTTCACAGGAGAGGGCATAAGGATTCTCCCAGGAGGGGGGGATGGGATTACAACAGAGGGCAACCATGGCACCGGGGTGGAGGGAGGGGGAGGGGAGGTCAGTATCAGGGCCCACCGTGGCTAAATTACAATCAGAATTCCTATCATAACCCACAGAGTGCCCCGCAATGGCAACAGCGGGAGACACCCCCTTGGGATTATGGCACCCAAAGAGATACCCCAGAGGTAAGAGAGGAGGAAGGAAGAACAAAAAGAAAGAGAGATCAGTAGGTGACGGTATCTTCAACCTTACTTGTGAAGAATTCACTACTAATGAATTGAAGGTGCTGGAAATAGGTTTGAAATATGCCCGGACATAGGGTTCAACAAATTTGATGCTTTTATCGATACTGAGAAATTTGTGAGGAAATAAAATATCAAAAAACATTTTGCTGAAAAACTGAATGTAGAGGGAACTGGACCTGCTATTTTTCAGTATAGTGGTTTGAGGAATCATTCCACCTTCAACCCCAAAGAATCCTCCAACCATTTTTTGGAAGTTTTCAGAGCTATGGTTGAGCAGGATATCAGATTGATTCAGAACAGGATTGGAAGGAGAAAGGGCAACATACAAAAAGGTATAGAGGCTTTAGAAAAGAGGAAAAACATAGCCATTAGAATGGCAGATAAAGGGGGGGGGGGGGGTTATTTAAAAAGAGAGGAATACAATAACGAATTAAATAGATTGGTTGGAGACACCAACACTTACAATAAGCTCAAGGGTAACCCACTAATAGACTTAGAGCCCTGCTTAAAAGATTGAAGCAAGCTCAGGAGAAGGGCATCCTTACAAAAATGGAAGCTAGGTATCTTGGCCCTGATGCTCTCAGGTTGCCTGTAATATATCAATTGCCTAAGATCCATAAAAGCAAAGACTGCCCACCGGGGTAACCCATCATAAGTGGTAGAAATTCTGTTTTTTTCCCGCATAGGTGAATGTGTGGATTGTTTTCTACAACCCATTGTACAAACTTATCCAGCTTATTTAAGGGATGGTAAACATTTGATTAACATTCTAAAAGAAATACTTATCAATGACCACACATTTATTGTCACTATAGACGTTGAGTCATTGTATACTAATTTGAGACAGAATGATGTGATTGTGACCACCAAGGTGGCATTGAATAATAGGTCTAATTTGAAAAGGGAACAAAAGGATTTCCTATTAGAAGCTCTGAATTTGGCCATGTCTAACAATTATTTTTGGCATGAAGGCACCCATTACAATCAAATAAGGCTGTAGCTATGGGACCCAAGTATGGCCAAAGACATTATAATATTATGGGATGGTACAGAGGAAAGTCTTAAATCTTTCCTATCCAATATCAACAACAATCACTACAGATTAAAATTTACTGGAAATTGGGATCTGTATGAACAGAGTTTCCTGGATTTGGTTTTGATGAAGGGTGAACGGTTTATCACAACTAAAAACTTTTTCAAAGAGACGGATAGAAACATCTACGAACATAAATGGCTAGGAGGGATCCCAAAAGGCCAGCTGATGCTGGTGTGACACAACTGTGACAGCCTGGGTGACTACATAACACAGTCAAATGTGGTTATAAAGAAGTTCAAGGAAAAAGGATACCACAAGCAGAATTTAATACCACTGCAGAGACAAGTAATGGAAATGGATAGAGCAACACTCCTGATGGATAAACCAAAAAAAGAGCAGGATAAGCAAACAGATACCTTTTTTTAACCAATTTCAGCAGAGATTACAAAGCACTAGAGTGTATAGTTAAGAAACACTAGCCAATTTTGCTTAGGGACAAAACATTAATTGGTATAATCCCCAAACGCCCACAATGTATTTACCGCAGAACACCAAATTTGAGAAATAAACTGGCTCCCAATATTCATGACCCTCCTAAAAAGAAAGTCACCTTTCTGGATCAAACAGGCTTTTTCTACAGTCATAGGTGTAAAGCTTGCAACACCACGAGGAAAAATATTAGAAAAATAGACAGATTCAAGTCTTTTAGTAATGGTAGAGAATTTATAATTAAAAAGTTTATCACTTGTAAATCCACACATGTTACATATGTTGTAACATGTCATTGTGGGTTACAGTATATCGGACAGACTACTAGGTCTTTAAATATTAGAATCAATGAGCACCTCAATAATATTATAAAGGGATTCCCCAAACACAGCCTCTCAAATCACTTTAGAATTTATCACAATAGGGACCAAAGTCTAGCAACTTCTTTTTGGAATCGATAAAATAGAACCTCACTGGAGAGGAGGGAATATGACCCAGAGGATTTCAAAGAACGAAAGAGTGGATTTTTAGAATGAACACACTTAATCCAGCGGGTATTAATGTTGCTTTTTGTCAAATTATTAGTGAGATAGTTTTCATTTATTGTTAAAGGGTGTCATTACCCAATCTAAACTTCCCACTCAATGTGAATTCATTTGTGAAGAATTGCTCTCCTTTCCACTACATGATGGCGATATACTCTTGAGTTAAATATATAGAGTTGTTATTCCCCTCTCTGCCATTATATGTCGTCCTTTGACGCCATCCAAATTTGGATATTTTCATATATTTGTCCATCACAAGATGGCGACATCACTTGAGATTAATTTTAGGAACGCTATTTGCTTTTCTGCCACTAGATGTCATCTTTGGCGTTATTAAAGTGGATGTAAACCCAGTGTCATCCTTTCTAAACTACTGCCATAGGGGTTATCTATAAGGATATACATGCCTCCTGCATGTATCTTTACCTGTCAAATGTCTCCCCTCTGTCTGTTATTAGACCCGAAAAACTGCATATTCTGTGAGTGGGTCTGTTGTCTGGAGCTCGGTGGGTGGAGTCGTGATGTCAATAGACTCCCCGCCCACCTCTACACTCCTTGTCAATATGCATTTTCTCCTGTGTATTTCTTACACTGAACTCTGCTATGATCTCTAACATCCAGTGAAAAGACAGGAAAGTAACCACATGACTTCAGCATGTCAAATCATGCTGAGGTATGGTACAGCCAATCCTTGCAGAGCTGCTGAAGAAAGGAGTGGGGGTGGGAATTAAAAAATAATGCATGTCTTAGGCTAGTGCACGAGATGTAAATCACCTGTCACTCACAGCAAGGGGGAAGATTTGACAAAGTTTTTCTCAGTTTGTCAATAATTGTCTCACTGAACAATAAAAGAGGATTGCTCAGAGATGGGTGGAAAGACGGCTCAAATAATAGCAAATCTTATACTCTACAGTATGATATAAAAAAAAATTTTTTTTTTCGGGTTTACATCCACTTTAAACAACATTTTTTATATAAAGTTGTAGTTTCAATATTTTAAGGCAATTTAATATTTTAATGACCCTTTAATATGCACATTTGTCATTGTATAATCTACATTTAACAAATTCAATACCACTTGGAAGGATTGGATTGGATACTCCTGGATGGACGGCAGTATAAAACCATGGAGGTGTGGTATCCGGTCATGTGATCCCTGATGACGTCAGACGCACTGACGAAATGCGTAGGGTGTGGTCGAGCGTGATACGCCACTTCCTCCCATAGTGGAACACTGGATGAGTGTAAACGGTGTCCCCGCCTCCATTTACATGTTTTTAGACCTTTCTGCATGTTTTATGGCTTTTAGAGCCATTTTTATTGAATAAATCCCTTTTTTCTATGAAATACTTCACCATGGGAGATTGTTCCTATTTTCTATGTTCAAACCTGGATACAGGTAACCATCCTTATGTGAATGTTTGATTGGAGACACCGTTGGACTTGCTGAGATGGACTTCCAGATCCATTCCATTATGCTAAAAGCTCTCATAATCTCTGTAATAGGGATCATCTCCATCTGGGAGGTAGGCTGTTTGCTTGGTGTGGTGGAGGATTTCTACAGTCACCTAAAACATTGGATTAAACACCTTCTTACTTGAAGTTTTTTATGAACCTTTTTGGACTTATATTTGTTTGTTTGTTTATTACTTTGGACACTAATGATTTGTGATGTATTGAGTTTATGTTTGAACACAGTTTCGTGCACTTTTACAAACAATGCATTGAATATCCCCCATTGGAGTGAATCTGGTGGTTGTATACATTTGATCTGTACTGTTTATTTGCACTATTTAGTAATTTCACTTAGATTTAGCCTATTTTAAGTGCGGTTCATTACACATATATTTCACTCTTTTCACAAATCTTTTCCCCCAAAATCACCTTCACAGCACTAATCCTCTCACTCTTCTCCTCCCATTTCACTTCCCCAGCACCAATCCTAAAAAGAACACATAGCCAAAGCTTCTTTGTATACATCTTACTTGTGGGTCACAGGAGAGCACTTACTTTTGCGTTCCCATGGCCCAGATTTAACCAACACTGGGCTAAAGCCTATTGTCGGCTGACATCACAGAGTAGATCCAGGTGAGACTGAGAACTTGATTCAGCCACTCCAGACAGCTCTCCAGTGAGCACTGGAGGAGAAGAGCAGAGAGCGATGGTCACCAATCTCCGCTCAGAGCAGACTAAGAACTGAGCGATCAGTGGTCATGTGATCTCTCAGTTCTCAGTTTTAGATGTGGCTGGGGGCACCTGCGGCATGGGACCAATGCTGCAGCCCATAGGTGTGCGCAGCCTATTGCATTAGGGTGTGCACCCTAAAGCTCAAACACACATGCATGTGTGTGTGTCTACATATATATGACCCCGGCAAATTGATCTCTCTGCTGCCACAGTGAAAGAGAAGAGCATAGACACTTCTCTTATGGCAGTACCAGTAAGAGGTAGATCTTTCTGCTACACAGAGCGATAATACTAATGCGCATGGGGTGATTAGGGTGTGCCTGGGCACACCCAGCACACCCTGTGCGCACGCCTATGCTGCAGCCATAGAGGTGAGTACGTATGTTTTTTTTTTTCTTTTTTTTTTTCCAAATTTCTCCTTTAAACACTTCCCGACCAGCGCATGATGATGTACGTTGGCACAATGGCACAGGTGGGCAAAAGGGCATACCCGTACGTCCCTCCGTCATAGCCGCAAAGTGGGCAAGCGCACCCGCGGACTTAATGTCCACCGGTGGCCCACTAGCGCGGCGAGGAGAGGCAGAACAGGGTACTGCCTATGTAAACAAGGCATTTCCCTGTTGTGCCTAGTGACATTACATGGATCCACCGCTCCCTGTCATTGGGAGCAGTGATCTCTGTCATATCCTAGGTAGCCCATCTCCCCTTCAGTTAGAACACACTAAGGGAACACAGTTAACCCCTTGATCGCCCCCTAGTGTTTAACCCCTTCCCTGCCAGTGTCATTTATACAGTAATCAGGGGCTATTTTTAGCACTGATCACTGTATAAATGTCAGTGGTCCCAAAATAGTGTCAAAAGTGTCCGATCTGTCCACCGCAATGTCGCAGATCACCGCCATTAGTAGTAAAAAAAAAAAAAAGAATAATAAAAATGCCATAAATCTATTCCCTATCTTGTAGACGCTATAACTTTTGCGCAAACTCATTAATATACGCTTATTGCGATTTTTTTTTACCACAAATATGTAGTAGAATATATATATCGGCCTAAAGTGAGGAAGAAATTTGTTTTTTTATATATTTTTTGGGGATATTTATTATAGCAAAAAGTGAAAAATATTGCTTTTTTTCCAAAAATGGCGGTATTTTTTTGTTTAAGGAGCAAAAAATAAAAACCGCAGAGGTGATCAAATACCACCAAAAGAAAGCTCTATTTGTGGGAAAAAAGGACATCAATTTTGTTTATGTACAATGTCGCACGACAGCGCAATTATCAGTTAAAGCAACGGAGTGCCGTATCGCAAAAAATGCTCTGGTCATTAAGGGGGTAAAATCTTCTGGGGCTAAAGTGGTTAACAGTGTCACTGATGCGGTTTGTTAAAATTGTACTTTTCCATAATACCACAAAAAGCTTGATCCTTCCGGTGCCGTCGTAAGGGTTATCGTGTTGGTAGTATTGACATGAAAACAGACTCCCAGCTGAGGGCTGCAGTAGGAACCCCTCCAAGCTCAGCGCTGATCACTTCCAGGGTCAGAGCTGTCAGTCTCCAGCTTTTCTGGCCAGGAAAGTAGCAGATCAAGCATGATTTGTCAGCTTAAAAGAGTGCAGAGGTGACATTAGGGCCTTCATTTCACCTTAAAGAGAACCTGTCCCCTTCATTATGCTATCACATTATTAGTTATTAGTCCCCTTGTGATACCATTATACTTATGAAAAAAGTTAAACATTTTACAGTTTGAAAAAAAAAAGAGCAAAAAAACTCCCAACCCTCATGCACATGCAACTATGAATACAAGAGTGCATGTTGGATGCACAGGCATACACAAATAACGATTGTGTCACACATATTGGGTATCACCATGCACACCAGAGTGAGTCATTTTAGGACCATCATTCACTCTAAATTTATATGCTGTAAAAGTTTTTTTATGTGTAGCCGAACAATTTTTGGTACTGCAGTTTTTCGCAATTTTGGAGGCATGCATCATTTTTAGGCATGACCTTTTTGGTATTGGTTTACTCAACCCAACATTAGCTTTATTATTTTACCAAAATTTGGATATTAATTGTGTTTGTATACACTCAAATCAGTTTGAGTGTATTTTTTACTGGGTTTGATAAATAGTTGTGCTAATATTGTGTGAAATATTTACAGATGCCTCCATGTTTTTCTACATAGTCTTTGATTTAAAAAAAATATTTAAACTTTTCATGGTTTTAAGTAATATTCAGGCCTAAACACATGTGTGCAAAATGTAAAAAAGGGCTCTGTCAGCAAAAGATTTGAAGGCATGTCCTAAGAATATTATATAAAGAACTGGTGTTTTTTCCATGTTGTCTTCAAAGTTGCATTTTTTTTAATTTTTTTTTGCATTGCTAAATATCCCCTTTGCAATACTCAGCTCCCCTTTGACAGTAGCTTTTCTATTAGCCAAGATTTAGTATCAAAAGTCACCATCCCATAGATTTCAAAAGGGATTCAATGCTAAGTTCAGGTTTCATGGATTTCAAGCAGGATTCAATGAATCCTGCTGGAAATTGAATCAGGTCAGATTTCCTCATCCCTAATTGAGTGTGAGAATTATGCACTATAAAGAAAGAAGATACACAAAAATGTACCGTCATAGACCTTTTAGATAAGTTTTAGATGTAGTTCATGATCATTTCCTCTTTCCTAGAACTAATCAATGTCATTGTTTTGTGTCGCTTACAATATGTTTACAGATCCAGGACTGTAATTTTTTTCTGTCATGCTCGAATGCTTTGTAATTGGGGAGAGGAGACAATGACATGGCTCACTAGAACTGCACAGTACCCTGAAGAATAGAAATTACCTTCCAAAGTACAAAACTGTTTTCTTTATATAACATGATAAAGTAATCAGATATATGTTAATAATCTTGACAATATATATTAATAATTAAAAACCTTGTTTATATGTTTTACTTGTTCTCTACTGCTCGCTCTCACTATGGAAGTTTGAGTTAGCTAAATCCTTAAAAACAAAGGAATTTGCGTTTGACAATTTAACTGCTTGCTGCCCACCCACCGTCAAATGACGGGGGGGGTGCAGCTCTTGTTCTGGGACGTCATCATATGACGGCATCCCAGAATGGCCGCTCTTGCGCGCCATTTTTTTTTTTTTTTTTAAATAAAAAACCCAGCAGTGATTAAATAAGACCAAAAGAAAGCTCTATTTGTGTGAAGAAAATGACAAAAAAATTGTTTGGGTACAGTGTAGCATGACGCGCAATTGTCATTCAAAGTGCGACAGCGCTGAAAGCTGAAAAATGGCCTGTACAGGAAGGGGGTGTTAGTGCCTGGTAGGCAATTGGTTAAACTAGAAATTCAAATAAATTATAAATTGCTTTTACTTGAATTTGACTGGTCACATTATCTAAACAAAGATGGAAAGATTAGATATCCCAAATATTTTATATATATAGCAGAACTAGTCTATGAAAATGTATCAAAGTTACCTAAATCTGTTACTATTGCCAATATTTCCCGCTTTATCTCTCTGTCTCTCTTTCTTAGCAGTACAGAGGGTTCCATTGTTTCTAATAAAATGTTTTAAAACAATCTTTGAAATATTGATAAAAAAAAATCTTTGTGAAGTATTATTCATATGGGAACAGAATCCCTTGAAGTACAGCGCCTTGCAAAAGTATTCACCCCCCCCCCCTCTTTGCTTTTTATCTATTTTGTTACATTACAGCCTTTAGTTCAATGTTTTTTTTTCTGAATTATATGTGATGGATCAGAACACAAAAGTCTAAGTTGGTGTAGTAAATTTAGAAAAATATATACATAAAACTATTTTTCAGGGAAAAAAAATGGATAATTGGCATGTGCGTTTGTATTCACCCCCTTTGTTATGAAGCCCATAAAAAGCTCTGGTGCAACCATTTACCTTCAAAGGTCACATAATTATTGAAATGATGTCCACCTGTGTGCATTTTAAGTGTCACATGATCTGTCATTACATATACACACCTTTTTGAAAAGCCCCAGAGGCTGCAACAGCTAAGCAAGAGGCATCACTAACCAAACACTGCCATGAAGACCAAGGAACTCTCCAAACAAGTAAGGGTGTCAGGGAAGACCAGCCAGTACTCAAGATGGCTGACGGAGAAGTCGACCTGTGACCTCAGCCTCTGCCAGAACACTTCCGGTGACGGCGGGGCGGTGCAGCATGACCAAGAGGCTATTTAAACTTGGTCTGTGCTTGCATCCAGTGCTGTCCATTCTACAGCGTTCCCGTGTGTTCCTGCCTGCTTACTTCTGATACCTGTACCTGTTTACCGACCCGGCTTGCCTTGACTCCACTACCTGCTGCCTGCACCTGACCCGGCTTGTTCTGACCTCCGCACCTGCCTGTTCTTTCTACTACCACGCTGCCAGCCCGTTGCCAACCCGGCCTGTGTCCTGACTACGCTTCTGCCTCTGCTTCTGCTCCTGACGTTCTCGCCAGTGTATGACCCGGTCTGCTTAATCTGCCTCTTCCGCCAGCTGGAGAATCCTGCTCGAGCACCGTGCCCCCTGCTGCTGTTCCCAGTTCCAGGAAGATGACCCGTCAGGCACTCGTGCGACTCTGCACTTCTGCGCCTCCTGTCTGCTCTATCAGGGGGCCAGAATCAGCGGAGTGAGAGAGGCCGCTCCCTTCATATCAGGCTCTACCGTCAGGTACGTGACAAAGGGACAATGTTGTTGAGAAGTACAAGTCAGGGTTAAGTTATAAAAAAATATCCAAATCTTTGATGATCCCTAGGAGCACCATCAAATCTATCATAACCAAATGGAACGAACAAGGCACAACAGCAAACCTGCCAAGAGACTGCCGCACATCAAACCTTATGGACCGGGCAAGGAGGGCATTAATCAGAGAGGCAGCAAAGAGACCTAAGGTAACCCTGGAGGAGCTGCAGAGTTCCACAGCAGAGACTGGAGTATCTGTACATAGGACGACAGTAAGCCGTATGCTCCATACAGTTGGGCTTTATGGCAGAGTAGCCAGAAGAAAGCCATTACTTTCAGCAAAAAACAAAATGGCATGTTTTGAGTTTGCAAAAAGGCATGTGGGGGACTCCCAAAATGTATGGAGGAAGGTGCTCTGGTCTGATGAGACTAAAATGGAACTTTTTGGCCATCAAAGAAAACACTATGTTTGGCGCAAACCCAACACATAACATCAACCAAAGAACACCATCCCCACAATGAAACATGGTGGTGGCAGCATCATGCTGTGGGAATGTTTTTCAGCAGTCAGGACTGGGAAACTGGTCAAAGTTGAGGGAAAGATGGATGGTGCTAAATACAGGGATATTCTTGAGCAAAATCTGTACCACTCTGTGTGTGATTTGAGGCTAGGACGGAGGTTTACCTTCCAGCAGGACAATGACCCCAAACACACTGCTAAAACAACACTTGAGTGGTTTAAGGGGAAACATGTAAATGTGTTGGAATGGCCTAGTCAAAGCCTAGACCTCAAACCAATAGAAAATCTGTGGTCAGACTTAAAGATTGCTGTTCACAAGCGTAAACCATCTATCTTAAAGGAGCTGGAGCAGTTTTGTAAGGAGGAATGGGCAAAAATCCCAGGATAAGATGTGGCAATCTCATAGAGACTTATCCAAAGCGACTTGGAGCTGTGATAGCTGCAAAAGGTGGCTCTACAAAGTATTGACTTTAGGGGGGTGAATAGTTATGCACATTGACTGTTTATATTATTTTGTCCTATTTGTTGTTTGCTTTACAATAAAAAAAAAACAAAAAAAAACATCTTTACAGTTGTGGGCATGTTCTGTAAATTAAATGATGCAAATCCTCAAACAATTTATGTTAATTCCAGGTTGTGAGGCAACAAAACACGACAAATGCCAAAGGGGTGAATACTTTTGCAAGGCACTGTAAATAACAGGCCAGAAAGTGTGCCATGTATAATTGGGAAGCTATTACATGGATCATTAAGGGATAATGTTCATGAATACTGTTTGGACAATAATACTATGGAAGGGAGTCATTATGAGCTTATATAGTATAGTCCAAATGGGTAATACTCTAACACTCAATCAATACAGCCGACCTTGAGATGTATATCATGTAAATTAGTATCATGTATCTTGTATAGTGTAGTTTAGACTAGTGATTGACAACTTAAGATATCCTTGATGATTGAATTACGGTTTTCAGTGTGGGGGCATAATCTTTTTTTGCAGTGTAATGGTAACTGGTCTTTAAGTTGTCTACTACAAACCCTAAAAAAGTGAAATTAAAAAAATACTTTACAAGAAGTTGATGTAATTACCCAATGGTTTTGAATTTGAATTTCTCAAAGGGAAGATTAAAAACCATTGTTAATTTAGTTTAGGGCATACATATAGATGATTGTACTGTAATAATGAAGGAAGGTTGACATGCAATGCTTTTTTAGTGATTTCTCTAAAAATCTGCGTGTAACCTTTTTCAGAATCCTCTTGGCACCTGCAGCTGTATCAAGGTCTCACTGTATACTCCTACACTCCTATGTGTTCTTTAGACATCCAGGCATATGTATATTGACAAGCTCTAGTGTATGTACTAAAAGGTTGGCTTGGTTTTCAAGTGCAGCAGATGCTAGACTCTAGTTGCTCATTGTAGCATCTGTTGGGTGCTCTGGATTTTTTTCCTTTTTGCAAACCTTTCCTGTTTTATCTAAAAGTGGACTTTTCAGTGGCTTCACATGTCTGCATAAATAAATCCCTGATATGTTACTATTCTGCATGGTATAATTTTAAGGAAAGTGGTACCATTTATCATTAAAAAATGCAGTCCTTGAGCTCATGTTGCTTTGCCTAGGGCTAAGATGATGTTATCAGTTTGCTGCAGGAAGAGGAAGCAGTTTCTTAGTCTCCTCTTCCACAAACTGCAATATTTGTGAACACTGGTATCAGGATCTAAATGACTGCAATATTGCTGACACAGCATCTCAGTCCAGTAAGTAGATGCTTACTCGAGATAATGACTGAACAAATATGGCTTCCTCCTTCTAGAGAGAAAGTCATATTAAGGAAGGGAGGATACTGTGATATTTAGTATAGGTAATAAATACCTTATAAATACTTTATTTAATCCGATCATGTTACAGGATAAATAATACATCTTACAGCAATCAGATATTTACTCCAGCTGTCCTTATATCAAAAACCAGTTACCAACACAATAATTGGTAACTGAAAACATATAATCTGCAGAAAAAAAGAAAACTTACTTAGGTATTCAGTCATATATAGACTGCATCACCATGGTATTAAGGTCTTTGCCTTGTTAAGGTCGTTTTTTTAATGATAGAGAGATAAGAGGAAAACAAAGAAAATAGGGAAAAGAGGAAGAGAAAGCAAGAGAGAAAAAAGGGAGGGAGTAAGGAGGGGGAGGGGACTGGAGAGGGGGGAAGTGAAGAGAGGAAGTAGGGGGAAGGAAGGGAAGAGTTGCAGGGGGAGGACAGGAAGGTCCAAGCTCTTCCCACCAGCAATAACATTTCTCCCGACTCTAAAGACCTACTCACTGAGAGCCCAGAAATAGCCGCCAAGGTATCTAAATCTCAAGATGTTTCTTAGACTAATAATAAACATGGATAACTGTTCCATAAGTTGCATGTCAGATACCCTATTACTCCAATGTTCAAATGTGGGTGGAGCAGTTTGTTTCCAAAGAGCCGGTATACACACTTTTGCAGCATTCAGAAGTTGTATGAAAAGTACATTTTTATACCCTTTAAAAGATAAAAGTGTATCATGTAAGAGATATGTTGCTGAGTGAGTCTGCAATAGACCAGTGGTTCTCAACCCTGTCCTCAAGTACCCCCAACAGGCCATGTTTGCAGGTTCTCCTTTATCTTGCACAGGTGCTTTAAATCAGTCAATGGCTTGGTATTTTGGACAGAAATTCACAAAACATGGCCTGTTGGGGGTACTTGAGGACAGGGTTGAGAACCACTGCAATAGACCATCCAGTAATGTTTTAATGGAAGATTTAACTTCTGACCAGAAAGTGTTAATCATTGGGTAGTCCCGAAAGATGTGTAAAAGGGAGCCTTCCGCAGTTTGGCAGTGGCAGCATGAGGGGGCACTTGAGAATTGATCTTATCTATGTAAAAGTTGAGGCGTTTTATACCAAATTATAAGAATCTTATAGACATTTTCTTTATGTGTTTGTTTGCCAGTGAGGCTTTGTGAGCGAAAAAATAATAATTTTAGCTTTTTTGGGCAGAAGAGAAACATAACATTCATATCCTGTTCCCATTTTGTCGAAAAGCTTGGATCCCATTGATGGTCTCTGGCTATCAGCAAGGAATAGGATTGTGACAGGCCATGTCTGAATGGCACTGCTTCATTGCAAATCCTCTCAGATGATGACTAAAGCATGAGCAGTGTGATATTCTGATGGAAGGGCTCACAAGCAGGAACTTAACTGAAAACAATGTAAAAAATCCAGGTCTAAACCCAGCGTAGCTTGTACACCATCAATAGACATTTTGCAATGAAAGATGACATATTCTAAATATTCCTTTGGCATAGAGGTTGCAGAATTATGAGTCAGTAGCACTATGCAGTAATATGGTGGAGTTAAGAATTGGCAGAAGCTGACTGGGATAAGGTGAAAGAGAAGTTGTCTTGTAAAAATCGATTAGACAGTGCGCAAGGTGGCCCTAACAAGGGGATGAGCTGAAGAGTGTCTGTTCATAGAGGAGGCATGATACTCCCAGATGACACCTTCCAAAGGTGGAAGTGATAGCTGCCTGTTCTAATTCTAACTAGGGTTTTGTTGTCTTCTGGGTGCACCAATGAATCACTCATCTAAAATGAACAGTAACATAATATTTAATGGGGTCTGCAAACCCAATGCCTCCCCTTGATTTGGGAAGAGTCAAATTCGCCCTGCTGAAACTGGCCTTTTTTCCTCCCCAAAGGTAGTGCAAAAATTCCTGAGTCCTTAGATTTTTCAGATAACTCTGTGGTATAGACATCGGGAGGGTTTGTAATAAAAAAAGGAGCCGTGGTTGAATATTCATTTTCAAGACACTATTTTGACCAAACCAGGTAAGGGCTGCTTTGTTCCAGTTTTGTAGGTGCACTTTAATCTTTTTAGCCAACAGTCATAAGTTCAGCTCAAAAATCTGTCTTACGTTGGCAGGAATCAGGGTACCAAAATATTTAATATGAGAAGAAGACCATTTAAAGATAAATTGTCGTTGCAGGCTTTTTAATTGTTAAGGGGGTAAGGTGATATTCAGGGCTTCTGATTTTGAAATGTTGATTTTGTAATTAGAAAGTGCCCTGTAGGTCTCCATTTCTTGTAACAAGACCGGAAGAGAAGTTTGAGGGGAAGAAATAAATAAAATCAGATTGTCTACATATGTTGCGACCTTATGAGCATAATTAGAAATGTTAAAGCCTATAATTACCGGCTGTGCTCTAATAGTCTGTAAAAACGGTTCCAGAGAAAGTATAAAAATAAGGGGGGACAAGGGACAGCCTTGGCAGGTTTCATTATTTATCAAAAAGGGTGCTGAAATGGATTCATTGGCTCTCACAAAAGTGGTCAGGTGTGAGTATAATATAGTATTTGACAGAAGTTGTCAATCCATGGTGTACTGGTGAATATGTACACTTGCTTGATGTTTCCAGGACCCAACTGGTAATTGCTGCAGAACCCACCATTTTATGAGCCATATTTGCCAGGAACGTGTAGGAATATTGACCAGATTTGAGTATAAGGCCCTGACCCATGCCAACATGTTCATTCAGACCAGGGAAGCTAAAATTAACTCCCAGTTCACTCTAGCAAAAGCTTTTTCTGTGTGACCGGCCAAAAGAATAAAGGGAATGTTTCTATCTTGGGCCAGATGGATAACACTCAGCTCTCTTTGAGTAATGTCTCTAACCTCTCGTTTAGGCATACATCCAGATTGATCGGGATTTATAAGGGAGGGAATATAAGACAAAAGTCGGCTGGCCAATATTCTTGTAAAATATTTTTAATAAATACCTTAAAGTGGTACACTTAAAGATTATTTAGCAAGTATGCACTTGAAAAAATACATTGGATGCTAGTTTCACTTCTGCCTTTGCTCTACATCTATGCATCTTGGATATTGACTCCTGTATCCATGCATAACTACATTATAGCCAACTATTTTGTTCCTGGGTGGTTACACCCTTCACTTAACTCTGATTAGTCTGGTTTACCCCTCTGTCAAAGCAATTTGATTTTATTTCATAATGAATAACCATTGTCTCAAATATTTTTTAAGTTGGGTAAAAATTATTTAGTAGGGGATGTGTATTACATGATGGTTGTATAAAGCTTGTCCTCTAATACCATTCGGTTTTGGAAGCCTGTAAAATGGGGCAGGGTATAAGGTACCTAAAGTGTATGTATAGCAAAAACATTTTTTCCATATTGAATGGAATAGGAAAATGTGTCCTTTTGTGGTTTCCATTCTCTTTCTGTCATAGAGATGCAAGAGGAAGTGAAAGGAATTTTGTTTTCTAAAATAGGGGAATTCCCCTTTAAACAGTTGTCGCTGAAACAGGTGTCTATATTGGAAGATTTACTCTCACCTATTGTCTTGGTGATAACTCTGAAATTTTTGATTTTCTCATTGTTTTCTGTCTCTGTGACAATGGTGCCTAGGACATATAGAGGAGTGTATCTCCCAAGTGGGGTAACAGAGCAATAAAAACCTGACAGGCGTTCTAAACCTTTCCAGCACTATTCAAAATGGAAAAAAAAGTTTTGACGTTACATACACCCGATCTGTGTCTGAGGCAAGCTGAGTTAGCAAGAATTATTTTGCAGCCAAAGCTTGTTTAATTTTAGTTCAACATTTTTTTTTTTTACATTTATGTTGTAAGAGATCATATTGGCACATAAGTTCTAAATTGACCCAGAAACTATGAAACAATGCATCAGGCAACACAAATATTAAATTAGAATTGAAATACTGAAAGCACGTAAGACTAATCAAAAAAAAAAAAAGTAATTTTCACTCAAATATCCAGAAAATTGAAAAGGAAATAGAATAGTTCCTGTATCCTGATTAGATATTTAAAGTGAGTACTACCTGAAATGAAAATGACATTTTAATAAGTGAACTCCTGCGCATTTGGCAAATGTTATTTTTAAATCAAACAATATTATTAACAATATCTTTGCTTATGAATATAATGCTCTTATTTAATGAAGACTTCTTAATTCTTACAAGAAACTTGAACTTTGCAGATTCAGGGGAAAGTTATGGGTTTGCAGCCTAGTGGGCCCACTCTGCTGCAAATACTTACCTTCCCATCACTCCCCCACTACCCTGTTAATACTTTGGTACCTTGTGAAAAATTTGAAACCCCTAGACATAGAGGAGCATTGACTCTCTCCATTTCTTACACAGTGAAAGCACTCAGTCACTGTGTGCCATCATGTGTAGACAGGGGGAAGAGCCTTGGCCCTTTGTAAGCTTTATACACTGTACATCCTCATCAGTCCCTGCCCTCAAGGATGTTAGAAAGAAGTGAAAGTAAAGAAGCTCCCAGCATCCAGTAAAGGTAGGTATAAGGTATTTTATTGAAATTTCAGCAATAGAAAAAGGCTGCCTCTGAACACACAGCCTGCGTCTTGGACATCTAGCCGTCCGATCCATTGGCCAACAGGATCATTCCATAACCACTTGTAGTAGCAGCCGTGATGAAGGGGGAGTCCCTAGTCCCCCGAAACGCATTGGCCTCTTTCTATTGCTGAAATTTCAATAAAATAACTTATACCTACCTTTACTGGATACCGGGCACTCCTTTACTTTCACTTCTTTCTAAACACATAAGGCTGTATCCTGTGGTAGCAGCCCAGGCCAAACAGGGCTCACCACCACCTTTTCCTCCGACTAGGCAGGAACCTCTGGAAACAAATTCTTTCCATCTGCCCATACCATACATAACCTACAAAAGTGACTGATTGAGTCAGTCCAGCGTGATCTACACCTCCTCTTCTAGGCTCAAGGATGTTAGACAGCCTAAGTAAGTATAAATAACAAAGGGAGGCTGCTATGTAGTAAACCCGATGACAAAGAACAGGTGTTCTTTAAGTATTCATTTTTAAGGATCATTGCTCATAGCAACTAATTTGATCCATCATGTATTGCTCTGACGGTATCAGTGTGAATACTGATGGTTGCTATGGGCAACCACATGTAAAAGTTAACATTTAAGAATTTGAACATAAAACCATGCCCTACATAATCAATATACACAGAACCCACAGTGCCATAATAATGCATGTGTTATTCATCTGTGTAGTGCCAACAAACTGCAGTACTTTATGAAACACAAAAACCATCTGAGTCTTTGCTACTCAAGAATGAAATATTAATCAAATAACAGTTAATATATAGCCAATCCTGTCCTTTGGGTAGGAATTAATTGGATCTTGTGTTAAATTGGTCCATGTATGTGTATGTATGAAGATTGTAAGTTCCTCGAGGGCAGAGACTGATGTAAGTATACAAATATGTAAACTGCTGCATAAATTGCTGGCACTATAATAATACTTAGAAAAAATGAAAATTAATCATGTGAACAGGAAAAAAAGTTACTGGACAACATGCAGTTCACTCGATAAAATCACTTTTACAGAGTTATTCTTAAATATAAATTTTAGGCATTAAATCCACTAATGATTACTCAGAAAAGGCAGTAAAATGATATCTTCATTATGTCACTCTTGTGTTCATTAACCCAGCAGACTTGGTTAACATGTGACACATATTCATTGGCATTGCAAAAAAATCTGTGTTAATGCAATTACTAAAGTATGAAATATATGAATATTTAAGACCATGTGCACCAAGTATTTACTAAAACTGCTCAGATACGATGCTTTCCTATTCACATGAAAGTACACTATATAACAGGTCAGAAAGATTTTCTCCATCCTGTCCACAAGTGTCAAATTCTGACTGTGTACTCTGTTCTCCACAGACTTTTCAGAAAATCAACATTTCATTTGATTACCTTGACACATTGTAAAATACGAGTAATTTGCAGTCAATTCTCTAGTCTAACATCTGAACACTAGGTAACTGATTACTGCTAATAATATTGCAATTAAGTGAAATATAAAATATTAAACTTACCTCAGTATGATTTTCTTGTGTCAGCATATTCAGAAGAGAATTTTATTAGCTTCATTAGTATCATTACCCAAAGGATTGCCTCACACAGTGACGGGACAGATAATGCATATAAGCCACTCTGTGAGAAATTAAGCCAGGGATAACAACGCCTGCAGCCACCTGCCCAGGCCCAAGTAGATGGCTAAATGGGGTGAGCCAATAGTATTTTCACTTAGCAGATTTTGAGCTGACCCGTGATCTCTTCTCTCTGTATCCGAGGGTCCTTTGATTTCATGCTGGTTTTTTAAATTAAGGATGAAGTTAATTCACAGCTGGAATTAAATATGCCTCTTCTGCTTCTGGGAGGGACAGGCTGGACTTTGCTAGCGCCACCTTATTTGGTCTTTAACACCCTTTAGGTATGGTTCACATTCAGTTATACCCCTAGTGACAAACAAGAAGTTAACTAATTGTGAACATATGGTTCAGCAGAAGAACTAAACTCAGCAGACACCTTGTTAGATGGGATCAGTGTAGGTGATTTTTGAAGGGGAAAGTTTTAGGTTGAAGGTGTGGCTTAAAGTCCCACTGACAAGCCTTGGGGAGGCCTGATTGATCCTAATCTATTCTCATTGTTTCATGGCAGCATGCTGCTGGCAGGAACAGCTTGGTAATAACAGAGATTTATAGCCTTTAAGTCTTTGTGGTTATGACCAGCACGAGCCACTCAATTGACTCTTCTCATGCTCCTTCTTTAATTGGCCTCACTGGTCAAAAATGAGATGTTAGGTAAAGGTACAACACATGGTCTACCTGAAATTGCACACTGTGACAACAGCACAGATGTCCTCTTTATCAACCCGCTTACCACAAAGGGAATTAGAGAGCCCTCTCGAGGAAAAGATAGGGGACCTACTGACAGGATCAGTAGTTGTATAATCTTTAGAATGGAATTAATTAAAGGGACAATCAACACTGGTCTCTTTGTTGTTACAAAACATGCCAAGTTTGTGCAGCACTACGTCTGATATCTACTGAGCATGCTCAGTGAATTATGATGTACTTTGTGGCTGATCTGTTCACCATTTACGTAAGATTGTATTTTGTTGAGGAGGCAGAATTACATTTAAATGGTAAAAATTTACACAGCATTTGTTTCTTTTTAATATGGGCTTGTTCAGGAAGGTAAAAGATGGTTTGCATTAATCCATAACAATTTCAGAAGGAATGCTTCTTCTTTTTTTGTCCTTGCCATTCTAAAGTGCTGAAAGATGAAGCTTGGATTATGGATTACTGTAGTTTGCATATCATGAGTGGATATAAAGTATATTGCCGCTATTTATATCCACTACCTGAGGCTGTTAATGATGACTGACTGATGTAAACGAATAGCTGAATCAATGAGTTGTGAAGCAGCCCATAGCACTATGAAGGACTGAAATTATTATAGCAATATAAAGTCATTAGGCATGTTAATAGTTCGTTAAGATATATTGAAAATCTAAATTACGGATTAAGGTTATCTTTAGTATATTCTATCTATATTTTTAAAGCACTTTTTTTTTTTCAAATTGAGTAAGGCCTCTATCACTTGATACATTAAGGTATTCTTGTAGATAATGTGACAGCTGCATAAAAATTTTTAAAATTAACAAAATAGCCGAAACTCCCTACACATTACATAACTATCAAAATATTTATTTATCTATTTATTATATAGTATAAGGCATGGTAGCCATTTCTTTATCTTGGATTTATATTGGACCACCATTCGCCATGCACCCTGCTATACTTACTTTAGGTCAGGGATCACTAAATAGCACAACGTGGTCCAGACCTGGACCAAGTCAATGTCTCATCTGGACCACTGCAGTCCTGCCATTTAGGAGCCGATCCGCCCACAGTCCTCACTGACGCCACTGTCACTCTGCAAGGGCCGACTCTGCAAGGGCCGACAGCAGGAGGAAGGATAGCTCTGGATGGAGGACAGGTGCTGCCCGAGTTAACAAGCAGGTGATTACCAGCTGGTAGCTCCCTCCCTCTGTGCAGACCTGCTGTACCTCCCACCCTCCGCCCTGTCTGGTAAGGTAGGGCAGGAAGGGGGGACAATGTGAAGGGGGCCAGTAATAGAGGGGCTGAGGATAGTAATATGGAGGGCTGAGGACAGTAATATGGGGGAGCCTGAGGACTGTAATATGGGGCAAGCTGAAGAGAGTAATATGGGGGGCTAAAGACAGTAGTAATATGGGGGGGGCTCTGAACTGTAACATGGGGGGCTGAGGACATTAATGTGAAGGAGAGGATTTTGATGTGAAGCGGAGGGAACTGTGATGTGAAGGGGGGGACTAAAGTTGGAGCCAACAACCTTCAAACAAAATTCTACAGTTTTGTTGTCGGAAAGTCCGATCGTGTGTAAGGGGCATAACGCTTCTTTCCTATTAGATAAAAAGTTGTCAGCAGGACATGAAGTTAGGGTAAATATTTCTAACAGAACCCCAGATTGAAGTATAAACCTTGCAAGAGTTCTAATTTTTCCTCACTCTATCCAATACTAATAAACATTTTAGATGGCTATACACTTTACGTCAGCCCTGCACATAAGAACATTGGATTGAGTTGAATCCTAAAGAAAAACTATAATAGGGCGTACACACAGTCGGACTTTGTTCGGACATTCCGACGGATGTTGGCTCAAACTTGTTTTGGCTACACATGGTCGCACAAAGTTGTCAGAAAATCCGATCGTTCTAAACGCGGTGACGTAAAACACGTACGTCGGGACTATAAACGGGGCAGTGGCCAATAGCTTTCATCTCTTTATTTATTCTGAGCATGCGTGGCACTTTGTCCGTCGGATTTGTGTACACACGATCGGAATTTCCGACAACGGATTTTGTTGTCGGAAAATTTTATCTCCTGCTCTCCAACTTTGTGTGTCGAAAAATCCGATGGAAAATGTCCGATGGAGCCCACACACGGTCGGAATTTCCGACAACACGCTCCGATCGGACATTTTCCATTGGAAAATCCGACCGTGTGTACGGGGCATAACAGTACCAATATGGGAGCTGTCATTGCTGACTTGCTTTTAAAAGGCACAGTCTACATGGCTTTCATTGCTTAATTGCCTATTGGGTCACTAACCTGGGACAAACATACAGTCAAAGAAGTCTGAAAAGTCTGAGCTTGTGTATGCTGTTCCAGGTCAGCGACTTAATAGGTGATAACGCCAGGATCATGTTACCAGCTTCAGAGTCTGTGTCTTTTACAAACAAGTCAGCAATGGCATTATCACAATTCTATCATCACAGGTCGCCTTAAAAAAATATTCAGCCCCCAACCTGTACTTTGTCTTGTAGTTCCACTGTCATCAGAAAGCACAATCCAATGGCTGAAAGTTTCCAGTACATACATTCTTCCTCTGGTAACACAAATCATTAGTAGTGATCATCCATAACCCATAGATATTTTCATTGCGAAACAGGATAACAATTAGAAATATTTTAGGTCTGTGGGTAAGCCTTCTAGATGCTCTGGTTGTGGTAAAGTGGGTAGGTTATTACTATGACAGTGTTGTTGCGAGCATTGAATTATCTTCTTTAATGCTGTATGTTTTAGGGTGAAGGGGGAGGAGTTCTTTCCTCAACACCACCGCTGCCACCCTCCTCAACACTACCGCTGCCATTCCACCTCAACACCACCGCTACCACCCCTCAACACTACCGCTGCCACCCCCCTCAACACCACCGCTGCCACCCCCCCTCAACACCACCGCTGCCACCCCCCTTCAACACCACCGCTGCCACCCCCCAACACTACCACTGCCACCCCCCAACACTACCACTGCCACCCCCCCTCAACACCACCGCTGCCACCCCCCAACACTACCGCTGCTACTCCCACTCAACACCACCCCTGCTACCCCCCCTCAACACCACCACTGCCACCCCCCTCAACACTACCACCCCCCTCAACACCACCGCTGCCACCCCCCAACACTACCGCTGCCCCCCCTCCTCAACACCACTGCTTCTACCCCCCCTCAACACCACCACTGCCACCCCCCTCAACACTACCACTACCACCCCCCTCAACACCACCACTGCCACCCCCCAACACTACCGCTGCCACCCCCCCTCAACACTACTGCTGCCACCCCCCCTCAAAACCACCACTGCCACCCCCCTCAATACCACCACTGCCACCCCCCCTCAACACCACCGCTGCCACCCCCCTTCAACACCACCGCTGCCACCCCCAACACTACCGCTGCCACCCCCCCTCAACACCACCGCTGCCACCCCCCAACACTACCGCTGCCACTCCCACTCAACACCACCGCTGCCACCCCCCCTCAACACCACCACTACCATCCCCCTCAACACTACCACTACCACCCCCCTCAACACCACCGCTGCCACCCCCCAACACTACCGCTGCCACCCCTCCTCAACACCACCGCTTCCACCCCCCTCAACACCACCACTGCCACCCCCCTCAACACTACCACTACCACCCCCCTTAACACCACCACTGCTACCCCCCGACACTACCGCTGCCACCCCCCTCAACACTACCGCTGCCACCCCCCTCAACACCACCGCTGCCCCCCAACACTACCGCTGCCACCACCCCCCAACACAACCACTGCCATCCCCTCTCAACACTACCGCTGCCACCCCCCTGCAACACCACCGCCGCTGCCACCCCCTCAACACCACCGCTGCCACCCCCCTTCAAAACTACCGCTACCATCCCCCCTCAACACCACTGATGGGGGGGCCCTTCATGATTTCTTGCACCGGGGCCCTGACGTTTCTAGTTATGCCTCTGGGGAGAAGGTGTAGGGAGAAGGCTAGAATGTGAAGATCTTTTAAACATTTATTTTGGATCATAGCTGGGTTAAAAAATGTTATTTACAGTGCCTTGAAAAAGTATTCATACCCCCTAAAATTGTCCACATTTTGTAATGTTACAACCAAAAACGTAAATGTATTTTATTGGGATTTTATGTGGTAGACCAACACAAAGTGACACATAATTGTGAAGTGAAAGGAAAATGATAAATGGTTTTCACATTATTTTACAAATAACTGAAAAGTGTGATGTGCATTTGTATTCAGCCCCGCTGAGTCAATACTTTGTAGATACACCTTTCGCTGCAATTACAGCTGTGGGTATGTCTCTACCAGCTTTGCACATCTAGAGAATGACATTTTTGCTCATTCTTCTTCACAAAATAGCTCAAGCTGTCAGATTTGATAGAGAGCATCTGTACACAGCAATTTTCAAATTTTGCCACAGATTCTCAATTGGATTTGACTGGGTCATTCTAACACATGAATATGCTTTGATCAAAACCATTACATTGTAGCTCTGACTGTATGTTTAGGGTCATTGTACTGCTGGAAGGTGAACCTCCACCCCAGCCTCAATTCTTTTCCAGACTCTAACAGGTTTTCTTTTAAGATTTCCCTGTATGTGGCTCCATCCATCTTCCCATCAACTCTGACCAGCTTCCCTGTCCCTGGTGAAGAAAAGCATCCCCACAATATGATGCTGCCACCACCATGTTTCACGGTGGGGATGGTGTGTTCAGGGTGATGTGCAGTGTTAGTTTTACACCACAGCATTCTGTTTTTAAGCCAGAACATTTAATTTTGGTCTCATCTGACCAGAGTACCTTCTTCCATATGTTTGCTATGCTCCTCACATGGCTTCTCGCAATTTACAAACAGAACTTCTTATGGCTTTCTTTCAACAATGGCTTTCTTCTTGACACTCTTCCATAAAGGCCATATTTGTGCACGACTAATAGTTTGTGCATAGAGTGCACGACTAATAGTTGTCCTGTGGACAGGTTCTCCCACCTGAGCTGTGGATCTCTGCATCCTCTCCAGAGTTACCATGGGCCTCTTGGCTGCTTCTCTGATTAATGCTCTCCTTGCCCGGACTGTCAGTTTAGGTGGATGCCCATGTCTGGTTATGGTTGTAACATGACTAAATGTGAAAAATTTCAAGGGGTATGAATACTTTTTCAAGGCACTGTCTGTATCATCGCTGCAACCTCTTGTAACAGGAAGTGTGCTGCTATTTTTCAGGGGGAATTCTAAATAAAATGTACATGTTTGGGGGTACTACTAAGACACAATTAACATTTATGGATTATCTCTATAACATAGGAAATCTTATTTCTTGGGGTTCAGGTCATAAAGTTCTGTTCAGCTCAGTTGATTGCCTTAAAAAAAAAGGCCTGGATTCTTTCCTAAATGTACATAATATAACTGGATACTAACATTTATAGGTAAAGATCCAGGGAATATCCGATTCCCTCTTGGGGGATCAGTAAGGATTTTTTCCCCCTGCTAGAGCAAATTGGATCATGCTTTGCTGGGTTTTTTTTTTTTTGTCTTCCTCTGGATCAACTGTGTATATAGGATTGTATATATTTTTTTCTCTTGTTTATTTGTTGAACTAGATGGACTTGTGTCTTTTTTTACAACCAGACTAACTATGTAACTATGTAAGGTTTCTTTATTTTGGCTAAAAAGCAACCATTAAATAGTATATAAAGGAAAACCATGATCATGGTTAAACCATGTCCAGTCAAAATTGTAAAATAATATTGGACTATAACAGTCTATGTGACAATTATGCAACTACAGCAACTGTGTTATGTGGCACTCAAGAAATGTAAAACCGTATATCTTTGTGGAAGGTAACTTGATTTGGATATGCATGCGAGAAAGGTATTTTGTGCTAATTACTTCAGGTGTTTTGCGGATGAATCCAGTGTAAAAAAAAAAAAATGTTATACTGTAATTTTGCTCATTCCTTATGACAGCAATAAATACTAAGAGAAATTGATAGTGGCCCTGCTACACAGATCAGGACTTTGAAGCCTATAGCAAATCCAAGCACTTATACCGCAAGTGTACGTATGTTGAAAAAAAAAACTGTGCAAATTATACAAGATTATAACAAGTTAATATAAAACTTAATTCACATTTTAGAAATAACAAAAGATAAAGATATATGATCAATGGCAACTTACTCTAAAAACCTCATTTATTTATTATAAAGATTAAATTATTGCCCACATTTTCTGTATTTTTTCTGTATGAGTCCTAGTTTATATTCCATTTACGTGTATGTGTGGATATTTATTTAATAGTGAACTAGATGTTTACTAGTAATCCTTTTTATCCAGTTGTAAAAACAAATGCAAAAAGTTGCTTTGATAAAGTTGCTATGATAAAGCCTAGGTATTGTGTGGGGTCGTGCTTTGACCATCTGGATCAATAAAGCTGTTTGAAAGTGCTGGTTATTGCTGTGGCAGTACTCCTTTCTTGGGCTGCATTCGGTGAGTAAGTATGAGCAAATATTTGGTTCAAGGGTGTTCATGGAATCCATCATAAAATCCAAAAATTGTGAAGATGAATATGAACCTCACTAAAATCAATGAAGGGCGAATCTTAAAATTTGTTTTTTTTTTGTTGTAAAAAAAAAAAGAGGGGGTGAGGGGGTACACGGAGCTTGGACACTGTGATGGAGGATATGTAACGATTGAAAAAAAAGTATGTGAAAAATTCTGTTCAGTGGACATTAGGAAAAACACCAATCCTTTAAATGACATGTTTGGGAGATACCAATTAAGGTTTCTGTTGTGCAGTACTACTGTTCTGTTGAACAGTACTATTCCTACATACAGCAGCAGCTACACTGTATTCTGGCATCACATATTTTATATGTATAATTGATTTTTTATTTGTACATTTTTTTTATATTATTGCTTGGCTTAACAGAGCAGCAGAACACCAATTACATCCATTACAACTTGTGTTGTAATGTAAAAAAAAGTGTTTTTTTTTTTATTTTTGATTGTGACACAGGATTTTTTTTATCCAGTGGTAATTGGTCAGAATTAAATGGTAACAGTGGGAACCATGGCAGATAAAGAAACTTTAACAATGTTTGTTCTTAAAAAAACAAAGCCTTCCAAATCATTCAAATTGGCCACTGGCAAAACAGTATAGTATAGTGGATGACCTTCTTTTTTTTTGCAATACCACGCTGCTTTGAGCGTTAAGATGCACTAGTCACATATATTGTACTGTGGCTGGACATACATCATATAAAATGCAGAGATGAGGCAGATTTTATCCTGAAACAGTACAAAACAGATTACAGTGCACACATTCAAGAATGACATTTATCCTGCAAGGCTAGTTAAAAACACCTGAACATATTCAAAAAAATGCGGGGTTTGGTCACACTATATAAAAAGCCCACTTACTGCAACAAAGTACCCCGAATGAATGGGTCCTACCCTAGTAATAGAATGAAAGATCCTGTGTCTCAACCATGGGAGCCAAACTCCTCTATGTGGGAGAACTGAAGGGATTCCTCCTATGCACTGATGACCACTAAATAAGAGGTAATATGTTTTTGTATATTGTAATAGACCCTGACCAGGTTTTTTTGGGCTGGAGCACCCCTCCTCCTTACCTTTTGATTAGTGGTCACCAGTGCATAGGAGGAATCCCTTCAGTTCTCCCACATAGAGGAGTTTGGCTCCCATGGTTGAGACAAAGGATCTTTCATTCTATTACTAGAGTAGGACCCACTAATTTGGGGTACTAAGTGGGCTTAGCACTATATGACCATATAGTGTGACCAAACCCCCGTATTTTTTTGAATATGCTCAGGTGTTTTTAACTAGCCTTGCAGGAAATGTAATTCTTTTATGTGTGAGCTGTAATCTGTTTTGTACTGTTTGTTGGTCTTATAGCAGCACAATCTTGAATTTAAACGCATTTTAGGGTGTGCCCCCCAAATATGTTTTTGTTTATCCTGCAACAAACATTAGAGAGTATAAATTCAGAGACAAGTAACACTTATTGTACAGTAGCTGGGCAGTATGTTAGTTAGTCTGCAATGTAAGAAGGAGAAATGAGGCAGGTTTTATCTTGCAGTGTATTATTTCAGAGACAATAGTCAAAATATAGTACAGTTGCTAGACAGTATGTAAGTAGCTTGAGTGGCCCACAATGTACGAGGGAGAAACTAATATACTATTATAAAAATGAGAGTGTTCTACTTTAAAGAGCCAGAAGACAAGAATATTCTGAAGTTTCTGGATAGTAGGCAGGCAGCCTGATTAGGCCGCAATGTAAAAGGGCACCGTTTTGGTTCTGTTTCAGCAGGGGATCTGTTAATGGGTATACTGCTGATTGAAATGGTCATAGTCTTTAAAATGAAAGTGATAGATAACAGCCTTTCTATGTTCTCTTCTAAACTGTTACATTTTCAAGGTACTGCTAAATCATAGTACACATGGGCCGTGGGCCCTGCGACATCAGCTGTTTCAATAAAATCTGGTCGACATTCTGCCCGTGTGTATGGCAGCCGGTCCAACAGCACCTGGCCTTTTGGCCAGCTGCTGTTGGACGAGCATGCTGGAAAACTGGCAACTGACTGCAGTATTCTGGTGGGGGGGGGCGTCCTCCTTTCAGAACACAATAGCTCAGCCAGGGCAGATCGCCATACTAACATCTGATTGTTAGTACAGTGGCTCCAACCTGAGCTGTCAGTTTTGATAGTGTCAGAACTGGCATTTCTAAATGTTCTCTATAACATGGAAAATGTTCACTTTTTAAGTTCAGTTCCACTTTGACAATACATAGCACCATGATCTTCTTTGTCTCGTATGCAAAGTGAGTGTTACAAAACAAGGGTAAATAAAACAGATATGTAAAAACATTTTAACAATTACATACAATTGTTTAAACTGAGATGTGACCCCACAATATCCCATCCAGTGATGCATTTAATTCTTGTGTGTTTGCTGCTTGAGTGAGGCTAAGACATGACATTCCTCTGTGTACTGGATGTTCCTTCCATTGCACATCAAGAAGTGATTCTCAGCAGAATTCTTTTAATTGTACGCACATCATTCACCCTGTCCCCTGAAATCATTGATGCAGGTCTACCTCCTCTGAGAATGGTAAAGATGAAAGAAATGACATTCCTTATCTGTCCAGGTAAAGCATCCATTTGCATTGTAAACCCAACCTCTGGAAACAGTTTCCATCATGGATGTTTTAATTACCAATTTGTCCTTTGCAGAATGTCATGTGTGTATCTGTGATCAATGAAACAGGGACAAGAGCATCCCCATATGGGTAAAATTAGTATTAACCCTGGAATTACCTCATTTTTATATTTACCGTATGTTAGATCCATAGCTGTCAAGATTTAAGCCTTTATACCAGTGCTATCAGGAAGATTGTATCAGCCTGTGCAATCAGTTACCGGCGCAAGTACTTGTGCATGGTTCTGCATGTATGTGATGCACATAGGAACATGCCTACACAACATCAAACAGTTGAGTCCTGCCAGGCCTTTAAACTCTTTAGAAGTTTAGCTGTGATCATGCTGTGATTCTTAGTGCGGACATCATGCCGCTGCACAATCATGGGTCATCAGCGACTCTCTCAGTGTGTTTTTACTTTGTCTTTTTGCTGTAACATTGTTTTAATTGTATGATTGGCCACCTATGTGCAAATAAATAAAACAAATAACCGCTGCCCTCAATTTTAAGGCTATTGCCAAAAAACAATCATGAACATCATATGTTGAGGCGCTGGATAGATATCATATTTTCCAAAGTGTAAATAGAAATTCATATTGTATTTGTGAAACACATTCCAATGGTTAACCAGTAACCAAGCAATATCCAGGTGCCAAACACAAAAAAAAACGTATGCAATTTCAACCTTAGTGTTACCAAATTCTAAAGTACCATATACTGTATATACAGTATGGGCTCTTATGAAATTGCACTGAAAGTGCACTTGGAATCTGAGGGGTAGATCTGAAATGAGGGGCAGCTCTGCAGATTTTATTATCCAATCATGTGCAAGCTAAAATGCTGTTTTTTATTTTCCTTGCATGTCCCACTCCGATCTACAGCAACTGCACTTCCAAGTGCACTTTCAGTGCAATTTCAAGTGCACTTTGCACTTGTAGTTTGCACTTGTAGTGCATAGTGGATTTGCCTTTAGTAAATAACCCCCACAGTTACATAGTTACATAGTAGGTAAGGTTGAAAAAGACCATGAAGTCTAACCTATGTGTGTGTGATTATATGTCAGTATTACATTGTATATCCCTGTATGTTGCGGTCGTTCAGGTGCTTATCTAACAGTTTTTTGAAACTATCGATGCTACCCGCTGAACCACCGCCTGTGGAAGGGAATTCCACATCCTTGCCGCTCTTACAATAAAGAAACCTCTAGGTATTTTAAGGTTAAACCTCTTTTCTTCTATTTCTTGTAAAAAAAAAACCTCTTTTCTTCTAATTTTAATGAGTGGCCATGAGTCTTATTAAACTTCCTTCCGCAAAAAAGTTTTATCACCAGTACGGTATTTATAAATTTAAATCATATCCCCTCTCAAGCGTCTCTTCTCCAGAGAGAATAAGTTCAGTGCTCGCAACCTTTCCTCATAACTACTATCCTCCAGACCCTTTATTAGTTTAGTTGCCCTTCTTTGTACTCGCTCCATTTCCAGTACTTCCTTCCTGGTGCCCAGAATTGAACAGCATACTCCAGGTTCGGCTAGACCAGAGTCTTGTAGAGTGTGAGAATTATCGTTTTATCTCTGGAGTTAATACCCTTTTTAATGCATGCCAATATTCTGTTTGCTTTGTTAGCAGCAGCTTGGCATTGCATGTCATTGCTGAGCCTATCATCATCAGTCCTTGTGAATATATTTATAACTCTTCACATCCACTTCTATAAGTATTCATCACATGAAAATAGTGATAAGTGTTGATTTTTTCATCTGTGCTCTTCTTAAATAATGTGCACCTCCACCTAAGGTAATGGGGGCTACTCACCAGATCACTTTGGGCCACTAGGACCCTCACAGCTTTGGAGGATTTGGTATCTGTGCTGGATATATCCTGGACATCCACTCACTGATGTGTATCCTTCAGTATTTTCACCAGGGATACATTTAATTGTGCCTTGGGTTTATCCTTTCAAAAGTGATTAACTTTTTTGCGGTATGTCATCAAAAATGAAATTTTTGTTGCAGAGGATGCCTAAAATCTCACTTGCACATTAGTGCAGACTTCTGGGAAAATCAGTGAGCCAATCGTACAAGCAAGAAATGACATTTCTGGGAAAATTTTGCACACCAACTGTGTACAGAAGGCCTCTAGCGTGTCATATTGTATGGAATTTTACAGAAAAAAATTACAGCCGTTGCAGATTGGAAAGGTAACTTTTAATAACATTCAATTACAGTATGGAATATTATTATTATTTTTTTTTTGCTATTTTTTTTTCCCACAAAGGTGGAGTTAACCTTTAAATGTAAGATTATAGTAATAGGTTAAGTGTCTGGCTGCAGGTTAAGCAATAATTTTATAGGGCAATCTATGTTAGGGTAAAGGTTGGGTGCTACTGTCAAATCAGGTCACGAGTTAAAGTGATTGTAAAGTCTTTTTTCTTTTTTTTTAAACAAACATGTTATGCCCCGTACACACGGTCGGACTTTGTTCGGATATTCCGACAACAAAATCCTAGGATTTTTTCCGGTCACACAAAGTTGTCAGAAAATCCAATCGTTCTAAACGCGGTGACATAAAACACGTACGTCGGGACTATATATGGGGCAGTGGCCAATAGCTTTCATCTCTTTATTTATTCTGAGCATGCGTGGCACTTTGTCCGTCAGATTTGTGTACACACGATCGGAATTTCCGACAACGGATTTTGTTGTCAGAAAATTTTATATCCTGCTCTCAAACTTTGTGTGTCGGAAAATCCGATGGAAAATGTTCGATGGAGCCCACACACAGTCGGAATTTCCGACAACACGCTCCGATCAGACATTTTCCATCGGAAAACCGACCGTGTGTACGGGGCATTATACTTATCTGCTATGTGCAATATAATTGTCCTCAAATCGCCTCTTCTTAGATCCCCCTCTGACGCTACTGGCTCCTCATCTTCTGTGGGGGCTTTCGTACAGGCTTTAACCCGAGCCGCCTTGCCTGTTTTCATGGACACAGCATGGCTCGGCCCTGCCCCCTGCTCTCTCATCACAGTATTTGACTGACAGTAGTGGGAGCCAATGGCTTCTGCTGCCTCAGCAAAGCCTATGAGAGTGGGGAGAGGGGGGAAAGCTGCTACAGATAGGCACAGCACTGGATCAAGTGAGAACTCAGGTAAGTATAAGGAGGAGTGAGGGGGTGATAGTGCTATCTAAACATTTTTTACCTTAATATGGGGAATGCATTAAGGTAAAATACGTTTAAGCTTTAGAACTACTTTAAATTTAAAATCTAGGGTAAACAGCAATAAAAACACTTTTAGAAAAGTACTCTCTATGCTCATCTATATTTTTGTCATTGTCACTTTTAGAAATTCTAGCACTTCTCCTAAAAATAGTTTTTGTTTTTGCCTCTTTCCCCACTGACATTGATACTTCTTATAACTCCTTGCTATTACCGTATATACTCGAGTATAAGTCGTTCCGAGTATAAGTCGGGGCCCTAATTTACCACAAAAAAAATGGGAAAAACTTATTGACCCGAGTATAAGACTAGGGTGAGAAATGCACAGCTACTGTAAGTGGAAAAGAGGGTCAACAATGCCCATTTGCAGCATCACTGTGCCCATTTGCATGCCTCACTGTGCCCATTTGCAGCCATAGGTCCCCTGAACTTCAAACTCGGTAGTTAAGGGTTCCTAGATGCCCCCTAGCTGCAGCCAAAATTTGGGGTCTCTGAACCCAAAGGGTCCCGAAATGACATTGCTGCAGATAGACACAGTTGACCGAATTTGGGGCCCCGTATCTCGGGGCCACTTAGTGCTAAGAACCCCAAATTTGGTGTGCAAACCCAGTGGAACTAGCACCATAAAAGTTCCAAAGCTGGGGTTTTTAGCACCAAGTGGCCACGAGATACAGGGCCCCAAAAATCAGTTCAGAAAATGTTAAGCACTTTTCTGCAGCAGAGAATGACATTTTCCGAACCAGGTTTGGGGCCCCGTATCTCAGGGCCACTTGGTGCTAGGAACCCAAGCTTTGGATACGTTATGGTACCAGGTCCACTGGGTTTGCACACCAAATTTGGGGTTTTTAGCACCAAGTGGCCCTGAGATATGGGGCCCCAAAGTCGGTTCAGAAAATGTCAAGCACTTTTTTGCAGCAGAGAATGACATTTTCCGAACCGATTTTGAGGCCCCGTATCTCGGGGCCACTTAGAGCTAGGAACTTCAGCTTTGGATATGTTGTGGTACTAGGTCCACTGGGTTTGCATACCACATTTGAGGTTTCTAGCACCAAGTGGCCCTGAGATACGGGTCCCCAAAGTCGGTTCGGAAAATGAAATTTTTTGCTGCAGAAAAGTGCTTGACTCGAGTATAAGTCGAGGGGGGCACTTTCAGCACAAAAAAATGTGCTGAAAAATTCGACTTATACTCGAGTATATACGGTATTTCATTTCATTGTCTTTAAAGCGGATTTACACACGGTTTTATGTTTAATAAGGATACTTTCACACTGGGGCGGTGCCGGCATTAGCGGTAACGCACCGCTAGTTTTAGCGGTGCTTTACCGATGTTATAGTGGCGCTTTCCGGACTCTAGCGGGGTGCTTTTAACCCCCACTAGCGGCCAAAGAAAGGGTCAAAGTCACCCATGTTGTGGCGCTGCCAAAGCGATTTGCAGGCGCTTGGGCAGCGCTGCCCATTCATTTCAATGGGCAGGGCGTTTTGAGAGCGGTGTATACACCGCGCCCTCACTGCTCCAAAGATGCTGCTTGCTGGACTTTTTTTTTTCCGTCCTGCAAGCGCACCGCCCCAGTGTGAAAGCACTCGGCTTTCACACTGGGGAGGCATTAGAGGCGCTTTTCAGGAACTATTTTTGGCGCTAAAATGCCTGAAAAGCACCCCAGTGTGAAAGGGGTAAGTCAGCAGCTACAAAAAGTGTAGCTGCTGACTTTTTTTAAACACCCACTCACCTGTCCCACAGTCCAGCGATGCAGCCGCCCAAACCCTCACTTCTCTCCCTTGGTTCTCTCTGGCACCGGCATCACAAGTGTGGGCACCCAGCTGTATCAGCTTGCGGCTGCACAGCCGGGTGCGCACTGCGCACATGCGGGTCGCGCTGCGCCTTCTCGATGGCCGGGCAAGTTCCAAACTAGGTACCCACTCCCCTGCCAAAAAAATGACATGCCAAATGTGGCATGTCAGGGGGTTAGGAGTCCTTAAAGCAAAAGTTCCACTTTTGGAACTCCACTTTAGATAATAAGAACTTGCCTCCAATACTATTATAAACTCCTTTGCAATTAGCATTTGGTCAATGAAATATGTAACAATCCAACTTGTGCAAGAAATACATTATTAGGTATTTAAAGTGGTTCTTAAGCCTAAAGATATTTTACTTAATGCATTTCCTGCAATAAGGTAAAAAATGTAAAGGTAGAAGTATGCCTCCTTGTACTTACCTGAGTCCTCACTCGATCCAGTGCTGTGCCCATCTGTAGTGGCTTTCTCTACACTCTAATGCCACGTACACATGATCGAAATTTTCGGCCTGCAAAAGATTGATGAGAGTTTTTGGGCGAAAAATGCGGCCGTGTGTATGCTCCATCGAACTATTACTGGGCGAATTCCAGCCAGCAAAAGATTGGGAGCATGTTCTCAATTTTTCGGTCGGGAAAAGTTCCTATCTGAAAATGAGATCGTCTGTGGCAATTCCGGCGTGCAAAATTCCTACACATGCTCGGAAACAATTCGACGCATGCTCGGAAGCATTGAACTTCATTTTCTCGGCTCGTCGTAGTGTTGTAAGTCACCGCGTTCTTGATGGTCATAAGTTCAGCGAACTTTTGCGTGACCGTGTGTAAGCAAGGCAAACATGAGCGGAATCCCATCGGAAAAGCCGTCATATCTTTTTCGGACGAGAAGTCCGATCGTGTGTACGTGGCATTACAGGCTTTGTTGGGGCTATCTCCTGCTTCTGTCAGTCAAATCCTGTAAAGAGGCAGCAGGGGGGCGAGGCCAAGCTGCTCTCTCTGTGTCTATAGAAGCAATAAGAACAGCTCGGGATTAAGAGGATGAGCCAGGAGCACAGGCAGGGCAGACCCAAAAAGAGAAGGTTTGGGGCTGCTCTGTGCACTTCCATTGCACAGAGCAGGTAAGTATAACATGTTTGTTATTTAGAAAAAATAACACTTTAAAGTCACTTTAACACTTATTAACATGAGAAACTTCTTACATTTCAAACAAGTAAGAAGTCCCGTTATGAGGTTTTTTTTCCATGTATACAGTATATCTTAGGGATGTTGGCATGTTATTAGCTATTATTTTAATTTTGACCCCGTCAATAATACGTTTCCTATTCTAGGGTGACAATGCTCATTCATTGTAATTTATCAGTGAAGGAGCAACACCCTAGTTAGTAAAAAGAATGTTAAGGACTTTAGAACTTCTCCCCTTTTCTTCATCTCCATAGGCATGCAGGCAGGGTGTGCTGGATGTGCCTGGGCACACCCAAATCACCCCATGCAGCACAGATTATTCCTGCTGCTTGGGCTCCTGTGCCCTACACCCCCCCTACACACATACAAAGCGCTGCCAGCTTCTCTCCTCTCTGGCTGGTTGCTGTGGGGGATCTTCAGGATGGAGAGGGGACAGAGAAAGGGACTGGGTATCTTAGTCCTTAGTTCCTTTTCTCTGTCTCAAAAGTGAGGCATTAGGCAATGATGCCCAATTGGTACTAAGGGGACCAAAGTGTGCCAAGAAAATATCCCCCACACCATTACACCACCACCAGCAGCCTGAGCCGTTGATACAAGGCAGGATGGACCCATGCTTTCATGTTGTTTACACCAAATTCTGACCCTACCATCTGAATGTTGCAGCTGAAATTGAGACTTGTCAGACCAGGCAACATTTTTCCAATCTTCTATTGTCCAATTTTGGTGAGCCTGTGTGAATTGTCGCCTCAGTTCCCTGTTCTTAGCTGACAGAAGTGGCACCTGGTGTGGTCTTCTGCTGCTGTAGCCCATCTGATTCAAGGTTCGATGCATATCTTGGTTGTAGCGACTGGTTATTTAAGTTACTGTTGCCTTTCTATCATCTCTAACCAGTCTGCCCATTCTCCTCTGACCTCTGATATCAACAAGGCATTTTTGTCCACACAACTGCCGCTCACTGGATATTTTTTCTTTTTCGGACCATTCTCTGTAAACCCTAGAGATGATTGTGTGTGAACATCTCAGTAGATCAGCAGTTTTTGAAAAACTCAGACCAGCCCCGTCTGGCACCAATGACTACTCTATGTCACTCATGTTCAAAGTCACTTAAATTCCCTTTATTCTCCAGTTACAGAAAGTTATCTTCATTACGTCTAGATGCCTAAATGCATTTAGTTGCTACCATGTGATTGGCAGATTAGCAATTTGTGTTACCAAGTAATTGAACAGGTGTACCTAATAAAGTGTCAGGTGAGTGTATATACAATATATATATATATATATATATATATATATATATATATATATATATACACACACACACACACATGCATGTGTGTTTGAGCTTTGGTGTCCACACCCTAATGCAATAGGCTGGGCACACCCATGTGCATCTCCTTAATACTCACATTGCAAGGATATTGGATTCCTTGCAGGATCAACACATTTTTTTCTGTACTTATAGAAGATGTATTTCAAATAAGGAAACTACAACAGTCACCATAGCTAAGTACTGGGCAGTAGAAATGTGCACACTGAAATATTTTGTTTCGGAGTGTTTCAGAATTTTTTTTTTCACATTTATTTAGTTACTCCCGAAATTAGTTTTTATCTATTTAGTTTTTCGTTAAAAATTGTATTCGTCCGAAAATCCAAATTAATTAAGGTCGAATCTGTCATTGAAGGCTTATAGTGTCTGTCGAATGTTCAAAGAAGATTCGACGGAGCAACTAAAGTGTACGTGTACATTTCCGGTCTAATTTTCCGCCTACAAGCTAGCTGTAGTAGAATTCTAATGTTGTATGACTAGTATTAATTACCAACATTAGAATTTTTCTATAGCCTATTGGCGGATGCATTTGACCTGAAATGTACGATTGCAGCGTCGTACAGTTTAGCTGCTCCATCGAATCTTCTTAGAACTTTCGTCAGGCACTATAAGCCAAAGATTCAATGTTTTTATTTGCTTTGTCGAATCTTCGTCGTTCATGTTGAATGGTCTACTCTACCCCAACAGTCAGTCAACTTTCACATTTGTTTCTCAATCTCCAAGTGCAATGGCGGGCGCGGCATCCGACGTTATAATATAGAATCTATAATAATAAATCCCCCCCACAACACGGGCAGCCTCTGAGGCTATCACAACCCTAGCAACACTAGTATCACTATCAAGTTCACAACACTACCACAATAGCAGCAGATTATTTTGAAAAAGTTAAGTTGAACTGTAGCTTGCTTCACTATTGTTCTGCTGCTGTGCTTATGCTTAATTGCTAAATAATTCTCTGACAAACGGACCCAGCTAAGATTGACTGTCTTCTGAAATGATTCAGTGTGTGTGTCTCTCTCTGCTAGCAAATCGTAAGTGAAAGTAAGTTGGCTGTACGTGTGTACTTAGTTCTAGCTATTTTACTGCCCCTCCTCTTTGGTTACAATCGGCCAATAACATTCATCATCATCATTATTTTTATTTTACTTCCCCCACCCATCTCCAGCAGCGATCTTTTCTTTCTATGTCGAATCTTTTCTCTCTATGTCGAATCTTTTCTCTCTATGTCGAATCTTTTCTCTCTATGTAGAATAATCTTGGACTAATAGAGTTAAGGTTAGGCACATTCAACCACAGGTTTGATAGACACAGATTGTTATTGTAAGCATCATGTCAAATCTCCTATCTATATCGAACTGTTGTCACAACGAAAACGAAAATAAAGCATTTGTTTATGTTGGATCTTTCAGTTTTCGTATTCTGCACTTTCGTTTGTTAAAACGATAACGAAAATACCTGAAATTCGGACAAAAATGCATTCAGATGAAAACGAATGCAAATGCTACTGGGCAGTTGCAATAAATAAAATGTTTGCTTCTGGGATGAGATAGATACACTTTGGGGGACTAATTTATGTATATTTTTTTTTTTTGCCCAAGATCCACACATTTTTGAATAAATTCAATTCGAAAAAGTATGAATCTTTCGGTGAAAGTTGTGTGGCCCTTGTGTGACATTTCTAAATAGACTCCTAGGTCTTGCATGCATAAAAATGGTTGCACACAGCCCTTACTTTATCTACAGATCTCCCCTCTTCCAATTTACCTTCACACATTATACAGCAAAAAAAAATCCATTTACATTTTAAATAAGAGCAGTTTGTCCATCACTACCATTTATGTGCACATGGATACCTGTTTGCATTTAATTAAACTTAAAATTACACAATTAATGTGCTCATTTATAGCTGTCACCCCCCCCCCCCCCCCAGGCTCTCTGAAATCCTTCCCGCCAATTGAGAGAGGTGCCATTCGGGTGGCATTGGTACTGCTGGAAGCAATATGGCTCATCAACAGCACACAAAGACCATCCTGAAAGAAGCCATGCAGGACTCAACAAACTGACTCAGTAGGAGCAAATGAACCTGGCCCTTTCTACAGAGGCAGAAGCCCGTGTTTGTAAACAGTGCATGTGAGGACCAGTGGGAGATACTAGAGGACTGTCAGCTAGTTAATTGGATGTTAGATCACCCTGAAAATACAGTTTAATGATCCATCCTGTGACAAGGAAGAAGAAAGGGAGATTTGTAGGGCACGATCTACATGTGGCACCCCTGCTTGAGCTTAAAAGATTAAACGAAGTACTAGACCACAGAACCCTGTGTTTATATGGACATTAATGGATCAAACGCTCCGTAAGTAGTTTATGAAGCTGTCAACAGGCACTTGATGCAGACCCTTAAAAAGTAATACAACATATTACTCTATTGATGTCTAGATATACAGTATATAATACGCAGTGTATCCATTTTTGCTTAAAGCTTTTAAAATAAAAAACACCCTGTGCTTCAGTTATGTTTTCTGTTTTTATATATTTAGCTGGGCTAATAGTGGAAGTTTACATACATTTGCAAAACACCAGCAACACACCATACAAGGTTTTGATTTCTAAAAAAGTTATATATGTGCATGATCACTTTGATAAAAAAGGGATTAGATAATATGGTTTAAATTTAATTTTTGTTACTTTCTGCTATAAAACATATCCAACAAAAATAAAAAATAAAAACCCTTCATACATTTAGGGCAAAATGAAATCTGCTGCCAAAATTCTCACTGTGTCCAATCACAGCGGGAGTTGGCGAGGGAGGCATGTGTGCCCTGAACCCGGAAAAAGGTGCTGACATACAGGCACGTGATACATGACGGTGCCTGCGCAGCAAATGGTATTAAACCCAAAATTAAAAATGTGATATATTGCAGCTTACCAATCCTTATGCCCTGTACACACGATCGGACACTGACCGGACATTCCGACAACAAAATCCATGGATTTTTTCCGACGGATGTTAGCTCAAACTTGTTTTGCATACACACGGTCGCACAAAGTTGTCGGAATTTCCGATCGCCAAGAACGCGGTGACGTACACAACGTACGACAAGACTATAAAAGGGCAATTCAGATCCAAGCGCGGCATCCTTTGGGCTCCTTTTGCTAATCTCGTGTTAGTAAAAGTTTGGTGAGAGACAATTCGTGCTTTTTCAGACTCGTGGTTTTCAGATCATTTTCTGCTGTTCAGTTTGTGCTTGTGGATTTGTATCTGGTCTTCAGTGCGTGCAGCGAGTTACCCTTGACTTTGTCATTGTGTTTTTTTTTCGTTGCTGTTTTTCGGGTCGCTCTTCACAGGCCTTGCTGTTCTTCAGTGCGTTCTGTTACTTTGTTCTGAGCAGCCGACCGTTTTCTAGCCATGTTGCGTATACGTACTCTTCATAGAGTTCGTGCTGTGTGGGGGCTTGGTGTTGGGGTCCTTACTTTGACACAAGCCCCGTCTATGAACAGGGTGGGGAGGAGTTCATGGACCAAGAATTGGTTGCTCCAGCGTGACCAGTTCTGTAAGATGCCTTTGCTCCGTGAGATCCGTGAGAATAATCCTGATGATTTCAGGAACTTTCTCCGGATGACGGACCCCGTATTTCACCGTTGTTGGCTTTGCTGATCCCTTATATTAGCAGGCAGGATACCTGCATGAGGCAAGCCATCACTCCGGAGCAGAGGCTAGTCGCCACCCTGCGGTACTTGGCGATGGGGAGAAGCCTGCAGGACCTTAAGTTCTCGACAGGCACCTCCCCCCAGGCTCTGGGTATCATTATCCCAGGGACCTGTTCTGCCATCATTCAGGTCCTGCAGAAGGAGTATATTAAGGTAAGATTTTTATCCTTTAATATCAAATTTTATTGTATTTCATATTTGATAATATATTGTATTTCTTTCCTCATTCCCTAATTACCATGATTGTAATATGCTGTGAATGTCCCCTTTGTCCTAATGCATGCTGGATTTTTAGGTAATTTTTTTTTGCCCTTCATACATATTTGCTCTCACTTACCTCCCCAGCATGCTCTCCTGGGCCTATATTCACCTCATGTAGTCACTTAACAATGTATTGTATCAGCTCCATAGTAGTGCTTACCCTAAATACCCCCGAAAATGTAGTAAATTGTGATGTGTGCTTTAAATTCAGGCAGATTGCCAGAGGCTTTTTTTTTGTGTCCCAAAATCATTTGGAACCCTCCCTCCCCCCCGACTGCTAACTCAGCTGATACCAATCATCTATCTGCTGACTTTGTCAAACCCATACACACTATACCCACCTCTTTAGTGGTTAGATTTATGGATGAATTCCCCAAAGCATGTAGTGCAAGGGCCTGCCTGAATACTTTCAAATGGTACTGTTTAAAGTTTTGGTATCCTATTATTATCTTGATAGGTAATAGCAGAATGTCAAAATGTTCTTAAATGTGTACAGTGTGTATTTATCTCTTTGTATTATGACACTTCTTACCTGTCCAGTGGGCTGCCAATAGTGTAAGTAAGGAGGGGCCGGCCAAACTAATACACATTATTTAGGCATTCATCTCTCAATGAAGTTGAGAGGGTTACCTGTCCAAAACACCCCCCCATAAAATTTTAGAAATGGTCCATGAGAGGGGGGGGGGGAATCTGATAGGTGGACCTTATACCTTTGTCTTTAAATACTCTCTAAACTAAATGTTATACTGATGTTGGACAAGAATGTTTGTGTCTAATCTGCTTTCCATGTTTATGTTCAAAATGATTAATTTATTTTTCTTGTTTGACTCCACAGTTTCCTTCCAACCCACAGGAATGGCAGAATGTGGTCTCCCACTTTGCCCAGCGGTGGGACTTTCCTAACTGCGGAGGGGCAATTGATGGGAAACACGTCCACATCGTCCCACCACCCAACTCGGGGTCATACTATTACAACTATAAGGGGTTCAATAGTATTGTGATGTTGGCGGTGGTGTTGGCTACTTATGAGTTCCTGTATGTGGATGTGGGGAAGAATGGCCGGATGCCAGATGGTGGAGTCATCGCCCACACTGAGTTCTACAGGCGTCTCCAGAATGGCAGCTTGGACTTGCCACCTCCAGAAGACAATTTGGAAGGACTCCCATTCATCTTCGTTGCGGATGAAGCATTTGCGCTGGGGGACCATCTTATGTGGCCATTCCCGATGAGGACCCTCACCCCGGACCAGATGGTTTTTAATTACCGGCTGGCCAGAGCCAGAGAAGTGGTGGAGAACACGTTTGGAATCATGGCCAGCTCATACACATGGCAGAGTATAAACTGAATCATATCATCCTGGCGTGCTGTGTTCTCCACAACTTTTTAAGGCAAAATTCTGCCAACTATGCTGCCTCAGTGGGGCCTGAGGCCAGAATTTATGGAAATGAACCAAACCTGACGGCGTTTGAGGCTGGCCGTCCTGGCTTGCCCCCCCAAGTGCCTGCTAGTACCGTCTAAGATACCTTGAATACTTTGCGGGTAGGGGGGCCATCAATATACCAGACAACGTCTGAGCCTTTTTTGACATTTATTACTGCTTGTGTTTCTTTTAGCTGACCCTGACTGAAATGTGTGTAGTCCTGAAAATGGCGTGATTGTGTAACATTAGAAAGCACTGTTGGGTGTTATTTACTAAAGGCAAATACACTTTGCACTACAAGTACTCTTGAGACTGCACTGAAACTGCACTTGTAGTGCAAAGTGGATTTGACCTTAGGAAATAACCCCCATTGTCACAGAAAACACAAATTTTACCACAACAAAAGTTTTGGAGCATTGAAAGAAGAATACACACATTCTGGATTATCAATCTTTTTAATACAAGCACAATCACATGTGCATTTATAAAAAGGTTTTAAAACAAACCAACATGTTTGTTGTATAACAATTTTTTGGATCACATTAATAAAAGTCAAAATGTCCATTTAAGGTAAAACAGGCATGTTTAAAACCAACAAGAAATACACAAATCTGGAACTTACAAAGTTCAACTTTTGTAGAAATTGAAGGCAATATCAGACATGAGTATTTATAAACTGTGTTTGATATTGCGTTCAGATAGGGTGAAGTCACCCCTGGAAAAGCCAAATTTTGAAGATGCACACAAATTGCCGAATGTCAACATGTGCTAGCATCCATCACAGGGGATCAAGGGATGTGTTTTGTGGGTGCAACCCCTTCCTCTCAGTTACTTTATTATTGAGGAAGGGGTTGCACCCCCAAAACGCCTACATTGATCTCCCGTGATGGCAGATAGCACATGTTGACACACTGTGTGCATCTTCAAAATTTGGCTTTTCGAGAATATGTAAAAAAAAGTGAGAAATTTATAGATTCCAAAAAGCACAAAAGAGGGAAGGGATTTTGAGGTGTTTTAAACTCTCCCTAAAACATCAATGATGTTCTTCATTTTGTTTTGAACATCATTGATGTTTTCCAGGATGTTTTCCAAGTCCCTATTACACCCCATGATCTCCCCGATCAGAATCTGTGCACTTTCACTGGTGAAATGACCTGGATCCACAACATCACGATCACCTAAAAATATAGAAACAAAAACACACCATGTATTATAAATATGCCAGGATCCATCTCTTACCTGAGCCTGTGGTCGCCGACACTCACCTGTTGCGGTGACTATTTCTACCACGTCTCCTTGGTTGGGGGTCTGTGGTCTCCTCGGATGAGTGGTGTCCTCCGAGTCTTTTCTCCCCTATGTAAAAAAAAAAAATTGGTATACTTAGCACACAGATATTTGATGGCAGAAATAGGAATATGAAACATTGCTTGGAAGTGGGGTACAATTGTCTATTTTGGGAGAGTTCCAAGATTAAGAAATATTTTTGTCCTTTGTCAAGCTTGAATACTTACCTGTTTTGTACAAGCTTCACAGATGGAGACACCCCTATAGTATACACTGGAGCACCTGTGTGGGGCCCCCTAATAAAAAGGGTGTTCTTGTGTCTCACACTAATGCTTCAGTGTCCAGATGTGTAAACAGCTGCTGAGTGTCCTCTCCTTACACAGAATCTAGTTTGCATTTCATTCTAGTTTAAGAGAAGTAGGCTAGCAAAAATGTATTCAAATGCATATGGCCAAAACAATGGTGTTTTCTATGCTGAATGAACAATGTTTCATACGAACGAACAATGTGCCCATGAACATGAAAGTTGCCATTTTAAACTGTACAACAGTTGAGAAAAGCACATGGAGCAGCACGAACGTAATAAAAATAACGAATTGGAACACAGGACAACTACTTACTTTTTTGCAGCACTCTCCTGATCCTTCTGTACTGCTCATGCTCCCTTAATTTGAGGTCTGACCACCACTTCCTGAGTTGATCCTTGGATCGTCGTACCCCAAAATTCCGGTGCAGACTTTTGACCACCTTCGCCATTATCTTGGCCTTTCTGACATTGGGGTTGGGGTAAAGTCCATACTTCCCGTCATGGTCGGCCCTCTTCAGGATGTCCACCATCTCCAACATCTCCCCAAAGGACATATTTGAGGCCTTAAATCATCTCTTCTGGGATCGGGACGTTTCTGGCTCCGGGCTTTCCTCCTCCTCGTTGCTGTAATTAGCACGCACCTGCTGTGTCTCCGCCATGTGCTCTTCCCCCACTGCGCCGAATGAGAAGGGGCGGGGAATAGACTAGAAAGAAAGTCAGGGGCGGGCGGAGTTTCACGCATGCGCAGTGTATATAAAGCATAACACGCGTGCATAGTATGTACGATCTGTGAGTGGAGGAAGGAGTATCGGAGGCCCCGATCGTGATAACGAAGGTAAGATTTAAACTTGGGCCTATACTGCTTCTAGATTGAGGCCGATATTGTGACAAGATTAGGAGAGTTTCGTCTGACATTAGGGTTTGTCTTGTGTCTTGCAGATAAAATGGATGGCTTCAATGACCACAATTCCTCTGCCTGTTCATAGACAAATACAGGGATCTGCCCTGTCTGTGGCAGGTCAAACACCCCCAATACAATAATAAACAAAAGAGGCAGGCAGCGCTGGAGAAACTGCTGGAGTTGGTGAAGCCGGTGGCCCCCACGGCAACCATCCCCTATTTAAAAGGCAAAATTGGTGGCCCTAGGAGCACTTATCTTAGGGAGCGCAAGAAGGTCACAGATTCCCAGAGATCCGGAGCTGCAGCAGATGACATTTATGTCCCCAGGCTGTGGTACTATGAGAGACTGCGATATTTGTCTATCCAGACTGAAGTCAGGGAATCCCTCTCCACTCTTCCTTCCACTCTTCCTTCCACTCTATCTTCCACCCCAGCTGAGGCTTCTGATGTCCAACCTGGGACTTCCAGTCAGGAAGAAGTGGAGGAGCCCAGCTGGAGCCAGGTATAGCATTGTTCTACATATTTCTGGGCAATAAATAAATGATGTTTACTAGATGTTATTATTGATCACTAATTGCTGATTTTATAAAGTGTTGTGCCCACAACTGTCAATAGACAGTAGTGGGCACAAAAAATTGGGACAAGAATGAAAAATGCTGGGCTCAGAATGATAGTCTGTTTTATTTGTTAACATTCAATTTTCAACAGTCATGAGGTGAAAATTGTGTGTGATTGATGAAGAAAAAACTAAAACTATGTCCCTTTTTCATATACAGGAAGACCTCAGCCAGGAGGAGGCTGCGGAATGTGGCACACAGGAGGAGGCTGTGGAATGTGGCAGCCAGGAGGAGGCGGAGGTTAGTGGCAGCCAGGAAGAGGCGGGGCTAAGTGGCAGCCAGGAGAAGGCCGGGCCCAGTAGGAGCCTGACAGAATCGCAGGTCCCTCCCCTCCGCCTTCCAAACAAAAGACCTAGGAAGGGGAGTAACGTGTAGGATTCAGCACTCAGGCTGATTCAGGAGGCTTCTACGTCCCTCAGAGCTTTCCCCATTCCTGAAGAGGCCTTTGCCTGCATGGCTGCCACAAAACTGCAGGGCATGCAGGAGGGTGAACGCCTCATGTGTGAGGACCTTCTTTACAAAACACTAACTAAGGGGGTGAGGGGAGAAATCACACACAAAACCCACCTGTGTGAGTTGGACCATCCTCCTCCTCCTCCTGCCACAACTCCACCACCACAGACACAGCGTGGAAGAAAGCGTGGAAGGAAGACCAGAGAGTGATGGCCTGGGTTCAGTCTGGTCTGACAAAAGATGCAGGCTCTTGTATGACCACAGCCTGGGGACATAGATGTCATCTGCAGCTGTTCAGGATCTCTTGGACTTCTGGACCAGACTGCACTCCCTTATATATGGACATCTAAGGCCACCAATTTTGCCTGGAAAAAATTGATGTCTGCCCTGGGGGCCAAAGGCTTTGCCAACTTCTGCTGTTTCTCCAGCGTTGCCTCCCTCTTTGTTTGGTTATGAGCCCTTAATAAAGGTTTTTTTGTTTCAATTATACTCACCTATGTGTGTTTTCCTTCAAAAAGGACAGTTTGTTTGTAAGGAGGCGGGTACATTTCAAAAATACAATGTGAAATTAACAAGAGACACCAACACCAAACAATCTCCTTGAGATTAAATAATACAAGATAATAATGGTTCTGGAGTTTAAAAAAATAAAAAATAAAAAAAGATCAGCTTTGAAAAAAATACTAACCAAAAAAAAAAAAAATTAGAATCAGATGTGACAAATACAAATATTATATTAATGAAATCACGATAAATAATAAAGAAAGAAGTTGGTGAGAAGTCTGTGTGAATATCAGCAGCAAAACTACTTCATTCTTCTAGCATTATAAAGAAGAACAGAGTGCGCTGCATTAAACTATTTAAAACATTGCAGCCTGACGAAAGTGCTATATCCATTCCAAACGCTAATTTTACCAGACCAAGCTGTTACGTCTCGGAATTTATTCTGAGCATGCGTGGCACTTCGTGCTTCGGAATTGGCCACACATGGTCGGAATTGACGCGATCGGATTTTGTTGTCGGAAAATGTTATAGCCTGCTCTCAAACTTTGTGTGTCGGAAAATCCGATGGAAAAAGTCCGATGGAGCCCACACACGGTCGGAATTTCCGACAACACAATCCCATCGCACATTTTCCGTCGGAAAGTCCGACTGTGTGTACGGGGCATTAAAGTGTGCGTAAACACAAAAACAAAAATGTAATATATTTCAGCTTACTAGTCCTTGGTGTAAAGTGTTTTCTACCTTGGTAATCCTGCATATAACACACTTCCTGTACCTAGATGGCTACCTCACTCCTCCACTGTATCTATGGACAAAGCCATGGTTGTCACCCTAGGCTGCTCTCCTTATATGCAATGTAAGCTTGCCTATATCTCTTTATCTCCATTACATGAGGGACAGGGCAAATGGTAGTTTAAACACTAGACTTACCCCCCCCCCCCTTCCTGCCCAGGCCATTTTTTGCGATACGGCACTGCGTTACTTTAACTGACAATTGCACAGTCGTTCAACGTTATACCCAGAATCAATTTATGTCTCTTTTTTTACACAAATAGTGCTTTCTTTTGGTGGTATTTGACCACCTCTGCGTTTTTTATTTTTTGCGTTATAAACAAAAGCACTATGTAGCACCCTCTACCAATAGGTAGGTGCTAGTAAGCTTTATTTTACTAGGATTTTCAGCACAGGCAAATTTAGGCAATCCTATGCTGCATGCTAGGCCTATCTGTTTTGATCTGGGGGCTGGGAGTGGTCAGAGTAGCAGTGGGTGTGACCACCTGTGCTGTAGTTCTGGGGCGCCTCCCCTGCTTCCAGGGAGAAGATTCTGGAAGAGGGGATGGGCATGGAAATGGAGTGGCAGGCAGCTCATGTGGGAGCCCTGACCAATCCCCAATTGCATTTGCAGGGGGCGGGCCTCCTATGTAAGCTGAGGTGATATGCCACTGGGGGGAGAAGTTGGCTGAGTGAAGTGAGAAACTGAATGCTAGGCAACAGCAGGAGGCTATCCCCATCTGGGGGGTGCGCCGATTGCAGGAGAAGGCCCGGGGAGAACTGTGAGGGAACATTGACTCTACACGGTCATTGGCAATGTCTCTGTCACCACACGGTCGGTGGCAGGGAAATCCTGGAGCAGAGGGGCAGGTGAAGCTGTAGGAACGGATGGTCCGTTCAAGTTCCTCATCAAGGACTCAGGGCAGTGGAAAGGTCGGTGAGTGTTACCACAGTGGAGGGCTGGAGTTGCCAGGAAGTCTGTGAGGGAACTCTGCTTCTACATGGTCATTAGCAGAGACTTCATCACACACACGATGAATGATGAGGAGCCCTGGATCAGAGAAGAGACTGTGGGGATCTGTGTCAAGTCGATGTGGCCTATGGGCACATGATTTGCAAGTTGGGCTGGCTGGGAACAGTAGTCAACCACCTAAAGTAATGCTTTTAAACCACTAGGCCTCGGGGAGAGGTTCTGCAGGCCTCAGGCCTAGTAGCAGCGAGCAGCCAGAGCCTGTAAAGGGACTTATTCAGAGTGGGCTCCTATTACCCATTAGAAGAAGATGTGACATACTTCATTTCAGTAACTACAAGTGTGTGTAGGAGGAAACCAGTGTGGACAGAAGGAAGCAAGTTTGTGCAGGAGGAGTAACAGTCTGCATGGAGATGCAGGAGTAGATTTACATTTAATGTCCATGCGCATCTAATCTACTGGCTCTAACATTGTGCTTTTGTGCTTAAATTATAAATATGATGGCAATGACAAATCCTATGGGCATCCCATATTCCTATCCCTATCCAAGTTGTACCCTCTAATAAAACAACAAAAACAAAACCAGCAAAAGACTGTTCATTGTCTCTGGAAGTGATGGATGAAGTCTGGCAGTGGGGTGATTTGGCGGATTGTTTGTTACTAGATGCAACACCACGGCTAAAGCTATACACATTTTTTACTTTCTGCTAGAAAACATATCCAATAAAATAAAAAATAAAAAAAACATTTCTTCATCAATTGAGGCCAATATGTATTCTGCTAAATATTTTTGGTAAAAAAAATCCCAATAAGCGCAAATGTTGAAGCCTCTACAAACTATGGGATATTTTTAATTATTTATTACTAGTAATGGCAGCGATTAGCGACTTATAGCGGGACTGCTAAATTGTGGTGGACAATTTGGACATTGGATTTTGGGTTTTGTATATTTACCTTACTTGCTACCCTGTTTCCCCGAAAATAAGACCTATCGTGATTGTCGGTGATGGCTGCAATATAAGCCCTACCCCCCAAATAAGCCCTACCCTGTTTCCCAGAAAATAAGCCCTACCCTGAAAATAAGACCTACAAGGACTTTAACTAGGGCTTATTTGGGGGGGTAGGACTTATATTGCAGCCATCAACGACAATCACGCTAGGTCTTATTTTCGGGGAAACAGGGTAGCTGCCTAAGTATTGCACTTGTCTGGTATTGGAAGCTAAGCAGTGTTGGGCCTGGTCAGTACTTGGATGGATGACCACTTTATCCTACTTGCTAGCTGCATAAATGATCTTTTTTTTTTCCCTAGCGCTGACTATTCCTTTCAAATCTGGGAAGATGGTAGTGTTTGGTTGATGATACACTAATTGTATTTGAGCAGTGGGTGGTTCTGTTGGCACCTTACTGCCCAACACCATTGAATATGAAAATTAAAGGAGCCAAGCAGACAATTCTTGGCTGACAAAAAAAGAAAAAAGGGCCAAAAAAGAAAATTAATGCAGCCATCATATCTAAGAATTGGCAATAGATTAATAGGTATATAAATTTGTATACTGATACACCAATATATACTCCTGCACTACAGGATAAATAATTTGATAAATATGTGCAAAGAATATTTCAAATTGTGTGAAAAAAATAAAATTGATAGGTTGCTGCTCTTAAAGGTGGCTGTGCCTTTAATGTGAAATCAATGTAAGAGCGCTACCCAACCTTATATATAACACAGCTCGCATTGTGTAACCAAATTCCAGCTGATAAATCATGTGCAATTAAAAATTACAATGGATGAATTAAATAAAGTCCACAAAAAGTTCATTTGTTTCCACAATCCTAATAGTGCAGATTTTCAGTGATGAAACAGTTTGTTCCGTACAATCTGTGCTCCCCTTCTTTGTGCCCTCTCACTCACCTGATGATATGGACTCCCATGACAGAAGTCTCTAACGCTTGTATGGATGGCTGGGCTTTGTTGTCCTCCAAGCTGTAAATGTAGATGCTTTCTGCCTACAAGGGAGCAAGGATCCATTTATATGGTCTGCTCATGGTGCTCAGGTGCTGGACAGGCTGTCTAAATGTTTCACACTGGTCCAATAGGACGGGCTAATTGGACAGTGGGAGGAAACCTGACAAATGAGAGCACAGGCATAGTTGCAGCCCTGGCCATTGGCAGAGGAAAGTGCCTCAGTGCATGCTGGGTGACTGTATATATGCCAGGGCGCATGTGCTGCATATCATTATATTAGTGTACTGTGCTATAAAATAACCCTCAGGCACAGTTCTGTAATATCATCAGATTCATGCACTGTGCTATAGCATACCCCTTAGCACTGTGCTGTAATACAACTTATCATTATGTCCAGGGCCGTCTTTAATATTAATTGGACGCTGGGCAAAACTTTTCTTGCCCCATCGCCCCACCCTTGCAGTTTCAATCTCCACCTGCTCTGAATCATACAATAAATGGCAGCTAGACTCAAAATCAGTTTACTGAATCAGATCAGGCAGCTATTGCAATTGGTTGCCAGAGGTTACAGTCTATCATTACCGCTCACTGACTGGTTGCTAGAGGTTACAGCACACATTACGGCTCACTGATTAGTTGCTAGAAATTTCAGCACATGATTTCTGCTTGTTGATTGGTTGCTAGAGATTACTGTGGATATGACCTCAGGGGGGCAGGATATACATATCAATGCCGCCGGCCGTCACTATTTACATTTGAATGCCGGTAATTTACATGTAAACACAGGGTCTGCAGGTGAGTACACAACAATAGGGCAGAGCTGGGCAGCATTAGTAGCAGCACTTCACACTGAGATATTGGGACACAGCACAGGATTAAAACCTCAAGGGACAAGGGAATTTAAACCAGTATAGTTGGCAATTATGAGGCAGCTGCTGTGGGCCCCACAACAATGACAGGGCCCAGGGCAGCTGTCCCTTTTGCCCTGCCTTAAAAACGGCCCTGATTATGTCAGTGTACTGTGCTATAATACACTCCTTAGCGCTGGGCTGTGATTTCATTATACCGGTGTACTTTGCTATAATATGCCCCTTAACACTGTGCTATAATGTCATTATATCAGTGTACTGTGCTATAATATCCCCCTATGCATTGTGTTGTAATATCAATACATCAGTGAACTGTACTGTAATCCACTCCTATTCATTATGCTGTAATAACATTAAAGTGACTGTAAACGATCACCTTGTAAAACAACCCATTCAGTTGAAAATAGAAATGAAAGGCAAAACATTTTTCTATAGATATAAAAAAAATAAATACTTTTTTCCCCCTTATTTATAAGTGATCACATTCCCTCTGTTCTCAACTGCATAAGAGCTGGGGGGAAGAGAAGCAGCAGCACACTGAGCTTGCCAGTGAATGCCTGTGCAGTGGATTGTCAGGACAGGTCTGATCATTGGAGGAAAGTAGGGTGAGTTCTCAGCATAGCTAGAGAACTGACCACGATGTGCTTTCCTGCTTAGTGTGGTCAGTTTTTAATAGTAGAGTAAGGGGACCAGCAGGAACACCAGGGATTTCAAATAAAAGAAGCAATATAAAGAGAACAAGATACTTTCTCATACAAGTACATTGAACAGCAGGCACATATCAGGAATATGAAATAGGAAATTTAATAGGAAATTTAAATCAGTGAGTTGCACTTTAATAAATCCCTTTAGCACTGTGCTCTAATATCATTACATCAGTGCACTGTGCTATAATACACGCATCACCACCAGGGGTGTATCTACGGTTAGGCAAATAGGAAAGCTCTAATAGGAAAGGGTGGGGTCTAAAGAAGAAGAGCTGAGTCTTAAACAGGAAGGGGTGGGACAAATTTAGATTTGGGGTACCCCATTTTAGTCTTGCAAAACCAAAATACACCACTAATTACCACTGAGCTGTGTTATAAATGATATCGGTGCTCTGTGCTATAATAAACCCCTGCACACCATACTGCAATACCCCTGTACACTGTACAGTAATATACCTCTCTGTTCACTGTGCTATAATACCATTACATTAATATACTGTGCTAAAATATACCCCTGTTTACTATACTCTAATGCACTTTTGTCTTTGCATTGTGCTGTAATATTACTCACGATGTGCACTGTGCTGCAAAACCATTATATCACTGCACTGTGCTTTAATTTTCACCTGTGCACTGTGCTGTAATACTATTATATCAGTGCACTGCATTGCAATATATCTCTCTCTCTCTCTGCAGTGTGCTGTAATAACAACATTAAAAAAGTGAACTGTGAAATAATAGACCCCAGTGCACTGTGCTCGATATCATTATAACAATGCACTGTGCGGTAATAAACCTTTCTCTGGCCGTAATATCATCAAATCAGTCCCTTGTGCTCAGGACCAGGCAGTGCGTAAGCAGCCAGGCACATGGAAGGGGCGTCTGTCAGGTGTCAGGGGTCTGCCACATATTTTTGATGGTATCCCTGGGTGCGCACGCTTCCCATTTAATTTATTTAGGCTCTGCTGGCCTCAATAATCCAATCATGTACCAGCAAAAATACATTTTATCAATTGATTGGGGGTTCTTTGCAAAGCTAATTATATCCACATTCACTAAATTAAGTGAAAAATTGCGCTATTCCTTTAGTAAATCAAGCTCACAGTCACAATATTGGAAAGCCGGCAACAGACGGTTCGAATCTCGGCCAGTCGCTGCTGAACTGGCCGAGATTCGAACCATGCATGGGCAGGCTGAATGTGACAAATTTAATCGAACGGTCAACTTGGGTACAACTAGTCTGTCGGATTTTACATGCGAATATTGCTAGCAGCTAATATAGGGCTGAGCTGTATGTTCCTGTTATCGCGCACTTTACATGTTTGGATGTTCTGTGGCGGCCATCTTCCTTTTCTACCATGCAATGCAGTTTTTACTATGGATACGTGTAAGTGCAATACTTTATATTAACCTCCCTGGCGGTATGATTATTTCGGATTTTAGGTGCTGAAAGCGGTAAAATTATTTTGCATGGAAATTTGGCGTTTTATATTGTAGGTCTGTAATTCTTAAAAATAACACACTTAAATCTGCCCACCAAAAGTCTAGTAGATATCCCGGGTATGATAAAGTTTGAAACACAAAAACATAAATTATAATATAATAAATAAAAATAAATAATTAAAAAAATAAAAATAAAATATTAATAAAATAAATTTCCCCACGATTCACTATCGCTCAATTTTGCAAGTGTTCTAATTTACTATCGCTGTTTTCTAGCTGGTCTAAAACCACTTTTGACGTAAAGGGACACTTTTTGGTTGCTATGGACAATCTCCAGTTTCCAGCCAGAAAGAACAGTATATATAATATAAAACTGCATGCAGGGCATAGGACAAAGCACTGGGGACAAAAGGGATGTGAAATAATTTCATACAGTACTGTAATCTGTAAGATTACAGTACTGTATGTGTTATGCTTTTTACAGTTTTTTGAATTTGCCGCCAGGCTCCGCCCCCGTGCGTCGCGACGCTCGCAGGGAACGGAGCCTGGCACGGAGAGGCTTCGGGCAGAGGACGGAGCCCACGGACACTGCGGGGGACATCGCAGGATCCCGGGGACAAGGTAAGTAACGCCGCCCCAGGATCCTGCAATGCGATCCCGAGTGTGGCTCGGGGTTACCACTAATGGGACTGAATTTTAACCCCGAGCCACACTCGGGAAAACCGCCAGGGAGGTTACATGCAACCTTTAAGAGGTTTTACACTATCCAGCCTTTAATGTTTTATTTGGATCTGACTACACGATCGTCGTTTGGGTGGAGTCCCCTGGATGCTCTGGAGCTGTTCCTAACATGGTTCCTTTGTTCATCCCCTGATGATGACATTTACCGGGACATATTCATCAAGCCTGTTTGACCCTTCGTAATAAAGGGTCCAGGCTCTCTGGTAAGAGTCCACTCATTGTGGTGGTCGTGGCATGTTCACTTGGTAAATGGATTGGATAACCTTATCCACAGTTGAATAATGGAGTTTTTCTGTTTGACCATTATGGTCCATTTGAGAGACTGATTCTTCTGGACTGTTTATTTATTGATAATTTTTTTCAGTATTTTGTATATCAATCACTGTAGCACCTTTATTTTGTTAGCTGCTAGCAGTAATCACTGTGTACTCCCAGCAGGGTGGGTCACCCCCACTGAGAGTACACAATGGGTCTGCTGGAGAGCATCCCCCATCAACACTGACTGTGTCAACACCATCAACACTGACTGTGTTGATGGAGGAATCTAGCTTTTTTCTTTCCCGGAACCTGTGGTGCAGCTCCCCCCAGCCCCTCTTTATACTTACCTGAGCCTCATCTCAATCCAGCGATGTGCATGGAAGCAGAGGCTCTTCCGGGTCTCTCCCTCATAATTGGCTCACACAGCTAGTGAGCCAATGAGGAAAGCGTGGGAGGGGGGAAAGGGAGCTGAGCCATGCTCAGTGGAGGCACTTGGCAGGGGGGAGGAGCCAGGACCAAGTATAGCATGCTTGTTATTTAAAAAAGAAAAAAACAGCAAACCGTTGGAATCACTTTACCCACTTCACGCCCACGCTATAGCCGAAAGACGGCCACAGCGCGAGCTTAGATTGCCGGGAGGGCATCTATGTACATCCTCCCCTGCGGGTGCGGGCTGTGCGCTCTGTGATCACAGAGTCCTTGGGACTCAGCTGATCACAGATTCGAGTAAAGGGCCAATCCCCGCCCTTTACCAGGTGATCAGCTGTCAGCCAATGACAGCGTGAGGAGAAAAACTAAAGTCGCTTGCCGGCTTCTGTAGAAGCGACATCAGTCCCACACAGTAAACAAAAGTGCTGTTAACCAGTGCCCACCTACAAGTGCCCATCAGTGCCACCTACCAGTGCCCATTAGTACTGCTAACTAGTGCCACCTACCAGTGCCCACCAGCATACCTCCCAACCGTCCCAGATTGGGCGGGACTTTCCCGCATGCAGATGTTTGTCCCGCTATCACGCTGTAAGGGTTGTTTGTCCCGCATAATCGCATAATTATGTTGCTTATGTTGTATATCAACTTGTGGCTAGATAGGACCTGCAGCAGTGTAAACAGCCAGAGATTGGGAAACCAGCTGGATGTGCAGTGTGCAGTTCCGATGACAGACTTCACCTGTCAGATCCAAGATGTGATGTCGGGTATGGGCGGGACTGCAACTCAGACCCGCCCCCTCTCTCAAATAACCAGTGTAATGAAAGAGCGGCTCCCATTGTACATCATAACATGGAGTGCTCCTCCCCCTCCTTATCACATCGACACACTAGACTTCCCCATTCATCGCTTAGACAAAACACAGCGGCCCCTCCCCTATAGCAAATTTTATCTAAGCCCCGCCCCTCCCCCTACTTCCTTTCCAGCATGAGCAGCTTCTGTTAGTATTATGCACAGGGAGAACACTGGAGGTGAATGTGAGGTGAGAGGAGGCTAAACTCTGATTGGTTGGTGGGGTATCTGAGCCATTCACAGAAGGGAATACAGGTCCCAGCATGTCTGCTGCTTTCTGAGGAGGTTTGTGTGTCTGCAGCCTTGATGTTTGTGATTGTGCCATCACTATGTGCAGTGCTGAGGATATCACTTCCTGTGTATTACATGCTGTGTGAGGTTCCATCTACTCACTGTGCTGGTGGGGGGGAAATGATGTGTCAGGCTGGTCTCCCCCTCAGCTCTCTGTATGTATTGGTGAGATCTCTCATTGCAGATATTCTCTCTCTGCAGATTGGATCTGTCCAGTGTGTGGGCTCCGGGGCCCCCTACAGGAGATCTGAGAGGAGGTTTAGTCACCTAGGGTTGTCTGGCAGTAAAGAGAACCTGTCATCGTCCATTCAGATCAAAGTGGAAGGTAAGTACTACAGTTGAGCCCCTCCATTGCTGACACCATCCCTGCACTCTCCTGCCATCTGTCTGTCTTGCTATTTAAATAATAGTACTGGGGTTTGCATGTGTCCGTGAGACTCTATCTTGTGGCACAGCAATCAAAGCATATTTTAGAGGTGCAAGGAAACCTGGGTTTTGTTTAACCACACCCATTAAACCCCTCCCACTGTTAAGAGTTTGACCACACCCACTTTGGCCACAGTGCACGTAGTGCGCTGTCGGTCGCTTCCTCCCTAAAGTGTCCCTCATTCTGAAGTTCAAAAGTTGGGAGATATGCACCAGTGCTGCCAATCATTTCCCTTGAGTGCCTCATCAGTGTCATCTATCAGTGCTACCTATCAGTGCCTAACAGTGCCACCTCTCAGTGCCCTTCAGTGCTTTCGATCAGCGCCCTTCAGTGCCACCTATCAGTGCCCATCAGTGCCACCTATCAGTGCCCATCAGTGCCACCTATCAGTGCAGCCTCATCAGTGCCTCCTGGTCAGTGCCCATCAGTGCCGCCTCACCAGTGTCCATCAGTGCCGACTCACCTGTGCCTATCAGTACAGCCGATCAGTGTCCATTAGTGCAGCTTAATCAGCGCACATCAATGAAGGAGAAAAATTATCTGTTTGCAAAATTTGATAACAAACTATGAAAACTGGGGGGTTTTCTTTCTAAATTTTTAGTCTTTATTTTGTTTGTTTAGCAAAAAAAAAAAAAAACCCAGTGGTGATTAAATACCACCAAAAGAAATCTCTATTTGTGTAAAAACAATGATAAAAAGTTAATTTGGGTACAGTGTTGCATGAATGCGCAATTGTCACTCAAAGAGTGACAGTGCTGAAAGCTGAAAATTGGCCTGGGCAGGAAGGGGGTTTATGTGCCCAGTAAGCAAGTGGTTAAGACTGGTTTGGACCGGTACAACAAGTGTATGTTCTATGTTAAATATGGGAATTACTTTGGGTACCAAATATTGTGATAAGATAGTCAAGTACCTGAAACCTTTTTTTCTGCATGCTAACTGTCAGGAGTCTACCCCCTTCTTGTAAGTCCAAGACAAAGTAGAAGGCGGCTTCTCCCTCCTCCTCGGCAGCCAAGTGGGACTCGTCTCTTTTTGGCCAATCAGAAAATGGGTCTCAGACCTGCTTCTGATTGGCCAGATTGAGGATCAGTGTTTCAAGCTAATATTCATTCGCTGTTGTAACACCTGGGTGGGCTCGTAGCACAATGATTTGCGCCACGAGCCCACCCTATTTTGAAGCCTATTAGAGCCTTTGGGTCTAATTAGGTGTTTAAAAAAAACACCCCCGTTGCTGTAATTCATGCGCCCAGCGTCCTAAAAGGGGTCAAATGCATGAATAGGGGGTGGCAGCTGTGTATAGGGCATGGGGGTGGCGGCCGTGGATAGAGGGAGGCGGCGCTCAGGCGTCCATAATGGATGGGCCGCCACTGTTATAGGGTTTTTTTTTTTTTGTTGTTGAAGGAGTTGAGAGGTCCATTCAGTAAATAGCTTGTTTATTCAAGTGAATCAGATCATGTGAAAAGCAAATTCCTGCTTTACTTCTTTAATCAGCACATGATTCAGTATTCAATCTAAATATTCACACCATGTATTGAATGTATATTATTGCTTTAGTAAATTGGTGTTATGACCTTGGTGCATCACAATTAGAACAAGACCAGGAAAGTGTTAAAAAGCCAGTTTCTACAGTGAAACTACAGCGAAACAAAACATTTCTCAATAAAATGGAACCACTAATGAACAATTGGGTGGCCTCTCTGAATTGCCTTTGTGCTCTAAATTGATTGTTAACTGTATTCACATAAACAATGAACCACCTTGTTGTAATTTGAGCAGAGACACCAACCCTTCTGAGCGTATTAGCTAGAATATCTGCAGGTGAATTCCAAACATGGTACACATATACCATTAAAGGTAGAAATAAATATACAGTATACATGGATTCTGCACTACATATACAGAAGGTCTACAACAGCAGTTAAAATTACTGCACCCCTAGGTTTTGCAATTAATTTCCAATTGCTATGGCATGACACCAGGCCCGGATTGGCCATAGGGCAAACCAGGCACTTGCCCGATGGGCCGCGGCCGCCGGGGCTGCCAGGCTGCAAGCCCTCGCAGGGCCCAAGACAGCTGGGCTGCTCTTTGAGCCCACGCCGCTCATCCAGCCTCTCCGCGGCCGCCCGGATGCCAGTTAAGCTCAGCCATCGCCGCCGGGGGGAGGAGCTAGGTGAGACACCTTCGGCCTCTCCGCTGCCACACGGTGCCCGTATAGGCCAGCCGTCAGTGCCGGGGGCGTGACTTAGAAGGGGGAGGAGCCAGAGCAGACAGCTGCTGCAAACACCTTGGGGGCGGATAACAGAAAACGTGAGTGCAGCCCCCCCTGTTGCCTGGATAGGAGGAGCAGTGGGCATATAGAACAATCATTCTCTTCATCTTCCTCCTGCAGTATCGGAATGCTTGCGAGAGGGAGAGGAGAAGCAGGCATTCCGAGACTGCAGGAGGAAGATGGAGAGAATGATTCTCCGACGCCCTCCCTGTGCTCTCCGCCGCCCTCCCTGTGCTCTCCACCTCCCCCCATGCTTTCCGCCACCCTCCCTGTGCTCTCCACCTCCCCCCCATGCTCTCCGCTGCATTTCTGTGCTCTCCACCTCCGCCCATGCTCCCTGCTGCCCCCCTGCGCTCTCCTCTTCCTCCCTGTGTTCTCTGCCTCTCCCCTGCACACTCACCCCACCCCATATTCTCAAGGTTCTTCCCTGTGCTCTCTATCCCTCCATGCTCTTTCCTGGTCCCACCTCACCTCCCCCCCTACACCTCTGCTCGGTTCCCCCTTCCCCTCTCTCAGAGGATCTGTCAGGGTGGAGAGTGGGGAAGGGGCCAGTTAACATCTCATGGGCTGCTCACTCCAAAACGCCCGGGCCTATTTTTTGTCCCAGTCCGGGCCTGCATGACACCAGTTATTATTTCTGAGTTCTATAATACATAATGTTTGAAATAGGTAATATATATGAGCTAGTACAAGAAGTAGAAGTAAACAGGGTCACTTATCCAGCGCTCAAGATATTAAATATATAAGACTAAGCAGCTGCTATAATCAGATATAACATTCAAAAGAAGGCAAAAAAGTTCCAAGAAAATAGTTACTTTCCAGCTTAAGCTAGTATGAGCTAGTAGCTTTTTTTATGTACTATATTACAAAACAGACACAAAAGTATTTTTAGTTGAACCATTCTTTTTGCATTTCCCAGTCTTTACTTTTCAATATTTTGATTTATTTAACTATTTGATTTATTTATACTAGCAAAAAGTTTGACAATTCCGGAACAGGCCTAATTGGGAATATTACAAGCAATCTAAACTATGATAGTGTATATAAACAAACCCTTATTTTATGAATTTGAGATAAGTATCCTTTTACAAATGTAAAACCACTTTATTCTTTTTACGATCCTTATATCTTCTTATATGTTCAACTATAATAATTTTTTTTATTAGACACAAATTTTTATGTATACTTCACATTAGGTAATGTTGATTTACAATAATATTATACTTTGCTATGTTTGTTATTATTATTATCTACCATGAATTAGTGGGTTTTTTTTTTGTGAGTACCTTGATAAGTTGATAACCATTGTACTATCAACAAAGGAAAAAATATATAATCTGGAGTCATTATAACTTGCATAAAAACATGAAGAGGAAAATGCTACATAAAAGTATACCTTTGATTAGAATAGACAAATAATTAAATCTGTAAAAAAAACAGCTATTACCTACTTGGCAATACTACTACCAAGATTAAAAACTAGCCCAGATATTGATCAACAAGTGGAATATTGATCTGTTTGTTTGTATTTTCCTCAATGTAACAGAATATGATGTAATTGCTAATATGACACTAAAGGGGTTGTAAAACCTCATTTTTTCTTTTTTAAATAACAAACATGTCATACTTACCTCCACTGTGCAGTTCATTTTGCACAGAGTGGCCCCGATCCACCTGTTCTGGGGTCTATTCTATCAGCGCCTCCTTGCATCGGTAAACCCCCTAGGAGAAGCACTCTCCCTGGGGGTTACCGTGCGGGCGCACTCCCAAGTCCGGCTTTTGCGTTCATAGACACAGAGTGCCGGACTCGGCCCCGCCCCCCGACGCCCGCTTCATTGGATTTGATTGACAGCAGCAGGAGCCAATGGCTGCGCTGCTATCAATTTATCCAATCAAGACAACAGGCAGAGAGGTAGAGCGTGTCTCCGCCGTGGGAACAAAAGGGCTCAGGCGAGTAAAATGGGAGGGCTGGGGGGCTGGTCAGTGTCAGAAATTTTTTCACCTTAATGCATACGATGCATTAAGGTGAAAAAACACGAGGGTTTACAAACGGGTTGAGTTACTAAAACTAGAATGCAAAATCTGGTGCAGCTCTGCATAGAAACCAATCAGCTTCCAGGTTTTTTTGTTTTTTTTTTGGTCCATACAACACATGTGAATTTATACTGTGTTCTTCTCCACCACCATAAATCCTGTGTTGTCAAAACATTTTTTTTTGCATAAGTACATATCCCCCATTGCAGCGCCCACCTTCCAATATAGACTTCAATAGGATTCACCTCTAAATTCAGTTTTGCCAAATTGAGAACAAGAATAGTGGAACCCTAATTGATCAACTAGTAATGCCACATGGGAGATGGCATTTTTAATATTAATTTTAATATTTGTTTGTTCTAAAGTTATTCTTATGAAACTTTTTCTTTTGCATGTACTAATGCAAGTCATAGCTGCCCTAAGTTTTATTTTTTTGCTATTTGCATAGGTTCATGGGTCCAGATGTCACAATTTATATTGTTGTTTTTACCAATGAGATATATTATCATGTATTAATGATATGTTATAATGAATTACAGCGTATTATACATAATTTACTAAAACTGTTTTATATTTTAACCTGTTGCTGTATAACTTGTTTTTTTGCTACAATGAAGGCAATTTATGAATGCACCAACAAAGCATTATGCTAATGTTATTTAATTTGCAGAAATTTACAGTGCCTTGAAAAAGCTTTCATACCCCTTAACATTTTCTACATTTAGTCATGTTACAACCAAAAACATAAATGTATTTTATTGGGATTTTATGTGATAGACCAGGGATATGCAATTAATGGACCTCCAGCTGTTCCAGAACTACAAGTCCCATGAGGCATAGCAAGACTCTGACAGCCACAAGCATGACACCTAGAGGCAGAGGCATGATGGGACTTGTAGTTTTGCAACAGCTGGAGGTCCGCTAATTGCATATCCCTGTGATAGACCAGCGCAAAGTGGAATACAGTTGTAAAGTGGAAGGAAAATGATAAATGGTTTTCCACATTTTTTACAAATATGCACTCAGAAAAATTTTAAACGCAGCGCTTTTGTGTTTGCCCCTATTTATCATGAGCTGAACTCAAAGATCTACAACTTTTTCTATGTACATAAAAGGCCTATTTCTCTCAAATATTGTTCACAAATCTGTCTAAATCTGTGTTAGTGAGCACTTCTCCTTTGCTGAGATAATCCATCCAACTCACAGGTGTGGCATATCAAGATTCTGATTAGACAGCATGATTATTGCACAGGTGTGCCTTAGTCTGGCCACAATAAAAGGTCACTCTAAAATGTGCAGTTTTACTGTATTGGGGGTCGGGGGGGGTCTGAAAACCAGTCAGTATCTGGTGTGACATCTGGTGTGACCACCATTTGCCTCATGCAGTGCAGCACATCTCCTTCGCATAGAGTTTATCAGGTTGTTGATTGTGGTGTGTGGAATGTTGCTCCATTCCTCTTCAATGGCTGTGCGAAGTTGCTGGATATTGGCAGGAACTGGAACACGCTGTCGTATACACTGATCCAGAGCATCCCAAACATGCTGGGTGACATGTTTTGTGAGTATGGTGGCCATGCAAGAACTGGGATGTTTTCAGCTATCAGGTATCCTGTACAGATCCTTGCAACATGGGGCCGTGCATTATCATGCTGCAACATGAGGTGATGGTCGTGGATGAATGGCACAACAATGGGCCTCAGGATCTCGTCACACTATCTTTGTGCATTCAAAATGCCATTAATAAAATGCACCTGTGTTCGTTGTTCATAGCATATACCTGCCCATACCATAATCCCAACGCTACCATGGGCCATTCGATCCACAGCGTTGACATCAGCAAACCGCTCACCCACACAACACCATACACGCTGTCTGCCATTTGTCCTGTACAGTGAAAACCGGGATTCGTCCGTGAAGAGAACATCTCTCCAAAATGCCAGACGCCATTAAATGTGAGCATTTGCCCTCTCAAGTTGGTTACGATGACGAACTGCAGTCAGGTCGAGACCACGATGAGGACGACGAGCATGCAGATGAGCTTCCCTGAGATGGTTTCTGACAGTTTGTGCAGAAATTCTTTGGTTATGCAAACCGATTGTTGCAGCAGCTGTCTGAGTGGCTGGTCTCAGATGATCTTGGAGGTAAAGATGCTGGATGTGGAGGTCCTGGGCTGGTGTGGCTACGCGTGGTCTGCGGTTGTGAGGCCGGTTGGATGTACTGCCAAATTCTCTGAAACGTCTTTGGAGACGGCTTTTGGTATAGAAATGAACATTCAATTCAAGGGCAACAGCTCTGGTGGACATTCCTGCAGTCAGCATGCCAATTATACGCTCCCTCAAAACTTGCGACATCTGTGGCATTGTGCTGTGTGATAAAACTGCATATTTTAGAGTGGCCTTTTATTGTGGCCAGCCTAAGGCACACCTGTGCAATAATCATGCTGTCTAATCAGCATCTTGATATGCCACACCTGTGAGGTGGATGGATTATCTGGGCAAAGGAGAAGTGCTCACTAACACAGATTTAGACAGATTTTGAACAATATTTGAGAGAAATAGGCCTTTTGTGTACATAGAAAAAGTCTTAGATCTTTGAGTTCAGCAAATGATAAATAGGGGCAAACACAAAAAAGTTGCGTTTATAATTTTGCTCTGTGTATATCTGAAAAGTGTGGCGTGCATTTGTATTCAGCCCCCTTTACTCTGATACCCCTAACTAAAATCTAGTGGAACCAATTGCCTTCAGAAGTCACCTAATTCGTAAATAGAGTTCACCTATGTGTAATTTAATCTCAGTATAAATACAGATGTTCTGTGAAGCCCGCGGAGATTTGTTAGAGAACCTTAGTGAGCAAACAGCATCATGAAGGCCAGGGAACACACCGGACAGGTCAGGGATAAAGTTGTGGAGAAGTTTAAAGCAGGGTTAGGTTATAAAAAAAATATCCCAAGCTTTGAACATCTCACGGACCACTGTTCAATCTATTATCCGAAAATGGAAGAGTATGGCACAACTGCAAATCTACCGAGACATGGCCGTCCACCTAAACTGACAGGCCGGGCAAGGAGAGCATTAAATCAGAGAAGCAGCCAAGAGGCCCATGGTAACTCTGGAGGAGCTGCAGAGATCCACAGATCAGGTAGGAGAATCTGTCTACAGGACAACTATTAGTCATGAAATCCACAAATCTTGTCTTTATGGAAGAGTGGCAAGGAAAAAGCTATTGTTGAAACAAAGCCATAAGAAGTCCCGTTTGCAGATTGCGAGAAGCCATGTGGGGGACACAGCAAACATCTGGAAGAAGGTGCTCTGGCCTGGCCTAAAAGCAAAACGCTCTGTGTGGCAAAAAACTAACACTGCACATCACCCTGAACACACCATCCCCACCGTGAAACATGGTTGTGGCAGCATCATGTTGTGGGAATGCTTTTCTTCAGCAGCGACAGGGAAATTGGTCAGAGTTGATGGGAAGATGGATGGAGCCAAATACAGGGCAATCTTAGAAGAAAACCTGTTAGAATCTGCAAAAGACTTGAGACTGGGGCGGAGGTTCTTCTTCCAGCAGGGCCACAACCCTAAACATACAGCCAGAGCTACAATGGAAGGACTTAGAGCAATGCATATTCATGTGTTAGAATGGCCCAGTCAAAGTCCAGACCTAAATCCAATTGAGAATCTGTGGCAAGACTTGAAAATTGCTATTCACAGACGCTCTCCATCCAATCTGACAGAGCTTGAGCTATTTTGCAAAGAAGAATGGGCAAAAATTTCACTTTCTGGATGTGCAAAGCTGGTAGAGACATACTCAAAAAGACTTGCAGCTGTAATTGCAGTGAAAGGTGGTTCAACAAAGTATTGACTCAGGGGGGCTGAATACAAATGCACACCACTTTTCAAATATTTATTTGTAAAACAATTTGAAAACCATTTATCATTTTCCCTCCACTTTACAATTATGTGCCACTTTGTGTTGGTCTATCACATAAAATCCCAATAAATTACATTTGTGTTTTTGGTTATAACATGACAAAATGTGGAAAATTTCAAGGGCTGTGAATACCTTTTCAAGGCACTGTATCAGGGACATGCAGTCAGGGGAGGCAGGTGAGGCAGGGCCAAGAACATTAATAAAAAAAGAAAGAGCTTTGAGGGTCGTAGCTCTGCGACCTGGGGTCACAGAGAACCCAAATTTTGGGGGTATGAAGCTTAAGTCCTACCCCACCACTGAGGCTTCTATGGTCCCAGAGATATGGGGCTCCTTGAGCAGCCTGTCAGAAGACAAATACAGAGCGGCCACTTTAAATACAAGCTGACACACTCTGTTTGCAGAAGACTGAGAGGTTGTGCTCACAGTGCCTCTCACTTCTTGTCAGCTCAATGAACAGCTTGGAGACTTGGACCAATGGTAAAGTACCATTGGTCCCAGCTGTCCAATAAAAATGCTGCAGTGGAGGCACGCCTCTCACTGCAGTGTCATAGAAGGGGCATGTGTCTAAAAGACAAATGCTCCCTTCCAGCCCAGCCCTCCTTTCTACATGTGTTTATGTATAAAAAACAAACATGTGTTTAAGCAGGAGAAACTGATTCTGTTGAAAAGGTACTGTTATGTTCAAGCTAAATCATATATGTATATGCTATATGTTATAACACAATCATTTATTACTTATCTATTTACTGTAAAATTACTGGTTGGAAGTTATAACTTCAAACTTCATCAATTTGTCCGTTAAGCCACCTGCTTGAATACAGATTTTGAAAATATAGTAAATTACCTTAAAACAATATATAGTATTTATTTATATATTTATATATTATTTACTTATAGTAATTAACTCTTTGCCACCAGGCCAATTCTGACACTTCTCTCCTACATGTAAAAATCATAATTTTTTTGCTATAAAAATTACTCAGAACTCCCAAACATTATATTGTTCTAGCAGACACTCTAGGGAATAAAATGGTGGTCATTGCAACTTTCTATGTCACACGGTATTTACGCAGCGATTTTTTTAAACACATTTTTTTGGGGGAAAAAAACTGCTTCATGAATAAAAAAAAAAAAACACTAACATTAGCCCAATGTTTTGTATAATGTGAAAGATGATGTTACACCGAGTAAATACATACCTAACATGTCACACTTTAAAATTGCGCATACTTGTGGAATGGCACCAAACTTCCGTACTTATAAATCTCCATAGGTGACGCTTTAAATTTTTTTACAGGTTACATGTTTAGAGTTACAGAGGAGGTCTAGTGCTAGAATTATTGCTCTCCCTCTAACGTTTGTGGCATATGTAACCTGTGTGTATCTGGCTCTGATACTAGCCAGTGCCTCACCAGCCACTGACCTCACCGCACGTCCCTGCACTTTATATGAGGATAGGGTAAAACTGCATTTGGAAGTCAGGCATAATACCAAAACTTTGTAACTTCCTGTAAAGTTACCGAAGTCCATTCTTTACCATTTTAACTTCCTAAAATACTATTTTAAAGAGAATCTACCGCCAAGAAAAAAATGCTATACTTGGATATCTAGAATTAATTCTCGTGGGCATTGAGCAATGCCAAGAGCTTCGATCCAAGAAGTTTGTAGGCAGCTTTTCTATGGCTTTCTGAAAATATGTTAGGTAATAATTGCTGATTTTGGGGCAATGACAGTGGGAAGTTAAAACAAAAAAATTCTGCTGCTTGTTTCAGTCTGCTCTGCAAAATTCATCTTACATGGGACAGGGGACATGGGACAATGTTAAACATTGGGGCACTTGGTGGCTAATTATAAAGCTAAATATGTTGGTATGACGAGGAAAGGAAAATCCATTGTTTCAAATTATGAACAACTGAACGACGGGTGCATTAAAAGATTAGTGTGGAATCTCAGTCCCAATTCAAGGCAAAGGTACAGTAGACTGGACATTTTATAGTTTTGACCAGAGTGGGAAGGAGTTAGAACCTCTGGCAGGCTTTTTGCTTACTCCTTTCTGGGGAGACTTCTCTTCATTTCCTGTCCTGAACACACAACAAAATATGAGTGACAATCTCTCCAAAGTGAGGCACAATCCTTTTTTATTTTGATTGGACATGTGCCACTGTTATTGACTAAGTATGAGCATATGTACACATAAGAGTACTGATGTCACCAGCATCCTGCCTCTTAGTTTATGTGAACTGCACGGTGGTGAATGATCCGCCCCACAGATGGTTAGACGAAACTAGAGTGTGACCTCGAAGTTCAGAAAGAAGAGAGTTCAGTTCAGAAAGTGAATTTTCCCCAGAACAAATAAAGATTGTAAGTCTTCCAAGCGGGGACACTCCTAATAGTATAAAACTGACAGAGCTTCTAACCCTTTCTGCTATGTCCAAAATTAAAAAGAAAGCTTGAGCTATAGATATATTGCAAACATATAAAAGGTAATGACAGTTGTGAAGTATGAGTGTGTCTTAATCTCCATTGGCCTTAACATCCATACCCACCAAGCCCTGTTTTTACAAGCGGTCCTTTCTTTACATTCACTTGTTTCTAAGAAATGAATCCATTTGAAACAAAAGAGATCAATGGTTTAAGATCCTTAATAATCATATAAATCCAATGTAACCCCACCCCTTTGTTCAAGTGTTAATTTTCCAAAATAGTAAACAACCTGCTGTTCCATGTGTAGGATATTTAAATCTGCATTTGTTGTTTGCAATATGCCTTGCAGCATATTTTCTAAAATAATTTCCTGCTACATTCCTGACTGTATTTGAGCCTTGGTTTATCCTCTTCCCTGCTGTTAACTGATCTGACTCTCTGTTACTAGCAGCCCAAACAGACAGCCTGGCTCAAGCTACCTGCTGATCAAGAAGAAGATTAACTCCCTGCAGGCCATATGGACCAGCAACCTCACAAATTCCACTTTCTTTTGCTCCACACTTTGCAGAAAGTTAATGATCAGTGCCTTACTTAAAACATCATGTAATCCATGTATTTAACAATCACAGTTTCATCCAATCTATAGTAATATGCTAAAAATGGTTCACAGTAAGCAACTGAATCTAAAATTAAAGATAAGAAAAAACAAACAAAACCTATTCATTTGGTAACAACTGTATCCTGTCTTCTTTAATTTGCTATAAAAATTACTTTTTATAAAAGAGGTAAATACATAGATATAAAACAGAAAAAAAAACATTTCTATTCTTGCAGATAAATATTGAAATATTCACAACAGGCCAATTTACTAAAATAATAATTTCTTATTCTGGTTTTTGTTGAATAGTCAAGTTCACAACCGTATATTATTTTATTTCAACGCATTGTTTCACCTGCAGGTACTTTAAAAACTCCACTGTATACATTAACATTTTATTATTGAATAAAACTTTTAAATACAATAGCAAGTTGGCAGGTGTTATGCGCTGAGTAGTTTGATTTGCACATAAACACTATCCAAAATATATTGTAGCTAGCATTTATGAAATAAGTCTGCAAACACTTTTTTGCTGGCTTCATAATGCAGGAAAATACAGAGGGAGTATATTGACCCAACTACTCTCATGTTGCATTATCCTGTTGGTACCAATTTGAGCACAGATTCTCCTGAACTGAACCTCTCCCCACATTGGGGTTATAGTGTAAGTTAGTTTGTTTATGTTGTATGTTGTGCCCTCTTGCGGTATGTTGCCACATCAGAAGAACTGCCCCTGCGTGGGCAAGGTTTGGCCCCTGCGTGGGCTAATTTTGTATGCTAATGAAAAATTTTATAAAAAAGATTTAGCAAAAAAAATACAGAGGGTAGTGGCGCAATCTGTAGTATATAAATGTAAATGTAAGTCCATACAAAAGTCCTTTGGGCTGTATCGCTCTAATGTGAGATGACAGTCTTTAGCACCCAGGGCAGCCTTGCAAGGGGAGTTGAAGCAAACTCCAAAACATATGGAAAGAGAAAACAGAAAAATAGGTGCCACTTGAGTAAAACTGTACAGATTTAATAAATAAAGGGGGTTTATTTACGAAACGCAAATCCACCTTGCACTACAAGTGCAAACTACAAGTGCAAAGTGCACTTGGAAGTGCAGTCGCTGTAAATCTGAGGGGTATATCTGAAACGAGGGGAAGCTCTGCTGATTTTATCATCCCATCATGTGCAAGTTAAAATGCTGTTTTTTATTTTCCTTCCATGTCCTTCTCGGACCTACAGTGACTGCACGTCCAAGTGCACTTTCAGTGCAATTTTAAGTGCACTTTGCACTTGTAGTTTGCACTTGTAGTGCAAAGTGGATTTGCCTTTCGTAAATAACCCACAAAGTGTGTTAAAAAACTCACATAGAAGTATCTTTATAGAGGCACGATGAAGTCCAGTGAAAGCGTCAATCTCCGTTGCAGCTGGCAGCACTAAACTCTTCCTGTGTAGCTGTGTGAAGCAAAGCCAGCGTCCTATCCACCAGGGATCTCTGGGGCGGGAACCAGAACGACATCTGGAACGCAGCTTGAAAAAGGAGCGCGCAGTGTCACCATCTCTCCACTGCGCACGTTCTGAAACGCGTCGCATCAGCTCCGTGACGTCATTCCCCCACACGCTGCACTCCAGGCCTTTCCTGAGACCTGATGACTGCGTTCCAGACCTCGACCTCGAAAGCCGGAAGATCCCTGGTGGACAGAATGCTGGCTTTGCTTCACATGGCTCTACAGGAAGAGTTTAGTGCTGCCAGCTGCAACGGAGATTGACGCTCTTAATGGACTTCATCGTGCCTCTATAAAGATACTTCTATGTAAGTTTTTTAATACACTTTTATTAAATCTATACAGTTTTACTCAAGTGGCGCCTGTTTTTCCGTTTCCTCTTTTCATAATGTAGGAGTTGCTGTTAGCACTCCCCATACACAAAGCGGGCAAAACAAGCATTTCAAGCACTTTGCACTTTTTTACTAATTTTACTATACTAAAGTGAACTTGTTAAAATGACTAGCAGTTTTACATATAGGCAGCTGAGTTAAAAAAAATTTTCTCGTATTAAAATCCCCCATACCCTTATCTATTGGTCATAGAGTCTGCTTTTGGTATTAAAGTAATATGGAGGCTCGGAAGGTAGGAAGGAGCAAAACTAAACTTAAAGTGGTTGTTAAACCACTGTATTCACATAGTTTTATCCCCTCTGTATCACAACAACATTTGTCCCTGTGTCTGGGTAATGTACCTGTATAAACTGCACTCTGAGCGTTCAGCTGACATGTCAGCTCCCTTGTTTCTACAGCTCAGAGCTGAAGTGGGCAGGCCGAGCTGTCCTGCTGACGTCAGCCGGTGGAGGAGGGGGAGAGAGGAGAGAGCCGACAATCAGCTTAGTGGCTGGAGATGTTTATACAGGTACAGATCGGCTGAGTTTTTACATTACACAGGCACAGGGACAGATGTTCTAATGCAGTGATCTCCAAACTGTGGCCCTTTGCTTGCTTCTATCCGGCCCTTGGGGCACTGTTTTCATCCACTGATACCAACAATGGGGCATAATCCCCCCCCCCCACTGACACCAATGAAAGAGCAGAATTCCTCCCAATGACACCAACAATGGGGTACAATTCTTCCCAATTAAACCAAAGATGGGGCACAATTCCTCCCAATAACACCAACAATGGGGCCCAATGATACCAATGATGGGGCACAGTTCCTCACACTGACACCAACGATAGTGCATTGTTTATCCCGACCGATGTCCAGACCTTTTCTACTCCCAATAATCACAGTCTGGCCCCCCTTAAGTCTGAAGGACAGTAAACTGTTTAGAGACCCCTGTTCTAATGCTACAGAAGGGATAAGAAGATTTATTATCAGATACGAGAGGAGCAGGAGCAGGGGGGTGGGCACAGGTACAAGCAGGGAAGGGAGGGGAGGGGGAGTAAGACAGAGGACACAGACACAGGGAGAGCTGCAGACAGGAGAGCTACGGCTGACGGAATCACACAAATAGACCATGATGTAAGGGCTCAGGGCTGATATTGTGGTCTGTTCGCAGGAGGGAGGGTATAGCCAGGCAGGATCAGCCAGTTATTTTAGGGTATACAGGGGGCCAAATGACACAGCACAAGCGCTGTGCTGTATAACATGCTTTAAAGGAACAGGATCAGGTTTTTTTTGTTTGGGGGGAGGTTAACAAACGCTTTAAGGCAGGGGTCTCAAACTGGCGGCCCTCCAGCTGTTGTGAAACTACAAGTCCCTTGAGGCATTGCAAGGCTGACAGTTACAAGCATGACTCCCACAGGCAGAGGCATGATGGGACTTGTAGTTTTACAACAGCTGGAGGGCCACCAGTTTGAGACCCCTGCTTTAAGGCTTCATTCACACTTGGACATCAAAGTTGCATGACAAGTCGTTGTGTGCAACAGTTGTCCATTATCACTGGTCAAAGCCAAAGTCGTATCCAAGTTGCACCTATCCAAAGTTGTGTGAAAGTTGCACCAAAGTTGCACTGCAAAGTCTGCACAACTTTGGAGTCATACATGTGTGAATGGAGCCTAAAGTAGAATTCCAGACTTCATTTACTTTAAATAGTTTCATTGAACCAAGCTGGCCCAAACTAACTATTTCCATTACAGATTAATGTGGATGCTGTAATATACTGTGGTATATAGCTTAAGTCAGTAAGCAGTACAGTGTTTCGGCAACAGGACGACTTTCCATCTACTGCCAGAAGTAAAAAGTGTCGGGCTGAGTGCTTTTCCATCATTTAGAAGAAACTTTGTATTTTTAGCAATTAATACAAGGCTTTCACTGATTGGCTGAAATCAAAATCATGATGTCTTCTGTCTACCTCTCCACCTTGACTAATCATCAGAGGAACCCTTGTATAGGCACTAGATGGAGCTGCCAATCATAGAAAATAAACACATTAAACACATTACAGGAATTATTACTGACAGCTATGTTCACATTGAAGAACTCACACAATGAATGTTTTATAACTAGACCCCCTAACTATATCAAAAAAGAATTTAGATGTTTACCAAGATACTAAAAACCAGTCAGCTTAAAGCGGAGTTCCACATAAAAGTGGAACTTCGGCTCATTTGCCTCCTCCCCCTCCAGTGCCACATTTGGCACCTTTCGGGGGGGGGGGGATACCTTTGACAGGTATCCTGTTCCCACTTCCAGGAGACACAGGCTGTTGACATCATGGCTCGGCTCCCTCCTCCTCCCTCCTCCTTCCTCTGCTGCCGGGTCAGTAGGAGAGAAGAGCGGAGCCTCGCGCATGCACAGTGGGTTTCCTGGGGTGAAGCCGTGAGGCTACACTGCTGGGTTCCCTTACTAGCAATGGCAGCGGCAGCACCCGACAGCTGATGGCAACATCAGCTGTGGTGCCGACATCGCTGGACTCCAGGACAGGTAAGTGTCCTAATATTAAAAGCCAGCAGCTGCAGTATGTGTAGCTGCTGGCTTTTAATTTTTGCAGTGGTGGGCGGACCACCACTTGAACATCAATAGTATACAAGGTATTTGACTGAGTAGTAAATTCTATACAAAAATTTGTCTATGATAAAGGTATCATAAGGGATAACCAGCAAGTCCGTTCTCGTCAGACCAAGCTGTTATCATTCTATGAGGAAGTAAGTGAGAAATTAGATGGTGGAAGTCCAATGGATGTAGTTTATCTAGATTTTGCTGAGGCATTTGATCCTGTACTTCATAAACACTAATGCCCCGTACACACGGTCCGACATTGATCCAGATGGCCAGAGAGCCATCTGGATTACCCACCATTGATTGGGAAGAGGAAGTGAGAGCAAAGAGCTCGTGGGGAGATCCGCATATGAATTTTGACTCATCTGGGAGAGTACTGTGAGTCGAAGGAGGTGAAGGAGTAAACTACTAAATATACAGATTGATCCATCCAATCTTACAAGCGATGTGACCTGTTTCCCGTCGAATATCTGAGGTGAGGGCCATCTAAGAACGGTGGAGGGAAAAAGTCACCATCCAGATTTTTATACTGTCACCGGTGGTTCCTGTCCTCCCATCCTGCCACTATACTTTTATTCTGTGTTTATTTGTTTAAGGACTTTTATTTACGCAGCACTCTTTATTTATTTATATGCTTTTGAGGTATTTTTTTGAATTGACCTAGTGCCTGCTTGCATTTATCTTGTTAAGTCCATTCAATTAGTCAGCGCTGAATTTAGCTACATTACCCCTATAGTATACACTGGAGCACCTGTGTGCCCGCCCTAATAAAAATGGTGTTCTTGTGTCCCACACTAGTGCTCCAGCGTCCAGATGTGAAGATGTGAACAGCTGCTGAGTGTCCTCTCCTTACACAGAATCTAGTTTGCATTTCATTCTAGTAACAAACCCATCTACACAACCAAATTATTTTCATACAAGTAGGCCCTAAAAAATGTGGGCAAATGCATATGGCCAAAACAATAATGTTTTATTGGCCGAAAGAAAAATGTTTGATACGAACGAATAATGTGCCCATGAACATGGAAGTTGCCATTTTAAACTATACAACACTTGAGAAAAGCACATGGAGCAGCACGAACGTAATAAAGACAAAAAGAATAGGAACACAGCACAACTACTTACTTTTTTGCAGCACTCTCCGGATCTTTCTGTACTGCTCATGTTCTCGTAATTTCAGGTCCATCCACCGCTTCCTGAGCTGATCTTTCGATCGACGTACCCCGAAATTCCGGTGCAGACTTTTGACCACTTTCGCCATGATCTTGGCCTTTCGGACATTGGGGTTGGGGTAAGGTCCATACTTCCCATCATAGTCGGCCTTCTTCAGGATGTCGACCATCTCCAACATCTCCCCAAAGGACATATTTGAGGCCTTAAATCATCTCCTTCTGGATCGGGATGTTTCCGGATCCGGGCTTTCCTCCTCCTCCTCCTTGTTGCTATAATTAGCACGCACCTGCTGTGTCTCCGCCATGTGCTCTTCCCCCACTGCGCGTGCGTAGTACGTACGACCTGTGAGTGGAGGAAGGAGCATCGGAGGCGCCGATCGTGAGAACGAAGGTAAGATCTAAACTTGGGCCTATACTGCTTCTAAATTGAAGCCTATATTGTAACAAAATTAGGAGAGTTTGGCCTGACATTAGGGTTTGTCTTGTGTTGTGTCTTGCAGAGAAAACGGATGGCTTCAACGACCACAATTTCCTCCCCCTGTTCAGAGACAAATACAGGGAGCTGCTCTGTCTGTGGCAGGTGAGACACCCCCATTACAACAATAAACAAAAGAGGCAGGCAGCGCTGGAGAAACTGCTGGAGATGGTGAAGACGGTGGTCCACACGGCAACCATCCCCTATTTAAAAACCAAAATTGGTGGCCTGAGGAGCACTTATCTTAGGGAGCGCAAGAAGGTCACGGATTCCCAGAGATCTGGAGCTGGAGCAGATAACGTTTATGTCCCCAGGCTGTGGTACTATGAGAGACTGCGATTTCTGTCAGACCACACTGAAGTCAGGGAATCCCTCTCCACTCTTCCTTCCACTCTTCCTTCCACCCCAGCTGAGGCTTCCAATGTCCAACCTGGGCCTTCCAGCCAGGAAGAAATGGAGGAGCCCAGCTTGAGCCAGGTATAGCATTCTTCTACAGATTTCTGATCAATAAAGAAATGATCTTTACTAGATGTCATTACTGATCACTAAGTGCTGATTGAAAAAAGTGTTTTACATATCAATAGACAGTAGTGGGCACAAAAAATTGGGACAAGAATGAAAAATGCTGGGCTCAGAATGTTAGTTTGTTATATTTGTTAACATTAAATTTGCAACAGTCAGGAGGTGAAAATTGTGTGTGATTGATGAATAAAAAACTAGAACGATGTCCCTTTTTCATACACAGGAAGACCTCAGCCAGGAGGAGGCTCTGGAATGTGGCAGCCAGGAGGAGGCGGGGCTAAGTTGCAGCCAGGAGGAGGTGGGGCTAAGTGTCAGCCAGGAGAAGCCTGGGACAAGTCGAAGTCTGACCGAATTGCAGGTTCCTCCCCTCCGCCTTCCATACAAAAGAGCGAGGAAGGCGACTCACATGCAGGATTCAGCGCTCAGGCTGATTCAGGAGGCTTCTGCGTCCCTCAGAGCCTTACCCACTCCTGAAGAGGCCTTTGCCTGCATGGCTGCCACAAAACTGCAGGGCATGCAGGAGGGTCAACGCAAACTATGTGAGGAACTTCTTTATACAGTCCTAAGTAAGGGGGTGAGTGGTGAACTAACACCCAATACCCACCTGAGTGAGTTGGCCCCTCCTCCTCCTCCTCCTCCTCCTGCCCTAAGTCCACCACCAGAGCCACAGCGTGGAAGGAAGCGTGGAAGGAAGACCAGAGAGTGATGGCCCTGGGTTCAGTCTGGTCTGACAAAAGATGCAGTCTCTTGTATGACCACAGCCTGGGGACACAGATGTCATCTGCTGCTTTCCGGATCTCTGGGACTTCTGGACCAGACTGCACTCCCTTATATATGGACTCCTCAGGCCACCAATTTTGCTTGAAAATAGTTGATGTGTGCCCTGGGGGCCAAAGTCTTCACCCATTTCTGCTGTTTCTCCAGCGTTGCCTCCCTCTTTGTTTAGTTGTGAGCCCTTAATAAATGAAAGTTTTGTTCAATTATACTCTCCTATGTGTGTTTTCATTCAAAAAGGACAATTTGTTTGTGAGGAGGCAGGTACATTTCAAAATATAATGTGAAATTAACAAGGGACACCAACACCAAACAATCTCCTACAGATTAAATAATACAAGATATCAATGGTGTTGTGGTAACTTGACACACAAAACACACACAAAAATATTATAGAGTAAAACACAACAAAAACAACAATAAAAACACAGCCTTGAAAAACAAAACAAACCCCCCAAAAATACAAAACCAGCCTGGAAGAAAACAAAAAAAAATTACAAACAACCAAAAACTAATTTGGTCAGATGTGACAAATCTAAATATATTGAGGGAATCCCAATAAATAATAAAGAAATACGTTTGTGAGAAGTCTGCGTGAATATGAGCAGCAAAACTACTTAATTCTTCTCACATTATAAAGAAGAAGAGAGTGCGCTGTATTAAACAATTTTTGACATTGCAGTGTGACGAAAGTGCTGTATCTGTAGTCCGAACGTTAATTTTACCCGACCAAGCTGTTCCGTCTCGGAATTTCTTCTGAGCATGCGTGGCACTCTGTGCGTCGGAACTGGCCACACACGGTCAGAATTGATGCGATCAGGTTTTGTTGTCGGAAAATTTTATAGCCTGCTCTCAAACTTTGTGTGTCGGAAAATCTGATTGAAAATGTCCGATGGAGCCCACACACGGTCGGAATTTCCGACAACACGCTCCGATCGGACATTTTCCATCGGAAAATCCGACCGTGTGTATGGGGCATTAGGCTAGGTTTCCACTATTGCGACCCCAAAGTTGTGCGATTTACAGTGTGACTTTGCAATGTGATTTTGAGGCAATTTCATGCGACTGGCGAGAACCACGTCAGAACTAGTCGCACCGAAGTCGGAACAAAGTAGTACAAAAACCTTTTTTTCAAGTCGCTGCAACTTGAGTCACACCAATTAGAACGGGGACCATTGAAATACTTGGATTTTTACTTGTCATGAGACTTCACATGTGTCAAGTCGCACAACAACTCGCAGTAGTGGAAACAGAGCCTTAATCAATAAAATAAGGTCTGTTGGAGTTGAGGAAATTGTATGTACAGTACATGGATAGGATACTGGTTACATGAACGGGTCCAAAGAGTAGTGATAAATGACTCGTTCTCCCAATGATCAAAAGCAGTGAGTTGTGTGCCCAGGGTTCAGGTATGAAGCCAATGCTGTTCAATATCTTTATTGCTGATAAAGAAGTTGGAATCAAAAGCTTGATTTCAGTGATTGTGGATGATTCCAAATTATGCAGGAAAATACATTTAGCATTTTACAGAAAAACCTTGGCAAAATATGGGGTTGGGCAGCTACATGGCAGATGAGATTCAATATTGAGAAATGTAAAATTATGCACTTGGGTTTCAAAATACACATGCAAAATGTACATTAAGGAAAGCACCCCTGGGAGAATCTGTGATGGAAAAGGATCTGGGGGTGCAGTTATTCAGTTATTACAGTTATTCACCCTGGAGAAAAGGTCCTTAAGAGGGGTCATTATCACAATGTACAAAAATAGGATGTGCAGCCACTGTCTGAGGTTAGGAGAAAGCAGGTTTAACCTTAGTTTGAGGAAGGGGTTCTTTTACTGTTAGAACAGGTTAAATATGGACCTCCTTCCCCAAGGAAGTTGTACTAGCTGCTGACCATAAAGACATGGATGAGCAAATTTGGGGTGGAGGAACTTGACGGAACTGACCTCAACCTGATAGAACATCTTTAGGATGAATTAGAATGCAGACTGGAAACCAAGGCTTCTTGTACACATCAGTGCGGACTAAGACTGGGATGCCAATAAAGTTCATGTGTGTGTATAAGCAGGTGTCCCAATACTTTTGACAATATAGCGTATAATTGAGTCTTCAGTTTTCCATGAAGTATGCTGCATGTACCAATTTCAAGTTTGGGATTCAAGTGGTTAATTGAGTTGGTGTTTTGTCCGAGTCTCCGATGAAGTCACATTAAAAGGTTCCTCTTCCTGCTGTACGGCATTCAATTTTATTATTATTATTTCTAATGTTTCCCCTAGCATACTCAGCACCCCATGCCATTTTTTGGACAATAGCTTGGCTATTAGCTGTGAAAATGGCTAGAATTTAGTTTTAAGATTTAGTCCCATACACTTCAATGGGGTTCATTGTTAAGTTTGGCTTTCCCAGATATAATCAGAAACTTAAATCAAAGCAGGATTCAAATCAAACCCATGTAGATTCACTCATCCCTAGTTCTCAGTCCACAAAGTATCAGTGTGTGTGTGAGTGTCATTAACCATGAGCAAAGTGTATACAATGTATCTATTGAAAAATAAAAGGATATTACAGGTGAGAATTAGAAAAGCTACATAATGCTTATAGAAATGTAAAAGGCCACAGGCTAAGTTGTAAATCAGAGGTGGTTTGCACTAAAGTGTTATTAAACCACAACAGTAAAATCAGTGTGTATATGTAGTAAAGCATGCTGGTTATACTCACTGTGGAACCTAAGAGGTTAATCCTCGGCACTGTGTAAAGAGGCTGATCCTGTCTTCTCTGATCCGCCACGTCTTCCACTATCCCCAATCCATTTCCTGATACGACATAGCCTTTGGAGTCACTCTCCACATGCTCAGTTTGGTGTGTATTGCTAGAGAGTTTTTTTTTTTTTTATTGGAGGGTGCATGTGATCAGCACAGGGCCAATCAGCACTTTCCAGAGGGTCAGGGGTCCTGCAGCTTCATAGGACAGTCAAAGGAGAAAAATCCATCTACAAGCTTTAACCGGACACTGATAGAAGTCATGACACTGCTATATACTGGTTATGGGAAAAGGTATTTAGCAGTTTGTATTTACTAAAATAATTGCATTTCCATGTTCTGTGTACTGTGGGAGACCGGATATAGTGAATACAGGGTAATCTCATGTGTGCTGGTTAGAGAAATATATGCAGTCACAAAACTGCTCAGGATTAGTTAGCATGTATTTGCGGTTTCTCTGTATTATGTGCAATACCAGCAGACTGGATTAGTGTAAGAAAAACATTTAAGTAAAGCCATGAGTAGCAGCACGTGCAAGGGTTAAACTTTATAACCCCATTCACATTTCTTTTCATGCTAAACCTCTTAAAAATTCCATTCAATTAGGTTTCCCAATGGCCCGGGCCAAACAATAGTAACATAAAACACAATGGAACACATAATTTAAAATCAAGGAAAAGCACGTAATTTAAACGATGTCTTATTCTCTTGCTAAGATTCTTGCAGAGTGAACTCATGAGTTTGGTTACCTTAGCTTAATATGCACTGTTTAGTTAATTCCATTATTGATTTAATAGACCAATTATCAATACTTATGCAGTAATAACGAACTACTATTGGCTAAATTCATAACATGTTGAATGTTAAGCAGGGAGGCTCCATGACTGAAATTCATAATAAAAAACTGAACTAGGAATTTATCATTCCTTAAAAGATATCCATTAACAAAGGGTACATGTCATTTAACACCACTGATTCTGACAAGTGCGGAAATAATTGGGCAGTGTGTGCTGAATAGAAAAAAACACTGTTGGGCGAAAACATTCCATTGATTCCTATTTGGTCTATGTTGTAAGAAGCATTATAAGTGTGGCAATTAATCTCTTCCACTGGATTTATAAAATACTGCATAATTCAGCACAGGGGCATAATTTGTGCATTGAGGATATCCAGTATAGATGTAATGCATGTGTATTTCTGTACTTCCGTTAATGGCGGTTTAAACTTTCAGTAGTAATTACACAACAGTGCATACAAAACAGTCAAATGGATACTAAAATTTACGTTTTTGGACAGATACTGGTGGGCTGAAACCCCCACTAATACTTTCAAGAAATCTTGGCTAGCTGCTGTGAAAGTTACACTGTTGTGTTACTAGAAATGGATAGTTGTTTTCCATGTTGTGTTAATGTACATGCAATTTAAAGAGGAGCTTCACCCTGTTAACAAAATTTTAAAAGTCAGCATCTACAAATACTGTAACTGCTGACTTTTAAAAAAACACACACTTAACTGTCCCAGGATCCAGTGATTTCCTCACCTGACCCGGCTCTTTGCTGGTCTTTGGGTCCAGGCATCGGCATCTTAACTGTGACTCCTTGTGGCTTCTCAGCCGGTTGCCCACTGCACGTGTGCGAGCCATGCTGCACCTCGTTCCACAGTCTCCTAGGACCTGTGACATGTCTCAAGAGATTGTGGGGGAAGGGGGGGTTAACTTCTGCTCAGGTTGCTGTGGCGATCTGACCGGAAGTGGGAGAGGGTACCTGTCAAAAACCGGTACCCGCCTCTCCCCCAAAAAATACATTCCAATTATGGGAGAGAAGGGGTTGGGGAAGGAGGAAAAGTGGAACGTCCCTTTTTGGGTGAGGTTCTGCTGTAATCTCAGGATTAATCTTAAAAGACAAGTTCACAAATAATTTTAAAAAAAATCCACCACCCTGCCTCCTCCACCCTCCCAACCAACCCTCTTAATACAGTATACCATTCATGTTCCTTGAAGGTCCTTACTTACCTCCTCTGACAGCTGTGGCCTCCTACACTGTCAGTAAAAAGCTAGTGCTGGGCTCCCTATACCTAACTTACATTCCATAGAATTGAATGGGACATAGCTATAGTGTAGAAGCAACAGTCATTGGGCTGCAGCTCTGACGTACTGAATCAAAGCTCCTCTACCAAGATGGTTGCCTACACACAGATGTAATGAAAACACGATAAATCAATAATGGGGAGTGAATCAGACCACAGGCAATACCAGTGACTATTCCTTAGTCTTCTGCATGCCTCTTTTTGGAAACAGATTCAGGTCCTCTTCAAAGAAGGTATTTTATGGCAACAGGAGCCAAAGCAGGAAAAATTACCAAAGCACAGACAGCTATCCTGACATAAACACTTGGTCTAAACATTTCTGGCCCATTTGAACAATGGGAAATACAAGCAGATGCATTGAGAGTATGTCTTGTGCAGACCTCCGTTTTTTGCAGAGTTTTGTTTTATTAACAGAACATAATTATTTATTCATTGAAAAGAACTGTTTGCAACAATTACATTTCACCAGTACATGTATAGAGCCATTGTAAAAAAAAAGAAGCAATCTGATCACAAACTGTTACAAGCTTATCTGTCAAAATCATGTAGTAAAGACCCTGCAAAACTGCAAAAATATGTTGCTGCAACCATGGAAATATGATATGACAGTGTCATATACTCCGTTAGAAAACTGAAGGCCATTACATAAACATTCTGCAGAGCAGCAGTAAAATCACATACATAAATCATAGGAACTATTTGAGAAAAGGTTAGCTCCATCCAAGCAAGAAACCTGTAGCATGTTGGTTTTCAACACACAAGTAGTGACCAGAGCTACAGATTTTATAGATACAGAGTGAGTGTATGTATATATCTATATATATATATATCTATATATATAGATATATATAGATATATATAGATATATATAGATAGATATATAGCAAAAGGAGGTTGAAATTGCGCAGGTGAAAGTGATAATGAAAAAAAATGAAAACAAACAAGCAGCTTGCAATTACACAACAGAACAAATTGTGTCAAATACATATAAAAACAACAATTGCTGTGCTAAATAAATAGTGATATAAACATGTGAGGTAGAATAAAGTGACAACGATCAGTACATAGGATTTCCATATAGAAATAAATGTGATAAAATCGTTGCAACATGTGTCAAGGGATAGTAAATGACCATACACCCAAGTGCGCCTTCCACCGTATTTAATACAAGATGTGCCCTTACCAGATTACCGTGTTATAGGAGTCTAGTCAGACATGGAATCAAACATCATGAAGGATCCATACATTGCATGTACAGAAGGGTAGCATCACAGCCACTGGTGCTGGTTAGTCACTCTGTCCCATGAAGGTTTATGAAAGAAAGGCAAAAAGTCGCCACAGGCAGCACATGTACCTTTTTAGTGTTCTGTCAACATTTAGCCTTTTTACCCTGCGCATTAGTCAGGTTGCATATATAAAGACAGCTAGGATTAATAATCAGGTTTGGTTACAAGGTTTGATGTGGACCTATAAATGGGGCTTTGTCCCACCCAAAGCTCTATACAGTCATTGGGCTTCAAGAACCAAAACAGAATTTAAGATTTTGAGAAATTCTTTAGCCGCTGTCAGTGATCGAATGAAAAAAATCCAACAGGCTGGTCAACAGATCGAGCTCAGTACAAGCAGCCTGCCTATAAATGGATTGGAATTTGACCGATTCCTGCTAGAGATGGGAAGACCCAAAAATAAACGAGAAAAATTGTGAAAAACTTTTTTCTTTTCATTATTTTTTTTAAAGCCATTTTTTGTTTTTTTCCGGAAAAATTTGAAAAAAAGAAGCGTGGAATATGTTGCTTAACAATGATAAACAATATATCTATGACATGGTATTCGAACTATACCATGGTATTCAATTTCAAACTATATAACACGAAGGCCTTAATGAAAGATTTCTGAGAATTTATGTAAAGCCTTAAATTATTACAAGTTCTCTTAGCTGAAGACAAGCAAATCTTGGAATACAATTTAAGTAACACTGTACTTTTCAATACAGTTCTCAAACAAGAGAAATATGCATTTCTGCCACTAGGGGCACTGCAGGGGAAAGGCTCCAGTTTAGTTTGCTTGTGGGCTCCATCTTGTACTTCCTACAGTTGCAGTTGGGTGATTGTTGGGATTCAGTAGATGATAATTTCTGTTCTCTCAGGCTTCAATTGTCAGGTAAAAGGATCAATTTGTCTGACAAATTTGTTTATCTTTATAACATTTAAATGATTCCCATCAATGTTATCCACCTTTACAGTATAATGTTTACTTATAGTCTGGTCAGTAATTTTTTTTCTTTTTCTCCTCTCAGTTAAATGGTGAGACCAGCATCTAGAGCGTGGAAACATTTTCACAGTGCAATTTCTGCTGGGAGAAAATCTGCGATTAGCAAACATTGTGAGAAGATTTTTTTTCCCAAATTCTACAAGGATGACAAAACACATTATTGCATGCCAGAGGTGCCCTAAAGACTTTAAAAAATACTTTATGGTATGAAATAATGGGGACCATAATGGGAGTACAAGTAGCTTTGTCTTCCAGAGTTCTTATTCTAGAAACACTCTTTCTGATGCTTCTTGATCATCACAAAGTGTTTCTTCACCAGCAGTATCTTCAAGTAAGGAAGTGTTACAAACCACGGCCTCCCAAAAATACACAATCCCTTAATTTATAGATAATATGGGGGCACTTGTGCCTGCTTGCTCCCGAGCACTTCTGCTGTGTCCATTGACCCCCGTTCCTTCGTCATCGGCTTTGATTGACAGCACTGGTCGCCAATGGCTCCCGGTGCCCCAGCAAAGCCAGTGATACCCAGACGTGAGAAGAGAGAAGAGCTGCAGACGTGCATGGTGCTGGATCAAAGGAAGGGCTCAGATAAGTAAAAAGGGGGGGATACTGATGCCTAAACATTTTTTACCATAATTCTAGGAGTGCATTAAGGTAAAAAATGTTTAGGATTTAGAACCACTTCAATCTCTTACAGCATCAATATATGTTTGTTATGCTTTTCCATTCACACAGCATTCCTAAAAAAAAAAAAAATAATAATGTTTCATACCTTTTAGATGTTGCCCAGGACAAGGTGTCATAGCTGACTGCAATGTCAGAGTACAGCCGGCCATGGATGGGTTAAAGAGATTCCATCCATCTATGGGAAGGCTGATTGTACCCAAATCTATGGGCAAGCTGATTGTGCCCAAGTCAACTCATGGTTGCAGGAAAGAAAAGCTCATAATCTATGGCCCGCCTGTCTGTACTAACTATGTCCTTGTTAACATTTAATAAAAGAAGCTTAGCCTCTAAACCTTTAACCCTTGTTGAGACAGACAGTGTTCAATTCTAAAGAGAAGATGGGTAGGGGTAAGTGGCGCTACCTATGCCGGGGTACCTATTTATAATTAATAATCCATGCTGATGTGTACAGAGCGGTAAAGACCACTCATATAAACCGTAGAGGTGTAAATAAACCTATTTGTAATTAATAAACCGTGCTAATGTGTACAGAGCGGTAAAAAACACTCATATATACCTTAAAGGTGTAAATAAACCATAAAAGTGTAAATGAAAATCCCCCACCTCTTGCATGGGGAGGGGTCTTATTAGTAGAGATCCCCCCAGCAAGTGGTATAAGGATAATGTGGTGAACAACCTGCAGATAACAATAACTAAAATAATATAAATAAATAAATGCTAACAGCGTCCACCAAGTGAATCAAATATATCAGATAGATCCAGAGTCCATACTAAACCACAGTCCCATCCATTATGCAAAGTGAACGAATATGGGATATAAATCTTAGAACCAAATTAACATGTGGTGCAAAACCAATATTAAAGACTGTGAAAATAAAGTTCCGGCATAAACAAAGTTCTTGTAAGTGGTGACTTTCGTGAGGAAAATAGCTGATATCCAGTGACTTTGCGGTGCTCCCCCTCAAGGGTCCCCACTCACCAGCTCCTTAAACCCCTGCAGGGGTAATGGGCATGTAGTACCAAGCCGTGGAATGGCGTCTTAGGATCCAGTCTAGCCGTCCCCAGGTGCCTCCGCTCCAGATATGATGTATCCGTCAGTAGCTTAAGCCATCCGTGGTGTCCGATCCCTCCTGGAAGGGGAAGAAGCTTTCCCTCAACTCCTCTCCATAGACATTGTCCACCATAGAGTTCAGGACTATCATGCGGTCGTCTTTGAGGACATCAAATCAAGGGTTAAAGTGCAGCACTAAATTCTTTTCATCTTTTCCCAAGTTTATGGAAAACCTTTTACAGCCCTCCGGAATGAAGCCCCCCACCTCCACTGAGTGACCGGGTTTGAGGCTGAAGTTAAACAAGACAACTGTCACTGTCTCCAGCCCACAGAACCCATTTTCTCAGCTTTTGCAGCTTCTATCGGTGCTCATACTCATGTTCTCTGCTATGCTGCTTCCTCATCAGACAAACTTGTGCGTTGCTATGGGGGTGTGGATCGCACCTGGTTGACACCCGCCAGAGGGGTGACACCAGGTCTTTTTTCAGCTGGAACATGGTGGAACAGCTGGCCCTGTGTTTTCGGCTCACTACTGTCACTTCTAAACACAGAAGCCCTAAGTAGGTGTTATCCCAACGTTTAGCTGTAAAAGTGGAAATACGCTTAAACAAAACCTTAACAACTGTATTTTCATTTTCTCCATCTGATCATCCCCCACAGCTATTACCTTTTGTTCCACTTCACCCTCCCTTCTAGATCGTAAGCTCTAACTAGCAGGACCCTCTGATCACTCCTGTATTGAATTGTATTGTAAGTGTACTGTCTGCCCTCATGTTGTAAAGCGCTATGCAAACTATTGGCGCTATATAAAGCCTAAATAATAATAATAATAATCCTTATCACTTAACATGACCCTAACACATAATCAGACTACATATAACTCATAACATAACTCTAAAATGAACAGGTAAAAAATTACATTACACTTAAAAATTAACACTACCCCTCCTTAAAGCTGTATTAACTCCAGCCCAAAAATGTAATATATTTCAGCTTGCCAATCATGACATGTGGTTGCTGCATTTGTTTTCTTTTAAAAAAATGTTTCCCCCCTCTAGTCACCTGGTAATCTGGCCTGTAACAAACCAGTTACAAACCTACAGGAGTCTACAGTTTGGATTAGGGAGAACAGAGGGCACCTTTGGATAGCAGCATTGTCAGTCTGGGGGGGGGGGGAGTGGTAGACGCTCTAGCAAATTTAGATTACACTATTACACTATTTGAAGCCAAACTCCAGTAGTTACAGCAACATTGTTTTTCCTTTTGGGATAAATGTTTTACATAACAAACCTGATCATGATAAGCACTCCTGTTAGTGTTAAATTATTTTTTCATCCCTCTACCTGCTACAGGACAGCTTGTTATGTTGAAAAATAACAGACTTCCTGGCAGGATCTCCAGGTGAAAATAAAAGAAAGAAAGCCTAAAAAATGAAACTAATGCAGTCATCACATCTAAGAATTGGTAAGCTACAATATAATAAATGTTTGCTTTTGAGTTTAAAGGATAAGTGATTTCATGGATGTTTCCTAAATGTATCCATTAGTTCTGCCTTACTTCCTGGGCAGACTTTAGGTCATGACACAGGAAGGAGTTGACCAGCTTACCTCATTAGAATACATTCTGCATCATCCACCCTTTTACCTACCCACCCATTTCCAGGTGTATGTTTTTTACATGAAATGCAATCAATTAATCAGTGATCACCCTTCTCACTAAATACACAGGCATTGATTTTTTTTTCCTTTTTTAATTTGAATCTTGCATAGAATGTTCATTTGGCATTTTGAAGTGAACAGGAAATGAGAGATTAGATAGCCTATGTGGATAGAGCTGTAGTATTGAAAACAGAAGACAAGTGTCCTGGGTTCTGTAGAGTTCACCATATACTATACGATCTGATTGTACAATCTCCTTTATATCTACCATCAACTGTGAAATTGCAAGGGCCTGGCTGATTGAACACAGAGTGATTGGCTAGATAGGTGTTTCCTCCTATTATATAATTTTAGTAAACCTAAAGGAGATTGTACAATCGGATTGTATAGTATATGGGCACATTTATACACCTAGAATTACCTAGTTGCGCTTTCAGTGCCATTAATTGTTAACGGCACACCAAACACAGAAGCAAACACACATTTTGCCATGTAAAAAAGTGAGTGGCCAATCCTGCAAGAAAACACACAAACTGCAACACGGCAAAATGTCCCATGAATCACATGTAGCACAGCCCATTGAAATCAATGAGCTGCCCTATGCGTGTCATGGAAAAGACGAGCCACAAAACGTACGCTCCCACTAGACTAGATGTGAATGGGGCCTGAAAGTGAAATTGATGCATTTACTCAAGAACAATGAGCCTCCATTCACATCTGTGCATTTCTTTGAATTTCAGAAATGCGCTGCAAAAAGCGCAGTTTTAAAAAAAAAAGTTCTGAAGCTTCTTTGGGGCGATTGTTGTGTGTAGGGCAGCCCATTCAGGTGGATGGGTTGCCTTATGCGTAATGAGTAAAAATGCTCCAAAACACCACCCCCACAAAAAAAATTTGGGAAACATCCATGAAGACAGTGAAGTAAGTGTATGTAGAATTAATGGAAAGCGTTGATTTTTTTGCATAAGACGTACACTAATGCTATATTGGTACATAGGGGAGCTGGAATTTAGGAAAAAAATGAACAAAGGTGAACTTATCCTTTAATAACACTTTAAACTCTAACTTTAGCCCTGAACCATAACCCTGAGTTCTAACTTTAACCCTAAACCTTAACCTCTACTACCCTGACATCTATTTCTCAGTACTAAAAAACACAGGTTTAAAAAAAAAAGATCAGTAAGCAAACTATAAAAAAGAGGAGACGCCAAACACCTTGTGCTATTTATTGATATACTGTAAGTGCAATGCTCTATTCTTTGGTTTCATGTTAATTTTCTTTGTTATGGGAATTATGCTCACACAGAATAATTAATGAATGGGCAAACACCGGGTGGTGCTGTGGAGACCCGTTAGGAGTTACCAGTGCCACATTCTAATAAGAGAGACAAAGGGCAATGGAATAGCTCCTGGACTTTTTATGCACATATCAATCAGTTAATAAAATGTAATAAGATTTATTATTATACAAGTTGAAAAACTCTTGACAACTGGAAATTCATATAAGATAGACAGAGTTAAAGCAGCACCCCATACAGTTTATGGGTTTAGTGTGTTCTCCCATTATTGGGGTGGTCGCTCAACCTTATCAGACTTTTTTGAGCGATACTCGGGACCCCTCTCACCTGGGAGGCCATAGGGGATTGGTTTACCATCACTGTAAGGTTTGGGAGTCGGCAGTGCATAAGATGAAAGCTCCCTCTGTACATGCTCAGTTGCCCCTTTGGGGTAACTCCTGTCTGCCAGAACTAGTTACTGTGCCTAATTTTTAACTATGGGTTGCTCGAGGAGTCATATATCTTTTCCAGGTGTGCACTAGTAGGGGTATTAAGTCATTTCAAGATCTAAAATTAGAATTTGAACTACCTAATTCCATGTTCTTCCATTACCTCCAACTTTGCCAGGCACTGCGTTTTCAATTTAGGGAATCTATTACAAACCTTGCCTCCCTCTACCCACAGGACATGTTATTGGGTGATGAACCAAAGAAGCTGACATCCACCTTCTGTAATTGCCTTCTCAAACCGACAGCTTCTGATTTAGCCTTTCAGTTAAAAAAATGATGGGTGGGGGACGTGGGGGAGCTGGAAGAGGAGTAGTGGGATGATGTCCTGAAATCATGCAAACTTGTCTACTGAAAACTATCTGACCGACGCACTTATTTGTCTTGCATAGAGCCTATTTAACACCTATCTGTTTATCCAGATACAGGCGGGGACACAGCCCTTCCTGTCCTAGATGTGGGGAACCTAACGGTTCTTTATACCACCTGCTGTGGTCATGCCCTGTCATCCAAGGTTATTGGTCCCAAGTGGTCCAGGTCCTGCATGATCGCATGGGCTCCCCATTACCTTATGCCCTAAACAATGTCTGTTGGGTTTAATCCCTGGTTAGGAAAATGACAAACACCTTCATATTTTTATACAAGAGACACTCTTTCTTGCTTTCATGTTGATTGCTAGGGTATGGCTTAGGGCCCTTTCGCCAACAGTTCAGGAATGCATAATGGCTGTTAATCTTCCTTTGACTTATAAGAAAGTCATATATGTCCATAGACGTTGCCTGGCCAAATACTATAAGATTTGGGGCAGGTGGCTGGATCACGCTCCTACATGCATTGATGATAAAACTGAGAACACCTGAGTGTAATTTGTAAGGGCTCATTGTTCTCTTTTTCACATATACACAACACACACTATTATTTATTTTATAATGCTCACCACTGTATTTGACATCTTGGGATATTCCTGCATAACTGTAGTTTTGGCAACCTCTGCTGTGTGTAACACATGGTTGAATTTCAATGCTGTAAGACTATCTTGGTTCTTTCCCCTAATCTGGTTGTTTGATCTGTTTCACATGGGTACTTTTTCTGATTTTCCTTTTTCTTGTAACACTATGTACCACTGTTACTGCATTGATCTTTGTATACTATGTTTATTTTTCACTCAATAAAGAGTTCACCTGATAAAAAAAAAGGTAATTTTCAAGCATAATAGTTGACTGGTAGTACATAGGGGTTGGTTCCATCATCCCTTCACATCTTGGATCGACCTGTTTCATGGTGGTCCGCTTCTTGAGAGGTCTTGGGAGCAGCAGTGTCATAGCATGGCTTATCAGCGCCCGGGGCAAGATAAGTAATTTGTCCCCCCTAACCCATGGACTTGTAGCAATCCCTTCCAGTAGTACAGTAGTACTGACCTACCAAACCACTACACAAACCTACCTGACCACTACACAGACCTACCTGATCAATACACAGACTTACCTGATCACTACACAGACCTACCTGACCATTACACAGACCTACCTGATCACTATACAGACCTACCTGACCACTACACAGACCTACCTGATCACTATACCGACACCTACACTGACCTACTGTACCTGACACATTCACTGACCTACCTGACCACTACATTGATCTACCTGACCACTACACTGACACCTACACTGAACTACCTGACCACTACACTGAGCTTCCTGGTTCCCACACTGACCTACCTGACCACTATGCTGACACCTACACGGACCTACCTGATCACAATACCAACACCTACACTAACCTACCGTACCTGACACAATCACTGAACTACCTGGTTCCTACCTGACCACTACATTGATCTACCTGACCACTACATTGACCTACCTGACCACTACACTGAGCTTCCTGGTTCCTACACTGACCTACCTTACCACTACACTGACACCTACATGGACCTACCTGAGCACCCTTTACATCAGGTGTCCCCATCACAGCGCCCCTTTACATCAGGTGTCCCCATCACAGTGCCCCTTTACATCAGGTGTCCCCATCACAGTGCCCTTTACATCAGGTGTCTCCATCACAGTGCCCCTTTACATCAGGTATCCCTATGACAGTGCCCCTTTACATCAGGTGTCCCCATCACAGTGCTCCTTTACATCAGGCATTCCCGTCAGAGTGCCTCCTTACATCAGATGTCCCCATCAGAGTCTCCCTTAACATAAAATGTGCCCATCAGCGTGCCCCTTAACATAAAATAAGGGTCACGCTGATGGGCACATTTTATGTTAAGGGACACGCTAATGGGCAAATTTTATGTTAATGGGCACCCTGATGGGCACATTTTATATTAAGGGGCACTCTGATGGGCACAAAAAAAGTGCCCCTTAACATAAAATTTGCCCATCAGAGTGCCCCTTAACATAAAATATGTCCAACAGCGTGCCTCTTAACATAAAATTTGCCCATCAGAGTGCCCCGTAACAGAAAATATGCCCATCAGAGGGCCCCTTACTATAAAATATGTCCAGCAGCATTTCCCTTAACATAAAATTTGCCCATGGGCACATTTTATATTAAGGGACACTCTAATGGGCAAATTGTATGTTAAGGGGCACCCTGATGGGCACATTTTATATTAAGGGGCACCCTGATGGGCACAACAAAACATGCCCCTTAACGTAAAATCTGCCCATCAGAGTGCCCCTTAATACAAAATGTGCCCATCAGTGTTGCTCTTAAAATAAAATATACCCATCAGAGTGCCCCTTAACATAAAATGTGCCCATCAGCGTGCCCCTTAACATAAAATAAGGGTCGCGCTGATGGGCACCTTTTATGTTAAGGGGCACTCTGATGGGCACATTTAATTTTAAGGGGCACGCTGATGGGTATATTTTTAATGTGCACGCTGATGGGCACATTTTATGTTAAGGGGCACTCTGATGGGCACAACAAAATGTGTCCATCAGTGTGCCCCTTAAGAAAATATGCCCATCAGTGTGCACATTAAAAATATATCCATCAGCATGCCCCTTAAAATAAAATTTTTCCATCAGAGTGCCCCTTAACATAAAAAAAGTTGCCCATCAGCGTGACCTTTAACAAAACATGCCCAGCAGTGTGCACAGTAAAAAAAAAATGCCCATTAGTGATCACTAGTTGGCCCACATACCCTAAATGCAGGAGGGCAAGTCGCACAACTGAAATACCGAAGGGGCGGAAGCTGCGAGATATGAAGAGCCGGGAACCGTGAGTGGCAGGGGGGCAGGGCGCAGGGTGCGCACGTGACATCATGCCCCTACTCACGGCCCGTGAGTGCGAGCTCTTTTTCTCTCAACTCGTCTCCGAGACTTGCGGTGAGGGCAGGCGCACGCAGCGTCACTGGTTGCTGGGAAAACCCGCAGTCCCAGCAAACTAGTGTCGGCGAAGGACAGACACTTCACTGCGCCCCCCACCCCCAATAAATTGTACCGCCCAAGGCATCCGCCCCTCCCACCCCCCTTGTACCAGCTCAGCACTGACCTACCTGATTCCTACACTGACCTACCTGACACACCTGGTTCCTACACTGACCTGCCTGGTTCTTACACTGCCCTACCTGACACCTACACTGAGCTACCAGATTCCTACACAGACCTACCCTGACCACTACACTGACCTACCTGACACCTACACTGACCTACCTGACCACTACACCGACACCTACACAGACCTACCTGATCACTACACTGACCTACCTGATCACTACACTGACCTACCTGACCAATACACTGACCACTACACTGACACCTACATTAACCTACCTGACCATTACACTGACCACTACACTGACCTACCTGACACCTACACTGACCCCTACACTGACTTACCTGACCATTACACTAACCATCTCTCCTCCCTTTACCCGACCACGTCCACTTCCCTGGGCCCGGCGAGCCGGCAAAACGTCATTCACCTCTTTCTGTCTCCCGAGTCCCATCTGCTAATATGTGGCCTCTGCCAGACACTGCCACAATGAGGACTCAAGGAGATCCGGAGCGGAGGAGAGACACAGCATGCCAGCGTAGAGGTGGCCGGACAGCGAGACGGGACTCTGGAAACAAGCGGCACTGCACTCATCCATCAAAGAGCAGCGGTCACAGAGCACAGCCCAAATGGGGAAAAGCAGGTGGGCCACCGGATGGGACAGTGTAGATAAATAAGGGTGGACAATGTGACTCTGTGGATGGTGAGCGCAGGTGGTGTTCAAAGGGGCATCCCCAATAAGGAACAGAGTGGCCCCTAAGATTCTGGACCCTACTAATAAAGTCACTTTTTTTGACCAACTAACTGTTTTTTATCAATGCAAAAGATGTAGGGTGTGCTCTCTGAGTAGCTGTGTCCATAGAAGAACCACCAAGTTTGTATCTACAAGCACTCAGATACAGCACACGATTACCCCATTTATTACTTGTTCAACAGTGGGAGTAGTTTATTTACTACAATGTTTTTGCGGTCTTCAATATATAGGGAGGACAAAATGCCCCTTACAGGTTTCGTCTTAACGAACACATCACCAATATTAAATCTGGATTCAAAAATCATTCAGTGTCTAAACATTATCTTCTTGTACACAATAAAGACCCCTCCAATACTCTATTCTTGGGTATAGACAAGTTTAGCTCTAATTGGAGGGGTAGTTCATTAGTGAGAGAGATTTCAAAACTAGAGATGTCTTGAATCCATAGGGTAAAAACGTATGCACCCTATGGGTTAAATATTGATGTTGATGTACTACATTGACCTACCTGATCACTACACTGACCTACCTGACCACTACACTGACACCTACATTAACCTACGTGACCCCTACACTGACACCTACACTGACTTACCTGACCACTATACTGACCATCTCTCCCCCCTTTACCCTACTATGTCCACTTCCCTGGGCCTGGCGAGCCGGCAAAACGTCATTCACCTCTTTCTGTCTCCTGAGTCCCATCTGCTAATATGCCAGCATAGAGGCAGCCGGACAGCGAGGCGGGACTCTGGAAACAAGCAGCGCTGCACTCGTTCATCGCAGAGTGGTAGTCACAGAGCACAGCCCAAATGGGGAAAGTAGGTGGGCCACCAGACAGGACAGTATAGATAAATAAGGGTGGTCAGAGTGACTTTGTGGATGGTGAGCGCAGGATGCGTCCACCTAAATGTTGCGCCCCTCTGCCCCCCCATGCTATGCCACTGGGGTGCAGGATGAACAACTAGAAACACCATAAAAACAGTACAGCTGAGCGGAAGTAACTACAACATGTTTCTCCCATTACTGTACAGTCTACTTTCTTGTACTTTGAGTCAGCTAGCAATATTCTGGAGCTATTTCCATGCAAATTGGGGCCACTCCTTTGTCCTCTGAGGGCACCTCTAATCTGTGCCTGTTTGAGTTCTACAAAGAGTAAGCTGTTTGTTGACTCTCTTGAATTAAGGCTCTGTCAGTAACTCAAGGATGTATCCTTGTCTCAGCACCTCTGAATCCAACCTCTCCTAGTGGAGACTCCATTCTTGGTTGCCATTGACTACAATCCCCCATCTCACCCCACCCATTAGGAATCTGCATCAAGAAAAAAATTCCTTCTACATCATCTCATGTCCAGCCTACCCCCTCTCATGGTCCGAGTTCTGCTTGTAAACCTGCTTGCAGCAGCCACTGTTTTACCTCCTCACAGAATTTATGACTGTCCCATAGATCTTCTTCCATACACTGCTCCAAGAAAATGTCATGTATCCCTTCTTTCTGAGCCAAAGAACCAATCCAAGAGGGACTACATAAAGGAGAATCTCAGAAATGACTTTATTTGCCCATCAACTTCCTCTGAATGTACAGGGTTCGTTTTTGTGCATAGGGATGCTACGTTACATCCCTGTATTGATTACAGAGACTTCAACAAAATAATGATACCCAGTAAGAATCTCTTTTATTACTGCAACACCCCCCTTGTGGGTTACGTTGGCTTACTCAAGACGCGAAGTCCAAGCACTAACTGTTTTTCCCCAGATGGCCTTTGCTGCGTGCTTGTACTAGGTTGTGGCCCCCACCAAGTGGTAGAAAGGGACATTTCAGGAAGCACTGGCAGTTCTGACAGAGATTCTATGAGCACCTTGGAAGTACTATCAGATTCTACAAGTGTCATTGGAAGTACTTGGAGGAATTTAGGACACCCTGGCTGGGATTCTGCAAGCACTGGAGTATTGGTAGGGATTCTGGAGGTCCCGACAGAAGTCCTGCTGGACCTGGAGGTACTATAACATTTACTTCTCATCACTGAAATGTTCAGCTGCCTTTAAGGCGTTTTCTCCAAGCAAGAGCTATGGCGAGCTTACAATCATTTATCTGCCCAGGGAATTAATGGAAAACAGCTTTTAGCACTCATGAGGAGCATTGTGAGTATTTAGTAATGTATTTTGGGCTCGGAAATTCTCCAGCTAATTTTCAAGAATTAATCACCAATACCTTTCTGCAATTCTTTGGTCTTCCAGGATTTATAGGACCTAAATTACTTCCAGGACTTCCAGAGTTTCCTGAAAATACTGGGCAGGTCCTCTGACTAGAAGGGTATTTAGGCACCAGCTTTTGAATTGGTTAGTGCTCTGTCTTATTACCAACTACCCCAGAGCTATAGCACTATAATACTTGTTAGTTGCCTGTCTGTTGCTCATCCAGACTGAGGCTCTGAGGAAGAAGGTAATCCTTCGAAACGCGTCAGAAGGCAGTGGTCCTTACATCCTCTCCTTCATCATCTGGAGACTGTTGTTATCAGACCGATTGCCATCACTTAAAGGCTTTCATATTGCATATTTACATGCTTGTGAAGTGTAGTTTTTAATTTCTTTTTTAAATAAACTTATCAAAGGATAATGCACAAGGCTGGTGCTCCCTCTTTTCTTTATAATTTTTTTTGACTGCTAGGATACCCCTATCCTGGAGGGCAGCAAAGCCTGAGACATTATCCATCTAGAACTATAGATCACCTGATCAACACACTTTTGCACAGGAGTATTTGTTTTTCTGTTGATCCAGACTGACCTGACAATTCTCTTGCCAAATGCCTGCTTCCACCCCTTCCAGGACTTGTTTACTCTCTAGTCTGTCTGTACCCTTGCCTGAACCTGACTACTCTCTTACCTGCCAAGATCTATGCCAGACTATTTTGCTTGCGTCTATATAGCAAGGTTACTTTGCAGTATAAACAAGGAAACTCAGACCTCTGCAGTGTGTAAATGTACTTTTACTATACAAAAATGCTGTACGTACAAAACTGTTACAATATTAGGAATACAAATCAAGACTGACAGATATCTATAGCAAGATGCCTAGCAAATAAGCAGAAACTATGGTCTGTAACAGTAGAAATACACGTAAAAGTTACTTAGCTCCAGTTACTATGTTTGTGATCTCCATTGACAATGAGTCCCTCCACTATCAGTTTCTACTGCTCCTTTTATTTGGGCTTTTGTTTACTAATTTGTTGACAATGGTTACAAACTCTTTTACCTTAACATCCAAACTCATTTGAGAAGCATCCTCAAACAAACCTGCAGTAACCTAATTGCTATTCTATGACAGCCTTTTTGAAAAATCTTATTTTATATTAAACGCAACACATTCCGTCCTTGATTTTTCTCTCAGACTACACACAGAAAATCTATTCATTACTAGCAACTCATTCTACACCCTAATTTTCCTTGAATGCAGCCCCTCCTGTATTTCTGTCACTGAGAAGGTGTTTCAGTCTTTGGCTAAAAGTTCATTAGAAAGTCCAATCTAAAGTTCTTTAGAAACAAGTCCAGGCTTGTAATACTTCAAAGGCCTTGCTCTCCACAGTTCTTATAGTTTCCATTATTCTGTCCATCATGAACCCACTTTTCTCTGGTCCTCCTATGGATCAAATCGGAGACAGCATGTGAAGTGGAAAACAAAGCGGATTATCTGTTCTTTATAATACATAAACTGTAGATCCCAACTCTTCAGCTACAATCTCTCCTCTAACTGGCTTCTTGCCTGGATATCTGACCAACACTTTGCCACCTGCCTGTATCCACTTCTGACCCTCCCAAAGCACATCAATAGGGAGGAGAGGAAATATACTGATATTTCCCAGAAGATCACTGCTGTTTATTTTGGAAGGTTTGATGTTATGTAGCCTCACTTTCCACTCTTGCTGAGAAGTGTCCACTAACCAATCAGAGTCCCAGCCACTATCCTGAAGCTTATCTGCCAATGCAAATATAACTTTAAACCTTCCTGCCAGATTCCCTCTTATTCCTTGATAGGCTTCAGCTTTAGATACATCACTCTTGGTTTCTATGTCATGGGAATCAGTAACATGGTACCTGTTAAGCCCTGTTCTTTCAGGAACCTTATGTAAATACCGAACTCTGTACTCCAACTGTGGAATCTGCACCTCAGCCCCAACCATCCTCTCATATGGTGTGCTCTTGGTTATTGGCCTAGAATTTAACAACATGACTGCCTGTGTGAGGACCCGATCCCACCTCCTTAGTGTATGTGTGAGTGTAAGCTTGCGTATCTGGTCCTTCAACAGCCCGTTGTATCTTTCTATCACACTAGCTGCCTGTGGATGGTATGGGATGTGGCACAACCAGTACACTCCAGAATCTTTGGCCCACTGCTGTACTGTTGATCTGGTGAAGTGTGAGCCATTATCACTTTGGACTTGTCTGGGACAACCATAAGCATCATCAAGTTTCTTGAGCAGTTGAAGCATTGCGGCTTGATCTGCATGTTTGCAAGGATAAACAAGCAAAAGTCCTAAATAGGTGTCCACTGCAGTGCAACAATATCTCAGTCCAGTGTTTCCCTGGGGCAGGGGACCGATGAAGTCAATCTGCCAGATCTCTGCAGGCCTCTCACCCCTCTTAATCGACCCGGTGGAGTACTTTTGCAATGGCCCTTGTCGCACTTCTCCACCCACTGTACAGTTTCCTAATAAAGTCTTTATCATGTCCATGGATATAGGCAATTCTCCCTGCTGTGCCCATTCATATGTTTTTTTCTGCCCCAAATTTCCAGATTGCTTGTTGTCCCAGTTGGCCAAGTTCATCAAGACAGGATCAATTGGTACAACTGCATTCCCTTTAGCGAATTTAATCTGCAACTCTGCTATAGTTCTCAAAGTCTGGGACTAGGGGCACATGTGCATTAACATGCCCCACTTTTATGGTGCGAGAGTGAGCTTCCTTTCAGATGTATTCTCACACTTCCTTGCCTCCCCACACCACCTTTCCATGAATCATCCATTCATTGGACTTCCTTGTGGGCATCCAAGTTGTCAGTCCTTTAAAAACCACCCAGCTGTCAGTATAGGTGACATGGGAAGAAGGATTCTCCTGAAGAGTCATCACTACAGCTTTCAACTCTGGATAATGACTGGACCCTCCAATTCCAGTCTCCTGCAGGACTGTGTCTGTACTTGAGTTGTAGGCTGCTGCTGTCTATTTACACCCAGACAAGGTGACTATGGCTGAACCATCAGTGAACCATGCTAACTCCTTCATGTCTTCTGACAGCGACTCAAAGGGTGGAGCCTCTTGAACGGGGGGTGACTGCAGCATAGGAATTTCTTCTTCTGGCTGGGTGCTGGTAAAAGTAACAAGCCCTGCCAACTGTTTTGACATGTCTCTGACATCCCCAGCTGCAATACCTCCTCTTTCTTGAAGATACCACTTCCATTTCATCAGTGTCTGGTTCTGGGCTACAGCTGCCCTAGTGGTCAGTCCGTTATCTCTCACCCATCCTGCTATTGGCAATGCAGTATGTATGGTGACTGTGTTCTTTCCTGTAACGGTCTCTACATGTTGAAGTGCTATGTAGGCCCACAACAGGTACTTCTCTAGGGGCGTGTATCTTTTCTGTGCCTCTGTCAGTTGTTTGGACCAAAATCCAATGAGTATTGCTCTCAGTCCTTTCTTTTCATTTGGCTGCCACAGACTCCAAGATATGGTATCATCCTGCTCCACTACATCCAGCTGAAATGGTACTCCTTGTCTCACAGGTCCTAATCCCTGATGCTGCAAAATGATTTCTTTAGCAGCAAGGAATGCGGTCCGCTGCTCTGAACCCCATGAGAACTCAATATTTTTCCTGGTGACATTGTATATAGGCCTCAGAATCAGTCCAAGATGTGGTATGAACGATCTCCAGAATCCCACAACTCCAATAAACTTCTGTGCCTCCTTTTTGGTAGTAGGAGCAACAGTGCCTGGATAGTTTGCACAACTGTCTCTGGAATTTTCCTCTGTGGCCCAGTCCACATCATTCCTAGGAATTTCACCTTTGTGGCAGGTCCTTGGACTTTGTCTCTGATGATAGCCCACCCTCTGTTCTCCATGTGCTGTATCAGCAGGTGCAGTGTTTCAGTTAAATCTTCTTTTGTCCCAGGGATCATGATTTCATCAATGTAGTGAAACAAAATGACTTTCAAATTCAGGGTACTGAATGTACTGAAGGTAAATCTTGGGCAATCAGTCCATGACAAATTGTTGGAGAATGAACATAGTCTTCATAGTCTTCAGAAAGCATAGTGAAAGTGTACTGGTGGTCGTCCCACACCATAGCAAACTGGTCTTGACACACTGAGTCTATCAAAATTGAAAAGAAAGCATTAGCCAGGTCTATCACAGCAGGATATTCTCCTGCCTCTTTAGCAATTTTCTCAACAATTGAGATCAGATCCGGTACAGCTGACTTCAATTGAGGTGCCACTTTGTTTAGACCTCTGTAGTCCACAGTCATTCTATATGTCTATATGTCCCATTTACTGGGAACACTGGAGACGAGAAAGGACTTACAGCAGGTCTAAGGATCCCTACTCTCAACAGTTCTTGAATAGTCTCCCCAATTTCTTTGTGGCCCCCAGGGAGTCTGTACTGCTTGAGACAGACTGGCTTCTCTGATGGAGGAATGTAGACAGGGGTCCATTTCGCATGACCTCTGACTTCAGCCTTTACCGCCCTAACCAGATACGGTTTATCAGTATACCCAAATGTGAATGTGCCCCTTTCAATCTGAGTTTACTGACTGTGAAGTACATCTATCCCAAGAATATTTTTGGGTAACTCTGATAGAAAAACATTGGTCATAAATCCTGATCCCTTGTCAATAGCCAATTTCACCCGTATCCTAACTGCTGGTATGGTTTGCCCTCCCAAACCTTCTACATAAATCAATTCTTTTTTGTGATGGGAAGGATTACCTTGCAAAAGTGTAACTTCAGCTCCAGTATCAACTAAAGCCAGCAGATGTGTAGGAGAAGATGACTTTCCCCACCAGACAGTCTCCTGCTGTAATGACCCTCACTGTTATTACAGAAGACTTACCTTCCCTTCATAAAGGATAAGGAACCTCCCAATCCCCTTTTCTGATTCTCTCTAACTCCTCCCCAGGATAAAGGGATTTGGGTTTGGATTCATGTTCGATTTTGGGAATTGGTTTGGGGCTAGCAGGAGGGATCTGTTCTGTTTTCTCTAAGTCTAGGCTGATGTTATCTTCACTAGGAGTAGTGTTTCTAATCCTGGCAGCTTTCTCCACTAAATGTTTTCACCTCTTCAGCATTTCTGCAGTTGAAATCCCATCTATCTAATCTTTAGGTACTCCTGCCTTTCATAAGTCCACCCACATTTGTTTCCTAGAAATAACTAGCCTGGTTTTCTCTTCACCTCCTGTCTTCTCTCTCACATTCCCTTTCTTCTCTGTAAAAGTTATTTTCTGCTTGTATTCTTCCTGTCTGGCCTTGATCTTATCTACTGCCCTGACAGGTTTTGTTTAGTCTCCTCTAGCTCCCCCAACTGGCTTAAAAGGGTAGTGGCTTCATGAATCTTGCTGTTTAATCCCAGGCCACCCAGCAAGGACAATAAAGAAGCCCTGAGATTAAATGGCACAGACTTCATCAGCTTAGAGCAAAGAGCAGACAGAAAGGGGTTCCATATCTGGACCAATTTATTCTGAAAAAGTATTTAATATGGCTATACAACCAATCCCATGTAACCTGGAAATACCCCCTCCTATTGATCTCAAGGAGTAGGTATTTTCCAGGTCAGTAGGACTAGCTTATACCTGGACTATTCCATTTCTCACGAGGTGTAACAAGGAAAAATTCACACTAAACTCTCTGGCTTTTCACATTGCCTGAGGCAATTGTGGATAATGGGTTAACACTCTCATAGCCACTGCTTCCTTACCTAAAAAAACAACACTGTCCACCCCTTCATCCCACAAGTGTAGGAGCCAACTCAATAGGGGCTCCCCGGACCTTTGTTTGTATTGTTTTGCCAGCTCGTGGAGTTCAGTTTGTGTAAACTCCCATACTTCTTCAAATTCCACATCTCTGGGGTTGCGATAATGCACCCCCACATCTGCCATATTTCCTCTCTATCATGTTGCTTTTTCCTATGCTTAGTAATGAAAGGTCTGGCACACTTTTTCTTTCGCATTGTATAATCATCATCAGAAACAACAAACTCTATCTCCTCATCCTCACTATCATTTGAGGAGAGCACATCCTCACCACCCCAGTTTTGGGATGTGACAATGGCACGTACCCTGACTTTACTAACAGGTTTACGCCCTTCCTTTTCCTTAAGGCATTAATTGATTTGGTCATGAGGGCTGCACACTGCTCTTTCAAATTATCACACCGACTAGCAGTTGAATGAACACACTCTGAAGCAACTGCTAGCTGGTTTTTTAATACCTTAACTTCTGCCTCTGCCTTCTCCCTCCCTTGTGATTCAGTATATTTAGCATGAAGGAAGTACCAACCCACTGTGGACACTGTCCTCTTCTCTTTTTTACTTAAATCCAACCCCTTAAGGCTAAAATCTAAATGATCTGAGACTTTATCGCCCCAAGTCATATTCAAGGGAGAATCATACTTTAAAAATTCTTTAGTAAGAGGCTTCCACTCATTGTCTCTGTCCCAGATAGGTAAGATGCACACTTCCTTCTGGCCACCAGAATCCTCTGTAGCCTTGCTTTTCCTAAACAGCTTATGCAGCATTTTTACCTAGTACAAGCTACACAGCACACCACAGAAAATAGGTCTGCTTCAGTTGAACTTTAGAGCAATATATCGTGGCACGAGCCCCCAATTGTTTTGCTTGCGTTTATCTAGAAAGGTTACTTTGTGGTATAAGCAAGGAAACTCAGACCTCTGCAGTGTTTAAATGTACTTTTACTATGCAAAAATGCTGTACATACAAAACTATTACAATATTAGGAGACTGACAGATATCTATAGCAAGATGCCTAGCAAACAAGCAAAAACTATGGTCTGTAACAGTAGAAATACACTTAAAAGTTACTTAGCTCCAGTTACTGTGTTCGTGATCTCCATTGACAACAAAGCTTCTGGAGATTAGGCACCTTCTTGTTCGCTGATTACAGATTCTTCCTCCTGCTATGGTGTTAATCCATGTTGAAATCCCTCCACTATCAGTCTCTACTGCTCCTTTTATTTGGGCTTTTGTTTACCAGTTTGTTGACAATGGTTACAAACTCGTTTACCTTAACAATCAAACTGCCAACTGTGTACTTGTTACCAAGGCACTCATTTGAGAAGCATCCTCGAACAAACCTGCAACAACCTAATTGCTATTCTATGACAGTCTTATAGAAAAATCATATTTTATATTAAATGCAACACACTGACCTCTGCCTTCAGCCAATCAGGTGCCCAGTATTACATCCGGGCCTCCTGATTGGCTGAGAGGTGTTTTTGTGTTAGCAAAGCAAATATTCATTTGCATTGCTAACACACCAGGGTGCAATGTGAGCACAATGGTTTGCGCTCGCAGTGAACCTTTTTTGAAGCACCGCCACTGGTCAGTTGGCAGAATAGTGTCTTGTATCTGTGGGAGGAGTAGTGTCCCAAGGGCTGGATAAATACAGGCAAAGGGCTGCATTTAGCCCCAGGGCCACAGTTTGGAGACCACTGCTTTAGATTATAAAGATATCTGCAACCATAGGGATTTAGACAGCATGTGCTCAAAGTAAATTCCAGAACAAATTATCAGAGTAGATATTATCCCCTCATTCAGTTTTTAATGCAGGCTTTTCAGATTTGACTTTGACTGAAAATTTTATTGGCATATAACACGCACTTTTTCACCCTGAAAATCGAGTGCGTGTCATACGCCAATACTTCAATTTTAGCTGCTTCGGAGGGGACGGGGGGGGGGGGGGGCAGGACGCCGTCAGATTACATACAGTGAAAATCTCCTGTTTACTTGGCGGCCTTTGTAATAGGAAGTCCTGTCTCACGGGCCGCCATTGGACCACTGTTCTGTCTATCATAGGAGATTCTCACTGTATATAATCTGTCAGCACTTGTCCCACCCCCCTCCCTGTTCCCTCTAGGCTGCAGATGGGCATCGATCAGGTTGCACTGATGGCAATGGTGAGGCTGCTGCATTGATGGCAATGGTGAGGCTGCTGCATTGATGGCAATGGTGAGGCTGCTGCATTAATGGCAATGGTGAGGCTGCTGCAATGAGGCAATGTTGAGGCTGCATTGATGGCACATGTGAGGCTGCTGCATTGAGGGCAATAGTGAGGCTGCTGCATTGATGGCACTTGTGAGGCTGCATTGATGTGGACTGATGAGGCTGCATTGATGGCACCTGTGAGGCTGCAGATGGGCATTGATCAGGCTGCATTGATGGCAATGATGAGGCTGCAGATGGGCACTGACCTTTATTTTGTTTCAAAGTTCTTTATCTAAAATTTAAGTTTTTTTCCTAAAACTTTCCTCCTAAAATGAATGTGCGTGTTATGCACCTGTGCATGTTATACGCCGATAAATATGGTAATTGCATTGTATATATTCTTTACTGTTTTTACAGTGCTAGATTTTTTGGCATGGGAAGTACACTTAATGGTGTGCAAGGGACATTTTATTAAAATGTCATGTTTGCTCATACAGAATTTTCCAGAACACAGAATATGTGAATGCTGAGGAATACCTGAGTAGAAGTGAGTATTGTCTAAATACACAATGTCAATGGTTTCTTTCAGTGTTCTGGAATTTTAGATTGGCGTTCAAGTGCAAAATGAACCCAGAAAAACAATGGTTCAGCATAATGAAAGTAAAGCAGCACCTGGCTTAGACTTTCAATAAAAAGTCAATATAAATTTCACCTGGCAGCCAGAGCTTGTCACCTAGCAAGTTATGTAATCATTGTCGAGCTGAATATTTCATTGGCTGCTTGTAAGTCACGTAGGTCTCAGGAGATTCTCTGTGTGGGGTACGAAACTTTGTTGGCATTAGCTTGTGCTAGGACTGCAGAAGATTTAAGTTACTCTTTTGACAAACAAGAAAACAAAGGTATTTGAAATATCCTGCTCATAGCTTGTGTATACCCTGACCTAGATCTCTATCTGAAAGCTGTAATGGTTTCTGGTTTGAATAATTTTACTTTTACACTAAGCACATATTTTTGAAGCATAACAATAGTTTAGTCTACCACATTTGTGGGCTTATATAGTACTGCAAAAAGCAATGAAAGCGTGCTAAGTGCAATAAACCCATAGTAACCAGTCACAATTTTCTTATTCAATCGGACTACCATACACTGAAATCTGAGTGGTTGCTATGACTAGATTCTATCATATTTTATTATGCTCTCTAGCTACAGATGTTGTAGTCAGTGACCCTGTGCTATCTCAAAAAAAAGTTCAGGTAAAGCACTGCCTGTATAGGAGACAAGGTGTTAGATGGTACATTTAGTTTCTTAGAGTTCCTGCAGTCTTGCAGGAGCCTGAGGAACTGCCTATACTAATGTAAACTTTATAGCCGGTGCGCGTGGCCTTCGGCACAGAGAGCCAGAACCGGGATCTGTGTATGTAAACAAACAGATCCCCATTCTGACAAGGGAGTAGAGAGAGATCTGCTGTTCCTAGTGATCAGGAACAGCGATCTCTCTCCTCCTCCAGTCAGTACACTCCCCCCACAGTTAGAAACACCTCCCTAGGGAACACTTAACATCTTGATCGCCCCTTAGTGTTAACTCCTTTACTGCCAATGACATTTATACAGTAAGCAGTGGCTATTTTTTAGCTCTGATAGTTGTATAAATTTTACTGGTCCCAAAAAAGTGTCAAAAGTGTCCGATCTGTCCGCCGCAATGTCGCAGTCCCGCTAAAAATTGCAGATCTATGCCAATGCTAGTAAAAAATAAATAAATAAATAATAAAAATGGCATAAATCTATCCCCTATCTTGTAGACGCTATAACTTTTGCACAAACCAATCAATATACGCTAATTGCGATTGTTTTTTTGCAAAAAATATGTAGAATACATATTGGCCCAAACTGATGAAGAAATGTGTTTGTTTTAATTTTTTGGGGGATATTTATTATAGCAAAAGTAAAAAAATTTTGTTTTTTTTAAATTGTCGCTATTTTTTTGTTTATAGCGCAAAAAATAAAAATTGCAGAGGTGATCAAATACCACCAAAAGAAAGCTCTATTTGTGAGAAAAAAAGGACATAAATTTTGTTTGGGTACAATGGTGCACGACCACGCAATTGTCAGTTAAAGTGATGCAGTGCCATATCGCAAAAAATGGCCTGGTCATTAAGGGGGCAAATCCTTCCGGTCCTTAAGTGGCTAACTAGCAGAAGTAGCAGTTACAGCAGGCCAAACTGTAGATTGGTGAGCCACAGGGAGATTTATTCCTCAAAAAATAGACCTAATGCCCTTGAGTGTAAGTACTGTAGATAAAAATGGACCAGCTGAACCACACTTTGAAAACACAGTTTGTAAACCTAATTTTCTTTGAACAACTGTACTGCAAAGTGTAAAAAAATGCACAAAAAGCACGTCAAACTATCACCTCACAAATATTAGAGCTACAGCATTGCTTTATAATTTGGTACAAATTAACCTTTGGTGGAACAGTTTTGCAGCAGTAAGAACAGACCAAAATGAGAAGACACTGAACATTTTTTGATTAAAATTTAAGTTTCAGCCCTCAAATAAATGTGTGCAAGGGTAATGCAGGATAAGCAGAGAAGGGAGGCGCATCAGCAATGCTGGCAATAACGGTCAGTAGAAAATGAATGCTGTGCTTTAGTCGGCATCTAAGTAGGCTCCTAATAATAAGAACACAATATAAAATGGCAGCAAGTGTAGTGATTACCCAAGAGCTACAAATCAAAACTGTTCCTGATACAAATTTTAGTCCCAATTGGTACTTTTAGACATGTGAATACAGAGGGGGCACTCAAGACAATGTGTGCCATCACTTAATTTCACAGACAATCCCAGGGTCCTATGGACTCACCCTATGTCCCAGTTCCACGTGCATGAATGATTATTCCAGCACTTCGTGTTGATATCAGGCCTCTTGATTAAGTCGACTATACAGGAGAGCAGGGGAAATGTATCCCCCACTTCCTACTTTGGGTCACGTGACAAGGGGCATAGCCTGTGATGTCATTACACCTGCCGGATGGTGTGTGGCAATGCTCTACAAAGTTGGACTGCTCCTCATTCACTCATTGTGAGTACCTTTTTTAATAAACATTTGTGATTTTAAATGATATCACATGCTGTGATGTGCTTTTTTTCTCCTCTTATGTTGGCTTTGAGGCAAAGTTGGTTTATGTTATTGGATTGGATTGCAGTTGGCTGCCCGTATGCTGTTCTAAAAATGTTGCAGATCTCTTATAATTTAGAGATCATCTATTTCTGGTAAGTAGCATAAGCACATAGTGGTGTGAGACACTTGAAGTTGGAGTGTGTTCTGACACAGTACATTGCATGAACTTCACTTTATATTTTATTGCAGTAAAGGAAAGTCATGTAACAATGAAAGTCTGAGATAGACTCCCTCGGTCTGCTCTGTGAGACAGTGTGGGTCAGAGGTAGGCCTATCATTAAACTCATCGTAAAGACTTATGCCGCGTACACACGATCGGACTTTTCGTCTACAAAAGTCCGACGGACGCCGACGGACTAAAGCCGGCTGACAATCTGATCGTGTGTGGGCTTCCCCGGACTTTCAGCAGACTTTTCCAGCCGCAAATCTGACGGACTTTAGATTTGAAACATGCTTCAAATCTTTACGTCGTAACTACGCCGGACCCAGAAATCCGCTCGTCTGTATGCTAGTCCGACAGACAAAAACCCACGCTAGGGCAGCTATTGGCTACTGGCTATCAACTTCCTTATTTTAGTCCGTTGTACGTCATCACGTACGAATCCGTCGGACTTTTGTGTGATCGTATGTAGGCAAGTCCGTTCGTTAGAAAGTCTGCCGCAAGTCCGCCAAGTGTCTGCCAAAAATCCGTCGAAAGTCTGTCGGACGGGCTGTCGGACTTTTGTAGCCGAAAAGTCTGACCGTGTGAACGCGGCATAAGGCCTCATGTGAAAATGGATGTTTTTGGACATTTTGTCAGCTGCTGTTTTTGGCTTCAGATGTTTTTTCTACAGTCAATAAACTCTCCAGCATGTTACCCTATGTGTCCATGCACGCATAGTCCATGCACCAACTGTTTTTGGCTGGGGCGTTTTTTGGCTGTAAAAAGAACCCAAAACTAGAGGGTTCTGAGGGAAGTTTTTCAGCTATAAAAATTCACTAACGTCAACGGCTAAAAACTTCGAAAAACACGATAAACACTCAAAAATGTCTCACCAGGGTTTTTTAAAGTTGATCCCATTGAAAGAAAAAAAAAACGCAAAAAAACGCTTAAATACGATAATGCTAAAAAACGCTATTGCAAAAATGCTGAAAACCGTTGAAAAACTTAATGCAAAGCTACTGGCATTTTTATAATTTTATTATAACGTCCAGTGTGCATGAGACCTAAAAACTGAGAACAGAGTGTCTGATATGGTCACTTCAGCTTTAGTGCCAGCCCACTCCTACAGCAAATTCATGTATCTTTTTCTCCTTAGCCCAGGTAAGACACTTCTGGCGTTATCTACGATTCAGGAGTGGCTTGACAGAAGGAATGTGACAGTTTTAGCCCATGTCCTGGATACTTCTGTGGGTGGTGAAGCATTGACACCAGCCGTAGCCCGCTCCTCGTGGAACTCCCCCAAATTTTTGAATGGCTTTTGCTTCACAATCCTCTCAAGGCTGTGGTTATCCCTGTTGCTTGTGCACCTTTTTCTACCTCACTTTTCCTGCCACTCAACTTTCCATAAATTTGCTTGGATACAGCACCCTGTGAACAGCCAGCTACTTTAGTAATGAACTTTTGTGACTTACCCTCCTTGTGGAGGGTGTCAATGACTGTCTTCTGGACACCTGTCAAGTCAGCAGTCTTCCCCATGATTGTATAACCTACTAAACCAGACTGAGAGACCATTTAAAGGCTCAGGAAACCTTTACAGGTGCTTTGAGATAATTAGCTGATTAGAGTGAGACACCATGCACACTGTAGAGTGCGACACCAATATTGAACTTTTTCACAATATTCTAATTTTCTGAGATACAGCATTTAGGGTTTTCATTAGCTGTAAGCCATGATCATCAAAATTAAAAGAAAGAAATGCTTGAAATATATCACTCTGCGTGTAATTAATCTATATAATAGATGCGTTTAATTTTTTGAATTGAATTACTGAAATAAATCTACTTTTTGATGATATTATAATTTTTTGAGATGCACCTGTATACTCTATAATAGTTTGTAGACTCTACAACTTTCACACAAACTAAATAATATACACTGATTTTTTTCAACAAAGAAATGTAGCATAGTATATTTTGACGTAAGGGTCCTTTCACACGGGCTTGGCCGTAATACGGACTGCATTTTGCTCGATGAGCAGGCGGATGACAGGTCAGTCTCCACTCCCTGTGCAGAGACGGACCTGTCAGACCCCCCCCCCGCTCTCCTCTATGGGACATCGGATGAAAATGGACCGTCTGTCCTTTTTCATCCAATCCAATCTGATCCTACAGATGGATGGAAAATAGGGTTGCTATCCGTCTGGATTTCACGGACAGGATCGGATCGGATGTTGGACATGTCACCACTGACATCTGCTTCTTCATAGAGGTGAATGGGGCGTCCGCTTGAAAAACTGACAGGCGGACCTGATTGGAGCGCCCGTGTGAAAGGGGCCTAAATTTATGAAGAAAGCTTGTTTATTTGCAAAGTTTTTTTTTTTTAACAGAACCCAGTGGTTATTAAAAATCACAAACAGAAAGCTGTATCTGTCTAAAAAATGATATAACATTTATTTGGGTATAGTGTTGCATGACTGAGTAAGTGTCATTCAAAGTGGGACAGTGCTGAAAAATTGCCTGGTCTGGAAGAGGGTGAAACAGTCCAGTCTTCAAGTGGTTAAATGGGCTTCCTGACACACAAAAAAAGGTACATGACCTATTTTATCAATGTAATGCACCACAATGTGCCTTATCATTTCCATTCAGAATGATTGGCATTGTAGAGCATCAATGCTCATAATGTGCAATACAACAGTTTGTATCCAGTTTAAACCAGTATTAAACTCAAAAGTAAACATTTATTATATTGCAGCTTACCAATTCTTAGATGTGATGGCTGTATATTTTATTTTAGGCTTTCTTTCTTCTATTTTCATCTGGTAATCCATCCATCAAGTCTGTTGAATTTCAAAAGGACAAGCTCTCTAGAAGAATATATCAGTTTACATGTATAACACAAACCATTTAACGTTGGCAAGGGTGATTAATGATCAGCTTTTATTTATTCATGCAAAACCTTTATCCCAAACGGAAACAAAAAAGAATGTTTGCTGTAACTATGTATTACGTGTGAGTTGGATTTTGGCTTCAATATAAATCTGCTAGTACATTTTACACTACCCCTCCCCCCAAGACTGGCAATGTTGCTGTGTCTCCTGTGCTCATTCATCCAGAGCTGTGTAATAATGCAGGATGTGTGGTTCTGACCAGATCACCATGTCAAAACAGAGCCAAAGAAAAGAAAAGAAATGCAGCCACCACAACTAATGATTGGTAAGTTGCAATACAATACATTTTTGGTTTTGGGTTTAATACCGCTTTAACTGTCAAGTTGCAGAGATAGATTAATGTGCCTCTGCAATTTTTAGCTATTTAAGATAAAAAAATAAACATTTCTGATTAGAATCATTATGATCACAAAGCATCAAAACCAAAGCAACAATATAGCCTTTGTCAGGGTTTAAAGCTCCACTCTAACCAAAACGTTATTTTTTACTTTTGCACAAAGTGGGGAATTATTAGAGTCTCTGTGTCCCCATTGGGATTTATCCAAATTAACATCTGACAGAAGTTAGAACAGGAAATAAGGGGGCATCTCCCCATTGGTTATCAACTGATACCAATGAAAACAACTGGGAATAGATCAAATGATCATATGCAGGCTGAAAACTTCACTGAAAAAATAGGTCTTCAGGTCTTCAGCCTGCAGATAAACACTGCCACCTGTAAGTTACATTGGGATCTGCAGTACCACCTATCTTATAGTGAAAATATTCCGTGCAATTATATTACTTTAAAAAATACATTAAATAAAGAATAGAAAAAAAGTCATTCATGTTTGTGCATTCGTCAGCCTATAAAAAAGCATTTTTTATGAGACGGTGTACCATAAAAAGCCTTATGTCTAGTTAACTGACATATGCTTACTAGGGATGGGCTGAACACCCCCCCCCCCCCCCCTGTTCGGTTTGCACCAGAACATACTGAACAGGCAAAAAATTCAGCAGAACACACAAACACCGTTAAAGTCTATGGGGCATGAATAATCAAAAGTGCTCATTTTAAAGGCTTATATGCAAGTTATTGTCATAAAAAGTGTTTGGGGACCCGGGTCTTGCCCCAGGGGACATGTATCAATGCAAATTTAAAAAAAAAAAAATGATGTTTTTTCGGGAGCAGTGATTTTTTTAACGCTTAGTGAAACTAAGTGAAAGTGAAACAATAAAAATTTAATATTCCTTTAAATAACTTGCCTGGGGGGTTTCTATAGTATGCCTGTAAAGTAGCACAGTTTTCCTGTGTTTAGAACAGTACCACAGCAAAATGACATTTCTAAAAGGAAAAATTGTCATTTAAAACTGCTCGCGGCTGTAATGAATTGTCGGGTCTCGGCAATATAGATCGAACTTATTGAAAAAAAGAGCATGGGATCCCCCCCAGTCCATTACCATGCCCTTTGGGTCTGGTATGAATATTAAGGGAAACCCCGAACCAAAATTAAAAAAAAAAATTGTGTGGGGGTCCCCTCAAAATCCATACCAGGCCTTTCAGATCTGATATGGAAATTAAGGGGAACCCTTTGCCAAATTTTTTTAAAAAATGGTGTAGGGGCCCCCCAAAATCCATACCAGACCCTTATCCGAGAATGCAACCTGGCAGGCCGCAGGAAAAGAGGGGGGACAAGAGAGCGCCCCCCCGAACAATACCAGGCCACATGCCCTCAACATGGGGAGGATGCTTTGGGGTAGCCCCCCAAAGCACCTTGTTCCCATGTTGATGGGGACAAGGGCCTCATCCCCACAACCCTTGCCCGGTGGTTGTGGGGGTCTGCGGGCGGGGGCTTATCGGAATCTGAAATCCCCTTTTAACAAGGGGACCCCCAGATTCCAGCCCCCCCCCGTGTGAAATGGTAACGGGTACATTATCACAACAAAACACCACCCCCAGCAACAATATATCCACTCCAGCAACATTAGATCCCCCCAGCAGCAACAACAGATTTCCAAATAGCCAGTATCAATAGACCCCCCCAGGCAGCCAGCAACAATATATCCTCCACCAGCAACAATAGACTCGCACACAAAAACAGATCCCCACAAGTGACAATAGATCCCCCAGCAGCCAGCATCAATAGACCCTCAAACACATCCCAAACCCCTTGCTATTGTATACATTCAGTGCTGGAGGTGCCGAAACTGTGATCCCTCTGCGTTCCTGCTGAAAAAAAGCCATATATATATATATATATATATATATATATATATATATATATATATATATATACACACACACAGTATCTCCCAAAAATGAGTATACCCCTCACATTTTTGTAAATATTTTAGTAAATAATTTTTAGCCATTTTCCCTCCCTGGTCATGTGACTTGTTAGTGTTACAAGGTCTCAGGTGTGATTGGGGAGCAGGTGTGTTAAATTTAGTGTTATCGCTCTCACTCTGTCACACTGGTCACTGGAAGTTCAACATGGCACCTCATGGCAAAGAACTCTCTGAGGATCTGAAAAAAAGAATTGTTGCTCTACATAAAGATGGCCTAGGCTTTAAGAAGATTGCCAAGACCCTGAAACTGAGCTGCAGCATGGTGGCCAAGACCATACAGCGGTATAACCGGACAGGTTCCACTCAGATTAGGCCTCCCCATGGTCAACCAAAGAAATTGAGTGTACATGCTCAGCGTCATATCCAGAGGTTGTCTTTGGGAAATAGACGTATGAGTGCTGCCAGCATTGCTGCAGAGGTTGAAGGGGTGGGGGGTCAGCCTGTCAGTGCTTAAACCATACGCCGCACACTGCATCAAATTGGTCTGCATGGCTGTCATCTCAGAAGGAAGCCTCTTCTAAAGATAATGCACAAGAAAGCCTGCAAACAGTTTGCTGAAGACAAGCAGACTAAGGACATGGATTACTGGAACCATGTCCTGTGGTCTAATGAGACCAAGATAAACTTGTTTGGTTCAGATGGTGTCAAGCGTGTGTGGCGGCAACCAAGTGAGGAATACAAAGACAAGTGTGTCTTGCCTACATTCAAGCATGGTGGTGGGAGTGTCATGGTCTAGGGCTGCATGAGTGCTGCTGGCACTGGGGAGCTACAGATCATTGAGGGAACCATGAATGCCAACATGTACTGTGATATACTGAAGCAGAGTGTGATCCCTTCACTTTGGAAACTGGGCCGCAGGGCGGTATTTCAACATGATAACGACCCCAAACACACCTCAAAGATGACCACTGCCTTGTTAAAGAAGCTGAGGGTAAAGGTGATAGACTGGCCAAGCATGTCTCCAGACCTAAACCCTATTGAGCATCTGTGGGGCATCCTCAAACGGAAGGTGGAGGAGCGCAAGTTTTCTAACATCCACCAGCTCGGTGATGTCATCATGGAGGAGTGGAAGAGGACTCCAGTGGCAACCTGTGAAGCTCTGATGAACTCCATGCCCAAGAGGGTTAAGGCAGTGCTGGAAAATAATGGTGGCCACACAAAATATTGACACTTTGGGTCCAATTTGGACATTTACACTTAGGGGTGTACTCACTTTTGTTGCCAGCGGTTTAGACTGTGTGTTGAGTTATTTTGAGGGGACAGCAAATTTACACTGTTGTACAAGCTGTACACTCACTACTTTACATTGTAGCAAAGTATAATTTCTTCAGTGTTGTCACATGAAAAGATAGAATAAAATATTTACAAAAATGTGAGGGGCGTGCTCACTTTTGTGAGATACTGTATATATAACAAAATAGAATTCTGAGGTATTTATTGTTGGCCTCATGGTCAATGTTAGAATGCACAGGTATTCTGCATTTTATAGGACAAAATATAAAATTCTGTTATCTGAAATTCTTTTAAAGTTTGGAGCAAAAGTAATGTTGGTAGAATAAGTAGATATACCTGTGAACAGCTAGTTTCCCCCATAAGATGGACATTTCAAATTAAGATCTCTTCATATAGAGCTAATGAAAATGTTCCTGCTGTGGTGCACGTCATGCTGCTAATTGGTACTGTGTAATAATGGCTGCATCAGCACATTGTTTATGAACAGTTTTTATTTTAGTGAGCGTGTGTGGATTACTAGTAGTAATCTACTAGCACATAGTATTTAATTCCTTAAGGGGGGCAAAATACATTTTAAAGTGAAATCATATTACATAGCTGGTCACTCAAATACTGTATGGATAATAGACCCTTATAATGCAAAATATTGTATTCTGGTAAGTGGCTAATACATGTAAGTATACATTCAGTATGTGATTTTTTTTCTTTACTCCAAATGCATTTATTCATTTTTTATCTTCACATTTACTGTACATGAAGGCCAAGCTGTTCAGCATAGGGAATTGGGAAAAAATATGAGGGCTTTTGTAGTTGTGAGTTGTTTTCCTGCATTTGAGCACTTTAGAAGATTGTACATACAGTACCTTACCAGCAAGTAGGCATAGGTTAATTTGTTGAGGACTAGGCCATTTTTTTGGGATACGGCACTGCGTCGTTTAACTGACAATTGCGCGGTTGTGCGACATTGTACCCAAACAAAATTGACATCCTTTTTTTCCCGCAAATAGAGCTTTCTTTTGATCACCTCTGTGATTTTTATTTTTTGCGCTATAAACAAAAAAAGAGAGTCAATTTTGAAAAAAAAGCAATATTTTTTACTTTTTGCTATAATAAATATCCCAAAAAAATATATAAAAAAACAGCTTAGGCTAATATGTATTCTTCTACATATTTTTGGTAAAAAAAATTGCAATAAGCGTATATTGATTGGTTTGCGCAAAAGTTATCGGGTCTACAAAATAGGGGATAGATTTATGGCATTTTTATTATTAACTTTTTTTAAAATTAGTAATGGCTGCGATCTGCAATTTTTTTAGTGTCTGTGACATTGCGGCGGACAGATTGGACACTTTTGACACTATTTTGGGACCATTGGCATTTATACAGCTATCAGTGCTATAAAAATTCACTGATTACTGTGTAAATGTCACTGTTAGGGAAGGGGTTAAACACTAAGGGGCGATCAAGGGGTTAAGTGTGTTCCCTCAGCGTGTTCTAACTGTAGGGGGGATGGGCTCATTAGAACATGACAGAGATCATTGCTCCCAATCACTGGGAGCAGTAGCACCCACTGGCTGCCGATGACGGAGTGACGTACAGGTATGTCGTTTTGCGCACCCGTGCCACTTTGCCGACGTATATCGGCGTGAGCTGGTTGGCAAGCTGCCCCCAGAACCCCCTTTTTCTTACCTGAGCCTGATCCGATCCATCGATGTGCACAAGCCCAATGGCTCCAGCTGCTGTCTTTCTCCTCATTGGACATATTGATAGCAACAGGAACCATTGGCTCCCGCTGCTGTCAATCAAATCCAGTGACACGGGGGTGGGCCCGAGTCCCACTGTCTGTGTCAGTGGGCACAGCAGTGGGACTCAGGAGTGAGCCCACACGGGTTTCTGTGGGGGCAGTCTCTGAAGGGGAGGAGTGCCAACGGGGCACCCCAGAAGAGGAGGACCGGGCTGCTCTGTGCAAAACCCTTGCACAGAGCAGGTAAGTATAACATGTTTGTTAAGAGAGATTGTAAGATAGGGGTATATGGCGCTACCTTTATCAGGGTACCTAATAAATATAAAAAATCCATGCTCATATGTGCAGAGCGACAATCACTCAGCCAAAAAACCATGAATTTATGAGTGTGGGTATATACCTATTAAAACTTAGTGAACCGTGCTAATGTTTGCAAACCCGTACCATACTCTTACATATATCTATGGTGTGATTAACCATCCAAACCAGTATGGATAATATTAAATAAAATTAATAAATCGAAATGAAAAATCAATAAACACCACCACCTATTGCATAGAGAGGAATCTGTCCAATAGAAATCCCCCTGCAAAATATGTGATATCCAGTCTCCAAATGTCATTAATCAATACGTGCAGATAGTGATATATCATATATCCAAATTCCGTGTTGATCCACTTTCCCATCCACAGTCAAAGTAAATGGATGGGAGACATAAGTCTTACATCAATTCATCAAGTGTTGCAGGAATAATGCAAAAAAAAGAAGTGATATAAAAAATATATATAAAAAATGAAAATCTGCAAATATACTATATAGTTCCAGCATAGGCACAAAAATATATAGGCAAAAAATAGTGCATATATAGTGCATATAGTTCCAGCAAAAAACAAAGATCTGTGATTAGTGACTTTCGTGAGGAAAGCAGCTGATATCCGGTGACTTGCGGTGCTCCCCCCTCAAGGATCCCCACTATCAAGCGGACCTGCATCAAGGGGAAAGTACTATTCTACCTCTCCTCTATAGCTACGGTCTATAAAGGATGACCTAAGACCACTGACGGACACACTACATCTGGAGCGGAAGCACCTGGGGACAGGCCCATTGGAACCATTCTACCGCCTGGTACTACATGCCTACTACCCCTGCAGGGGTGTAAGGAGCTGGTGAGTGGGGATCCTTGATGGGGAGCACCGCAAGTCACCGGATATCAGCTGCTTTCCTCACGAAAGTCACTAATCACAGATCTTTGTTTTTTGCTGGAACTATATGCACTATATACGCACTATTTTTTGCCTATATATTTTTGTGCCTATGCTGGAACTATATAGTATATTTGCAGATTTTCATTTTTTATATATATTTTTTATATCACTTCTTTTTTTTGCATTATTCCTGCAACACTTGATGAATTGATGTAAGACTTATGTCTCCCATCCATTTACTTTGACTGTGGATGGGTAAGTGGATCAACACGGAATTTGGATATATGATATATAACTATCTGCACGTATTGATTAATGACATTTGGAGACTGGATATCACATATTTTGCAAGGGGGATTTCTATTGGACAGATTCCTCTCTATGCAATAGGTGGTGGTGTTTATTGATTTTTCATTTCGATTTATTAATTTTATTTAATATTATCCATACTGGTTTGGATGGTTAATCACACCATAGATATATGTAAGAGTATGGTACGGGTTTGCAAACATTAGCACGGTTCACTAAGTTTTAAAAGGTATATACCCACACTCATAAATTCATGTTTTTCTGGCTGAATGATTGTCGCTCTGCACATATGAGCACGGATTACTTATATTTATTAGGTACCCTGATAAAGGTAGCGCCATATACCCCTATCTTTCAATCTCTCTTACCACTAACCTCACCCCCTTGGGGGTGTGTGTAAGGGGAGGCTGCAAACCTTAGTCCGTGAGCGCGGAAACCCTTCCCCATTTTACTAATAACATGTTTGTTGTTTTTATTAAAAAAATAGCAAACGTTTACAATCGCTTTGGCTTGAATAAGGAACCAATCAGCAGTTCCAAAAAGCATCCCATCTTGATGACCTACTTTTTGCGGTCCATGCTGGTTGTTGTCCCGTCCCGCTGACGTCATTTCCGGGATTCACTTTTCACGCTGACTCTGACAGCGCGATTTCTCCACCAGTGCTTCCAAAGCTTGTGGCTTCCATCTGCTGGCCACCCTGGGATCTTCTGCTGCTGCATATTGACACCCCTAGAAACCTGTAACACACTGGGGTCTTCGTGATGCTGTATCACCTGCTTTAAAAACATGTGAAATGCTCCCTTCATTCTTATATCCTGTAGGTGTTTTTAAATCCTTTTTGGAGATATTAAAAGTTTTATTTCTGCACTTAGAGGCGCCTTTTCTTCTGTTTGTCTTTTACGCTGAAGTTAGAAGCTGATAGGCTACCATGTGCAGCTGCAGATTTTGCATTCTCTAGTTTTACTAAATTAACCTCTGTGTTATATGTATTCCATTGGTCTGTGACCACCTGCTTCATATATTTGAAATCTGGGATTGAAAGTGGAAGACAATACAAAGTTTTGAGTTGTCACTAGAATAGAAATCGGGGGGACACTTGCTGTAGTAATAGCAAAGCAGAGATTTTCCTAATTTCTGAGTGACCACCTCAACTTCTGTTGACTTTACAGGACAGATAGCAATGGCCGTTTTTAATTTCCTTTATATAACCCATTAGTGGCACCCTTACCTTATATACAGTATGTATGGACAAGAATGGAGCTTGAACAGATTCGTTTTTTTCCAGATGTGCAGTGCTCACATCTGGCACAATAAGTAATGCAAAAGTATGTTTTTGTGTAGTGCGATAAATATGTTTGGTTTACTCAGGGCCGTTGATAAGGGGGAACCACTGATCCTTCTGTACAGGGCCCAGGAAAGCAGAGGGCCCAGGAAGCTGGGATGTGGGAAGGGAGGGTGATCAGCATGGTGAGGGGGCAATTACTGGAACCGACCCCCCAGTATGGCTCTCTCTACAGCATCTGAAAGCTGGCTTCTTCTCCTCTCCCTCCCACTGGCTTTCAGCTGCTGCAGAGAAAGCTATACAGGGGATCAGTTGCAGTAATTGCACCCCCGCCACACTGATCACCCTCCCTGTGCACCATAAGTTTCCCCCTGCTGCCAAAACCCCCCCTATGAGAGCCCTCCCGTACCCCCACAGTAATGCCAGTGCTGGCTTCCCTCCTCTCTGTCCTGCCGGCAGCTGTTAGCACACAATAGGATCCTTCAGAATTGAGAAAGTGGGGTAAGGGTCTGGTAAAAATGTCATACTTTCCAGCCCCTTCCTTTCCTGAATGAACACGAGTGATCAGTACCAATCCCTCACTGAAGAATAGTAAACTGTGTTTATTTGGTTGGGGTCCCTGTCAAGTTGGCTGTATGGGGCTCCGTGTTTTCTAACAGCAGGCCCTGGGTTTACTCAACAACGCAAAAATGATGGTGCTGTAGTTATTACTAACCAGAATTCACATTTTGCAGAATACAGACTGTTATGAGATTGTGTTTTGTAATCTGTATTGCTCCTTGTGCTAATATAATATTTTATTCTCATTAGTTATATAGTGCTGACAATATTTAGCACTTTACAAAGTCAAGCCTTTGACATAACCAGCATGTTGCAGTATAAATAAACAATGAATTATGTATGAATGGGTCTTGAAAATGTATGTGTGGGATGGTGATAAATATTTTGTCTTTTAAGGCATAATACTTTGTTTTAGTTCCCAGAATCCCAAGTACATACAATTAAAATTGTGTCCAATATAAATAAAAAGATTGCACTGACCAAAAACTGTTTCTGATCATCCTCACGTTCATTTTTGGATTAGTACAATTAAGGCCAACTTAATTAAATAGAACAGGCTTTGCCATATTAATAAATGAGTGAAGGTTTAATATTGTTTAGCAAAAAAAAAAAAAACACACACACACTTAAACCTTGATTATATTGAAGATTAAATAAATTCCAATCTTTCTACATCCCCCAAAAATGAAAATACAAGCCACGTCCAGGAATGTAAAGTTTCATTGGTTTTTCCTTGTCCCTGGCCAGAGCTGTCATTGATTGTGATTAATAACTATGGCACAGGGACCTCAAGTGGTGGAAGAAAGTGAAATCAATTCCTGCTGACATAGGGCCAGCCACTCACTTGGAGCTTGTACACATTGACACTAGCCTAGGGGCAGGAATCACAATGATAAAAGGAGCCTTGTGGAGTAGGCTGATAGTTGTGGCAATGACGACGTTGAATTATTGTTAAGCTGTCATGATTAATGACAATCCAGCAGGTTCTGGCCTCCTCATGTGACTTATAATACCAGGGTTAAAATTGGCAAACAGGAGAGCGCTTCCAGCTGAGATAAAATTCACACTTGGCTTAGGAATATGTTCTTATTTCCTCTGACAGATGTACATGTAATATGTGTTGGAGATAGCTAAACACATGAAAGACCAGCTTTACAAAAGTGTGATTTTCGATAACAAGCCAGATTATTGTCCCACTCAGAGTTCAGGCACCGTCAAAGCCTCTGTCAGAAGGCAGGGCACATGGCAGTTAACATGGAAATGAATTGGAAGCTACTCTGCTGACCATATAATAATCTAATTACTCATTTGATCTGATCATTCGATTCATCAAATGAGTTTGATTTAAATTAACGGAAAATTTTCTTGCTTTAATCCTATCACTTTTAAAAAACAAAAAAGTGTATTGGAAGACTTTGATGGTAGCTGTAAATGTTATTTTCTTTTTATCATTTGCTCCATATGACTAGAAATGGCATAAATAACACTTCCATTTTTTTTACCCCATCCAATTGTTTTCACCCTCAATGTCATGCTATAAACCAATTAAGGTATTAAAATATAGATGAAAATGAATTAAAAGTTACCAAGTTTAAATAAAAATATTTTTTTTTTGAATCAGAAGAAAATTTTATTTTGTCGTTCACAATACAGAATATATGCCATTCAGTATACAATATAAAAAGGAGCATAGCATTGGTCATTCCATGACATTCTGCCGGTCAGTACAGTCTATGCAGAACCATATAAACCAGAATGATAAAGATTGACATATATATGAAGGCATAGCGTAACTAAGAAAAAAAAAAAGACTAGTAGTTTAATCTGAACAAAGTGTTTTCTTCTGTAACGTGTAGAATTAAATGTGAACAACACGTGGAATAAAACAGTGGCGCCTATTACAAACAAATATTTTCACCCTTACAGTGACTCCTTAACTCAACTAATTTTACACCTGATACAGTGTAAATATAAATGTAAATATAAATATATATAGTGAACACCAAGTGATGAGTGAAAATCATATAACGAGTTATACAAAAAATTATAGAAAAAAATTATACAAAAAAATTCACTGCAACTCATTCATTTGCAAGGACCTATTCCATGACGAAAGAGATGCTTTAGCAGCAAAAAAATGTTCATTTGATTGTTGTGATAAAGTCTTTCAAACAGTGATGTCTTCTTTCCAACTTCCACCACACCCAAGTGCTGAGTGGACCCACTCCCTAATGAAAAACTCACTCACCAGCTCCAATTGCCCACACTTGCGTGTAAGGCTACAATGCTTTTTGTTTCCAAACAGGAGGGATTATAACGACAAACCAACCATCCAAATATGAGTGCAAAACCCGTTCCACATGTGAATGAAAAAAAGCTCCAATAGTGTAATTCTTACAACCAGTTTAATGAAAACACACATGCCCAATCTTCAATGGTTAAACTCACACCTTTTAAAATTCAAAATTGCACAGTAAAACTTCCACAGCACACTGAACTCCAATGCACAGCACAGCAAACAACTTGGATCATAGACGTTAGGGGTTGCGGTCACGGCGAACCCGAGATGTGCAGGTGTCTGCTCGCTTATCTCACCCACTCCTCGCTAGCCCAGCCGCTCTGACAGGTCCCCCTTTTTGGTAGGCTAGAACGTTTCGCTCGTATCTCGTCGCATCACTCGTCTCTGGTGTCCACCATCGCACGGCCACGCCCGACATGTTTCGTCACACCTAGGACTTACTCATGGGGTCCCATTATTTTATTATTTTGCAGCTCTCATTTGTTTTTGAAAATGAAGAAAGACAAGAAAAAACTTTTTTTTTTTTCTTTTTTCAATTTTCAAAACTTTGTGACAAAAATTGAGGTCTGCAAAATACTCACTATACCTCTCAGCAAATAGCTTGGGGCGTCTACTTTCCAAAATGGGGTCATTTGGGGGGGGTTTGTGCCACCTGGGCATTCCATGGCCTCCGAAACTGTAATAGGCAGTGAAGAGTGAAATCAAAAATTTACGCCCTTAGAAAGCCTGAAGGCAGTGCTTGGTTTTCGGGGTCCCATACGCGGCTAGGCTCCCAAAAAGTCTCACACATGTGGTATCCCCGTACTCAGGAGAAGCAACAGAATGTATTTTGGGGTGTAATTTCACATATTCCCATGGCATGTTTGAGCAATATATCATTTAGTGACAACTTTGTGCAAAAAAAAAAAAAAAATTGTCTCTTTCCCGCAACTTGTGTCACAATATAAAATATTCCATGGACTCGACATGACTCTCAGCAAATAGCTTGGGGTGTCTACTTTCCAAAATGGGGTCATTTGGGGGGGGGGGGTTTGAACTGTCCTGGCATTTTATGCACAACATTTAGAGGCTTATGTCACACATCACCCACTCTTCTAACCACTTGAAGACAAAGCCCTTTCTGCCACTTTTTGTTTACATGAAAAAATTAATTTTTTTTGCAAGAAAATTACTTTGAATCCTCAAACATTATATATTTTTTTAAGCAAATGCCCTACAGATTAAAATGGTGGGTGTTTCATTTTTTTTTTTCACACAGTATTAGCGCAGCGATTTTTCAAACGCATTTTTTGTGGAAAAAACACACTTTTTTAAATTTTAATGCACTAAAACACACTATATTGCCCAAATGTTTGATGAAATAAAAAAGATGATCTTAGGCCGAGTACATGGATACCAAACATGACATGCTTTAAAATTGCACACAAACGTGCAGTGGCAACAAACTAAATACATTTTTAAAAGCCTTTAAAAGCCTTTACAGGTTACCACTTTAGATTTACAGAGGAGGTCTACTGCTAAAATTACTGCCCTTGATCTGATGTTCGCGGTGACACCTCACATGCATGGTGCAATTGCTGTTTACATTTGACGCCAGACCGACGCTTGTGTTCACATTTGCGCGAGAGCAGGGGGGACAGGGGTGCTTTTTTTTTTTTTTTTTTTATTATTTTTTTGCTTTTTTATCTTATTTTTAAACTGTTCCTTTCATTTTTTTTAATCATTTTTATTGTTATCTCAGGGAATGTAAATATCCCCTATGATAGCAATAGGTAGTGACAGGTACTCTTTTTTGAAAAAATTGGGGTCTATTAGACCCTAGATCTCTCCTCTGCCCTCAAAGCATCTGACCACATCAAGATCGGTGTGATAAAATGCTTTCCCAATTTCCCAATGGCCCTGTTTACATTCGGCGAAGTCATGAACTGCTCGTAGCTTCCGGTTTCTTAGGCCATAGAGATGTTTGGAGCCACTCTGGTCTCTGATCAGCTCTATGGTCAGCTGGCTGAATCACCGGCTGCATTCTCAGGTTCCCTGTTGAGATAGGAGAGCCAGAGAAAAACACGGAAGATGGTGGTGGGGGGGCATTCCCTCCCACTGCTTGTAAAAGCAGTCTAGAGGCTAATTAGCCGCTAGGATTGCTTTTACATTAAAGCCGACCACTGGCTGAAAAGAATGATACCAAGATGATACCTAAACCTGCAGGCATCATTCTGGTATAACCATTCAAAGTCGTGAATGGCGTACCTGAAGACAAAAAAATGGTTAACAATAAAACACAGTAAACGGTAAAGTATAAAAAATTGCATACCTGAAAAGCAAACATGATAAAACATAATAACAATAAAACATTGCAGAATAGAATACAATAAAAAAGAGCAGAACAATAGAGAGAGAATAGAGAGAGAAAGAACAATAAAACGACAACTATTTTTTAAAATTTTATATATATATATATATATATATATATATATATATTTTTTTTTACACTTTTTTTTGTAACTAACTTTTATAACTGTAACCGGTTCCAGGTTTGGGTCTCTCAAAATGCGAGACCCTGTGAAAGTGTGCCTAGTCTGTGCAGTGCTGTACCCTACGCTAATACCCAACTAGTGAATGGTAGCGTTCAAAACATTCACCAATGCAAAGACCAGGATTGTCAGGACAGGAGGGACAATAATAGCAGGTGTCACGTCTATATCCGCGCTTGCTGCAGACACGACATCTTTTTTGGGGGGGGTTCGCTGGGTAGGGGTACTCGGGAGGACATAAAGAAAATGCCTCTCATGCAGCCGACTGCATTTGGTTGGGGATTTGAATGGGGGAAGTACGGGCGCTGCAGAAGTGGTGGGTTCCCAATTAGGATTGGCGAATGCAGCAGGAAGGGCATTATGGGCACGACGGGCCTGTTTGTCTTCTTCTTGGTGGCAGCGGGACACTACTTGTGCTTGCCACCTCACCAGCTTGAACTGCATTTATGGGACTCGCCACTTCACCAAGTGTTACTGCAGTGCTGGTTTGACTACGACCGGGGTGTACTAGGCCGCTGGTGCTTGCCAGTTCACCAAAACGCTACGAAAAAAACTGTTAGCGATCAGGCCTGACTCAGCGAACGCTGCAGTTATGCGTTTAGTGTTTTGTAAGTGACAGTGATCGATCGATACTGCACTTGGGTGGGCTGGGCTGGGCCGGGCGGAGGGGCAAAATGCAGGTGCTAGCAGGTATCTGGGCTGATTCCACTAACACTGCGTTTTTAGGAACCCTAAACTGCTGGGGACGCTAGTATAGATCTGATCGGATCAGATATTGATCCGTTCAGATACTATACCACTAAGGGAGGCGTATGCTGCGTGCGTGGGTGTTAGCGGTACTGGCGCTAACCTGACGCTGCTTGGGGCTGGTGCTTGCCGGTTCACCAAAACGCTACCAAAAAAACTGTTAGCGATCGCAGGGATCAGGCCTGACTCTGCAAACGCTGCAGTTATGCGTTTAGTGTTTTGTAAGTGACAGTGATCGATCGATACTGCACTTGGGTGGGCTGGGCTGGGCCGGGTGGAGGGGCAAAACGCAGGTGCTAGCAGGTATCTGGGCTGATTCCGCTAACACTGCGTTTTTGGGAACCCTAAACTGCTGGGGACGCTAGTATAGATCTGATCGGATCAGATATTGATCCGTTCAGATACTATACCACTAAGGGAGGTGTACGGTGCATGCGTGGGTGTTAGCGGTACTGGCGCTAACCTGACGCTGCCTGGGGCGACGCATATCACCGCCGGGCGATCAGGGGGCTAAACCGTTATTCGGTAATAAACGGCGGGTGCCCTGACACTATAAAAAATAAACGAACTAACCAGCGTCACCCGTAACAGTTATACGTTGATCAGTGGTGAAAGGGTTAACTAGGGGGAAATCAAGGGGTTAAAACATTTATTAGGTAGTATATGGGGGTCCCTGTCGCTATAAAACGCTGAAGGCGAACCTAAATATTTACGTCCCTAACTAGCATCACCAGCGACACTAATACAGCGATCAGAAAAATGATCGCTTAGCGACACTGGCGACAGGGGGTGATCAAGGGGTTAAAACTTTATTAGGGGGGGTTAGGGGGGTACCCTAGACCTAAAGGGGCTAACCCTAACTGCCCTACCACAGTAACTGTCACAAACTGACACCATGCAGTAATCAGAAAAAAAACAAAAAAAAAACTGCTTGGTGTCAGTGTGACAGGGGGGAGGGGCGATTGGGTGGGTGATCAGGGGGCCATCGGGGGGGATTGGGGGTGTTTTGTGTGCCTGGCATGTTCTACTGAGTGTTTGTGTGTTTGTGCACTCACATTGATGTCTTCTCTCCTCGGCGCCGGAACGGAAAATACCGAGCCGAGGAGAGATGACATCATTTCCTTTGCTGCTGTTCAGCATACAGCAGTAAAGGAATGTTCTGATTGGCCGGCAGCGATCGCGAGGGGGGGCCACGAATGGATGGCCTTCCCCTCACCTCCGATCGCCGGGGGACAAAAGAGGACCGCTTCGGGCACAGATTGGACCCCCCACCCGCGGGAGGCAGATCACGTATATGTACGTGATTCTGTCTGCCCGTGCCGCCTTGCCGACGTAAATCGGCGTGAGGCGGTCCTTAAGTGGTTAAGTTAACTTTTCGTGCATCAAAAATGAATTAAAATGCTCCACCCATTGCCGCCTGGTGGGCACCCTGGGAACAATCCAATATTGTGTGATCAGTTTACGTGCTACATACAGCAGTCGCAAAATCGCAGTGTGAGCCTGCGGAGTTAGGGACTCCTCATCCAGGGCATCCAACAGGCACACAACCGGGTTCCGTGGAATAATAAACATAAAAACCTGAGAGATCATGTCAAGAACCTCCTTCCAGTAGCGGAAAAGCTTGGGGCATTTCCAAAGCATATGAATGAGGTCACCATGATCTCTCTCGCACCTTGGGCAGAGGGGGGGTACTACGATTCCCCCATCTATGAAGTTGTACAGGAGTTCTGTATTCCCTGTGTAGCAGATATAAATGGGATAATTTTTGAGAGGCAGATACCTACACCAAAGGGGCAGAGGTCAGGCAGAGATCCCATGTCTCCCTATCTATGGCACCTATATCCTTTTCCCAGCCACGCCTGCACGGCAGTTTGGAGGAATCTTGTATAGCATTAAGGAGAATATTATAACTTTTAGAAATCATTCCCTTTTTATTGCTTTCCATAAGAATCCCCTGCATTAGAGTATGGTCAGTTAACTTAAAGCGGAGTGCCACACAAAAATGGAACTTCCGTTTTAAGGGAAGCGGACCCCCCCGACATGCCACATTTGGCATGTCATTTTTTTTGGGGGGGGGGGCGGATACCCTCTTTTTAGAGAGTCCCAGCTCCCACTTCCTTCTGGCGCACCCTCAGCCCCGGAAGGAAGATCACCTCTCCCCCCCTCTCTCTCGGCAATCATCTGGGACACGTCACAGGTCCCAAATGATTGTGCGGCCAGTCATGGCACACGGCGCGGCTTGCGCATGCACAGTGGGTACCCGGCTGTGAAACCACAGCCGAGGGCTCACAGTTACAATGCCAGCGCTGCAGAGAGGAGGGGGAGATGAGCCAGGTTTCATTCCCCGCTGGACCCCTGCACAGGTAAGTGTCTGATTATTAAAAGTCAGCAGCTGCAGTATTTGTGGCTGCTGACTTTTAATTTTTTTTTTTTTTAAGCAGAACTCCGCTGTAAGTTGAGCACATCTTGATTGTGTCTGTAGGTATTTGTCGCAGCTGTAGGTATTTGAAAAAGTGGTTACTTGGGATATGAAACTCTTCTTGCACCTCCATAAAGGATTTGAGGTTTGGCCCATTATATAATTGTGATATATAGCGTAATCCATTTCCCAAACGCTAAACCTCCTGAGTTTCAATATCTCTCTATAGTTCAGATTTCGCCATAATAGAGTATGAGTTAGAAAGCCCCGTATTCCCAGCATCCGTTTAATGTATGGCCATAGAGTCTTCAATAGGGTTACTGTGGGGGCCCTAAGGTCCAAATGCATGAATCCCTCTTCCAAACACGCTAGAGCGGAGACATCATCACCCGGCGCGGTCAGAAGTCTACGAATAGGGTCCATTAAGTCCACCATTCCCCAGCCCCCCAACTGTTGTAGCTGGGAAGCGAGGTAATAGGCTCTAGAATGAGGGACCGCCAGTCCCCCCTCATCTTTGCTATATTTTAATGTCAGTTCCCTGAATTGGGTGTCTATCCTGGCAAACCACTGTCGGGGAACGCAGACCAGAGAATTATTGAATACATATAATAATTGTGGTGCCCATACCATTTTGATGAGGTTAATCCTCCCCACCACTGATATTGGTAGTTTAAACCAAATCGTAAATTTCTGACTAAATTTACGGAGTAGGGGAGTTAGATTAAATTCAATATATTGGGATGGGCCTGGAGTAAATAGAATGCCCAGATAGCGAAAGGAGGAGACCACTTGCACCATTTCCACACACTTAGGGAGGGGGGCTGTTATAGGATCTATAGGCATCAACACCGACTTGTTCCAGTTAATGGAAAAGCCTGATAGTGCGCCAAAGGCCTCAATAAGGGTCAGTGCCCGTGCCTCGCTTGAACCCAGCTATATTGGCCTCCCCTCTTATTTGTGATGCGAGGGGTTCCAAAGCTAGGGCAAACAGCAGGGGTGACAAAGGACACCCTTGCCTAGTGCCCCAGAACAATGGGAAAGGTTCCGAGAGCTCCCCATTCACCCTGATCCTAGCCGATGGTTCGGCATACAGTATCTGAAATTGTACAATCGGGTGCAAAATCGGGTGTAAAATCGTACAAATCGGGTGCATAAGCTAGGTGCGGGGTCAGGGGAGAAATGGGTCTCCTGCAAGCAAACAACACCAGCATCTAGTGACTTAAGAGTTCTATGGACTGCCAGTCTTTTTACAGGGCTACCAAGTCCTCGGACATTCCAGGACATTATTTTCAGATTCGAAGCCATAGGGGAATACATTTACCAATAGCATAATCATGCCACTTGTCCAGGCATGTTGCAAAGTCACAACTAGCATGAAAGTCTGATAGATAATGTATAGTGCTTTCCATGGGCGTAATATAACCAAGATAAGTGAGCATTCTGACAGAGTCCATATTAGAGAAGACAAAGGATTGGGGCAGTGGTAGGTTAGAAAAAAAACAACAAACACAACATAAAAAAAGTAATAGTAAAAGTAAATAGAAGTGTAGAGCCAATATGGCTCCCAGCCAGTCAAACTGAAGTACAAGCTGCCCCCATGGATCCACCATGAGGGGGGAAAGCAGCGAAAATTCCAACAAAAAAACTAGATGCCAAGCAGTGTACGTGGGATAACCCACAAAGTAAATAGATCCAATGTTCTCCATTGTCCGCCTTGGCTAAGAGGAACGAGAAGAAAGTGTAAAAGCCACATCTGGGACCAGATAACATTGAGAAAACAAAAAAAGGAAAAAAAACCCCTCTCCTTTTGATAGGGTAATCATATTTCAAGTAGAAGCAGAGCATTGCGACTTAGTGCAGTGGTCATCAACCCTGTCCTCAAGGCCCACTAACAGGCCAGGTTTTATGTATTACCTTGGGGAGATGCAAAGCAGAATACTGCAATCACTGAGCAGCAAATGATATCACCTGTGATGTATTTCAGTTATCTTGCAAACCTGGCCTGTTAGTGGACCCTGAGGACAGGGTTGATAACCACTGACTTAGTGGCTCGAAGTGCTCTATCCTCTCGATCCAGCCATTGTGCCGCAGAAGTAGGACGATCAAAGAAGTGGATCTCTCCCAGCACAACCACCCGGAGGGTGGCAGGATACAGCATGGCATATTGTAGATTAAGATCTTGGAGCCTTTTTTTCACATCGATGAACTTTGCACGCTGCTTTTGCAGTTCCGCAGAGAAATCCGGGAATAGTGATATTTTGGAGTTGTCAATAGCCATAGCACCACTCATGGTTCTAGCTTTGGAGAGTATAGCATCCCTGTCCTTATAATTCAATAGTTTGAACAGAAACGGGCACAGGTGATTGCCCGGTGGCAAAGGGCGTGTTGGGACCCTATGCGCCCTCTCAACTACAAACAGGTGGGAGAAGGTATCTTTGACAAAGGTAAAGAGAAGCCATTGCTTAATAAAAGTAACAGGATTTTTGCCCTCGGCCCCCTCAGGAATACCCAGAGCGTGCACATTGTTGCGGCACATGCGATTCTCTAGGTCATCTAGGCAGGTGGCATGCTGGGCCGTAAGATGACAATTGTATTTTAGATTCCTTTGCATGGGGGCCATATCATACTCCACTGTGCTCACTCTGCCTTCTAGGATAGATGTGCGCTCCCGCAATTTTTGCATATCACGTCGCACAAATATGATCTCTGCCTTCACCCCTTTAAGTTCATCAATGAGGGCAGAGATAGACATATTGCAGGATGTTACAGCAGAGAATATGTCACGTAAAGTGGGCTCCGGTTCTTCTGCATCTGAGGAAGGTGCAAGTGGCACAGCAAAAATGTCCCTAGGAGTACTCACTGTGTTCCATTCCCGGGGGTGATCCGCTTGGATCCTCCAGTGGGACGGTGACATCAGCCTCAAATTGACCCCCTGAGACATCTCCTTGGGCAGAAGAGGAAGGCAGGTGTTCTTTGGGTATCTTCCCCCCGAAGACGAGCTTCTGAGCAGCTTCTTTGTATTTTTCCTTGGAGGAGCGTTGCGACCAGGCGCCATCCACAAGGCCTTGGTTGTCTTTGAGCCATTTTGCCATGTCAGCCGTGATAGGGGAGTAACAGGAATGTGGGTCACAGGTGCAGGGATGCAGGTACTATGCAGCTGGGGTCTGAAGAGAATGATTTCAGGTGAGTACAGGATAATAGCATGGATTTTCAGTGGAGAAGGAGACAGATGTGACCAGCTACATCCGCTGCTCAGCCACACCCTAAATAAAATATTTAAAAGATCGGGCTCATTGAACATTTGGATTGGTATATACACTCACAGGCCACTTTATTAGGTACACCTGTTCAATTGCTTGGTCACAGAAGTTGATAATCAGCCAATCACATGGCAGGAACTCAATGCATTTAGACATTTAGAAGTGGTAAAGATGACTTGCTGAAGTTCAAACTGAGCATCGGAATGGGGAAGAAAGGGCATTTAAGTGACTTTGAACGTGGCATGGTTGTTGTTGCCAGATGGGCTGGTCTGAGTATTTTCAAAAACTGCTTATCTACTGGGATTTTCAAGCACAACCATCTCTAGGGTTTACAGAGAATGGTTCAAAAATGAGAAAATATCCAGTGAGCGGCAGTTGTGTGGAGGAAAATGCCTTGTTGATGTTAGAGTTCAGAGAAGAATGGGAAGACTGGTTTGAGATAATAGAAAGGCAACAGTAACTCATATAACCACTCGTTACAATCAAGGTATGCACAACACATTGAACCTTGAATCAGACGGGCTACAGCAGCAGAAGACCACACTGGGTGACACTCCTGTCAGCTAAAAACAGGAAACTGAGGCTACAATATGATCAAGCTCACCAAAATTCGACAATAGAAGATTGGAAAAATATTGCCTGGTCTGATGAGTCTCGATTTCAGCTACGACATGGTAGGGTCATAATTTGGCATAAACAACATGAAAGCATGGATCCATCATGCCTTGTATCAACGATTCAGGCTGGTGGTGTAATGGTGTGGGGGAATATTTTCTTTGCACACTTTGGGCTCCTTAGTACCGATTGAGCATCGTTTAAATGCCATGGCCTACCTGAGTATTATTGCTGATGTTATGGACATAGGGTGACCACATTTCCAAACTGCCATTCAGGGACAACCCCCCCCCTCCCCCCGCGCCGCCCAAAAAGGATGATTTTTGATACTTTTTTTGCCAATTTTTGGGGGGACAGCAGGATGGAGGGGGACACGGAGGAAGAACAGAGGGGGACAGCAGGATGGAGGGGGACAGCAGCAGGACGGAGGGGGACACGGAGGAAGAATGGAGGGGGAAAGCAGATTTCAATTTACAAATACTGTACTGGTGACCCCACAATATATAAATACCGGACTGGTGACCCCACAATATACAAATACCAGACTGGTGACCCCACAATATACAAATACCGGACTGGTGACCCCACAATATATAAATACCAGACTGGTGACCCCACAATATACAAATACCGGACTGGTGACCCCACAATATACAAATACCGGACTGGTGACCCCACAATATATAAATACCGGACTGGTGACCCCACAATATACAAATACCGGACTGGTGACCCCACAATATACAAATACCGGACTGGTGACCCCACAATATACAAATACCGGACTGGTGACCCCACAATATATAAATACCGGACTGGTGACCCCACAATATATAAATACTTTACTGGTGACCCCACAATATACAAATACCGGACTGGTGACCCCACAATATACAAATACCGGACTGGTGACCCCACAATATATAAATACCGGACTGGTGACCCCACAATATACAAATACCGTACTGGTGACCCCACAATATATAAATACTGTACTGGTGACCCCACAATATACAAATACCGGACTGGTGACCCCACAATATACAAATACCAGACTGGTGACCCCACAATATATAAATACCGGACTGGTGACCCCACAATATATAAATACTGTACTGGTGACCCCACAATATACAAATACCGGACTGGTGACCCCACAATATACAAATACCGGACTGGTGACCCCACAATATATAGATACCGGACTGGTGACCCCACAATATATAAATACCGGACTGGTGACCCCACAATATATAAATACTGTACTGGTGACCCCACAATATATAAATACCGGACTGGTGACCCCACAATATACAAATACCGGACTGGTGAACCCACAATATATAAATACCGGACTGGTGACCCCACAATAGGGATAAAACTTTTTCGCAGAAGAGAGTTTAACAAGACTCGTGGCCACTCATTACAATTAGAACAAAAGAGGTTTAACCTTAAACTACATAGAGGGTTCTTTACTGTAAGAGCGGCAAGGATGTGGAATTCCCTTCCACAGGTGGTGGTCTCAGCGGGGAGCATTGATAGCTTCAAGAAACTATTAGATAATCACCTGAATGACCGCAACATACAGGGATATGTAATGTAATACTGACACATAATCACACACATAGGTTGGACTTGATGGACTTGTGTCTTTTTTCAACCTCACCTACTATGTAACTATGTATGTAACTATGTATGTAACTATGTAGCAGGACAGAGGGGGACAGCAGAATGGAGGGGGACACGGAGGAAGAACGGAGGGGGACACGGAGGAAGAACGGAGGGGGACACGGAGGAAGAACGGAGGGGGACACGGAGGAAGAACGGAGGGGGACACGGAGGAAGAACGGAGGGGGACACGGAAGAAGAACGGAGGGGGACACGGAGGAAGAACGGAGGGGGACACGGAGGAAGAACGGAGGGGGACAGCAGCAGAACGGAGGGGGACACGGAGGAAGAACGGAGGGGGACACGGAGGAAGAACGGAGGGGGACACGGAGGAAGAACAGAGGGGGACAGCAGCAGAACGGAGGGGGACACGGAGGAAGAACGGAGGGGGACACGGAGGAAGAACAGAGGGGGACACAGAGGAAGAACGGAGGGGGACAAGGAGGAAGAACAGAGGGGGACACGGAGGAAGAACGGAGGGGGACACGGAGGAAGAACGGAGGGGGACACGGAGGAAGAACGGAGGGGGACACGGAGGAAGAACGGAGGGGGACACGGAGGAAGAACGGAGGGGGACACGGAGGAAGAACGGAGGGGGACACGGAGGAAGAACGGAGGGGGACAGCAGCAGAACGGAGGGGGACACGGAGGAAGAACGGAGGGGGACACGGAGGAAGAACGGAGGGGGACACGGAGGAAGAACAGAGGGGGACACAGAGGAAGAACGGAGGGGGACAAGGAGGAAGAACAGAGGGGGACAAGGAGGAAGAACAGAGGGGGACACGGAGGAAGAACGGAGGGGGACACGGAGGAAGAACGGAGGGGGACACGGAGGAAGAACGGAGGGGGACACGGAGGAAGAACGGAGGGGGACACGGAGGAAGAACGGAGGGGGACACGGAGGAAGAACGGAGGGGGACACGGAGGAAGAACGGAGGGGGACACGGAGGAAGAACAGAGGGGGACAGCAGCAGAACGGAGGGGGACACGGAGGAAGAACGGAGGGGGACACGGAGGAAGAACGGAGGGGGACACGGAGGAAGAACGGAGGGGGACACGGAGGAAGAACGGAGGGGGACACGGAGGAAGAACGGAGGGGGACACGGAGGAAGAACAGAGGGGGACAGCAGCAGAACGGAGGGGGACACGGAGGAAGAACGGAGGGGGACACGGAGGAAGAACGGAGGGGGACACAGAGGAAGAACGGAGGGGGACAAGGAGGAAGAACGGAGGGGGACAAGGAGGAAGAACGGAGGGGGACACGGAGGAAGAACGGAGGGGGACACGGAGGAAGAACGGAGGGGGACACGGAGGAAGAACGAAGGGGGACACGGAGGAAGAACGGAGGGGGACACGGAGGAAGAACGGAGGGGGACACGGAGGAAGAACGGAGGGGGACACGGAGGAAGAACGGAGGGGGACACGGAGGAAGAACGGAGGGGGACAGCAGCAGAACGGAGGGGGACACGGAGGAAGAACGGAGGGGGACACGGAGGAAGAACGGAGGGGGACACGGAGGAAGAACAGAGGGGGACACAGAGGAAGAACGGAGGGGGACAAGGAGGAAGAACAGAGGGGGACACGGAGGAAGAACGGAGGGGGACACGGAGGAAGAACGGAGGGGGACACGGAGGAAGAACGGAGGGGGACACGGAGGAAGAACGGAGGGGGACACGGAGGAAGAACGGAGGGGGACACGGAGGAAGAACGGAGGGGGACACGGAGGAAGAACGGAGGGGGACACGGAGGAAGAACAGAGGGGGACAGCAGCAGAACGGAGGGGGACACGGAGGAAGAACGGAGGGGGACACGGAGGAAGAACGGAGGGGGACACAGAGGAAGAACGGAGGGGGACAAGGAGGAAGAACGGAGGGGGACAAGGAGGAAGAACGGAGGGGGACACGGAGGAAGAACGGAGGGGGACACGGAGGAAGAACGGAGGGGGACACGGAGGAAGAACGGAGGGGGACACGGAGGAAGAACGGAGGGGGACACGGAGGAAGAACGGAGGGGGACACGGAGGAAGAACGGAGGGGGACACGGAGGAAGAACGGAGGGGGACACGGAGGAAGAACGGAGGGGGACACGGAGGAAGAACGGAGGGGGACACGGAGGAAGAACGGAGGGGGACACGGAGGAAGAACGGAGGGGGACACGGAGGAAGAACGGAGGGGGACACGGAGGAAGAACGGAGGGGGACACGGAGGAAGAACGGAGGGGGACACGGAGGAAGAACGGAGGGGGACACGGAGGAATAACGGAGGGGGACACGGAGGAATAACGGAGGGGGACACGGAGGAATAACGGAGGGGGACACGGAGGAAGAACGGAGGGGGACACGGAGGAAGAACGGAGGGGGACACGGAGGAAGAACGGAGGGGGACACGGAGGAAGAACGGAGGGGGACACGGAGGAAGAACGGAGGGAGACACAGAAGAAGAACGGAGGGGGACACAGAGGAAGAACGGAGGGGGACACGGAGGAAGAACGGAGGGGGACACGGAGGAAGAACGGAGGGGGACACGGAGGAAGAACGAAGGGGGACACAGAGGAAGAACGGAGGGGGACACAGAAGAAGAACGGAGGGGGACACAGAGGAAGAACGGAGGGGGACACGGAGGAAGAACGGAGGGGGACACGGAGGAAGAACGGAGGGGGACACGGAGGAAAAACGAAGGGGGACACAGAGGAAGAACGAAGGGGGACACAGAGGAAGAACGAAGGGGGACACGGAGGAAGAATGGAGGGGGACAGCAGCAGAATGGAGGGGGACACGGAGGAAGAACAGAGGGGGACGCAGAGGAAGAACGGAGGGGGACATGGAGGAAAGATGGAGGGGGAGAGCAGCAGAACTGAGAGGGAGTGTGGGAGACAGCAGCAGATCTGAGGGGGGTGGGGGTCTGGCGACAGCAGCAGAACTGAGGGGGGTGGGGGTCTGGGGACAGCAGCAGAACTGAGGGGGGTGGGGGTCTGGGGACAGCAGCAGATTTGAGAGGGAGTGTGTGTGCATTGCTCACTAGGTAGTGTGGAAGTTACACTAACCTGAAGTACTCTGGCGCCTGGCGGGCGGACCTCGTGGGCGGGAGGGAGCCGGAGGGAGGACTCGGATCAATCAGGAGGATGGGCGACTCACTCTCTCAGGACGGTTAGCTTGGAGGGTTGTGCTTGCTGGCTGGCAGTGGCAATCAATGTTCGGCTGCTGGAGTAGCTGTAGTCGGCTCGGCGGCTCCGGGAGGCACTGTCCACCACTGACTGGGGCTGGGCGGTGCGCACAGGGCAGGCTAGTAAGTGGACTCCGACTCACTGACACTGGCAGGCTGGCGGCTGCTCTCTCTCTCAGAGGCGCGCTGCTCAGCCGTAGATAGGGTGGCCACGTGTCCCGGATTGCCCGGGATTGTCCCTTATTTCAGATTTTTGTCCCGTGTCCCGGGTACCTTCATTCCGGGACAATACAGTGTCCCGGAATGAAAAAAAACCACACCGCCGGGGCTGGCACCAGTCCGACTCCGTCTCCGAGTCCGCCACTCTTATACAGTAGTACACAGTAACATGTAACACACACCATGCAGCTTAACTGGTTGCTAGGCTAGGGCCGACCACCCCGCGTCTAGCAACCAGTGACGTCAGCTGGCACCGTCCCTCACCTCACGTGATAGTCAGTGCAGCGCGCCTCAGTCCCAGAGAGAGAGACCAGCCGCTGAGCCGCCAGCCTGCCACACTGACTTACTAGCCTGCCCTGCCCAGCACCAGTCAGTGGTGCCTGCCAGTCCTGGACCCGGAGCCACCGAGCCGACTACTCCAGCACTGCAGCCGGTGATTCGTGAAGCAGAACTTGAAGCACATTGCCAGCCAGCAGCGCAACCCGGGCCGACTCCGAGCTGCTCCAAATTCTCTCCATCCTGACTGAGTCGCCTCATCCGAGTCCTCCCTCCGGCTCCCTCCCACTCACGAGGCCCGCCTGCCACCGCCAGACAAACTTCAGGTTAGTGTAACTTCCACTACCTACCTAGTTCAGTGAGCAATGCACACTCCCTCTCAGTTCTGCTGCTGTCCGCAGACCCCCACCCCCCTCAGTTCTACTGCTGCCCCCCCCCACACAGCACTCCCTCTCAGTTCTGCTGCTGTCCCCCACCCCCCTCAGATCTGCTGCTGTCTCCCACACCCCTCAGTTCTGCTGCTGTCTCCCACACCCCTCAGTTCTGCTGCTGTCCCCCACCCCCCTCAGTTCTGCTGCTGTCTTCCACACTCCCCCTAAGTTCTGCTGCTGTCCCCCCCAATCCCCCTCAGACCTGCTGCTGTACCCCCCAATCCCCCTCAGATCTGCTGCTGTCCCCCCCAATCCCCCTCAGTTCTGCTGCTGTCCCCCCCACTCCCCCTCAGTTCTGCTGCTCTCCCCCTCCATCTTTCCTCCATGTCCCCCTCCGTTCTGCTGCTGTCCCCCTCCGTTCTTACTCCGTGTCCCCCTCCATTCTGCTGTCCCCCTCCAGTTTTCCTCCGTGTCCCCCTCCATTCTGCTGTCCCCCTCCATTCTTCCTCTGTGTCCCCCTTCGTTCTGCTGCTGCCCCCCTCCGTCCTGCTGTCCCCCTCAGTTCTTCCTCTGTGTCCCCCTCCGTTCTTCCTCTGTGTCCCCCTCCGTTCTTCCTCTGTGTCCCCCTCCATTCTTCCTCTGTGTCCCCCTCCGTTCTTCTTCTGTGTCCCCCTCCGTTCTTCCTCTGTGTCCCCCTCCGTTCTTCCTCTGTGTCCCCCTCCATTCTTCCTCTGTGTCCCCCTCCATTCTTCCTCTGTGTCCCCCTCCGTTCTTCTTCTGTGTCCCCCTCCGTTCTTCCTCCATGTCCCCCTCCGTTCTTCCTCCATGTCCCCCTCCGTTCTGCTGCTGTCCCCCTCCGTTCTTCCTCCATGTCCCCCCTCCGTTCTGCTGTCCCCCTCTGTTCTGCTGCTGTCCCCCTCTGTCCTGCTGTCCCCCTCCGTTCTTCCTCCGTTTGCCCCTGCGTTCTGCTGCTGTCCCCCTCCGTTCTTCCTCCATTTGCCCCTGCGTTCTGCTTCTGTCCCCCTGCGTCCTGGCAAAAAAATTGGCAAAAAAAAAAAAAGTATCAAAAACCATCCTTTTTGGGCGGGGGGGGGGGGTTCCTGAATGGCAGTTTGGAAATGTGGTCACCCTAGCCGTAGAGTGGGTCTAGACGAGTGCGCCGTCGCCACTGTGCCGTGCGGGTGCCCAGTGCCCACTGCACTGACTCCAGTCCCACACGTGACTGACGGTGCCAGCTGACGTCACTGGTTGCTAGACGCGGGGCGGGCGGCCCTAGCCTAGCAACCAGTTAAGGCACTTGTGTATACTGATATAATAAGGGTGGCAGTCAGACTCAGAGACAGAATCGGCGGCGGTGTGTTTTTTTTTATTCCGGGACACTGTATTGTCCCGGAATGAAGGTACCCGGGACACGGGACAAATATCTAAAATAAGAGACAATCCCGGGCAATCCGGGACACGTGGCCACCCTATATGGACAGGAAATTATACTGTTGAAATTATCAGGAAAATAGACACCATACAACTTTGTTTTAATGATTAAGTTTGAGTTCTGTAAAAGATGTCCTGGAAGCAACCTGTAGGTGGCTCATTACACTGTTATGAGGGGGAAGTGACGTTCTGGCCAACAGTGGAAAGAAAGTAAAGAAAGAACCAGAACATGGCAGATAAAAACTGCTTTCATTTTCTCATCATTCTACAGGTATGCAAAACTGTTTTAATTACATAAATTTCTATGTAAAAGACTCATAATAGCTCCCCAATGATGGATGTTATGTTAAACAACAGTATTGAGTATTATGAGTTTATTAGTAATAGATTAGTTCAAGATGTAAAAGTACTAAACTTTATAATTGTTATTATAGGCCTAAGGTATTAGAAGCACAACTGGAGATATATATATATCTCCAGTTGTGTATTAATCTCCAGTTGTGCTTCTAATAGCTTAGGCCTATAATTACAATATATATATATATATATATATATATATATATATATATATATATATATATATATATATATATATATATTATGTGTAGCTGATGGATTCAGAGGTTTGGCCTTAGTTTGTGTTATGCTGTTTGGTGTATTTGGCCATGCAGTATACGGACATGTATAATGTCAACAGCTATATACCATTCAAGAGGCACAAGAAAGAGGAAATAGTTCACATTTAAAAAAGTTATGTAAACCGCAATTGTTTTAAATCTGCTTTGTTATCTCTGAGTATGTATATCATTGTGTAAATGAAAAACAAGACACATGCTCCTATGCCCAGTATTGTACATACAGTTAATGTTATAAATGTTATTGAAGTGTTTTATTCACATCTAACAGTGAAAAGAAAGTAAAGAAAGAGCCAGAACATGGCAGAATAAAACTACTCTCATTTTCTCATCATTCTACAGTTACTGTCTCTTATTCGCTCACGTTTGAGACCGTTAACACTGACCACGTCCATCCCTTTATGACTACAGTGTACCATCTTCTGATGGCTACTTCCAGCAGGATAATGCACCATGTCGCAAAACTCAACTCATCTCACCACTGGTTTCTTACACGTGAAAGTGAGTACTCCAATGGCCTCCACAGTCACCAGATCTCAATCCAATAGAACACCTTTGGGATGTGGTAGAACGGGAGATTCGCATCATGAATGTGCAGCCGACAAACCTGCAGTGACTGCGTGATGCTATCATGTCAATATGGTCCAAAATCTCTGAGGAATGTTTCCAACACCTTGTTGAATCTATGCCATGAAGAATTAAGGCAGTTCTGAGGGCAAAAATGGGTCCAACCTGGTACTAGCAGGATGTACAGTACCTAATAAAGTGGCCGGTAAGTGTATGTGGTCAGCATAATGTTGACCTTACCGTATTGATCAAAATTGATCATTTGATTCGTTTGAGGCAAATATTGATTATTTTTCACCACACCATCAATCCCTTTTGACCTATTTAACAGTAATTCACCACTTCAAATGTAAAATGGAAATGACTTGATAAAATGGAAATTTAAATTGGTACAATAGATGATTGCTCAATAAATTGTGAGTTCCAATATAGTTTCAACTTATTTCAGCTTAGAAGTGCTCTTTGTGTCATTTCTCAACAAATAACCCACACACACACACTTGTGTTTTAATTCAGCATAGCATTTTGAAGAATTGAAAGTACTCCCAATGCCGCGTACACGTGACGGCAGAAAAGGTCAGACGGAATCATTCCATTGGACATTCCGATCGTGCGTGTGCTTCATGGGACTTTTTCTTTAGAAAATTCTGACAGACCTAAAAATAGAACATGTTTCAAATCTTTCTGACGGAATCAGATCCTATCGGGAAAACCGCTTGTCTGTAGGCTATTCCGAAGGACCAAAAACGATGCAAGGGCAGCTATTGGCTACTGGCTATTGAACTTCCTTTTTCTAGTCCCGTCGTACGTCATTGCGTTCTAAACGATCAGACTTCGGTGCGATCGTGTGTAGGCAAGTCTGTTTCAGCGGAACTCCGTCGGAACTCCATCGAAAAAACAGTCAGAATTTATTCTGATGGATAAACCGGTCGTGTGTACGCGGCATAAGAGTGATTTTCCAAGATGTTGCTATATTTCTTTAGTTGCTGAAGAATCTTTTCCTTTTCTCTATATTAAAAGGAAGATTTACATTAGCTTAGCACATGCTTAAAGTGACACTAAAAGTTCAGTTAAAAAAAAAAAAAAAAATAACATACATATCATTTACTCCACTGTGCAGCTCGTTTTGCACAGAGTGGCCCCGAACCTGCTCTTCTGGGATCCCGCAGCCGCTCTTGCGGCTCCTCCCCACATCAGATAACCCCCTGGGAGAGCCGCTCTCCCGGGGGGGTTACCTTGCGGGTGTGCTTCCGAGTCCAGCATTCGGCGTCCATAGAGGCTGAATGCAGGACTCGGGCCCGTCCCTGGAATCCGCATCATTGGTTTTTATTGACAGCAATGGCACTGGTGGGCACTGCTAAGCTGCACTGGTGACGCCGGCACTGGTGGGCACGGTTAAGCTGCCCTGGTGACACCAGCACTGATGGGCACTGCTACGCTGCACTGGTGACACCGGCACCGATGGGCACTGCTAAGTTGCACTGGTGACACCGCACTGATGGGCAATGAAAAGCTGCACTGGTGACGCGGCACCGATGGGCAATGAAAAGCTGCACTGGTGACACGGCACTGATAAGCACTGATAAGCTGCACTGGTGACACTGCACTGATGAGCACTGATAAGCTGCACTGGTGACACTGGCACTGATGGGCACTAATGAGCTGCACTGGTGACACCGCACTGATGATCACTGATAAGCTGCACTGGTAACACTGGCACTGATGGGCACTGATGAGCTGCACTGGTGACACCGCACTGATGAGCACTAATAAGCTGCACTGGTGACACTGCACTGATAAGCTTCACTGGTGGCACCGCACTGATAAGCTTCACTGGTGACACCACACTGATGAGCACTGATAAGCTGCACTGATGAGCACTGATAAGCTGCCCTGGTGACACTGCATAAGCACTGATAAGCTGCATGGATAAGGCCGCACTGGTAAGCTGCACTGATAGGCACTGATAAGGCTGCACTGATGAGCTGCACTGATGAGCCTGTACTGATAAGCTGCACTGATGGGCACTGATAAGCTGCACTGATGAGCCTGCACTGATAGGCACTGATAAGGTGCACTGATGGGCACTGGTGAGACCGCACTGATGGGCACTGATAGGCTGCACTGATAAGCTACACTGATGGGCACTGATAAGTTGCACTGGTGGGCACTGATAATACCACACTGGATGGGCACTGATAAGCTGCACTGAGGCGGTAGAAATGAGGCGGCACTGATGAGGCTGCACTAATGGGCACTGAAAAGCTGCACTGATGAGGCTGCACTGATAAGCAGTGGACACCATCCACTGCTTTACTGATACCATCCACTGCCAAATATCTGTAGGAGGGGTTTCCACCATCCCTGCAAAGTTTGCAGTAATTTTTTGTTTATATCTTATTTTCAGTTTGATGTGTATTATATGTAACATTACATATCACAGGGACCAGTATTGTGGTGATAATGAAGCTTACTGAGATTGCCATACATTAGAGGGTTCCACCATTATTGTGGTATTGATTAGAGAGTTAGCGCTGCACTTTTTTGTTTTTTTTCTCGTGCCGACATTTACTTGTGTCACATGCTGATGTAAAGCATCATGGCCCCGCTCTTTCTGTGGTGCTCCCACATTCAGTGTAATATGCAAAGCATGATGAGAAATGTCGTTTAATGACAGTGTAAAGAGAGGATAGAGGATATGATGCAATCCCTGTTCTAACACCTCCTCCTTGTCAGAAAACAGGCAGCGTTTTTTGAACTGCAGAGCTGACTTCCTGAAAATTCAATTCAACGTTTCTCTTGATTGGTAAGGAAGTTCACAAATGTAAGAACTGTTTAGAGCTTTGTGTGGAGGGGAGGGGGGTGTACTAATGGGGAATTTTTTTGCAGATCTCAGAGTTCTGCTTTAACCACTTGAGCCCCGGACCATTATGCTGCCTAAGGACCAGAGGTCTTTTTCCAATTTGGCACTGCGTCGCTTTAACTTTTAATTGCGCGGTCATGCAATGCTGTACCCAAACGAAATTTGCGTCCTTTTCTTCCCACAAATAGAGCTTTCTTTTGATGGTATTTGATCACCTCTGCAGTTTTTATTTTTTGCGCTATAAACGGAAAAAGACCGAAAATTTTGAAAAAAAATGATATTTTCTACTTTTTGTTATAAAAAAAATCCAATAAACTCAATTTTAGTCATACATTTAGGCCAAAATGTATTCGGCCACATGTCTTTGGTAAAAAAAATGTCAATAAGCGTATATTTATTGGTTTGCGCAAAAGTTATAGCGTCTACAAACTAGGGTACATTTTCTGGAATTTACACAGCTTTTAGTTTATGACTGCCTATGTCATTTCTTGAGGTGCTAAAATGGCAGGGCAGTACAAAACCTCCCCAAATGACCCCATTTTGGAAAGTAGACACCCCAAGGAAATTGCTGAGAGGCATGTTGAACCCATTGAATATTTATTTTTTTTGTCCCAAGTGATTGAATAATGACAAAAAAAAAAAAAAAAAATATTTACAAAAAGTTGTCACTAAATGATATATTGCTCACACAGGCCATGGGCCTATGTGGAATTGCACCCCAAAATACATTCAGCTGCTTCTCCTGAGTACGGGGATACCACATGTGTGGGACTTTTTGGGAGCCTAGCCGCGTACGGGACCCCGAAAACCAATCACCGCCTTCAGGATTTCTAAGGGTGTAAATTTTTGATTTCACTCTTCACTGCCTATCACAGTTTCGGAGGCCATAAAACGCCCAGGTGGCACAAACCCCCCCAAATGACCCCATTTTGGAAAGTAGACACCCCAAGCTATTTGCTGAGAGGCATATTGAGTCCATGGAATATTTTATATTTTGACACAAGTTGCGGGAATGTGACATTTTTTTTTTTTTTTTGCACAAAGTTGTCACTAAATGATATATTGCTCACACAGGCCATGGGCATATGTGGAATTGCACCCCAAAATACATTTAGCTGCTTCTCCTGAGTATGGGGATACCACATGTGTGGGACTTTTTGGGAGCCTAGCCGCGTACGGGGCCCCGAAATCCAATCACCGCCTTTAGCGTTTTTAAGGGCGTGAATTTTTGATTTTACTCTTCACTGCCTATCACCGTTTCGGAGGCCATGGAATGCCCAGGTGGCACAAAACCCCCCCAAATGACCCCATTTTGAAAAGTAGACACCCCAAGCTATTTGCTGAGAGGCATGGTGAGTATTTTGCAGCTCTCATTTGTTTTTGAAAATGAAGAAAGACAAGAAAAAACATTTTTTTTTTTTCTTTTTTCAAATTTCAAAACTTTGTGACAAAAAGTGAGGTCTGCAAAATACTCACTATACCTCTCAGCAAATAGCTTGGGGTGTCTACTTTCCAAAATGGGGTCATTTGGGGGGGTTTTGTGCCACCTGGGCATTCCATGGCATCCGAAACTGTGATAGGCAGTGAAGAGTGAAATCAAAAATTCACGCCCTTAGAAAGCCTGAAGGCGGTGCTTGGTTTTCGGGGTCCCGTACGCGGCTAGGCTCCCAAAAAGTCTCACACATGTGGTATCTCCGTACTCAGGAGAAGCAGCAGAATGTATTTTGGGGTGTAATTTCACATATTCCCATGGCATGTTTGAGAAATATATCATTTAGTGACAACTTTGTGCAAAAAAAAAAAAAAAAAAAAAATTTGTCTCTTTCCCGCAACTTGTGTCGCAATATAAAATATTCCATGGACTCGACATGCCTCTCAGCAAATAGCTTGGGGTGTCTACTTTCCAAAATGGGGTCATTTGGGGGGGTTTTGAACTGTCCTGGCATTATATGCACAACATTTGGAACCTTATATCACACATCACCCACTCTTCTAACCACTTGAAGACAAAGCCCTTTCTGACACTTATTGTTTACATGAAAAAGTTATTTTTTTTTGCAAGAAAATTACTTTGAACCCCCAAACATTATATATTTTTTTAAAGCAAATGCCCTACAGATTAAAATGGTGGGTGTTTCATTTTTTTTTTTCACACAGTATTTGCGCAGCGATTTTTCAAACGCATTTTTTGGGGAAAAAACACACTTTTTTAAATTTTAATGCACTAAAACACACTATAGTGCCCAAATGTTTGATGAAATAAAAAAGATGATCTTAGGCCGAGTACATGGATACCAAACATGACATGCTTTACAATTGCGCACAAACGTGCAGTGGCAACAAAATAAATACATTTTTAAAAGCCTTTAAAAGCCTTTACAGGTTACCACTTTAGATTTACAGAGGAGGTCTACTGCTAAAATTACTGCCCTCGATCTGACCTTCGCGGTGATACCTCACATGCATGGTGCAATTGCTGTTTACGTTTGACGACAGACCGCCGCTTGCGTTCGCCTTAGCGCAAGAGCAGGGGGCGACAGGGGTGCTTTTTTTTTTTTTTTTTTTTTTTTCTTTATTATTTTTTTGCTTTCTTATCTTATTTTTAAACTGTTCCTTTCATTTTTTTTTTTTTTTATCATTTTTATTGTTATCTCGGGGAATGTAAATATCCCCTATGATAGCAATAGGTAGTGACAGGTACTCTTTTTTGAAAAAATTGGGGTCTGATAGACCCTAGATCTCTCCTCTGCCCTCAAAGCATCTGACCACACCAAGATCGGTGTGATAAAATGCTTCCCCAATTTCCCAATGGCGATATTTACATCTGGCGAAATATAAGTAATAAAATGCTCGTAGCTTCCGGTTTCTTAGGCCATAGAGATGTTTGGAGCCACTCTGGTCTCTGATCAGCTCTATGGTCAGCTGGCTGAATCACCGGCTGCATTCTCAGGTTCCCTGTTGAGACAGGAGAGCCAGAGAAAAACACGGAAGACGGTGGGGGGGGGGCATTCCCTCCCACGGCTTGTAAAAGCAGTCTAGAGGCTAATTAGCCGCTAGGATTGCTTTTACATGAAAGCTGACCGCTGGCTGAAAAGAATGATACCAAGATGATACCTAAACCTGCAGGCATCATTCTGGTATAACCACTCAAAGTTGTGAATGGCGTACCTGAAGACAAAAAAATGGTTAACAATAAAGCACAGTAAACGGTAAAGTATAAATAATTACATACCTGAAAAACAAACATGATAAAACAAAATAACAATAACAATAAAACATTGCAGAATAGAATACAGTAAAAAAGAGCAGAACAATAGAGAGAGAGAATAGAAAGAGAGAACAATAAAACGACAACAATTTTTTTTTATTTTATATATATATTTTTTTTTTACACTTTTTTTGTAACTAACTTTTATAACGGTAACCGGTTCCAGGTTCGGGTCTCTCAAAATGTGATGGCATCTTGGGAGACCCTGTGAAATGGCGCCTAGTCTGTGGAATGCTGTACCCTACGCTAATACTCAACTAGTGCATGGTAGCGTTCAAAACATTCACCAATGCAAAGACCAGGATTGTCAGGACAGGAGGGACAATAATAGCGGGTGTCACGCCTATATCCGCGCTTGCTGCAGACACGACATCTTTTTTGGGGGGGTTTGTTGGGTAGGGGTACTCGGGAGGACATAAAGAAAATGCCTCTCATGCAGCCGACTGCATTTAGTTGGGGATGTGAATGGGGGAAGTACGGGCGCTGCAGAAGCGGTGGGTTCCCAATTAGGATTGGCGAATGCAGCAGGAAGGGCATTATGGGCACGACGGGCCTGTGTTTGTCTTCTTGGTGGCAGCGGGACACTACTTGTGCTTGCCACCTCACCAGCTTGAACTGCACTTATGGGACTCGCCACGTCACCAAGTGTTACTGCAGTGCTGGTTTGACTACGACCGGGGTGTACTAGGCCGCTGGCGCTTGCCAGTTCACCAAAACGCTACAAAAAAAACTGTTAGCGATCGCAGGGATCAGGCCTGACTCTGCGAACGCTGCAGTTATGCGTTTAGTCTTTTGTAAGTGACAGTGATCGATCGATACTGCACTTGGGTGGGCTGGGCTGGGCCGGGCGGAGGGGCAAAACGCAGGTGCTAGCAGGTATCTGGGCTGATCCCGCTAACACTGCGTTTTTGGGAACCCTAAACTGCTGGGGACACTAGTATAGATCTGATCGGATCAGATATTGATCTGATCAGATACTATACCACTAAGGGAGGTGTACGGTGCGTGCGTGGGTGTTAGCGCTACTGGCGCTAACCTGACGCTGCCTGGGGCTGGTGCTTGCCAGTTCACCAAAATGCTACCAAAAAAACTGTTAGCGATCGCAGGGATCAGGCCTGACTCTGCGAACGCTGCAGTTATGCGTTTAGTGCCTTGTAAGTGACAGTGATCGATCGATACTGCACTTGGGCCGGGCCGGGCGGAGGGACAAAACGCAGGTGCTAGCAGGTATCTGGGCTGATCCCGCTAACGCTGCGTTTTTGGGAACCCTAAACTGCTGGGGACGCTAGTATAGATCTGATCGGATCAGATATTGATCCGTACAGATACTATACCACTAAGGGAGGTGTACGGTGCGTGCGTGGGTGTTAGCGGTACTGGCGCTAATTTGACGCTGCCTGGGGCGACGCATATCACCGCCGGGCGATCAGGGGGCTAAACCTTTATTCGGTAATAAACGGCGGGTTCCCTGACACTATAAAAAATAAACGAACTAACCAGCGTCACCCGTAACGGTTATACGGTGATCAGTGGTGAAAGGGTTAACTAGGGGGCAATCAAGGGGTTAAAACATTTATTAGGTAGTATATGGGGGTCCCTGACGCTATAAAACGCTGACGGCAAACCTAAATATTTACCTCACTAACTAGCATCACCAGCGACACTAATACAGCGATCAGAAAAATGATCGCTTAGCGACACTGGTGACAGGGGGTGATCAAGGGGTTAAAACTTTATTAGGGGGGGTTAGGGGGGTACCCTAGACCTAAAGGGGGGTAATACTCACTGTCCCAACACTGTAACTGTCACAAACTGACACTATGCAGTAATCAGAAAAAAAAACAAAAAAAAAACTGCTGGTGTCAGTTTGTGACAGGGAGGGGGGGGGTGATTGGGGGGGATCGGGGGGCGATCGGGGGGGGGATCGGGGGGATTTGTGTGCCTGGCATGTTCTACTGTGTTGTGTAGTGTTTGTGCACTCACAGTTCAGTCTTCTCTCCTCGGCGCTGCAACGGAATACCGAGCCGAGGAGAGATGACATCATTTCCTTTGCTGCTGTTTAGCATACAGCAGCAAAGGAAGTGATCTGATTGGCCGGCGGCGATCGCGAGGGGGGGGCCACGAACGGATGGCCTCCCCCTCGTATCCGATCGCCGGGGGACCAAACGGGACCGCCTCGGGCGGCGGGGGGGGTCCGATCGGACCCCCCACCCGCGGGAGGCAAATCACGTACATGTACGTGATTTTGCCTGCCCGTGCCGCCTTGCCGACGTACATCGGCGTGAGGCGGTCGTCAAGTGGTTAAAAACTATCAATAAATGGTGTATTGCATGCTGTTCATACTAATTCAGTCACTATGGGATTCGTTTTCTGTATTCTGCAAAAAACCTGTTTGATCCTGCTGTTCTCTATCTCCCTCTTCTATCCATGTCTCCACTGCAGTTGGGGAATTTGCAGAGCAGTTTTGGCAGCTACTGCACATGCTCAGTTTTCGGTATATTTCTACCTGAGCATTTCCTCCTTGATCACATCTGAGCAGCCCATGTGACTATAGTCACCCATGTGGCCGTATACACAGTGGTAAATGACAGCCCATTCCCTGCCTCCTCCTTCATGCCCACTAACAAGCTAAACACAGTGAGGGTAGGATATTACATCTTGATTGATAGAGGCCTCACCTCCCTATAATTCTAAGACACAGGCGGGAGGGACTAGACACAACCTATGACTGCCAGAAATCCTCCTACACCATGTTATTGCTAAAAAATAATAAACATTTAATTTCAAATATATATTTGTATAACAATTTAAAACAGATTATTGGTATTAATTATTTATTTTTACTCTGTATTTCAAATGCTATTTTTTATTTTTGAACATATGAGCAGCAGCAGAGGACTAGAAAATCCTCCTGCCATTGTTTCCCTGCAGACAAGTTGGGAAAGAGCTGGGTCATGTGACAGCCATAGGCATGTGCATGGGGTGTGCTGAGTGTGCCTGGGCACACCCTAGTCAGCAGGGTTCCGAACCATGCAGTATCTGTAAAAACCCCAAGGCTAGAGTTGCTCTTCTTCTCTCCTGCCTCCTTGGCCAATGAAATGGCATTGTACCCGACCTCTCCCCCAGCGCGCCTTATTTGACTTTAAAACAGAAGATGTCTGAAGCTGGAGCAGGCAGGAGAGCGGGGAGTTAACACAGCCTGCAATGTGGGACAGACTTCAGCCTACCAGGAGAAGGTAAGCTGGGCTGAGCACAATGTAGTCAGTGGCTTACCTTAGTGGGTGATGCCCGGTGCCCTCTATACAAAAAGGAGGGAGAGGAGGCTGTGCTCCCTCAAGCGGGTCTGTGTTTTAGAAGATGTTAGATCATTTGTTTGTTTTTTTGTCTGAAGGCAACTGCACTGCCTACTTCTTCAGGAAAAAGGACATTGTCTGAGATCTCCCACAATCTTCTAAACCTCCCTACTCATTAATTGCTCATTAACACACAGGCACAGCCTCCTCCTCATCTGCATGACTGCTGCTGGGGCACTACAAGTCCCAGCATGCCAAGAGACAAGCGTATAACACGCACCCCAATTTAGGAGGGAATTTTAAGGATAAAAAAACGTTTAGGAGGTAAGTTGAAGGGAAAAAAAACTTACATTTAAACGCCAATCATTGCAGCCTTCTCAGTGCAGCCATGTCAGTGCAGCCTTGTCAATGCAGCCATGTCAGTGCAGCCATGTCAGTGCAGCCATGTCAGTGCAGCCATGTCAGTGCAGCCATGTCAGTGCAGCCATGTCAGTGCAGCCATGTCAGTGCAGCCTTCCCCAGTGCAGCCTTGTCAGTGCAGCCTTCCCCAGTGCAGCCTTGTCAGTGCAGCCTTCCCCAGTGCAGCCTTGTCAGTGCAGACTTCCCCAGTGCAGCCTTGTCAGTGCAGACTTCCCCAGTGCAGCCTTGTCAGTGCAGACTTCCCCAGTGCAGCCTTGTCAGTGCAGCCATGTCAGTGCAGACTTCCCCAGTGCAGCCTTGTCAGTGCAGACTTCCCCAGTGCAGCCTTGTCAGTGCAGACTTCCCCAGTGCAGCCTTGTCAGTGCAGACTTCCCCAGTGCAGCCTTGTCAGTGCAGACTTCCCCAGTGCAGCCTTCCCCAGTGCAGCCTTCCCCAGTGCAGCCTTCCCCAGTGCAGCCTTGTCAGTGCAGACTTCCCCAGTGCAGCCTTGTCAGTGCAGACTTCCCCAGTGCAGCCTTGTCAGTGCAGCCATGTCAGTGCAGACTTCCCCAGTGCAGCCTTGTCAGTGCAGACTTCCCCAGTGCAGCCTTGTCAGTGCAGACTTCCCCAGTGCAGCCTTGTCAGTGCAGACTTCCCCAGTGCAGCCTTCCCCAGTGGAGCCTTGTCAGTGCAGCCTTCCCCAGTGCAGCCTTGTCAGTGCAGACTTCCCCAGTGCAGCCTTGTCAGTGCAGACTTCCCCAGTGCAGCCTTGTCAGTGCAGACTTCCCCAGTGCAGCCTTCCCCAGTGCAGCCTTCCCCAGTGCAGCCTTCCCCAGTGCAGCCTTGCCCCAGTGCAGCCTTGCCCCAGTGCAGCCTTGCCCCAGTGATCCCAGCCATTCTGGGCTTCAAAATCGCCGATCGCGATTTGAAAATGGCGCCGCCGGCGCCGAAATACACAGAGCCGGTCCTCGGCTCTTTCCGGCGGCTCTCGTTCACTTTCGGCTCCACTCGTAGTCCCGAGCGGAGCTATCCAAACCTAGGTTCGGATAGCTCCGCTCGGGACTACGGCGATTTTGAAAATGTGACAGGTCGGGATCGCAGGGGATCGGCGTATAACACGCACCTGCGATTTTCCCCTGGTTTTAAGGGGAAAAAAAGTGCGTGTTATACGCCGATAAATACGGTATATATATATATATATATATATATATATATATATATATATATATATATATATATATATATATATATATATATATATATTATACACATACATTCATACATATACAGTGGGGACGGAAAGTATTCAGACCCCCTTAAATTTGTTATATTGCAGCCATTTGCTAAAATCATTTAAGTTTATTTTTTTCCTCATTAATGTATACGCAGCACCACATATTGACAGAAAAACACAGAATTGTTGACATTTTTGCAGATTAAAAAAGAAAAGCTGAAATATCACATGGTCCTAAGTATTCAGACCCTTTGCTGTGACACTCATATATTTAACTCAGGTGCTGTCCATTTCTTCTGATCATCCTTGAGATGGTTCTACACCTTCATTTGAGTCCAGCTGTGTTTGATTATACTGATTGGACTTGATTAGGAAAGCCATACACCTGTCTATATAAGACCTTACAGCTCACAGTGCATGTCAGAGCAAATGAGAATCATGAGGTAAAAGGAACTGCCTGAAGAACTCAGAGACAGAATTGTGGCAAGGCACAGATCTTGCCAAGGTTACAAAAAAATTCTGCTGCACTTAAGGTTCCTAAGAGCACAGTGGCCTCCATAATCCTTAAATGGAAGACGTTTGGGACGACCAGAACCCTTCCTAGAGCTGGCCGTCCAGCCAAACTGAGCTATCGGGGGAGAAGAGCCTTGGTGAGAGAGGTAAAGAAGAACCCAAAGATCACTGTGGCTGAGCTCCAGAGATGCAGTCGGGAGATGGGAGAAAGTTGTAGAAAGTCAACCATCATTGCAGCCCTCCACCAGTCGGGGCTTTATGCCAGAGTGGCCCGACGGAAGCCTCTCCTCAGTACAAGACACATGAAAGCCCGCATGGAGTTTGCTAAAAAACACCTAAAGGACTCCAAGATGGTGAGAAATAAGATTCTCTGGTCTGATGAGACCACGATAGAACTTTTTGGCCTTAATTCTAAACGGTATGTGTGGAGAAAACCAGGCACTGCTCATCACCTGTCCAATACAGTCCCAACAGTGAAGCATGGTGGTGGCAGCATCATGCTGTGGGGGTGTTTTTCATCTGCAGGGACAGGACGACTGGTTGCAATAGAGGGAAAGATGAATGTGGCCAAGTACAGGGATATCCTGGACAAAAACCTTCTCCAGAGTGCTCAGGACCTCAGACTGGGCCGAAGGTTTACCTTCCAACAAGACAATGACCCTAAGCACACAGCTAAAATAACGAAGTATTGGCTTCACAACAACTCCGTGACTGTTCTTGAATAGCCCAGACAGAGCCCTGATTTAAACCCAATTGAGCATCTCTGGAGAGACCTAAAAATGTATTATCCAACCTGACAGAACTAGAGAGGATCTGCAAGGAGGAATGGCGGAAGAATGGCAGAGGATCCCCAAATCCAGGTGTGAAAAACTTGTTGCATCTTTACCAAAAAGACTCATGGCTGTATTAGATCAAAAGGGTGCTTCTACTAAATACTGAGCAAAGGGTCTGAATACTTAGGACCATGTGATATTTCAGTTTCTTTTTTAATAAATCTGCAAAAATGTCAACAATTCTGTGTTTTTCTGTCAATATGAGCTTAAATGATTTTAGCAAATGGCTGCAATATAACAAAGAGTGAAAAATTAGGGATCCAACGGATCGTCACCGATCCGTGATCCGAACGGGTCAACCTGTACGGATCAGCACACCACCTGATCCGCAGAGCGCTCAGCTGCCTTGGCCATAGAAATGGCTGCGGTTTTGGCCTAGCTCCGGAGCGGCGGCAAGCTTGGTACAGCCGGCGGTGGCCGCTGTCTCATCAGGAAGTGACGTTTCGCCACCGCCATCTTGCTACACCCCACACTCCTGCACAGTAATGCCATCATTAGGCTGAAAAAACAAAACAAACCCATCAGAGAGATAGCAAAAACATTAGGTGTGGCCAAATCAACTGTTTGGAACATCCTTAAAAAGAAAGAACGCACCCGTGAGCTTATTAACACCAAAAGATCCGGAAGACCACGGAAAACAACTGTGGTGCATGACCGAAGAATTATTTCCCTGGGGAAGAAAACACAACAGTTGGCCAGATCAAGAACACTCTCCCGGAGGTAGGTGTATGTGTGTCAAAGTCAACAATCAGGAGAAGACTTCACCAGAGTGAATACAGAGGGTTCACCACAGGTTGTAAACCAGAGTGATGGAAAGAGAAGAGTATGGAGAAGGAAAGGAACGGCTCATGATCCAAACATACTACCTCGTCAGTGAACCCTGGTGGTGGTAGTGTCATGGTGTGGGCATGTATGGCTGCCAATGGAACTGGTTCTCTTGTATTTATTGATGATGTGACTGCTGACAAAAGCAGCAGGATGAATTCTGAAGTGTTTCGGGCAATATTATCTGCTGATATTCAGCAAAATGCTTCAGAACTTATTGAGTGCACTGCAGTGCAGTGCAGATGGACAATGACCCTAAGCATACTGCGAAAGCAACCAAAGAGTTTAAGGGAAAGAAGTGGAATGTTATGCAATGGCCAAGTCAATCACCTGACCTGAATCCGATTGAGCATGCATTTCACTTGCTGAAGACAAAACTGAAGGGAAAATGCCCCAAGAACAAGCAGGAACTGAAGACAGTTGCACTAGAGGTCTGACAGAGCATTACCAAGGATGAAACACAGAGTTTGGTGATGTCTATGCATTCCAGACTTCAGGCTGTAATTGACTGTAAAGGATTTGCAACCAAGTATTAAAAAGTGAAAGTTTGATGGATGATTGTTAATCTGTCCCATTACTTTTGGTCCCTTAAAAAGTGGGAGGCACATATACGAACTGTTGTAATTCCTACACTGTTCTCCTGATTTGGATGTAAATACCCTCAAATTAAAGCTGAAAGTCTGCAGTTAAAGCACATCTTGTTCGTTTCATTTCAAATCCATTGTGGTGGTGTATAGAGCCAAAAAGATTAAAACTGTGTTTATGTCCCAATATTTATGGACTTGATTGTGTATATATGTATGTATATATATATATATACACAGTATCTCACAAAAGTGAGTACATCCCTCCCCTCACATTTTTGTAAATATTTTATTATATATTTTCATGTGACAACACTAAGGAAATGATACTTTGCTGCAATGTAAAGTAGTGAGTGTACAGCTTGTATAACAGTTTAAATTTGTTGTCTCCTCAAAATAACTCAGCCAAGAATGTCTAAACCGCTGGCATCTAAAAGGGAATACACCCCTAAGTGAAAATGTCCAAATTGGGCCCAATTAGCCATTTTCCCTCCCCGCTGTCATGTGACTCATTAGTGTTACAAGGTCGCAGGTGTGTTAAATGTGGTGTTATCGCTCGCACTCTCTCATACTGGTCACTGGAAGTTTAACATGGCACCTCATGGCTAAGAAAACGCTGAGGATCTAAAAAAAAGAATTGTTGCTCTACATAAAGATGGCATAGGCTATAAGAAGATTGCCAAGACCCTGAAACTGAGCTGCAGCATGGGGGCCAAAGCCATACAGGAGGTATAACAGGACAGGTCCATTCAGAACAGACCTCGCCATGGTCAAAGAAGTTGAGTGCACATGCTCAGCGTCATATTCAGAGGTTGTCTTTGGGAAATAGACATATGAGCGCTGCCAGCATTGCTGGAGAGGTTGAAGGGTGGGGAGGGGTCAGCCTGTCAGTGCTCAGACCATACGCCGCACACTGCATCAAATTGGTCTGCATGGCTGTCGTCCCATAAGGAAGCCTCTTCTAAAGATGATGCACAAGAAAGCCTGCAAACAGTTTGCTGAAGACTAGCAGACTAAGAACATGGATTACTGGAACCATGCCCTGTGGTCTGTTGAGACCAAGATAAACTTATTTGGTTCAGGGGGTGTCAAGCGTGTGTGGCGGCAACTCAAAATAACTCATTCAGCCATTAATGTCTAAACTGCTGGCAAAAAAAGCGAGTACACCCCTAAGTGAAAATGTCCAGATTGGACCCAATTAGCCATTTTCCCACCCCGGTGTCATATGATTTATTAGTGTTACAAGGTCTCAGGTGTGAATGGGGAGCAGGTGTGTTAAATTTGGTGTTATCGCTCTCACTCTCATATACTGGTCAATGGAAGTTCAACATAGCACCTCATGGCAAAGAACACTGAGGATCAGAGACCAAGACCCTGAAACTGAGCTGCAGCACGGTGGCCAAGACCATACAGTGGTTTAACAGGACAGGTTCCACTCAGAACAGGCCCTGCCATGGTCGACCAAAGAAGTTGCATGCACGTGCTCAGTGTCATATCCAGAGGTTGTCTTTGGGAAATAGACGTATGAGTCCTTCCAGCATTGCTGCAGAGGCTGAAGGGGTGGGGGTCAGCCTGTCAGTGCTCAGACCATATGCCGCACACTGCATCAAATTGGTCTGCATGGCTGTCAACCCAGAAGGAAGCCTCTTCTAAAGATGATGCACAAGAAAGCATGCATACAGTTTGCTGAAGGCAAGCAGACCAAGGACATGGATTACTGGAAACATGTCCTGTGATCTGATGAGACCAAGATAAACTTATTTGGTTCAGATGGTGTCAAGCATGTGTGGCAGCAACCAGGTGAGGAGTACAAAGATTAGTGTGTCTTGCCTACAGTCAAGCATGGTGGGGAGAGTGTCATGGTCTGGAGCTGCATGAGTGCTGCCGGCACTGGGGAGCTACAGTTCATTGAGGAAACCATGAATATCAACATGTACTGTGACATACTGAAGCAGAGGGTGACCCCTCCCTTCAGAGACAGGGCCGAAGGGCAGTATTCCAACATAAAAATGACCCCAAACACACCTCCAAGACGACCACTGCCTTGCTAAAGAAGCTGAGGGTAAAGGTGGTGGACTGAACAAGCATGTCTCTCTTGAGCTAAACCCTATTGAGCATACGTGGGGCATCCTCAAATGGTGGGTGGAGGAGCGCAAAGTCTCTAACATCGACCAGCTCCATGATGTTGTCATGGAGGAGTGGAAGAGGACTCCAGTGGCAACCTGTGAAGCTTAAGGGTTAAGGCAGTGCTGGAAAATAATGGTGGCCACACAAAATATTGACACTTTGGGCCCAATTTGAACATTTTCACTTAGGGGTGTACTCACTTTTGTTGCCAGCGGTTTAGACATTAATGGCTGTGTGTTGAGTTGTTTTGAGGGGACAGCAAATTTGCACTGTTATACAAGCTGTACACTCACTACTTTACATTGTAGCAAAGTGTAATTTCTTCAGTATTGTCACATGAAGATATAATAAAATATTTACAAAAATGTGAGGGATGTACTCACTTTTGTGAGATACTGATACTGTGAGTGTGTGTATATATATATATATATATATATATATATATATATATATATATATATATATATATATATATTAGTGTATATACACTCACCTGTCACTTTATTAGGTACACCTGTTCAATTGTTTGGTAACACAAATTGCTAATCGACCAATCACATAGCAGCAACTTAATGCATTTAGGCATCTAGATATGGTGAAGACGAATTGCTGGAGTTCAAACCGAGCATCAGAGTGGGGAAGAAAGGGGATTTAAGCGACTTTGAGCGTGGCATGGTTGCTGGTGCTAGACTGGGATTTTCATACACAACCATCTCTAGGGTTTACAGAGAATGGTCGAAAAAATAGAAAATATCCAGTGAGCGGCAGTTGTGTGGATGAAAATGCCTTGTTGATGTCAAAGGTCAGATAAGAATGGGCAGACTGGTTGAGATACTAGTAAGGTAACAGTAACTCAAATAACCACTCGTTACAACCAGGATATGCAGCATACCATCTCTGAACGCACAACACATTGAACCATGAAGCAAGTGGGCTATAGCAGCAGAAGACCTCACTGGGTGCCACTCCTGTCAGCTAAGAACAGGAAAAGGAGGCTACAATTCGCCCAGGCTCACCAAAATTGGACAACAGAAGATTGGAAAAATGTTGCCTGGTCTAATGAGTCTAGATTTCAGCTGCATTATTGAGATGCTATGGTCAGAATTTGGCATTAACATGAAAGCATGGATCCACCCTGCCTTGCATCAACGGTTCAGGCTGGTGGTGGTGGCGAAATGGTGTGGGGGATATTTTCTTGGTATCAACTGAGCATTGTTTAAACCCCCTGGCCTACCGGATAATTTTTGCTGACCATGTCCATCTCTTTATGACTACAGTGTACCCATCTTCAGATAGCTACTTCCAGCAGGATAATGCACCATGTCACAAAGCTCAAATCATCCCAAACTGGTTTCTTGAACATGACAATGAGTTCACTGTACTCCAATGGCCTCCACAGTCACCAGATCTCAATTCAATAGAGCACCTTTGGGATGTGGTGGAACAGGAAATTCGCATCATGCATATACAGCCAGGAAATCTGCAGCAACTGCATGATGCGATCATGTCAATATGGACCAAAATCTCTGAGGAATGTTTCCAACACCTTGCTGAATCTATGCCATGAAGAATTAGGGCAGTTCTGAAGGCAAAAGGGGGGGTCCAACCCAGTATTAGCAAGGTGTACCTAATAAATTGGCCAGTGAGTATATATACATACATACACACACATGCATGTGTGTTTGAGGTTTGGGGTGTACACCCTAATGCAATAGTCTGCGCACACCTAGGTGGCAGCTGTATATCGATTAGGAATAAAGGTACTTAATTTTTTTTAATCAAATAATTGCACTGCCATCATCTACATACAGAATGTGAAGGGATAATGTAAATTGAACAGTGTGTGTTTTGTATCACTTTAATATTAGCCAAGACAATTTTAAAAGTTGTAGTGCATTTGGCTGTACAGTTATTGTAACAATTAACAGATTCCTCCAGTTTTCCAGCAATCCCAAGGATTGCCATATGCATTCCTATTGCAATTCAGATCTCACTTATAACAACTTAACAACTATATCATTTGTATATATAGTATAGTCAGGCAGACCATCACACTAGAAAACTGTTGGTAAATTCTGTTGGTCTAACCAATTAATGGGTAACATTACTTTCGTAAATGTATCCTATAATTTTCCCTATCTGCTCCAGAGCCCACACAATGATAGTTACATAGTTACATAGTAGGTGAGGTTGAAAAAAGACACAAGTCCATCAAGTCCAACCTATGTGCGATTAAGTGTCAGTATTACATTACATATCTCTGTATGTTGTGGTCATTCAGGTGCTTATCTAATAGTTTCTTGAAGCTATCAATGCTCCCTGCTGAGACCACTGCCTGTGGAAGGGAATTCCAAATCCTTGCCGCTCTTACAGTAAAGAACCCTCTACATAGTTTAAGGTTAAACCTCTTTTCTTCTAATTTTAATGAGTGGCCATGAGTCTTGTTAAACTCTTCTGCGAAAAAGTTTTATCCCTATTGTGGGGTCAACAGTATGGTATTTGTATATTGAAATCATATCCCCTCTCAAGCGTCTCTTCTCCAGAGAGAATAAGTTCAGTGCTCGCAACCTTTCCTCATAACTAATATCCTCCAGACCCTTTATTAGCTTTGTTGCCCTTCTATGTACCTGCTCCATTTCCAGTACATCCTTCCTGAGGACTGGTGCCCAGAACTGGACAGCATACTCTAGGTGCGGCCGGACCAGAGTCTTGTAGAGTGGGAGAATTATCGTTTTATCTCTGAAGTTGATGCCCTTTTTAATCCATGCCAATATTCTGTTTGCTGTGTTAGCAGCAGCTTGGCATTGCATGCCATTGCTGAGCCTATCATCTACTAGGACACCCAGGTCCTTTTCCATCCTAGATTCCCCCAGAGGTTCTCCCCCCAGTGTAGATTGCATTCATATTTTTGCCACCCAAATGCATTATTTTACATTGAACCTCATTTGCCATGTAGTCGCCCACCCCATTAATTTGTTCAGATCTTTTTGCAAGGTTTCCACATCCTGCAGAGAAGTTATTGCCCTGCTTAGCTTAGTATCGTCTGCAAATACAGAGATTGAACTGTTTATCCCATCCTCCAGGTGGTTTATGAACTAATTAAACAGGATTGGTCCCAGCACAGAACCCTGGGGAACCCCACTACCCACCCCTGACCATTCCGAGTACTCCCCATTTATCACCACCCTCTGAACTCGCCCTTGTAGCCAGTTTTCAATCCATGTACTCACCCTATGGTCCATGCCAACGGACCTTATTTTGTACAGTAAACGTTTATGGGGAACTGTGTCAAATGCTTTTGCAAAATCCTGATACACCACGTCTATGGGCCTTCCTTTATCTAGATGGCAACTCACCTCCTCATAGAAGGTTAGTAGATTGGTTTGGCAAAAACGATTCTTCATGATTCCATGTTGATTACTGCTAATGATACTGTTCTCATTACTAAAATCTTGTATATAGTCCCTTATCATCCCCTCCAAGAGTTTACATACTATTGATGTTAGGCTAACTGGTCTGTAATTCCCAGGGATGTATTTTGGGCCCTGTTTAAATATTGGTGCTACATTGGCTTTTCTACAATCAGCTGGTACCATTCCAGTCAGTAGGAATGTAGAAAGACTCTCCTTTCTGTGCATGTGCAGAAGGAGCCGACTGGTTGGTAAACTGCTGTGCAGCTCCCCATAGGCCATCCAATATGGCTCTGGAAGGAGTTTTGACAGGTGAGTATAAGACTTGCGTTCTTTGGGGGGGTCGGTGGAAGAGGAAATTTTTATGTGGCTATATTTCAGGCTTGGCTTTTTACCTTTTTTTATTTTCTCACTGCATTAAGACCCAGCAATCACTTCTCCTGGCCTAAATTAGGGTATGCCGTAAAACAGATAGTTTTATTTAAAAAATGCAAGATGCAGATGAAGGGATAAACTTACTTTATGGGGACACTTAAATTCCCAATGAGATAGCTGCATTTTAATAGGAAAGCTTCCCCTTAATATTAAAATGGTCATTGTTGGGTGTGATTTTCACCACTACACTTACCACTATTTGGTTTGATGGTTGTAGAACGGTTCAATCAGTTTCCATAATGGGCACATGTATGGTCACTGTGGGTGTCTGTACTGCACACGTTTGCTTTGAATAATTGTGTCCTTCCTGGAATTAAATACCTATGATTAACAAAAATCAATAGGGAAATATTTGTTTTCTGTTCTGTTCACTTAAACTAACAATGTTGTCGTCCTTCAGGGGCATGAATACATTAAAAAACTGTTCATTCAATACATATCCAGTTTCAGGGCTCTGCTATTATATACAACATTATTTACTATTGTATCTGTCATTTCTAATCAGACATATCATATTTATAAAGGTACAATAGATGCAGGAATTCTTTAGATATTCTTAAGCATTTGGAATGTTGTTTCGAGACCCAGCTCAACCGTGAAATAATCTGCTCTATCTGATAACATTCATTTTAGATATAAGTGAAAGAAATCATTGTGCAGGAATTAAATTTTATGCTTTAAAGAATAACAAAACTGATCTGTATGCTTGTGGTTTACCTTTTGCTCAGTTATATGAAATACAGTAGATAATAAACAATATGGAGTTCAGATGGATTATGTCCCAATGAGTCTACTGAATTCTAGGACTTTCCCATTTCTACCTATACAGTTCATACAAGTATAGATTTTGACATGTACAATTATCATACTTTTATTATTAATCATTATATGCAGGGCAACCATCAGAAATCACTAGCCCCTCCTACAACTTGGACACGGGGCTCTTTATAATTACAGCCCATATTTTGATTATTTTATTATAGAAACCCAGGAGTGTGTGATGTTCAGAAAGACCTGGTGCACCTGAAGGCCTTATCCCATGGTCAATTGGCAGTTAGTGAGTTGTGTACATGGTAAAAAAATATGGATGTTATAGCCACCATCAGCAGTAAAATATTGAAGCATTTGTAGCAGAATACTGTCACCAAATGGCAGCATTTACATTCAGCCAAAATCTTTCAACAGTCTAGCTTAATCTCCTACCATCAGTATCATAACTAATTTCAGGCAATATACTTGCCAGCATCTTTGTGATATAGCCTCTGGAACATGATATAGCATTTTATAATGCAGTGTATACTTCATCACATTATCATTTACTGTGGAATTATACTGTAATAGCTAATATTTGCCATAGACATGCATATTTTGCTTCCTGAGGAAACAGCTAAATTTTTTTGAAGTTGTCAAAACTTTAAGTTAGCACCACCTTCTGGGGGTGCGAATTCCAAATTTTTTCTACTATTACAGTTACCTCCAACCGGGTGTTAGTTTGTTCTAAAACTAACCGAAGATATTGGGCGTTTGCGGCAAATTTGAGCGCCACAGAAAGCCCCATAATGCAGTGAGAGATCGCAGTGCATTCCTTTATGATGATTGGCCAAAGCATGCACCTGACCTGCATGCTTTGGCCAATCACAGCGCGCTCTGCTGAGAGAGCCATAATTGGCCAAAGGCAGGGTGCCTTTGGCCAATCATGGCTCAGGGGGACTAAGTCCACGGCCCACACTATGTAAGGCTGCTTACATAGCGGCCGTGTGTAGTGTTGTTGGCATGGACAGAAAGATAGCTTGAGTTAGATTAAGTAGGCAGGTTATTCAGGTTGTGGCACTCAGTCAGTGTAGTGTGTCAGTCTAGTGTGTGTGTGTGTGTGTGTGTGTGTGTGTGTGTGTGTGTGTGTGTGTGTGTGTGTGTGTGTGAGTGTGTGTGTATGTATGTATATATATACTCTGCATTTAGCATAGACTTTATATTCAGGCAGTGTATTTATATTATATATATATATATATAATATAAATACATATATACACATACATATATACACACACACACACCCACATACACACTCTGCATTCAGTGTAGCCCAGATCTACAGTGCATTCAGTGGTGTACTGTTTCTAATACACTTCAGGCGGTGTATTAATAAATATGTACATACATACAGTATACAGTCTAATATATATATACTCTGCATCCAGTGTAGCCTATATCTACAGTGCCTTCGGTGGTGTACTGTTTCTAATACACTTCAGGCAGTGTATTAATATATACAGTTCTGCTCATAAGTTTACATACCCCGCCAGAAAGTATGATTTCTTGGCCATTTTTCAGAGAATATGAATGATAACACAAAAACTTTTCTTTCACTTGTGGTTAGTGTTTGGCTGAAGCCATTTATTATCAATTAACTGTGTTTACACTTTTTAAATCATAATGACAACAGAAACTACCCAAACAATCCTGATCAAAAGTTTAGATACCCTGGTGATTTTGGCCTGATAACATGCACACAAGTTGACACAAAGGGGTTTGAATGGCTATTAAATTAACCATCCTCACCTGTGATCTGTTTGCTTGTAATTAGTGTGTGTGTGTATAAAAGGTCAGTGAGTTTCTGGACTCCTGACAGACCCTTGCATCTTTCATCCAGTGCTGCACTGACGTTTCTGGATTCTGAGTCATGGGGAAAGCAAAAGAATTGTCAAAGGATCTGCGGGAAAAGGTAGTTGAACTGTATAAAACAGGAAAGGGATATAAAAAGATATCCAAGGAATTGAGAATGCCAATCAGCAGTGTTCAAACTCTAATCAAGAAGTGGAAAATGAGGGGTTCTGTTAAAACCAAACCACGGTCAGGTAGACCAACTAAAGTTTCAGCCACAACTGCCAAAGATGCAAAGAAAACCCACAAATAACTTGAGGTCAAATACAGGACTCTGAAAACATGTGGTGTGGCTGTTTCAAGATGCACAATAAGGAGGCACTTGAAGAAAGATGGCCAAGAAATCATAAATTCTGCCAGGGTATGTAAACTTATGAGCACAACTGTATATACAGTCTAGTATATATATATATATATATTACACAGTGTACTCTGCATTTAGTGTAGCCTATATATACAGTGCATTTGGTGGTGTATAGTTTCTAATACACTTCAGGCGGTGTACACAGTATATAATACAGTGTGGTGTGGTGTTGCAAAACAAAAAATACATCATGTCCGGAAGGCCACCAAGGAGAGGCAGACGCTCACAGGCCACCAAAAGAGGGCAAGCAGCCTCTGTGTCTACAGCCAACAATGGTGGTCATGGACATGGTGCATCCTCTGCAGGTGGCCGTGCGGCACACTTGTCCTTTTTTTCTTGCTGCTGGCTGTGCTATTGAGCCACAACATGCAGAAGAGTTGATGGAGTGGATAACAAAGCCATCCTCATCCTCCTCATCCTCTGTCACCCAGGCTCACGCAGCTACCAAAGCGGCCTATTCCACCGGCTCCTTGTCCACAGTCACTCCTTCCGTAGGCCCACCATCATGCATGGAGGAGTCTCCAGAATTATTCACCCACAGTGTCGGTTATATGCGAGGATGGTGAACAGTGATAATGCATGCATCAGTGACACTGTCCCTCTAGTCTTCCTGCTGGAGCACACACTTCGTGGAATCATGGCCAGGGCACTTGAGGCAGAACAGTGGGAGGAAAAGGAGGACTTCCTTTCCTCTCAAGGCCCCCTTTATCCAGATAGCATTCCTGCAGGCCTGCCAAACACACAGGAAGAAGAGGGGGAGGAGGATTGTGTCACCATGGATGTAAAAGATAACACTCAGCAGCAGTCTTCAAGGAATGGTTTTCAGTCCTCAGGAACCCAAGGAGTTGTATGTGGCTGGGAGGAGGTAGTTAAGGGTTATGTGATCCTTAGTGACCCAGAGAACTCAGAATCAAATGCCTCTGCAAACTTATGCTGCATGGCCTCCCTGATTCTGCAAAGTCTGCGAAAGGACCCTAGGATTCGTGGTATCAAGGAGAGGGATCGTTACTGGCTGGCAACCCTTCTTGATCCATGTTACAAAGGTAAAGTTGCAGAACTCACCCTGCCTTCGCAGAGGGAGCAGAGGATGAAACATCTTCAAGATGCCTTGAAGAAAAGGTTTGTATAACACATTTCCAGACCCTGGGAGGTTACCATTTAATGGTGATGGACAACGTGTTGCTGAGGCTTCGTTCAGTCAGAGAAAGAGCGGTGGAGAAGGTGGCCAGCTGACCGATGCCTCTAAACAATTTTTCAGTCCTCAGCGCCAAGGTCTGATCGGTTCAAGTAACCATCGCCAGCGTCTGCATTATATGGTGCAGGAATATCTAGGGCAAGAGCAGACTTGGATACCTTTCCAACAGAGCATCCACTGGGTTACTGGGTCTTGAGGATGGACCACTGACCAGAACTTGCTCAATATGCAATTGAGCTAGTAGCTTGTCCTGCATCCAGTGTGCTTTCTGAACGCATATTCAGTGCTGCTGAAAGGTTTGTAACAGATCAAAGAGTGCACCTGTCTACAGACTCCATTGATAGGCTCACATTCATAAAAATGAATCAGTCTTGGATCAGCAAGCTATCAAGCACCTGATGCTTATGCAAACGGATTGAATTAGCTATGGATCTGGGATCCCTTACAGACTGTCTATACTTTTTTAAAAAAAGTTTTGTTTATTGCTTTTATAACAACAATTACAATTAAACACAAGGGCCACACATAAAAAAAAAAGAACTATTTACATCTTCAGCATTGACTCTCTCCTCCTCCTTCCAGGCCTTCATCCAATGACCGGATCGAAACAATGATAATAAGGCCCCCTTCCCCTAATAGCAATTAACAATACATTTCAATATGTCAAATGGTTATATACATGTCAAATCACTATTCATCCAACTGCCCCACACTTTGTCAAATTTCAGTGGTAAGCCCCTGCTAATATATGTAGCCCTGTAAAAAGGTGCAGCTCTATTTACCACACCCTTCCATGCTGATACAGATGGAGGATTGGGCTTTTTCCATGATAACACTATTGTTTTCCTAACGTAATAGATTAGTATTGTCAGTAAGGTATGCGTTACTCTCTTTGGGGCTAGATTGTCTACCAAACCCAAAAGACACACCTCTATCGTAGGCTGTATATTAATGGCGGTTACTTCAGCTATACATTCTGTGACCCCCCTTCCAAAAAGCTTGGATGCTCGAGCAATTCCAAAAGATATGCATGAAATCAGCAGTGAGGGAACTGCACCACCAGCAACTGGGTGACTGGGTAGGGGACATCTTGGCCAATCTGGCCAAGATGTAGGAATTTAAATTGGATGAGTTAGTCCCTGGCGGAGACCAATCCGGCAAAATTAATGTCCCATATATCCCCGTCCATCTGGGGGAACACCTCACCCCACGCCACCCTACACTTTGCAAGGATATCTCCTCCCCCACTGAACATTTGTTTGTAAATTGTAGACAGGGCCTTGTCTAAAGTGTCCTCTCTCAGCAGAGACTCCAAATCACTCATTTTCAGGGTAACACCAATATCTCCAAACTGGGCATTGTATACATGCCTGAGCTGAAGATAACGAAACAAATGAGTGTTAGAAAGATTAAACTTAGTTTTCAGGGCGTCAAATTGCAAAAGTTTCCCACCACCCACTATGTCCCTCAGCGTCTTAATACCAAATTTAGTCCAGATGATCGGATCAGGGTACTCACAGAAATGTATTAATTTAGGATTCTTCCAAATTGGTGTATGAGGAGAAATCTCAGAAGTGCTACCCATGCCCTACTGGTTGCATGCAAGGATATCGTGAGCGTATATGGAGCCCTGACACCTCAAAGCGGAAGGTGTGTCAGCGCCGCATACGAACCAACCACAGCCGCCTCTAGAGTATTGGCAGTGTCATCCTCAGGTAGCGTAAACCACCTGTGTGCGAATACTAACTGACCCGCTAAGAAAGATCTGTGAAACTCTGGGACCGCCAGACTCCCTTGTTTCCAAGGCAGTTGTAACACCCAGAGTTTAATTCGGGGGTGTCGCCCCTGCCACAGGAAATTCGTTATAAGTTGATCTATTCTTTTAAATATATATCTCGGTATCCATACAGGAGAATTCCGAAATATATATAAAAACAGAGGTAGAAATTTCATTTTTACTAAATTCACCCTACCTATGAGTGTCAGAGGGAGATTCTGCCACGCCTGCAATCTGGATTTTAGTTTAGTCAAAAGTGGATCCACATTCAAAGCAATAAAATCTGATACCGAGTTGGAGATATGTAACCCCAGATATTTGATCACCTCTACCTTCTGCAAGGGACAATTTACAGGAATCTCACATCTGGGGGATGGTGTCCTGACTGATAGAATCTGGGATTTTCCCCAGTTGACTTTCAGACCCGAAAAATGAGCAAATGAATTAAGAATGTCTAAAGCTGCCTACAGGGAATTCTTGGAGTCTCACAAAAAAAGAACCATATCGTCCGCATATAGTTCAGTTTTTTCGGTCAAGCTACCCACCGTTATCCCCTGTACCCCCTCAGAGGTTCGCAAGGCCGCCGCCAAGGGTTCAATCATAATGGAGAAAAGGCCTGGCGATAAAGGGCATCCCTGGCGAGTGCCCCTACGCACTGGAAAAAATTCCGATAACATATTGTTTAGCTTTATGGCTGCTGTGGGGCAATGATATAAAATGTCAATCCACTTCCGGAACTGAGGACCAAACCCGAAAACCTCAAGTACCACCCTCATGTAATTCCAGTCTATGGAATCAATGGCCTTTTCCAAATCGAGAAAGACCAGTATCCCACCGCTAGAAGTATCCGGGCCTAACTGAGTGTGGGTGAAAACCCTCCGCAAATTAATATCCGTGCCCTTTTTGGGCATAAACCCTGTCTGGTCGGGTGAAACTACATGTTGTAGGACCAACATAAGTCTAGTAGCTAACAGTTTGGTTAGTATTTTGAAGTCCATATTTAATAATGAGATGGGCCTATAAGATGAACACTGCAGTGGGTCTTTATCTGGCTTAGCCAATAATACAATATGAACCTCGTAGGAGAGGGGGAGGCTTCCTGTTTGTAAACTGTTAGCGTGTAATTGCAGTAGTCTGGGTGCCAGGGTCTCTGAGTACTGGTGGTACCACTCAATTGGTAGACCGTCGGGTCCTGGATCCTTGCCACTAGGGAATGATCCTATTGACGAAACCACCTCCTCCTCCATGAAAGCAGCATCCAGAAAACTACTAGCCTCCTCAGGCAGTTCGGTCAGCCGCACCATTGTCATAAGGATCTATAGGAGAGTAAAAGACCTATAGAAGGATACAAACTCCTGTACTACATCCTCCCTGTCTTTTAGCAGCTGTCCGGATGGGGACAGTATGCAGGGAACTACTGTCGGGGATGTATCCCCTGCCGTCAGGAGGGCTAAGAGTTTGCCATTTTTATCTCCCTTTTCAAACACCCACGCCGCACTCCTTTGCAGCTGGCAAGTAGACATATCCTGATAATGGAGGGATACATTTCTTCTTGCGAACTGCAATTGAGCCAACATGTCAGGAGAAGGTGAGTCTGCATGTGCCTTAGTGCATTCTTGTTCTTTATCCTGAAGTTGTTTTTCTACACTATTCTGCTCTGTCCTCTGGGCTTTAATGGCTGATATGTACACCCCCTAGTGGTGGCCTTGAAGGCCTCCCACTCGGTGCGCACCATTGCTGATCCTTCATTAATCTGCCAAAATGTATCCATATGTGGTTTCAGCAACTCCTCTTCTGTGGGTTCCCCCACCCATCTAGGAGACAGACGCCAGACTCTCCTTGAACACGGAGAGCCTAGTTGCAAGGCAATCTGGAGTGGGGTGTGATCTGACACCCCCCCCGAAAGGTAGGTTGCCCCAGCTATGGGAGGCATTAATGTCCCATTAGCGAACGCCAGGTCTATTCTGGAGGACGAAGTATGTACGGAGGACAGATATGAATAGCATCTGTCTGTGGGATGCTTCCACCGCCAGATCTCAGTGAGACCCGCAGCTTCCGCCCAATGTGACAAATCATGATTTGGAGCCCTGCGTGGGTTGGACGTGTCTAATGTATAGTTGAGAAAATTATTGAAATCTCCAGCCACCAATAGCTGGAAGGGAACGTGAGGCGCCAATTTCTCCAACACCTTGTACAGGATGGTCCCTGTAAAAGGGGGGGGGGGGAATATATATTTCTACCAGGGCCAACTTGTGTGAGTATACTTCAATTGTCACCACTAAGTACCTTCCCCCGGGATCCGTAATTACCATTTCTATAGAGCAAGGTAAGGACTTGTGAAACAAAATAGACACACCCCTCGCATTAGACGAAAAAGTGGCATGTATGGCTCTGTGCATCCAGGGACGTTTTATGGCCAGGATTTTATTACCTAATAAATGAGTTTCCTGTAATATTATGTGGGGGTGCTGGGCCTGTAAGAATTTCAATACCAACGCTCTCTTGTATTTTGAATTCAAGCCCCTGACATTCCAGGAGATGATTCTAATACTCAAGGACACGTCTGCAATTCAGAAATTTACCACAAGATGAGGGCCTAGGAGCACAAGAGAGGTCCAGAGTCACACAGAGCCAAACAGCATGCTGAAGATGTACATTAACATTTACCCACCTACACACATCACTTTGTGATGTGGCCTGTTTCTGAGCGTCCACCAGTCCACCAACCTTGTAGTACCGTGAGTGACACCACAAATAGGCGACCACAAAAAAGGTGGAGTATATAAATCCATACAGAACATAAAAAAAGAGCATGAAAAAAAAACACTCCTAAACGGTCCCTTCTTAACAATGCCCTGTCTTGCCAGCTTGAAAAAAAAGGGGGGTAGGGAGAACAGAACAAAAAAAACAGACCCCACCCTAGCCAGCAGACTTGATCCCCAAAACCAGAAAACAGTGAAAAATGGAAATTTGTTTTGTAGAGTTATTCCATATGTCCCCTAGGGAGGGAAAAAAAAAAAAGACAATAGGGTGAGTACTATCGCTACACGCCTTCTGTGAGTACTCTTTTTGTAAAGAGAGCTTCCTGCTCCATGCATATTGTAGCCATGAGGCAACAAGCAGCCGCACATGCACTGCAACACCTTAAAGAAAATGTTTACACAGTGAAAGCCAGTTCTGTACATATGCTTCCCTTGATAAAACACACTACTAGTAAATCTGTTGGGAAGGGAAACTTGGTAGAGGATTGTAGACCAAACATATGTACCTACACGTGTGCACTCAGTCATTACTGCATCCAATTATGGTACAGCAGCCCGAAAAATAAGTGTCTCCAGCAACAAGAGAGGTGGGAGAAGGTGACAAAACTGCTCCACCCGAATGTGACACGAAATACACGATGATTACCTTTAGCCCAATGTATCCAGCCAGTCTGAGACATCCGAGGGGACCTCAAAAAATTTCACAGAGCCCTGATGTTCAACACGGAGCTTACTTGGGTACAGCATACTATACGTGAAACCCTTTTCCCGGAGCCTCTTCCGAACCTCCACGAACGTGCAACGGCGTCTCTGCAGCTCCGGGGAAAAATTTGGAAAGAAATGCAGAGTGGTGTTCTCAAACCGGAGCTGTGGTTTCTTCCGGGCTTCAGCAAGGATGAGATCTCTATCCTCGTAATTTAGAAACCACACAAGGAATGGTCTAGGCAAGGCACCTTGCGGTCTCGGGCCTGTGGGGACCCTATGAGCGCGCTCAACAATGTATGCTGATGAGACTTCTTGTAAATTGAGGATTTCTTTAAAGAATTTTCAGCAAAGCTGGCGGGGGGTGCAAGCCCTCCGCGCCCTCAGGAAGGCCCACCACGCAGACATTATGGCGGCACAATCTATTTTCGGCGTCTTCAGACAGCACCATCAGGGTTTTAACCGTGCGTTGCAGGTCTGCGACATTCTGAGAGGTGGCAGCTGTAGTATCTTCTACATCGGAGATATGATTCTCGACCGCAGTAACACGGCCTCTAAACTTGTCCATATCATGTCGGATGAGACCACACTCTATGGCCAGTGTATCTATCCTCCCCATGACCATGGTTTTACTCTCCTCAATGGCCGCCAGGATGGCTGCGGTGGAGTCAGTAGCTGCAGATTGCTCCATACCTGAGGGTTGCTGCTGGTCCCTTTCATTTTGCTCCATGTCTCCTAGAAGCTGCAAGACTGTGTGTATGGCTGCGGCTCGCTCCGCTCTGGATGTTAAGGTGGTCGCCGCACGTGTCACCACCGAGGAGCTCTGTGTCCTGGGTAGTGGCTGTTTTTTTGCTGATTTTCTAGATGGCATCTAAGGATTCAGGAGGTGCCCCCAAATATCTACACAGCTGTTTGCCTGCTGGGATGACACTCCGTGTGGGAGGTATGGCCAGGGAGCCGAGATGGATGCAGGAGAATGTGGAGGATGCTGGTTCCTGGGTCCCCACAGCCAGCCCACACAGGCAGTCTCTGGGCACTGAACAGTTCCTGTCAGGGTAGTAGGACAACTGAGGACCGCAGCATCCGCGCCCCAGATTACAGGCCTAGCTGACTGCGGCGCTCCCCCCCGCGGGTCGGCGGCTCAGGAAAGTACGGCGATCGACAGGCTTCACTAGGCCGCACTAGGCCGGACCCCGCTGCAGCCGCGATGGGCGATCCCGGTGGCCCTGCTGACCACCGGACCTCGCCGGACACTTAGTAGGGCAGGCTGGAAGGTGCGGGGGGGGGTCTCCTTACCTCCCCACCAGACTAACAGCAGCTCCTTTCAGGTTGATGGCGGCCGGAAAGATGGCGGCGGCCACAGTGAGCCGGATCGGCCTCTCTTTTTCCCCGATCTCAGGCTGATCTTGTCCAATATGGGCACAGGCTGCAGCTGGGTACTCGGATGGACAGGCAGGCAGGTGAAACGGCTGTATTTGGCCACTTATGTCCACGGATGGCTCAGGATTGAAGTCAGGATTTCAGGAGCTCCTCTCTTCCACGTCTGTCCCCTTTCACATCCGGACACGCCCCCATTCCTCCTCAATAATGATGATGCTAGCTTCCAACAATATTTTTGGTTTAGGGCACCACCAACACCACCCAAGGCCCATTTTTTCTGCCCCTGTTTAACAGGGTCATGTAATTTCATTTATTGATATCATATTTCACAGCAGTGCCCGTTCCTGCCCCCAACAAGAGTAACTGTGAGGGCTTACGGTATTCTGGTACCACCAACACCTAATGCCCAGTTTTTCTTCAGAGTAAATAGGACAGGCCTTATAGTATATATATTGCTGTTCAGAGTATATAGTGCCTGGGGGACACCCACGTATGGTATGGATTTTGGGAGGGGGCATCCACGCCTTTTTTTTTTAGGCATTTTTGGTATTTTTATCTATATATGCCCTGAGCAGTTTTAAATTACATTTTTTCCTTCAGAAAAGTAATTTTGCTGTGGTACTGTTATAAACATTGGAAAGATGCACTACTTTACAGGCATACTAAGGACACCCCCGGGCACGATATATAAAGGAATATTTCATTTTTATTGTTTCACTTTAAGCTTTATTAAAATCACTGCTTCCGAAAAAACGGCCGTTTTTAAAACTTTTTCTTGCATTGATACATGTTCCCTGGGGCAAAAGGTTTTAATGAAATAAATACTGACTGTTGTAAGCACACCTGTCAGTCTAAAATAGTTTGTCTTAACTGCTACATCAGCAGGACAGCTTGTTCTGTTGAAAAACAAACTTACTGGCAGGGTCACCTGGTGAAAATAAAAGAAAGCCTAAAAAAGAAAAAGAAGAACTGGTAAACTGCATTATAATAAATGTTTGCTTTTGGTTTTAATACCGCTTTAAGCGGCTCTTCTCTAGTGAAGAACTGTATTCTATTTAATCAATACCCATAGCTGAGGTCCTCCATCACACTTATTAGTTTTGTTGCCCTTTGCTGAACCCTTTCTAAATCAACAACATCTTTTCTGAGTATTGGAGACCAAAACTAAACCACATATTCCAGATGAGGGCAAACCAGTGTTTTGTAAAGAGATAGAATGATTGATTTATTTCTTGAATGAATGCCCTTTTTAATAAATGAGAGTATTTTGTTAGCTTTGTTAGCTGTGGCTTGGTAATGCATGCTATTGTGAGTCTTTGATCTACAAGCACCCCCAGATCCTTTTACATCACTGATTCTTCCAAGTGAGCCCCTTTAATGTGTAATTTACATGTGTATTTTTGACACTCAAATGCATAACTTTAATTTCTCAATATTGAACCTCATATGCCATGTAGCTGCCTAACTCTCCATTTTTTAATATCTTCCTGTAATAATGCCAGATCCTGTGCCAAAGTTATTTTCCTGCATAATTGTATCATCAGCAAACACTGAAATTGATCTCTTGATTTCAACCTCTAAATCATTATTAACCACCTCAACCAACCACAGGCAAAGGTTCGTTAGTCTATAGGCAGACATGTGGACAATAAACAGGACAGGATTAGTACATGCTGTGGCTGCAATGCTTTGCTTCTCAGCTGTGGCAGGAATTATACCCCCTGTACTCCCATTGATTGTGATCCATTCAAGTGAATGGGCTTGCTTGTGTGGGGTCCAAGGGATTAAAGCAGGTGTTGGAGGTAAAACAATTAGGGCCAAAATAATCGACAACTAATCGGTTATGAAAATAGTTGTCAACTATTTCCATATTCGATTCGTTGGTCAGCCGATTAGTTGGTCTGCATACAGAATGCATTAATTGTTAACATATCAGGAAATACAGTGCAGCACACATACAGCTTAGTACATCATCCATACATGTCACTAAGTGCCTGAGAACTTGTGAATGTGTGAGACATGGTACATGGGACATGTAGTCCTGAGCAGGAAGTGAGTGGTTCTAAAGGCAGAAGTTTTTTTTTCCTTGCTATAGGTGCACTCTATACTATACTTTGGTTGACCACGGAAGAGGAGAATCAGGGCTTCTCTGTGCAAAACCATTACACAGAGGTAAGTATAACATGTTTGTTATATATAGGCATTACAATTATAAAATGTTTACCAGTATTATGTATTATATTTAAAATGATCATATCCATTAAAAAAAATCTCAGCTTTTAGTACTACTTTAATATAAAAGATTTATATCTCCCTTCCACCTTTTATATAGCTTCATGTCTGACTCCTAGTTAAAATGCCCATATATCCTACTTCTGGGTGTATTTATTATTATTATTATATACACTATATTACCGATAGTATTGGGACTTCTGCCTTTACACGCACATGAACTTCAATGGCATCCCAGTCTAATGCCGCGTACACACGGTCGGACTTTGCAGCTACAAAAGTCGGACAGTCTGTCCGACATACTTCCGGCGTACCTTCGGCGGACTTGGGGCAGACTTTCTTACGAACGGACTTGCCCACACACGACCACACAAAAGTACGCCAGTTTAGTACGCTGTGACGTACACCAAGTCCGACGAGACTATAAAACGGAAGTTCAATAGCCCGTACGACACCCTTTGGGCTCCTTCTGCTAATCTCGTGTTTATCTCGTGTTAGTAGAAGTTTGGTGAGAGACGATTCGCGCTTGTGAGACTCGTATTTTTCAGTTCGTTTTAACTGTTGTTCAGTCTGTGCTTGTGAGGTTTGTATCTGCTTTTCAGTGCGTTTGGTCAGTTGGCATTGAGAAATCTTTGTTTTATTGGCCGCTCGTTCCTGATTTTCAGGTCGTTCTTCACAGGCCTTGCTGTTCTTCAGTGCGTTCTGTTTAGTGCGTTCTGACCAGCCGACCGTTTTGAAGCCATGTTACCTGTACGTACTCGTCGTAGAGCTCGTGCATTGTATGTGCTTGGTGCTGTAGTTTATTCTTCAGCCCAAGACCAGTCCATGAACAGGGCGAGGAGGAGTTCATGGACCAAGAATTGGTTGCTTCAGCGTGACCAGTTCTGTCACATGCCTTTGCTCCGTGAGATCCGTGAGAATAATCCTGAGGATTTCAGGAACTTTCTCCGGATGACGGACCCCGTTTTTGATCGTTTGGTGGCTTTGCTGACCCCCTATATCAGCAGGCAGGATACCTGCATGAGGCAAGCCATCACTCCGGAGCAGAGGCTGGTCGCTACCTTGCGGTATTTGGCCACAGGGAGAAGCCTGCAGGACCTTAAGTTCTCGACAGGCATCTCCCCCCAGGCTCTGGGGATCATTATCCCAGAGACCTGTTCTGCCATCATACAGGTCCTGCAGAAGGACTATATTAAGGTAAGCTATTTTTATTTTATTAGCATCACATGTTCTTTTATGTAATCTTTGATAATGTAATGTATTTCTTGCTTCAAACACTACTTCCCATCATTGCAATATAGTGTGAATGTCCCCTTTTTATCCTCACACATGCTGGGATTTTTTCCTGTTATTTTTTGTCATGCATGTATAGTTTCCTTCAATAACCTTCCCAGCATGAAGTGATGGGAACATATCCACCTAGTCTACTCATTTTGAATGTATTTTGTTGGAGTGTATTTAGTGTGCTTATAATTAGCAATTAGCTAGATTTCACAACCCCCCCCCCCCCCCCCACCTGAACTCACTCCAAATAGTGTGCTGCTAATTAGCAATTAGCTAGATTTCACAACCCCCCCACCCCCACCCTCGTTAAAATTTGCTTGAATGTTCTGTGGTGTTGATTTGTCTAAAGCAAATCTATGTTGCACTTTGCAAAATGCATGTGCACTCTACAAGTGCATTTGTTCCAGTGCTTTAGTAAATGAGCAGAAGCTCTGCTGATTTCCATCATCAAATCATATGCAAGCCTCAAAGTGTTTTCATTAATTGCCCTTGCATGTGATTGTGTACTGTTTGCAACATGAATGCCTTTTGACATTACCTCATTTACTGTAAGCTGGTTAGCAACTGCACCTGCAGAGTGCGACAACTGCAGTCTTGTAGCCTTTGTTATCCCTAAATTCCTGCGTGTTGTTAAAGTAATTTTTTTTGGGGATTTCACAACCCCCTAAAATGTAATCAATGTTCTATCAGAGGGGGTGAGCAATCTGATAAGTGTGCCTTTTTCCATATTAGTTATTCCAGAAGAATTAAATTATTGAATGTTATACTGATGCTGGGGAATAATGTTTTTAATTGTCTAATTTTCTTGCAATGTTAGCTTCCAAATTAATTGATTTTTGTTTTCTTGTTTGATTCCCCAGTTTCCTTCAACGCCACAGGAATGGCAGACTGTGGCATCCCATTTTGCCAGCCGTTGGGACTTTCCCAATTGTGGAGGGGCTATAGATGGGAAACATGTCCACATTGTGCCACCACCCCATTCGGGGTCATATTATTTTAATTATAAGGGGTTCCACAGTATTGTTTTAATGGCGGTGGTGTCGGCACACTATGATTTTTTATATGTGGACGTGGGGAAGAATGGCCGGATGTCGGATGGAGGAGTATTTGCCCAGACGGAGTTCTGCCAGCGTCTCCAGAGTGGTGGCCTGGGATTGCCACCTGATGAGGATAACGTGGAAGGACTCCCCTTTGTCTTCATTGCCGATGAAGCCTTCGCTCTGAGCAAGCACCTCATGAGGCCATTCCCCCAAAGAACCCTCACCCCGGAGAGGAGGGTTTTTAATTACCGGCTGGCCAGAGCTAGAAGAGTGGTTGAGAATGCGTTTGGAATTCTGGCCAGCCGGTTCCGCCTGTTTCAAACAGCCATTAATTTGGCGGAATACAAACTTAATTTTATAATTTTATCATGCTGCATTCTGCACAACTTTTTAAATAAGCATTCTGCCAATTATATAGGCACAGTTGGGCCTGAGGCCGGACAAATAGAAGCCAACCTTACAGGCCTGGATACTGTCCGTACTGGCTTGGCCCCCCAAAGTTCCCGTCAGGTTAGACAGCAATATGTTGATTATTTTATGGGTAGGGGGGCCATTGCAATGGGCCAGGATATATAATTTTTTGACAATAAAAAAAATATTGCTGAAATCTGGCATTATATTTATTGCTTGCCTTTCTTTTGGGCTGTCTCCTAGGTTATGGTCGAGCAGTTGTAGTGCCAACTGTATTAGAATTTTAAAAATGTCTAAATAAGCTCCATTGCCACTGTAAACAACTTTTTGACAATTATAACCAAACTGATACTGAGCCTTGAAATAACAAACCACACATTTGTTAAAATCCTATAAAAGGAGATGTTTTTATTAATGGTTGGTATGCATTCAGTTCTGCATTTAGTATAAAATGTTCATAGACAAAAATATAATGGTATCTTAATGATGTAGCAAAATATAATTATATTTAAATATTTCTACCTAATCCACAAAAAAATATTTTGGGCTTTTGGATTTTCAAAAACAGGCTTTGTTTTTGGAAAATCAAGTTTTGTTTTTTTTTAAAAGCAAGTTTTTTATTTTTTATTTTTTGTTTTTTAAAATCAATTTTTTAATTTTTTTGGGTTTTTTAACATTAATTTTTTTAATTTTTTTGGTGTTTTAAAATCAATTTTTTTTACTTTTTTTGGTTTTTTAACATTAATTATTTATTCGATTTTTTTGTGTTTTAAAATCAATTTTTTAATTTTTTTTGGTTTTTTAACATTAATTTTTTTAATTTTTTTGGTGTTTTAAAATCAATTTTTTTTACTTTTTTTGGTTTTTTAACATTAATTATTTATTCGATTTTTTTGTGTTTTAAAATCAATTTTTTAATTTTTTTTGGTTTTTTAACATTAATTTTTTTAATTTTTTTTGGGTTTTTTAAAATCACTTTTTTTTTTTTTTGGGGTTTTTTAAAATCACTTTTTTTTTTTTTTGGGGTTTTTTAAAATCACTTTTTTTTTTTTTTTTGTGGTTTTTTAAAATCACTTTTTTATTTTTTTTTTGGTGTTTTTTAGAAAATCAATTTTTATTTTTTTGTGGATTTTTGACAGCCCTCCTTTTTGACATTAGGTTAAACAGCCATTTATGTTATGCCAAAAAAACAAAGAGAAGGCCCAGAATGGGGTCAGCAAAACAGGAAATGAAGGACATGATTGATGTTTTGGGGTTTAAAAAAGGGCATTTAGATTCGACCCAAAACATCAATCATGTCCTTCATTTCCTGCTGCATACGATCCAGCCTATTACGCATTTGATCCATGTCTTGATTCCAGGCCATTATTTGACCAATTAGACGTTGGGCACTTTCCGAGGTGAAATAGTCACTTCTTGTTGTTCCTAAAGTGGAATGAAACCAAAAAATGTCTTTAGAAATATGCACACATACATAGTTTACCTTACCAGAAATAAAGCTGTTGTCTCAGACACTGACCTGGTGGGGTGGCCATGTAGCCTAATTCCTCCACATCCTCGGGGGTGTCACTGTTGCTTGAATGAAGCACAACCAGATCCCCTAAAATAGAGTAGACAAATTCAATTAAACAAAAGGCAGCCATGCATAGATTAACGTAAGCTGGTGTGTCAGACACTCACCTGGTGGGGTGCCCATGTCGCCCACCTCTCCTTCCTCCACATCGTCAATGGGACTTGGGCTGATTGCCCAATCCTGTTTTGCTTGGGGTGGACTGTGTTCTTGTGGTTGGCTGAGTGATTTTTCCCCTATGTGAAACAAAAAATTAGTAATCTAATTAGCACACAGATATTTTAGGACATAATAATTTTCCAACATTTGTAGTGAAGTGGTTTGTGTAGAGTTCCTATTTTAGTTCAATATTTAAAATTATAAAGACATACCGGATAGATAGATATCAATATCTCAAAATATAGTTAATAATCTTTTGATCTCTCTCTATATCTGTAACAAAATCTCTAAATATCTAACTAAATGTAAATCCAAAAAATTAAGAGAATTTCAAATAGATATATATATATATATATATATATATATATATATATATATATATATATATATATATATATATATATTTATATTTATATTTATATATTTATATTTATATATTTATATATTTATATTTATATATTTATATTTATATATATATTTATATATATATTTTTATATTTATATATTTATATATATATATATATAGATAGATAGATAGATATATATAGATATATATAGATATGGATATGTAACGAGGTTTCTTCAAAGATCGTTTAAAACGATGAACAAAAATCGTATAGGAAGGAAAAGCACATGGAGCAGTATACAAGGTAATAAACACAAGAGAAAAACACGACAAGTACTTACTTTTTTTAAGAACTTTCCGGATACGTCGGTATTGATCCGGCTCCCTGAGTTTCAGGTCAGACCATCTTTTGCGCAATTGATCTTTGGAGCGCTGGACCCCAAATGATGCCTGCAAAGTCTCCACGACCTTCGCCATTATTTTGGCCTTGCGCAAATTTGGCCGTGCGTACGGCCCATAATTGCCATCATAGTCGTCTTTGCGAAGAATGGCCACCATCTCCACCATCTCTTTGAAACTCATATTAGAGGCCTTAAATCTAGGCCTCACAGATTTGGTTGACGTTCCAGACGTTCCAGCCTGCGGGCTGTCTCCACTACCTGAGGTCGTCAACATTTCAGGTGTCTCCGCCATTCTTTAACTCCACTACGCGCCGTAACAAAAAAGGGGCGGAGAACATGAGTTCATTTCGAACGTCAGGGGCGGGCGACGCAGGCGGAGTTTCACACATGCGTAGTGTATAAAGGAGGGCCTTTCGCGCGTGTCGTACGTACGTTCTGTGCGTCAAATTAGGGGGCGGAGAACATGAGTTCATTTCGAACGTCAGGGGCGGGCGACGCAGGCGGAGTTTCACACATGCGTAGTGTATAAAGGAGGGCCTTTCGCGCGTGTCGTACGTACGTTCTGTGCGTCAAATTAGGGGGCGGAGAACATGAGTTCATTTCGAACGTCAGGGGCGGGCGACGCAGGCGGAGTTTCACACATGCGTAGTGTATAAAGGAGGGCCTTTCGCGCGTGTCGTACGTACGTTCTGTGCGTAGGTGATAGTGGACCAGGACGTTCCAAAACGAAGGTAATTTGAGATATATATATTTTTTTTTTGGGGGGGGTTTATGGTCATGACTTTGTAGCAAGCGGCCTATATGGCTTGATAGATTGATGAGGCCTACATAGGGAGAAGATGATGAGGGGTTAGCAGAAACATATAATAAGTTTTTTTGGTCTTGTGACTTTCTCTTTTCCAGATATAATGAATCCCCTATTGAAGGATCCAGAGTTCCTTACTTCTTTTATTTCAAAGTATCGAGAGATGAGGAATTTGTGGGAGGTGAAACACCCTCAGTATTATAACAAGCATGTGAGGAAGTCAACGCTGGAGAGACTTCTGTCCTTTGTCCAGGAGACCATCCCGGGAGCAACAATGGAGACAGTGCACAAGAAAATTGGGGTCTTGAGGAACATGTATAAAAGGGAGCATAGGAAGATCCAGGAATCAAGGAGATCAGGAGCATCAGCAGATGATGTTTATGTACCCAGGCTGTGGTACTACAATCAACTCCGTTTTCTTGATGACCAGAATGAAGCCAGGGCATCACTTTCAACCCTTCCCTCCACCCTTCCCTCCACCCTTCCCTCCACCCCAGCAGAGGCTGATGAGGAGCAAGCTGGGTCTTCCATCCTGGATGAACCGGATATGACCATCTGGAGTCAGGTAAATTATTTTAACAAATATTTACTGTACTAATATTAATGATGTTAACTGGATGTTATAATTGTCTCAAATAATTTAGCACTCCAAATTGTGTATACATATCAAATGATAGTAGTGACTAAATATGTTTGGCACCTGCTTGAAATAATTAGGGTGTCTGATTAGACTCTTTTATTAAAGAGATGTATTCACATTGAATTTGCTAGTCATGAGAAGCAAACTGTGTGTCATTGATGAACCCAAAAAAAGAAACTAAAACTATTGTCCTTTTTTTATACACAGGATGAGTCCATCCAGGAGGAATGTGGGGAAAGTGGCAGGCAGGAGGAGACCGGGCCCATGGACAGCCTGGAGGAGGCCGGATTCACCATCATCCTGGAGGAGGCTGGGCCCAGTGTCAGGCAGGAGGTGGCTGCTCCCAGTGAGGTGGCTGGGCCAAGTGAGGTGGCTGGGCCAAGTGAGGTGGCTGGGCCAAGTGAGGTGGCTGGGCCCAGTAGGAGCCTCACCCAATCCCAAGTGCCTCCCCTCCACCTTCCCAAAAAAAGGGCCAAGAAGGGGATGGTCACACAGGACGCGTCCCTGCGCCTCATGCAACAGGCCACCCGTTTTTTAACAAGCCCCCCCGAAGCGGAAGAAGCCTATGGCTGCTACTTAGCCAGCAGGCTTCTTCAGATGGATTGGGAGCAGCGCCTCATTTGTGAGCGCCTATTTGGGGAAACAATCCATAAGGGGCTGCAGGGCACGCTAACCAAAAACACCCAACTACATGAGGCAGCCCCCCCCCCTCCTCCTCCTCCTCCTCCTCCTCCTCCTCCTCCTCCTCCTGCCACAACTGAAACACCAGAGCCACAGCCTCAAAAGAAGGCTACAGGGAAGGCTACAGGGAAGGCTGCAGGGAAGGCTGCAGGGAAGGCTGCAGGGCAGCGTGGAGGAAAGGCTGCAGGGAAGAGAAGAAAGTGATGACCTGGGTTCAGTCTGGTCTGACAGAAGACGCAGGCTGTTGTAGGACCACAGTCTGGGGACATCTAGATCATCTGCTGGTGCTGTTGATCTCTGGGATTCTTGGACCAGATTGTGCTCCCTCTTATATGGACTCCTCAAGATCCCAATTTTCTTGTACACCGACTTTTTCCAGCGTTGACTTCCTCTTTATTTTATTTTGACCATGAATAAATGGATCTTTTTTGAGTTTAGCAAAAGACTTTTATGTGTTTTCTTTTAAATCATTGATTTTACACACAATGTTAAATTAACAAGGGACAACAATCTCATTGAGTTTTAAAAAAACACACCAAAAATACATTACTAATGTTAAGAATGTTCAAGTGGTAAGTCTTGAAAAAAAAATATATACATAAACAAAAACGGTGCTTTGGGTTAACTTTATCTAAAAATTAAAAAATAATCACTAGAAAAAAAATAAAAAAGAATAATGGGTTCTTTGTGGTAACTTTACAAACATAAAAAAAAAAAAAAAAAAAGGGAAAAAGTATTATTAGTATGGAAACATTGTTTATAAAAAGCATACTATATCATTCATGAGATCAAAGAGAAAAAGAATTCAGAAATCAGTTTGGGAGAACTCTGATTATGAACAGCAAAACACCTTCGTTCTTTAGAGCATTCGTAAAGAAGAAATAAAATGCGCTGCATTCAACGATCACAGATTTTGCAGCGTGATGAATGTGCTACCTACAATACAAACACTAGTTTTACTAGACCGAGTGCTTCCGTTTAGTTTTTGCTTATGAGCATGCGTCGTTTTTTTGTCCGTAGGACTAGCATACAGACGAGCGGACTTCGGGGTCCGTCGTAGTTACGACGTAAAGATTTGAAGCATGTTTCAAATCTAAAGTACGTCGGATTTGAGGCTAAAAAAGTACGTTGAAAGTCCGAAGCAGCCCACACACGATCGGATTACCAGCCAGCTTTAGTCCGTCAGCGTCCGTTGGACTTTTGTAGACGAAAAGTCCGACCGTGTGTACGCGGCATTAGTCTGTATGGTTCACTATTGAGTTGGCCCACCCAGCCATTGCAGCCATAACAGCTTCAACTCTTCTGGGAAGGCTGTCCAAAAGGTTTAGGAGTGTGTCTATGGGAATGTTGGACCATTCTTCCAGAAGCACATTTGTGAGGTCAGGCACTGATGTTGGATGAGAAGGCCTGGCTAGCAGTCTCCACAGTATCATCCCAAAAGTGTTCTTTCGGGTTGAGGGCAGGACTCTGTGAAGGCCATTTAAGTTCCTCCATCCCAAACTCGCTCATCCATGTCTTTATGGACCTACTTTTTGAACTGGTCTAAATCACTTGGTGGAGGGGGAATTAGTGTGGGGTTGCTTTTCAGGGGTTGGGTTTGGCCGCTTAGTTCCAGTGAAGGGAACTCTTAAGGCGTCAGCATACCAAGACATTGTGGACATGCTCCCAACTTGTTGGGAACAGTTTGGGAATGGCCCCTTCCTGCCTGGTTCACACCTATGCATTTTTTGGTGCTTTTTGCAGAAACGCACTACAGTTCATTTAGCATGTTTTCCTATAGGACACATTCACATCTATGCCTTTTTCAGCCACTGCGTATTTGGAAAGGGTCAAGGACTTTTTTCAACGCAAAACTGTGTTTTTTTGGTTCAGTGGACTTTAACAGGGAAGCTGCTGAAGGAAAGCATGTAGTGTGTTTTTGCCACAATTCGCATTTCTTAATTTTGCCCAACAACAAATAGGCCAAAAAAAAAATGCATTAATAATGCAAGTCACAGCAAAATCGTGTGTGCAAAAACGCAAAACGCACAGCAAAAAGCACTGCAAAAATAGATCAATAGCAATTTTCCCGTCACTGTGGTCGAAAACGAATGTCGATTTGACCCCCACTAACGATTAGAAAATGAAACGAAGGTTCTTAAAATTACATTTTTTTTTAAGGAAGACATTGTTTTTGTTTGGCCAGCATAAATGACAGTAGCACAGGTAGATTTTATCAAGCCACCTGCCTATGACATGGGAGTCTGTCATACATAATATATTACAGATATTACTGTCTAAAAATCGGCAAAACAGTCTTTCATTTTTTTTTTTCTTTAACTAAAAAATTTGATCTCTGAGTCTGATGATATTTTCCAGATTCCGCCTCTAATAGTTTATACAGTATATATTATTGTTACTGTTATTCTCCGAGTGGATTCGAGATTTTGCTCCCTAACCATATAGTTGATTCTTTATATTTACCACTGCATAGAGATATTTCAGAATAAACTGCTTTTTTTTTTAAACTTTACATAATAACTAAATTATACACCACACTTTAAGGTTATTATCCGATTAATCAAAACAATAATCGGCCAACTAATCAATTATGAAAATAATCGTTAGTTGCAGCCCTAAACATTTTATTAGAAGCAAGGCAGGAATGATGTAAATGGCCTCTAATCCTCATAAATGTTGAATAAGGGGTCCAGACTAAGAGCCTGAGCTTCTTATTTCTTAAAGTGGTAATTAACTCTCTTTTTTCATTTTTACCTACAGGTAAGCTTATAAGAAAGCTTACCTGTAGGTAAAATGAATATCTCTAAAAAAAAAAAAAGTACACCAGTTATTATAGCAAGCAGCAGACAGTGATGTCACCAGTGCATGCGCTCAGAAGGAATGGCATACTTCAGAGCTATGTGCCACGGCCGAGACTGACATCATCGCGGCTCGGCCAGTTAGATGGTCGGAGTCCACAAACCCAGAAGGAAGACCAGGTGAAGATGGAAGCTTCTGCAGCTGTATCAGCATGCAGCTGGAAGGCTTCGTTTTAAGGGAAGTCTTTTTTATAATGTGCTAGTATGTGGATGTTGAAAGTTCTTTGTTGGAATGGCAACCAATCAGGATCCTAAGAGCAATGCAGATCCACCCCTCCCACCCCTTGCATGGTTTTCTGCCAGCACTGTATCAATGCAGGGGATGATGTTTGCAGGATTCCCCTAGATCCTCCCCTCCCTCATCACTCACATGACACTCACTGGCAGTTATAAGGCGTCATTCAGATGGGCACCGAGACCCGTCCTGTGTGCTGAGCCACTGTCATCTGCATCCACCTTGGAGCTGTGCTCAGAAAACCTATAGAAGGGAACACAGACACAGCGGTTGCATGGAGAGTCACGTGTCAAAATTTCACATTTGTGCAGGGAGGGGCACAGATCTGAGCGCAGACTGGAAAAGTTAGGAGCCAGTTTTCCCCCCAATCCCCCCTCCTAGCATAAATCCTCCCCCACATCCCCCCTCCTAGCACAAATCCTCATTCCCACTCCTAGCATAAATATTCCCCCAAATCCCCCTCCCAGCACAAATCCTCTCCTCCCCAATCCCCCCTCCTAGTACGTCATCCCCCTCCTAGTATAGTTCCTCCTCCTAAATACCCCCCTCCCAGCACAAATCCCCCCATCTAGTACAAATCCTTCCTGTTAGCACAACCCCCTCCAAATTACCATTTCCAGCACAAACCCCCCTCCCCCCATTCACCCCTTTTAGCACAAATCTTTTACAATCCTGCCTTCTCACACACTCCCTGCCCCCCCATTACCCTACCAAGCACAAACAGCCCCCCATCAACACTCACCCACAAGCCCCCTTTCAATCTTTAAAGAACTACAGGAGTAGTGAGGAGGTGGAGGCTCTCTGTGCTCTCCCCCCTTCTGTCATAACAGCACTCCAGATTACACGGAATCGCTCTTACATCAGATGGTACATAGCTTGATAATCCGCCCCCTATCTCCTCCAAAGACTGCTCCTCTCTCGGAAATGTGGGTGGTGGTGGGGGGTTAATTAAGCCGTTTACCATCCGATGCAACAGCAAGCAGACCTGTGTAATCGGCTGTATGAAGGAGCGCTCCACTGACAGGATGGGAGAGAACACAGAGCACCCGTATCTTCCTCCCTACTCTCTCCTCTCTTCTGCTGACACTTCTCCTGTCCCCGACCCTTGTCCCACCCTGAGTGCAGGGATTGGTGGAGAAGATCGGGTGGGTGGGTGGGACATGGTGCCTGGGATTTGTCCAGCCCTGTTCTGTGGTCTGGCAACTCTATGCTGGACCTTCTGAAGATCAGGAATGGCGATAACCAAACCATTAGGCACTCATTCCTTTTCTAAAATATGTAGAAAATCAATGTACATCAGGGGATTCTGGAATTGTCTCACACTGCCAAGCTGGCTGCAATGCTGGATCTAAGGCTTTAGCTCCTGTCCTAAGGTAAGTACCACCACTGACACCAATGATTTGGTGGCTGTTCTCACCTGGGACCCACGTTTCCACTGACAGCATTGATTTGGGGTTATTCTTCCTCAGGGCCCACTACAACCACTCCGTCCCACCGGGAGAATCGAGCTACCAGCCGGCACGTCTGCTGGCTGGTCAGACACCCAAACAAAGCCAGGATCAGCTGTGATTGGGTCTCTGCTTTGGTTACCCAGAAACAATGACCTGACATCACTTCTTGTTATCCCGAAAGTCATCGGCGTCATTTTTCTTGGTGTTTTGAATGCTTTTAAGTGCAGATGTGATCTGATGCAGCATGTGCTCCAAAGTCGGAGTCAGTGTAAACCAGGCCTAAGAGTTAAAAAAAAAAAAAAATAAATAAATAAATCCGGCCTCCTCCTCCCCTTATAGTGGCCAATCACGCTCCTTTTTCTGTTTTGCAAGATGTTTAAAAAAAATAATTCCGGCCTCCTCCTCCCCTTTTAGCCAGCCAATCACGCTCCTTTTTTTGTAAGATGTTAAAATGACACTAAACACTGGTTTGAAAAAAATCCATTCAATTATGTGTTCTTAAATTAATAAAAAGTTGTTTTTTACTGCTCTCACAGTGTACATATAGCAGTGCACATGACTGCAACTAATGTGCACTGCTCGTTCCAAACAAACCAGAAGTGAAGGGGAAAAGGAGAGGTGTGGGAGGTCATGGAGGATGTTACAAGGAGGCAGAAAAACAGTAAGAAATGATTTCATGAAAAATAGATTTCAGGGACATCAACCTGTGGATGAGTATGGATTTTTTTCTGAAAAATAAAAATATTGTGTAGTGTCCCCCTCCAAAAAATCCAGCCTCCTCCTCCCCTTATAACCGGAAGGGACTGAGGGGAAAAGGAGAGGTTCAGGAGATGTCAGAAACACACACATTCTATATAATATCTATCTTACCTATAAAAAAAAAAATCTATCTTAACTTATCTATAAATATCTATATTGTCTTATCTAATTTATTTATTTTTTGGGGAAGGGGAAGGGACTGAGACAAAAAGGAGAGGTTTGGGAGATGTCAGGAACACACACATTCTATATAATATCTATCATATCTTATCTATAAAATATCTACCTTATCTTATTTATTTATTTTTTTTTTTTTGGGGGGGAGGCTGAGGGGAAAAGGAGAGGTTTGGGAGATTTCAGGAACACACACATTCTATATAATATCTATATTATCTTATCTATACAATATTTATCTTATCTATCTGCTGTATATGATTTTTTTGGCGTTTTTTTAAATTAAAGCCCCAATCTGGGCAAAGCCTAATAAGCAATCCTGCAAGGACCCCCCTGGATGTAAATAGAAGAGGGGAGAACCCTTGGGACTGCACTGATTGTGGCTTTAGGTAAATAAAAATTAATTTGAGGTCTTTTTGTTTAAGCCAGCGACCAATTAGGGGCGGGTGAGAAGGATGGACTGTAAATATGGGGAAAGCCATACTTACCGTCTCTCACTTACCTCATTCAGCCTTGCGTCTTTTGGCTCCTTGACCCTTTGCGCTCTTTCAAGACCTCCTGGGGACCTTCAGACACCAGCTGTTTGTATTTAGCCCCTTTTCTCACTCAGGAAGATTGTCTCTGGGTGCTGGTGGAAGGCTCCTGGGTTGTGGGGATGTCCATAGGCTGTCCAATGGCCTCAATCTTCTTGGCCTCTCCTCCTTGGAGGCAGGTCACAGCCGACATGTTGTCCCCAGGCACCAGCTCCGTATTTATAGCTCTTTCGCTCTGTCAGGAGGAGTGCCTCAGGTTGCTGGTGGAAGATTCCTGAGATGTGGAGCTGATGGTGATATCCCTCCTCTTCACCTTGGTTGCCAGTCCATCTCCAGTCTTCTTCCCAGATGTCTTTGGGAACCTCACTGGATAATGATAGATGGGCGCCACGGAGAAGGTTGTAGCCATGTCCAGAAGCTGTTCAAGCGCCTCAGTCTTCTCAGCCTTTCCTCCCTGGAGAGGCTTCATAACTGCCATGATGTCCTTCTCTCTCTCTCCTTCCCAGTGGAATCCGAAGAGGCATACTGCAGAAGGAAAAAAGGGTCCACTGATCCCCAGTTGAAGTCCTGATCCATTTTTTAGGTTGTTGATGGCAGAAAAGCTGAAATAATCGCTAAAATATAACAGAAATCCTGGAGCTGCCAGTGTCCTCTCAGCTAGCCACCAACTATCACTTTGGTGTGATGCCTGGCGTGAGGTTGTTTACTCTTTTCTGCCGACCTGAGGTGGTCAAATCGCACGCTTAGAAATTCACCTTTTTAGCCCATTCTTATTAAGGATCAGACTATTTTACAATAATTCCTCCCCCAAATATCATTCTATAGACATACATACACTGTAATATTAGCATAGTTACATAGTTAGTAAGGTTGAATAAAGACACCAGTCCAACCAGGGTGAGTGTGCATGTCTACAATTGTCCCTATCCCTGTACATTGTGTCACATTGAGATGCTTATCTATTATATTATTATTTAAGGTGCCCATATAGTGCCATCAATTTACAGAGCACTCCACACATATATTCACTGGTCCCTACCCTCAAGGAGCCCACAATCCAAGGTCCCCAACTCACATTCATATACTAGGGCCAATTTTGGACAGAAACCAATTAACCTACCAACATGTCTTTGGAGTGTAGGAGGAAACTGGAGTAGCCAGAGGAAACCCACGCAGGCACAAGGAGAACATGCAAGCTCCAGGCAGGTAGTGTTGTGGTTGGGATTCTGAACCAGCAACCCTTTATACTGCTAGGTAAGAGTGCTACCCACTACACCACTGTCGCCCAAAGCCTCAATTTATAAAAATGTAAACTTGGCCAGTTTAACCCTTTCCCTGCCAAAGACAGTTTGTTTTTACACTCCTGTTTACAAATTAATTGAAGGTGATTACTGAAGATAACAAAAAATTCCCAGACATGATATACAGTATCTCACAAACGTGAGTACACCCCTCACATTTTTGTAAATATTTTATTATATCTTTTTATGTGACAACACTGAAGAAATGAAACTTTGCTACGATGTAAAGTAGTGAGTTTACAGCTTGTATAACAGTGTAAATTTGCTGCCCCCTCAAAATAACTCAGCACACAGCCATTAATGTCTAAACCACTGGCAACAAAAGTGAGTACAACCCTAAGTGAAAATGTCCAAATTAGGACCAATTAGCCATTATCCCTCCCCGGTGTCATGTGACTCATTAGTGTTACAAGGTCTCAGGTGTGAATGGGGAGCAGGTGTGTTAAATTTGGTGTTATCGCTCTCACTCTCTCAACCTGGTCACTGGAAGTTCAACATGGCACCTTATGGCGAAGAACTCGGAGGATCTGAAAAAAAGAATTGTTGCTCTACATAAAGATGGCCTAGGCTATAAGAAGATTGCCAAGACCCTGTAACTGAGCTACAGCACGGTGGCCAAGACCATACACCGGTTTTATTGATATTTTATCAAGCATTACAAAGTAGATTAGACATTTTGTAAGCAGAGATAAAAAATAAAATAAAAATTACTTACAGAAAAGCAATGAGTAGCCGTTAAACGTAAGGTATAGGTACACTAAAACAGAAACATAAAGTCAATGTGGGCAACTCAATATACTGAACATGTTGAGTTAGTTTATATAAACAGGTAGGAGATGACCTAAAGATCCACAGTTGGGCACTGGTCCCTGGGGAGGAGACTCCTTTGGGGCCGGTGTCTTAAGGCTGAGGTACTTCGTCTCTTTAAGTAACAGTACAATGTCTGCGTTCAGTTATCAAACCAAAAGATAACATTTATTCAGGTGTGGTGTCTAAGTAACAATCCACTGGTCCCAGGCTCTATGGAATTGTCTTAGTTTCCTAAGTTAGAGTGCTAAACAGTGCTCATTGCTCACCATAAGGTTCAGCTGGGTCTTCACATCCGAAGATTTTTAGCTTGAAAGAAGGTTGTATAGAATAGAAATACCCTTTGCTTTAGGAGAGGAGGAGGGTCCAGTAAGACCAGGCTACAGAGGGTAGTTCAAGGAGGGGGTCGGATTTTGGCTTAGGTAGGCTGAAATTTGCATAGGAGCAAATCGATCAAGGATTGAGATAGTATAAGTCATTCTAATGGTGTTCGTGGGAATCAGTTTGCCATTTATCACTAGGTCCTGAAGGGGGATCGAGTTCAGAGGGGAACTTTGGTATTAAAAATTTCCAAAGGAATGGGAATGGAAGACTTGGTTGAAGAAGTAGGAAAGTTTTTAATGAAGTTTCTCCAAGATTCTACAGCAGCGGTTATAGTAGGCTGGATCATCTTAAGGGGAGGACCAGAAAAGGATTGTGCCAGAAGAAAGGAGTCTAATTGCCCCTGTGGGGTGAAGTGTTGTTCTACGGCTAGTTAATGCTTGGCACCTGATGGGGTGAACGACTGTCTTAGCTAATCTAGTACTACTGCTACGTGATAATTTCTCATGTCTGGGAGTCCCATCCCACCCACTTTTTTGTGTCTAATGAGAGTGTTGTAAGGACACCGTGGTCGTTTACCTTGCTATACGTAGGAGCATAGTTTCATGGCCATGAAGAAGGAGGAAGGGACATGAATAGCTAAGGCTCAAAAGAGATACAGCAATTTAGGTAGTATTAGCATTTTAAAGGCTGCCATTCTGCCTGCCCTGCCATGTTAGGTAAGATTTACTGAGCTTAATCATCTCTTGCTTGCAGGAGGCTAGAGTTTGGAGGAGGTAGGTGTTAGGGAGATCACTAGGTAGGACATAGAAGATGTTACCCAGTGAAAAGGGAGATATGTTTGTAATTGGGACTTAATTGCTTTGTTGAGACTCACGCTTAGGATATTGGACTTGGATTAGTTGATTTTATAATAGGATATATGTTTGAATTCTGACAAAACCTCATACAAGGGTGGAAGGGAAGAAGTCGGATCTGTCATAGTTAATATGATATCATCTGTGAATAGAGTTATTTTATATTCTTTTTTTAAGATAGATAATCCTGAAATAGTGGAGTGATCTCTTATTTTTTGTGCTAGCGGCTCCATTAGGAGAGTGAAAATGATAGGAGACAGAGGCACTCCTGTCTGGTACCATTGGTGATTTGGAATTTATCAGAGAGTATGCAATCTGTGAGGACCTGAGCTGATGGTGTGGTGTACAGGGCTATGATTAACGGGTGGCACAGTGGTGTAGTGGGTAGCACTCTCACCTAGCAGTAAGAAGGGTCACTGGTTTGAATCCCAACCACGATGCTTCCTGCCTGGAGTTTGCATGTTCTCCCTGTGCCTGCGTGTACTCCAGTTTCCTCCCACACTCCAAAGACATGCTGGTAGGTTAATTGGATCCTGTCTAAAAAAATTGTCCCTAGTATGAATGTGAGTTAGGGACCTTAGATTGTAAGCTCCTTGAGGGTAGGGACTGTTGTGAATGTACAATGTATATGTAAAGCGCTGCCTAAATTGACGGCGCTATATAAGTACCTGAAATAAATAAATAAAATTATTGCTGACAGGATGTTGCCTTGAAATACGAATTTGGATAGGGTGTGGTATAGATATCTTCAGTGTATCCTATCAAAGGCTTTCTCAGCATCTAGAGTTAGGAATCTAGTAGGCGTTTTAGTAAATACAGCATAGTGGATTAAATTTATAATTTTCCGAGTGGCATCTGGTGCCTGGCGACCAGATACGAAGCCCACCTGGTCAGGATCTATCAGATTAGGCATAATGGGGGGATAATCTGTTAGCAATAACCTTAGCATACATTTTTAAATCCACATTTAATAATGAGTTGGGGCAGAAGTTTTGTGGAGATACCGGCTCCTTCCCAGGTCTTGCCAAGGTAACAATAGTTGCACTTAACATTTCAGATGGAAATGTACCAGAGGACACAGCAGTGTTATAAGTTGATTGTAAATGCAGCGATAGTGAGGATGAGAAAAGCTTATAATACTCGGCTGAGAAGCCGCCCGGTCCTGATGCTTTGTTATATGAAAGGGAGATGATAATTTTTGCTAATTTGTCAGCCGTAAAGGGTTTGTTAGGGGTTTACAACTGATCATTTGATATTTAAGGTACTTTGATGTGATCAAGGAAGTCAGAGATCAAATTGTCGGAAGGTTGTGATGTGTTTGGGTCTTCCCTCAGATTATACAGGGAACCATAGAAAGCGCTGAAGGCATTGGCGATATCTTTCAGATTTTGCACTCTACCACCATGAGTGGGATGTATTAGGTAGGGGATTCTGTGTTTTGCTGCCTGCTGTTTTAGTTGGGATGCGAACAGTTTACCCGCTTTGTTGCCATTGGCATTAAAGTTAGACTTTAGTTTACGTATCTGTTTGGCGTGCTGCGCTGATAAAAGAGTGCGTAATTCATTTCTAGTAGTAGCTAGGTGGTTGCCGATGGCTATGTTGGGCCTATGTTTGTTTTCTTCTTCTAGCCTTTCTATTATGGCTAGAAGTGAGTCCAGCTGCTGTGTCCTCTGCCTTTTAGCCTGAGTACTAAGTTTTAACAGTACCCCCCGCATGAAAGACTTATGGGTGTTCAGGCGTGGAAGGGATTAGTGACAAAGGGTGCATTGTTCTCAAAAAATTATTGAATTTGCTTGTGAAGATATTTAGAGTTTGTAGGTGTGGACATTAGGAATACATCATTGCACCACATGTTCATGCACCTACTTACACCATTCCCCCCCACACATATCGAGATGGGAGCGTGGTCCGACCACATAATGTTGTGTATGGTAAAGGATGTGATGTCCTGTAGTAGAGCTTTGTCAGTCAAATCTTGAATATGCGCAATGGGGTGTGGAGAAAAAGGAATAGTCCCACTCCGTGGAGTGCTGACATCTCCAAATGTCAAACAGAGCGTTGGTTTTGAGAAAGTTGTTCAATATAGATGTCCTTGGGCATTTTGGGGTGGGACTTGAGGTATCTAGAGAGCTGTCTGTAACTGAGTTGAAGTCCCCACATAGCAACACACTTCCCTTTTGTTTTTTTTGGATCTTCTTCCAGAGCTTGTGGAGAAACAAAATTTGTCTCCTGTTGGGTGCATATATGTTGATATGATGTAAATAACTTTGTCGATTGCGCATAGCAGAATGATGAACATCCCCTGTTCATCGAGGGTGATATCAAGTGGTTTGAAGGATACAGTGTCTTTAATGGCAATAAGTACTCCTTTTTTCTTCTGGGCTGCATTGGCAGAGTATATGTGTGAAAATGCTTGTGGGTGAAGGTTGGGGCATTATTGTGGGCAAAGTGCGTTTCTTGAAGACACAAGATGTAACATTGTAACTTGATGGCTTCCGACCACATAGAATGTCTCTTGTTTGGGCTATTCAGCCCTTTGATATTGAAGGATGTAACCTTAAAGGGCATTTCTGTGTGCAGCAATGGACTTTAGGGTCTCTTGAGGCGACCTGGAGGAGTAGGTTGAGAGGACAACAGGCAAGCGGTGTCTCTAACAATGCAGTTAGAGAATCCCAGTGAGAGGAAAGGTTCCCTGAGTTTAGGAGTAATGGGCAGTCAGTGAGGTCTGCTTCAAATGCTACTCACGTAGGGTTATATGGTAGACACAGATGTGCCTCGGCATCTATCTTTGAGCAAAGAGCTGTAAAGAGGGTACCAGAAAGAAAAAAGAAAAACTAAAACTACGGATGTCTCATTGAAGTGTAACATGTTAAAAGGAACTAGAATAGAACATGCGGTGAAAGCGCTACTTTTACTTGATGGTTGTCAGCAAAGGCCCATATTCAGGGAGGCCATCAGGGCTGAAGTAGAGGGTATTGTCCAGGAGGGCTTTTTTCAGGTAATCATCTCGTCCGATTGGTCAGATGCATTCCAGATTTCATTGTCGTGTTTGGGGTGAGGGGTATGGTTGCATATTTGAGGCAGTGGCTCCTAGATATTCCATTGAAGCAGGAAGGTCAATCCCTCTTTCCCTCTGAGGGAGCGAATGTGATGGTCCTTCCCATCTTTGGTGACGATTAGTTTAATCGGGTGCCCCTACTTGTACGTAATGTTGTGGTTGTGTAATGGTTTGGTTATGGTGGCCAAATTCTTGTGCTTGCTCATTGTGTATTGCGAAAGGTCAGCAAAAAAGTATAAGCCAGCATATTGATTGGGAAGTGCCGCAGGGTTCCTGGTGGTCCAAAGAAGTTTTTCTTTGGTGTGGTAAAAATGGATTTGGGCAATTGTGTCACATGGGACATTGTCTGGCAGATTTGGGGACAAAAAAAAAAAAACACAGAGGTTTTGCCCGGATCAACCAGTAAGTATTATCAGTGGTGGCCAATTTCAGCGGGTAAGTATAGACCTATCATACAGACAGAAGCTTGGATGCAGTTCAAGTTGCCCTTTTATGCATATTGGGAAAAAACAGGAGAAAAAGAGGATTTCTCTAAAGAGGGTCAACAGAGAACACTAATGTGAATACAAAACCAGCTTTATTAATTACCAAAAAATAAACCAATAGTACAAAAAAGTGAAAAATTAGCAATATGGACAGAGGGTTACCACAAACCAATTAAAAATTGGACAACGTTGTCACAGGGAATATTAAAAACAGATGGCAGCCGCGGCTACACACCCACTCATACGCATCATGCACACTGTGTAATGGGGTATAGTAAAATAAAGACAGTCCTGCACAGTAGGAATAGCAATTATTGGTGGAGAGTATTCCTATTGCAGAGTATCCAGTTGGGCAGGAACAGTCCTATACCATAAATTTTGAGGTGATGTAAATGGGTGGGTGATCTGACTATCCGATAAATTATAGAGTATAGACCATAGATGGAGCGATCTCTCAAGGGTTCATTGCACTCAGTGATTGTTTAAACCACAGCTGATAAGTAGATTGCAAGCGCTTTCCAGGTTGCAGCAAGGAAAATTGTCGAATCATCTACATAGGCAGCAAAATAAATGTCCATGGAAACAACATTAAGGAGACACAGAAGAAAACTGACATACGTTTTTTGAAGTGCTGAGTGGAATGGGAGGATCTCACTAACCGCACTGTGTCCGTCATCAGACTGTAATGGTCCTTGGTGTTAAAGTCTCTCTGTGGACAAATGCTTCTTTATGGCTCACTAGGAGTGTAAGTTGGTAAGGAACCGTCCCTCATTGTGGAGCCGCTGAAGTGCCGTTGCTGCTGTATCGTGCGTGGCTGCAGGGGAAAGCTGACATCAGCTGTTGGATCAGCTGTTGGATCCGTGTGAGGAGAAGTCAGATCAAATTACGCGCGGCTCCCAAGGACGTGCTGACGTCACACCGCTGACGCGTTTCACCAGCCAATGGACGCTGGTTTCCTCAGAGCTAGGAGGGGATAAGTGTGGTGAGCTTAAATAGATAGTAGAGACTGCAAATACTGCTTGTATCCACTAGATGTCAACCTTAGCCCCTCAGTGTAAATCATTCAGCAAGCAAAGCACACACTCTAATTACATAATTAGAATAGTGATATTAACTATTTATGAGATAAAAACGGGGACATGAAAGGGAGGAATAGGAAGGAAAGGAGGGAAAGAAAAAGAAAAAGGACGAAGGGGGATAAAAAGGGGGGGGGGGGAAAGGAAGGAAAAGGAAAGGGTGAAAAGGGGGGGGGGGAGGGGAAATGTGGGAAAACAATAAGGGAAAAGGGTGTTTTAATGATTTAAAAAAACAGCCATGGAAAGAGTGAATTATTCAAGTATTTATAATAGGGATTTTACCCCCAAATTTAAGAAAAATTGGTTATGTTTCTAGAAAGGGTTGTAAACTACATTCGGTGTTTAACCCCTTAGGGGTTAAAGAATCTAGGTAGTACGTCCACATTTTCTCCTTTTGCAGGAGTATAGTGTCAAAATCGCCCCTTCTAGGGGGCAGATTAAGCACATAGATCCCTTTAACTGTAAGACCTGCTGGATTGCTATCGTGGAATTTGGCAAAATGTACTGGAATAGGTCTATCATCATCTTTGTTCTTTGTTTTATTCCTAATGCCACTGATGTGTTCACTAATCCTAATCCGGAGTTGACGTTTGGTTTTTCCTATGTAGTTTTTATTACAAGGACACGTGAGCATATATATGACACGTGTCGTTGAACAATTAATAAATTGTTTGATTCGATAGTCATTGCCACCCCTTGGGTTAGCAAACACATCAGTGTGATGTACGTATTTGCATATGTTGCAGTGTCTGCATGCATGCCTGGAGGGGGTTTTCTCTCGGTAAGCCAGTTTTTGTTGATCGTTCTAGTATACTCTGAATGAATAGGTTAAATGAATATTCCTTTCATTATTATTTAATTGGGACAAAAATTCCAAAAGTTGTTCTACTGTGCCCTCCCATACCACGAGTACGTCGTCGATGTACCTTAACCACAGCGCAACTCCTCCCATAGTCCTAGATGGAGACAGGCATAGGAAGGAATTTTTGTCCCAATTAAATAATAATGAAAGGAATATTCATTTAACCTATTCCTATTCTGCTGACGCCCTCTCATTCCTTGATTTACAAATCACCAGATGTGGAAGCAGGATAGCAACAAGTACCTTCAGAAAGGAGACAGCAGCCAATACCCTCCTCCTGTCACAGAGTCATCATCCAAAGTCGCTGATCAGGGGAATACCCACGGGACAATTTTTAAGGATCAGGCGAAACTGCTCGGAGGAGGACCAATTCCTAACTGAAGCACATGAGATGTATAAAAGATTTAGGAAAAGAGGGTACTCACATAATTCCCTTAAAAAAGCTAAAAATAATGCATTTAAAACTAAACGTGAGGACCTCCTAACCACACAGAAGAACCCCCAAGAAACGGACAAACCACATTGTGACTTTCCCAGAATCATCGCCAGGTTTGGCTCGCAATGGACCAAGGTCCAGGAGATCCTAAACAGACACTGGCATATTCTTAAATCGGCACCCTTCATTACCAACATAATTAGCCCTAGACCACTGCTTACGGCCAAAAGGGCACGTAATTTGGGAGATGCTCTGGTTCAGAGTATACTAGAACGATCAACAAAAACTGACTTACCGAGAGAAAACCCCCTCCAGGCATGCATGCATGCGGACACTGCAACATATGCAAATACGTACATCACACTGATGTGTTTGCTAACCCAAGGGGTGGCAATGACTATCGAATCAAACAATTTATTAATTGTTCAACGACACGTGTCATATATATGCTCACGTGTCCTTGCAATAAAAACTACATAGGAAAAACTAAACATCAACTCCGGATTAGGATTAGTGAACACATCAGTGGCATTAGGAATAAAACAAAGAACAAAGATGATGATAGACCTATTCCAGTACATTTTGCCAAATTCCACGATAGCAATCCAGCAGGTCTTACAGTTAAAAGGGATCTATGTGCTTAATCTGCCCCCTAGAAGGGGCGATTTTGACACTATACTCCTGCAAAAGGAGAAAATGTGGACGTACTACCTAGATTCTTTAACCCCTAAGGGGTTAAACACCGAATGTAGTTTACAACCCTTTCTAGAAACATAACCAATTTTTCTTAAATTTGGGGGTAAAATCCCTATTATAAATACTATCTTGAATAATTCACTCTTTCCATGGCTGGTCTTTTAAATCATTAAAACACCCTTTTCCCTTATTGTTTTCCCACATTTCCCCTTCCCTCCCCCCCTTTTCACCCTTTCCTTTTCCTTCCTTCCCCCCCCCCCTTTTTACCCCCCTTCCTCCTTTTTCTTTTTCTTTCCCCCCTTTCCTTCCTATTCCTCCCTTTCATGTCCCCGTTTTGATCTCGTAAATAGTTAATATCACTATTCTAATTATGTAATTAGCGTGTATGCTTTACTTGCTGAATGATTTACACTGAGGGGCTAAGGTTGACATCTAGTGGATATAAGCAGTATTTGCAGTCTCTACTATCTATTTAAGCTCACCACACTTGACCCCTCCTAGCTCTGAGGAAACCAGCGTCCATTGGCTGGTGAAACGCGTCAGCGATGTGACGTCAGCACGTCCTTGGGAGCCGCGCGTAATTTGATCTGACTTATCCTCACACGGATCCAACAGCTGATCCAACATCTGATGTCAGCTTTCCCCTGCAGCCACGCACCATACAGCAGCAACGGCACTTCAGCGGCTCCACAATGAGGGACGGTTCCTTACCAACTTACACTCCTAGTGAGCCATAAAGAAGCATTTGTCCACAGAGAGACTTTAACACCAAGGACCATTACAGTCTGACGACGGACACAATGCGGTTAGTGAGATCCTCCCATTCCACTCAGCACTTCAAAAAACGTATGTCAGTTTTCTTCTGTGTCTCCTTAATGTTGTCTCCATGGACATTTATTTTGCTGCCTATGTAGATGATTCTACAATTTTCCTTGCTGCAACCTGGAAAGCGCTTGCAATCTACTTATCAGCTGTGGATTAAACAATCACTGAGTGCAATGATCCTTTGAGAGATCGCTCCATCTATGGTCTATACTCTATAATTTATCGGATAGTCAGATCACCCACCCATTTACATCACCTCAAAATTTATGGTATAGGACTGTTCCTGCCCAACTGGATACTCTGCAATAGGAATACTCTCCACCAATAATTGCTATTCCTACTGTGCAGGACTGTCTTTATTTTACTATACCCCATTACACAGTGTGCATGATACGTATGAGTGGGTGTGTAGCCGCAGCTCCCATCTGTTTTTAATATTCCCTGTGACAACGTTGTCCAATTTTTAATTGGTTTGTGGTAACCGTCTGTCCATATTGCTAATTTTTCACTTTTTTGTACTATTAATTGGTTTATTTTTTGGCAGATTTGGGGGTTTAGGAAGCCTGTGTATTCTGTCAATGAGTAATTCAGAAGGTGGAGCCTCTGGCAAGGAGATCCAACATGAGTTTAGTGAAGAATTCTTTTAAGGCTGCAGGGTTAATGGACTCTGGTATGCCACTTATTTTTTCATTGTTACTAGGTGAACCAACTTCCAAATAATTTGGCCTTAATCCAATCCATGTCCTCCTCCTGTTCACCATGTATGTCTACCAGATCATTATAGTTAGATGTGAATTCCCCCATTTTGTTTTCTAGATGTGTGACACGTTCATCCAATACATTTACGTCAGCCTTAAATTGATGTCCCAGTGATAGAATTTCAGCATGGATTGAGCTTTGCTGAGAGAGCAGCATGTCTCAGAGTGGTGTCCAGTACCGGATGATTAGTAGTGGGGAATGCAGTTATGGAGTTGTGCAATGGTGTCTTCCCTGGAGTGCGTGTCTGCAACAGGCTCACCTCGTTCTGCTGGAGGTTCTCTGCAATTAATTTGGGTCTGGATTTGACTGGGCTGCTGGAGAGCAGTTTGCAGTGCTGGCTGAAGTCTGAGAACAATTCCCGCTGAAGCTGGCATGTTCTCCTTCCTCCCCTGTCATGCTGCTGTGGGCTGTGCTATCGCGGCCGGTGCCATCTTTGCCAGGAGCGCATGTTGGTGGGGGGAAGAATTCTGCCATCTTGCGAGGAGCCCCCTTCTCCTTCCTCCTTTAAGACTTCCTTCTGGTGTCGCTGGGTGTGTGTGGGGTAGAATCACTGCCCCTGCTGTAAGCCCTGTGGAGCCTCTGAGAGCCGGAGCCGTCTCAATGTGTGGCTATGCAGCATGGCAGTCGGCCACCCCCCCCTGACTTTGCTTTTTTAATTAGTGATATATTTTTAAAAATGTATATATTTGAAAAAAGTTGGTGATTCTTTTTACTTCTCCTCTGTTATGCGTCTCTCATTGTCTATTGTTTCTGCCCTGATTGTGCTCTAACATTTCTTATTCTATTCTTTGTAGTGCTGGCATGTTGATGGTGTCCCCTTGGCTATATATGTTTATACAAATTAACCAGTCCTGGATCAGCAGTGATTACAAAGCTCCTGCAGTTAGTGCTACTGGCAACATTTCTCCTTGTAATCTGCCCCCCCCCCCCCTTCCAAAATAAAAAAAAAAAAAAAAAAAAAAAAAAGATACCCTACACAATTACCAGCTTCTGCCACATCTGTTGACCTACCACCATTACCATTTCAGGGCACTGCTTTTTGCCTGCCAACATTGGTAGCTACTGTCACCTCTCCAGGGCTGACACCACTACCAACTCCTACCACCACAAATGGCCTGCGACATTACCAGCTTCTGCCACCTCCCCTGACCTTCTGCTGCCACCATTGTCAGCTTTGCCACCTCTACTGGCCTGCTACCATTACCAGCTCTTGCCACTTCTGCTGCTTCTGTAACCTGCCATCTGTTAGAAGTTAGTGTTGATAAAGGGTTACATTTTTTACTGGAATGCATTCTGTGCATTAAAGGTTAAGTTCACCTTTCATAACATGTTACACCCAAATTCGGGCTGTAACATGTTATGAATGCACTGGTCCCCGCACCTCCCCGGTCCGCGCTGTGCCAGCTAGCGGGGCTTCTTCTCCACCCACTAGCTGTCAAAATGTAAAAAAAAAAAAAAAGTGGTTGTGCGGGGCTCCACCCACCTGACCGTGTCACTCATTCACAGCGCTCTGTAAATAGAAAACTACAAGGTGACGGCTTGTAGTTTTCAATGAACCACCATGGCACTGTGAGCTGTGGTAATTCATCCATTCTTCCTGTCAGCAGGTATCAGATTCCTCATACAAGGTACAAGGTACAAGGAAGCAGCTACACTGACAGGTCTGCAGGAGATGATCGCCGATGCAATGCTTTACAGGCTCCAAAAATGCTTTACATGCAACAAAAAAATATATGAATTTTTTTTTTTAATATGTGAAAAAAAAATGTGCATTTATTTATTCTGAAAATGGGAACTTATCCTTTAAAGTAAAAAAAAAAAAAATCTATGTTTAGCCCCCAAATAGCCCAATCTTGATTCAGTGCTGTGCCCAAGAGCAGGGGTGGATTCAGCAGAAGGAGCCATCGGCTCCTGTTGCTGTCTATCAAATCCGGTGAGGAAGGAGTAGGGGTGGGGCTGAGCCACACTGTGTGTTGATTATAGGTGTGCACAGCCTATTGCATTAGGGTGTGCACCCCAAAGCTCAAACACATATGTGTGTGCATATATATATACACACACACACACACACACACACACACACACACACACACACACACACACTGACAGTGTCAATAAGGCAGTGGATGGTGTTGGTAGTTTTTATTTTTATTATTTTAGTTTTATTATTTTTTACATTTTTTTTGGAGCCCTGTTAGGGGGCTTTGGTGAAATATCATGGGTCTAAACAGGGGGATCTGCTCCACATGGGGTGATTAGGGTGTGCCCAGGCACACCCTGTGCGCACGCCTATGGTGTTAATAGATGTACACAGCCCGACTCAGGATTGAGCTTGCACCTGTGCCACTATAGGAAGCTGCTTCCTATGGTGGCCCATGGAGAAGAGGATGAACAGACAGCTGCTCTTGCACAAAGCTGGTAAATATCACATTTGTTATATAAAAAAAAAAATTTACTTTACAGTCACTCTAAATAAATGTTATTTTTGTGTTGTTTTTTATTGTGTATACATGGAAATCGTAGTTCTCTTTAAAGTGTCAAGTGCCAAGCACTGCACATACCAACTGTGAAGCACGGTGATGGAAATGTTTTGGGGGGGGGGTTTGCAGGGCCAAGCTTTGCAGTGTGTCTATAGCTACAAACTGAGTGGCTCAATATCAAGCCCTCACAACTGCCCCCATTTCAAGCAACTTGCTATAGGGGCACTTGGTGGGGAGAGGAGCCAGGAGCTTGGGCATGAGACCCCAGAAGAGGAGTATCAGGGCTGCTCTGTGAAAAACCATTGCACAGAGCAGGTAAGTATAACATGTTTGGTTATATACAGAAAAACCTTGCGCTAAGTTAATTGGGGCTATGGGACTGCTGCAACTTGATCCTGAATACTAGACCCAATAAAACACTGTGGATGAAAAGTGCGCTGTCCCTTTAAATGAAAACCAATTTAAAAACCAGTGCATACAGTTAAAGTATTATACATCTGTGCACATGATTACAGAATACAAGTAAAAATTCAGTGATAACTTAAGAAATGTATATTCTCATATAGATCACCACAAATAAAAATTGCATTCAAAAATCAATTCAAAAGTCCATATCCAATAAATCCATGATTCAACTTAATGTGCCTTCAAAGTGCTCTGTGCTCAAAAGACATAAGGGTGCTCAAGTGCAAAAAGTGTTCCTCAGAAAATAATGCCACTTACCAGACAGGGGTGATCTCAAATTATAGAGATCATAAACGCTTTATCTCTCCAGGATGGCCGGCACTCTCACTATCAGGTACCCAGGTAACTCCTTGACCTCATCAGTAAGGTACAACAGTAGTGTCTCCACAGCCAGAATACCCACCTTGATTCTTACTCCACATAAAGGTCTCCAGTAACCATGTACATTATGCACATAAAAGTAGAAGCCACATAGTGTAATATTGCAAAGAAATATTGCTTTTAATAAAATGCTCTTACATGTAAAAAAGGGGAGGACAAGCGGTATACAAAAGCACGGCTGCGGGACCATCCAGCACACTCGTGCGTGATGACGTCTCACTCTAGGATGTATTTTTCCATAACTGGCATTCTCTGGGATTAAAGGGTCATGTTTCTTATTTAAAAAAAAAAAACCTTTACAATAACTTTTAAGTCTATTAGGGTATGAGGCAGCGATACAGGAGGTAGAAAAGATTGAGGAGGGATAGAGAAGGTGGAAGAGCTAAAAATCTATTATGATCTATGCAAGGATACAGAAAGTGTCAGAGATGTATGAGTTAATAATCTTTTAGTCCTTTAGGATAAAAGGCAGGTGGAAAAGCTTATAGTCTATTAGGGTATAAAAAAAAGGATACAAATATTTGAAGATTTGGGTATAAGGGAGGGTACAGAAAGTAGAAAAATATTACAGTCCAATACAGTATAGATGTTACAGAAGGTGGAAAAGTTTACAGTGCATTAGAGAATAAAGTAGTAATAGAAAAGATTTCTTTGCGGTCAAACCATTTGTGTGGTATTTTACTTATAGTATTGGAATATACAGTATGAACAGGGTACACATAGGGAAGGTGGCTTTATTAAAATATTAATCTGTCTAGAATGTTGTTTGGTCTTACCTTGGCTCTTGCTAAGACATTATATCAAATGTTTATTACATTACAATATCACTGCATACTTACATTTTATTAAGGAGGACTTTGGAATCCCACAATGCATATTACAAGATAACAAAAATGGAACCACGGTTTTATGGTGATCAGACCTGAAAAACTTTTTTTTTTTTTTTAAAGAGTTTACTACCGCTGAAATTTAAAAACACAATTGAATAATTCAGAACAGTGACTTTCCTCCCACTTCCTACAAATGACACTCTCCAAGCTTTCATGAAAAAGACAGCATGCTTGAAAGAAAAACAACTTGTACTGTGCTCTTTTTAAACAACACAAATTACTCTTGGGGACAAAAATTGAAGGACTGGAAGACTGGGAACAGGTGACAACTATGAAATATCACATCAGAGAAGCTAATTTAGGATCACCAACATTACCACTAGAAAAGAACAGAAGGGGGGGGGGTCAATAATTTACATCCTAATAAAGAGTGAAAGTACCTCTTATGACTCCAAAATAATGTGTGTATGAGATTCCCACACAAACTAACTGCATGAATAAATACAAACATTCATTTTTGATGTATTTGTTCATCTTTTGAACTGCTGGTTAAAAACTGGTGTAGGCGCTAATCTGAATTATAAACAGGAATGTTCTGCTAATGACAGTTTGCAACCCAAGTCTAGTGTATGTGGTATACTGTGTGAGAAGATCCCTAATGTGAACTGTCTTCTGGCATATGTTCTGTAAGTTATAATGCTACGGTAGAAACTACAGCAAGTACATTGCTTCTGCAGATCGAAAATACAGGAAATCCCCAAAGTGTCTAAAGTCAACCCAGACACTTAACACAAATTGACATAGTAAGCTAGGAGAATTAGGGTTTGTGATACCGGTCTTCTGGCAGCATGTATGCTGCTGAACCAGCCCTGTCAGCTCTGTGACCGAGCAAAGGGAGCTGCTTGCAGGGCATGGACACAATGTAATTTATTTACAGTAGATAAAAGATGCACATAATAAGCAGAGTGCTCATATTTGAGCACTAGCTTGTCAAATTGGACAATAAGCAATTTGGCAATGAAGTAGCAACTATGTAGAGCACAGTAATTAAGGCATTTGGACAGTTTTGCTACTCCAAAATGGGCTGCAGCTTTAATTCATCTAAAGTATGTGGGCACACAACTCCTGATCACTATCATAAGCATAAACCTTCAAAGTCTTCAAATAGCAGAATAGCAAATGTTCATTTATATTTTGCGTTCATATCCATCACTACCATGAACATAAACCTGAGCCTTCAATTAGCAGATTACCAAATGTTTATATTTTACATTCATATCCATATAGCTATACATTTACACACATACTGACGTAGTTTACACACACTTAGTACTTAACCCAGCAACTGAATTACTCCTCGTTGATTACAAAACTTTGCTTAATAAAATTAAAGTCTGAACATAAAGCCATTTTCTCCTATGCTAATGTTTTTGCTTTTAAGAACATTTCTCCTCATTCTTATCATTCAAGCTTCTGTGTGCAGAAGGTTTGTCATCCTCTTTCCAATTTTTTCTTTGCCACTCTATGAGAATGCCTTTTTTCTGCTTGGATGCAAAACAATAATTTCCTTCCAGAACCCTGAAAAGGCTTAGATTGCTCAACTTGTCTGTATTCTGAATCCGTTAGATCTCCCAGGCTGAAACCATGGACTTTGTATTTGAACTCACGTTTTGTCCAGACATCTTGCATAAAACCCTTTTTCATCATTTTGCACTCATGTTACCCTCAGCTGGAGGGAGAAATCACCCCATGAAAATTAAATAAATAAAGAGGAAGTGTCTGCCAGTTCATTTTCTCCTGCCTTTTTCAAGGCATGAGGTAATGCTGTGCTATTCAGTGTCTGCTTTGACTAGCTCATAGTCACTAAGGGACCCACTCACTGGTAGTACACATAGCGTTCTCTTTGTGCACTTTAAAACAAGCAAGTTCTTTAATTATTACGGTATGTGTAATCAGTTAGATAAGTCACAATTTTATTGCACACCTTTACTGAAAATTTTGATTAAGAGGTACTATACATCAGCAAGGGAAGGCCATTTAAATATGTGCTCAAATATACAGCCAACCCACATTATGTCAAGAGTGTTTCATCCAGGTAAATCCCTTAAAACAATATATATTGAGTAAAAGCTTATCTTAACTGGGAAATATTAGTATATGGAGCTGTGGATTTTCTGTATACCTTGTGTATAATGCATAGGGCTACTAGCAGATTTTTACCCCCCAAGTCATTTGAATTGATACCTCTTTTTTTTTGGGGGGGGGGGGGGGAATTCTACATTGTACTACATCTTGTATCATATCCTCCACCCTAGGCTTCTTGTACTCTAGCCTACATTGGCAGCGCTTAAACTTGAGTTTAGGAGCTCTTGGCGTTCTTTTGCCAAACCTCCTAAAAACTCAACTCCATAAAAGCCTATGTATCTATGTATCCATGTATATACACTATATTACCAAAAGTGTTAGGATGCCTGCCTTTACATGCACATGAACTTTATTTGCATCCCAGTCTTAGTCCATAGGGTTCAATATTGAGTTGGCCCACCCTTTCCAGCTATAACAGCCTCAACTCTTTTGGGAAGGCTGTCCACAGGGTTTAGGAGTGTGTCTACGGGAATGTTTGATTATTCTTCCAGAAGAGCAATTGTGAGGTCAGGCACTGATGTGGACGAGAAGGCCTGGCTTGCAGTCTCCGCTTACCGTGTTTAGATGAGCTTTAACCTCCCTTTCCAGAAAGCAAAAGAATCGTGTTCAGGAAAGGAACATTTTGACCACCAGCCGCAGAAAAATCGCGACACTTTTTTTTTGCCATGTTTTGCATTTTCCTGCGGCTGCGGTGAATGTAGGCTAGTGTACATGAAGCCTTACAGTACACTAGAGTGTACTACTCTGTAAAGTACCCACTTAGACTTTATTTCATCCCTCAAAAATTACAAAAAGCTTGCTATGAGTGTTAAGCCCATATTGCCCTGTTAATCTATACCCAGACCTGCCCCTGTAGAGGACAACCTTTTGTGCCAAGTAATACCTTTGGATTAGCTAAATGAATCATAATATAATCGTTAGACTTGTTATTTTACAATTACTACTGTGATCACTTCAGATTGAGGCATAAGATTAATACTTGTCACAAAATCTGATTCACTATCATCTTTAGACTTACCAACATCTAAGTAGTGCAAGCAATTAGCTGGGTTCATAGGAATTTAATTGATTGTTTAGGTACTATAGTGAAGATTAGTGAAGGTTATACTGGGACTGTACAGTCAAATGCTGTCAAAGTGGCCAGGAGTGTTGCATGATCCTGGCACCTAAGCCTGGGCTCTGGGGAAGAAGGTATCCCTTCAAAATGCATCAGCCGGCAGTGGCCTTTTAAATCTTCTCCATTACCATCTGGAGTCTGTTGTCATGAGACCAATTGCCTTCATCTGAAGGCTATTTATATTGCAGTTTTCTTTCATGTGTTTGTAAGTTGTTTTTAATTTACTTTTCTAATAAAATATATCCAAGGATAATGCACAAGGTTGGTGCGCCCTCTTTTTTCCATTCACTTAAGGCACATGCCCTGGGTCTTCTACTAAGTGCCCTAGGTCTCATTTTCAGTAATTGCTGCTATCATCCAGTGCCTGACAAATATACATCCAACATTTTCTGAAATTTAGTTTCTGAACATTTTTTTTTTTTTTTATCTTGCACATCCATTCCCACAGCTCCACTGGTAACTGCACGTTGCCCTTCACGTTTCCTTAAAACTAGGTTATGTAGATTAAATGAGTGAATTAGAGAATTACTTAGATACTGTTTTACCTCCACTGCACACTGTGAGCAAAAGGGTATAGCCCTAATGGCTCTGTACTAAGGGAACATATCACGATAGGGGAAGGAGACCAAACACAGGGAAGACAGCAAAGAGAATGGACAGGGTAGAAGAAGAGATGATTGAAGGAACAATAAATATCCACTTTTTATTATGTTATTGTAGCAATGCCCCCGTAGGGGTTGCTGAATGTTGTGGTTCACCTGTCCCCTGCCAGCCAGACATCCATCTCTCAGTCACTCAGAGACAGAACAGTCCATAAGCTTTGTTTTTTTATTTTAGGGGATTAAACTTGGATGGGAAATGGGGAATTATGGGATGCCCCAGAATATTCAGTGCAAACTTGCTTGGGACTTCTATATACACTTATATAGTATAGTATATACAGTATATACACTTCAACCTTCTGTCCAGCACAAACACTTAATACACACTGTTCCTCCTCCAGCACTTCACTTGCTGCAGACTGTTACTACTCCAGACTAGCTAGCACCGCATGGTAGGCCTGACACTGCTTCAGCCAGGTCTCAATGAACTGTCTTTTGCAGGCAGGGACTTTGAGCCCCTGTGGTGTAAAAATAGTTCAGGTGCTAGCTACCCTGCATTCAGCTACCACTCCTAGATAGCTCTCTTCAGGTCCTGCCAACCAACCTGGCTGCAATGACCTCTTTCCACTGCCCTTCCCACAGGCCTCACTCCTGGTTCTGCACCCATCTCGAACTGCAATCTCCTAGTTCTCTCAAGCGTGCCTCCCCAGTCCTCCGAACTCATAGAAGTGTTCTCTCCTGCTGTCCTTTACTTGCTCTCTCATGTGCCTCTCCTTCCAGGATCTCCTCACTCCTCCTGGATGCACCCGAGCCCCAGGCCAGGGTCACCCCCCCCCCCAGACTGGGGAGCTCCCTGGGAGGCAGCCCCACCTCTCTTCCCCTCCTTCTAGCACTTTCTACAAGAAAGAGGGAGGTGACAGTGAAGTGATGCGTCACCAGCTGCTACCCTGAGCCACTCCCAGCCCAGAATGAAAACAAAAAGGCCTAGCAACCAGCTAGGCCTGAATAAATTTGCCTACTCTGCCAACAAAAAAATCCTCAGTCTAGCACCTACCTAACTAGAGGGTGCTACATTATAATCAGTGTAAGCAGGGGTGCCCTGGCCTTCAGGGACCCTCTATATGCCCCTGGTGGCCAGTGTCAAGGTGACTAAAGATGAACAGATATTTCTCAGATAATGATAAATTCAGAGACCTGCTAATCCTGAAGTCAGTTGCTGGATTGCAGAGACCTGCCATCATTTTTGATACTGACAGCAGCAGCAGCACACACACACACACACACACAATACCTTGAATAAACGGAATAGCAAAAATTTCTTAAAATAGGAAAATTATTTGCTAATATCAAGTTAATTATGGACCCAGACTGACTGATATTTATGGACACAAACTGCGACATTGATCTAGGCAGAGACATGAATCCATGTTTCAAGGGAAGCTATCATAGTTTTTGCAATTTTGGAACTTTTACAGAAATAAAATTCCAGCACTGCCTGAATGCTTTTGGCTGCCTCTGTAAAGTGAAGTTTTAGTTATAGACAGAGAGGAACCAGGAATTGCTGGAGTCTCTTATTAAAATATTTACTCTGGAAATGATTTTTCATGGAAACATACTGCAAAATGGAGATACACATAATCATGCAAAAGAACAACGTGTGAATTTAAAAACCAAAGAATAAAACAGACCAAAAATTATTATCATTGCCTTTTTGACATTTCCTCTAATGCAGGTTGAGAGGAAGGGGCACTTGACATTTGACATTGTGCTGTTGAAGGCACTGCAGCACCAGCACTGAAGTGCAAACAGCCCCACTCCTAAAGTGTGCCAGTGTTTAAATGTAAATACTCATAGGTATGAACCATTTGTCACTTTGTATTGATCATTTGAAAAATTCATTTTGAAAATGCTTGTCCAAGCAGGTTCTCTAAATGTATACGTTTTAACACTGTATATAACCTCCTTCTTTAGTGCCAGCATTTTTTTTAATAAAATGAACTTGTGTTGCCACAATAGGGTGATCACTTTATCGGGATGGGTCTTTTTTTTAGCCTAGCTATATAATTATGAATGCCTGCCATGTTGTCATTCTCTCTGGAATGCTGAACACTAGAAAATCACACTACACACAATCTAAAAGATGTCTAGTGATTTCTTGTATGTGTCAATGCTTCCCCCTGGTGGCTTTTCATTTTATTTTTCTTTGTAAAAAGATATATTGAGAAGTCATAGAGTACAGTAAAGGTTTAGAAAAACAAGTGATCTTTTTGCCCTATATCATATATAGTGGTGTGTGTCTTTATTTGTTTTTTTTTCATATTGGTTACCATGATTTCTATATGATATATCTTTTCAGATAAATGATACTAGGAGCTTAATCTCCTTAAAGGGCAAGTTCACCTTTACAGAAAACTCTGTAAGGTGAACTTACACAGGTCCCCCTTCTCTCCCCCCTGGTCCTGGTGACCTGAACCACCGCAATCTCCAGTTCTAAGCCCTGGTATATCCGCATCAGGAGCCCGGGGCTTAGAAAGCCTGAGCTGAATGTCCAAACGTTTTGGAGCATTTTAATTGGTTAACGCTGCATAGCCTGTCCTGTCAGCTATGCAGAAGACGCGAGGATGGAGAGAGGATTTCTAAGCTCTGGGCTCCTGACGCGGATATACCGGGGCTTAGAACCGGAGATTGCTGCAGTCCAGGTCAGCGGGACAGAAGGGAGGGGCAGGGGCGAGGAGGGGGACCTGTGCAAGTTCACCTTACAGATTGTTCTGTAAAGGTGAACTTACACTTTAAAGAGCTGTATGTGGACTCGCGGACTATCCAATGTGACCAGAAGGTGGCAGCGGTTGACTGTATGAAGGCCATGTACTATGACTCCATTTATAATTTTTTGTATCCAACTTTGAGGTGTGTGGCAACAAACTGTTGAACCATTGTACTCATTGATAGTTGGAGATTGGAATTGATATTTATAATATTGCGATAAATTTTTCCTGAAGAAGCAGGTTATGTCCTGTGAAACTCAACTGCATCTAAGCTAAAGCAAGTCTCTCATCCCCTACTGCGGCAGGGCTGATGAGAATCAACGCTAAGAAGAGCATCAAATTGCCTTTTGATGACTATATCTGTGGTATATGTGTATATTTATATGTCTTTACTAATTTTAACACTTATAAATAAATGCTTTTGCTATTTTTTTACTTCATTGGTACCATTATAGTCCTTCCAATCTAGTAGTTGGGGTTTATGTGCAATTTCCCTGTTACACTAATATGAATATATGGGTTAATTTACTGAAAGAGTTCAGAACCATTTTGTGTGTGAATTTTCACTTCAATTATCCAATTATGGATATTTCTGTTTTCTCATTTCATTTGCACATGATTGGGCATTCAAAGTGAACAGTGATTAAATGCACTGAACTTTAAATGATTAAATTTCACATTATTAGATGATTGAAATTTATTTAATTAATTTATTGAGTGAAAATACCCACACAGATGCCAACTGCCTTGGATTTGCTGGGTCAGTCCCAAATCTCTGTCCTCTGATTATAGTGTATTCTTATCCATGATCATTCGTAACTCAAGTACGGGGATCACCATTATTTGAGTTACTGAGCATTAAATAAAAAAAACTATATTAGTTGAAGGGATCACAGTCCCAGTTAGACTGCTGGATAATTAAAGCACTGCTCAGAAAGTGACCATGATCTGGTGAGACTGCCTGGAATAAGGGCATATCAAGTGTGGGCCATGGGTGGGGGTGAGTGTCCTGGGGATGGGATGAAGGTGTTGGTAAGTATGTTTCTCAAGATATTCAATAAAATTAGCCTCATAGAGACTTCCAATATTGTAGCAATACAGAAAAAACAGGGAGTTGGACCGTGGAAAAGGGGCTTCAACTGAGAGATAAACTTGCTGGTAGATGAGCAATATCTCTAACACGCTCAAAGAGCAGTCTCTGAAGGACCAAAAGGAGTAGGTAAAAATCCTATGGAGTAGCTGGGGGGACAAACAGGAGGAACAATGGGACTGGCACCCTTGAAGATCTTCACAAAGGAGTGAGAGCCAAGTAATCTCTGAAAAGAACCGTTAAGGCCAATATTTTAGTTTTAACAGTACTAAAGGTCAAACACTGATCCAGAACAGAGTGACGCAAAGACAAGATTTGTCCCATAAAGTACTTTCTTGAATGGCATTTTCTTGCCCCACAACAAACAAAGTATGCTTTCCTGGTATGATGGTCGATCTTGCAAGAAGTCTGTTTTATAGCCTTCAGAAGTGTAGGGATGAATGAATACAATAGGGTTCTGTCACTTAGGATCTGGGTTTCAACAGCCAAAACATTAAAGTCAGTGACCAAGAAACAGGATAGTGGACTGGCCCCTGGGATAAAAGATCTGATTGATTAAGGAGGGCCAGCAGAGAGTATGCCAGTAGTTTGAGTATGTCCCAGTACCACATCCTCCTAGGACAGTTTGGTGTAATAAGGATTACCGGAATGCCCTGTATCTTGATCCTGCAGAGTAAGCCAGAAAGGAGCTTCAAAGGGTAAAAAGGCATTGATCAGGTTGAACTGATCCCATGCAGTCACAGGAGCATCCACTTCAAAGGCTGGATGAGTCTTGAATTTAGTGACAAGTTTGTTGTTGAATTTGGAAGCCAGGAGGTACATGTCTGGTGTCCTCCACCTGCTTGAAACACCTCCAGGTGAGGAGACCATTCCCCAGAATCCAAACTTTAATGCCTGAGGAAGTCTGCCTGCCATTTTTCCATGGTTAGAAATGTGCATAGTAGTCAGCACCAGAACTCAAATCAAATTTTTACCCAGTCCAGAATCAAGTCATCTTTTCTTTTGGCTGGATGATTTCTGGTGTCCCTTTGATGGTTGATGTAGGCAACTGCCATGGCATTGGCCAACTGAATCCCGATTGGGTCACTGAATAGACAACCGATTTTCCCTGAGCTCCAGAATATTAAGCAGCTAGAGGCTCAGGAAAGTACCAGAGGATTGCTGTGATGTTGTAGTGAAGGAGAGGCAAAGAGAAGTTCAGCTTGATAAGAACGGTGTCCTAATATGATGTGCACATGAACAGTGTGCATAACCAGAAGCAGGCTGTGCAGACTGTTTGGGTGACTGCTGAAAATCTATAAAGAGAAAAATAGCACCAAATTCAAAAACAGAACTGGACCTCTACTGCCACTGGCTTACTAGCAATGAGCAGCTGGAATGCCACATTTTAACCCCTAGGTATCCACAGCACAGACCTACTGCAGCAGTGTTCATCCTGCGGTTCCCCCAGCAAGATGGGTAGGATGTTTGGGACATGCCCTATTCACTCTGTGGCTAGGTCAACGCATTGCACCATATGTCAGGGTGAGAGCTTAACAGAGTCTAATGCCCCGAGGGCAACATTACAGACTGGTCCCACATCTTCTAAATCAGTGGTTCTCAACTCCAGTCCTCAGGACCCACCAACAGGCCAGGTTTGCAAGATAGCTGAAATACATCACAGGTGATATCACTTGCTGCTCAGTCATTGCAGTATTCTAGTCTGCAACTCCCCAAGGTAATACTTAAAATCTGGCCTGTTGGTGGGTCCCGAGGCCTGGAGTTGAGAACCACTGTTCTAAATAGTAGGGTCCAAGTACAGTCTACTAGAGTTAAAGTGATATTAAAGTCTCTTTAAAAAATAAATTAATAATGAACATGTCATACTTACCTGCTCTGTGCAGTGGTTTTGCACAAAGCAGGCCCGATCCTCCTCTTCTTGGGTCCCTCGCCAGCACTCTTTGCCTCTCCCTCCTTCTGAGTGCCCCCAGAGCAAGCAGTTTGCAATGGGGCACTCTCCAGAGCGGTGGCTCAGTGTGTCCATTTACACACAGAGCCAAGGCTCAGCCCCACCCCCTTACTCTCCTGATAGCCAATGGCTTCTGCTGCCAATGAGGAGGCAGAGTCCCTGAAGGACCAAGTCACTTGTGCACATTGCTGGATCGAGAGGGGAATCAGGTAAATATTGGGGAGGGGGGGGCTGCTTCACAGAGAAGGTTTTTACCTTCAAGCATAGAATGCACGAAGATAAAAAACCTTGAGCCTTTAGAACCACTTTAACTGAAAAGTAGCCAGCCCAGATATTAGCTCCACAAAAAGGAGCTTCCATGACCCTGTAGCTGCTAAAAGAATCTTGCTGACAGATAAAAAATCTGAAAAAAAAAAAACCCCAAAAAGAGAATGCTTTATTTTGATCTCTGAGAGCAGAGAGAAGACATTCTTACTAGCAACAAACTGAAGTTTGCTGGAAGTGAGGGATTATATTGGGCTGTTCTTATGGCTCTTGTGTGCTAGTGTCCAATCACCTGAATGTAGCAGCTTAGCACAAAGGTTTCAGAATAATTACCTGGCGTCCCTTAATCCCTTAAAGTGGTTGTAATGCACATGTTCCTGGAGAAATGGCTGTGCATATAGGTGGGTAGAGCTTTGGAGAGAGATAAGTAAAACAGAAAAAAAAAAAAAATATATATTATATATATATATATATATATATATATATATATATATATATATATATATATATATATATATACTCGAGTATAAGTCGTTCCGAGTATAAGTCGAGGCCCTAATTTACCACAAAAAAAAATGGGAAAAACTTATTGACCCGAGTATAAGACGAGGGTGAGAAATGCACAGCTACTGTAAGTGGAAAAGAGGGTCAACAATGCCCATTTGCAGCATCACTGTGCCCATTTGCATGCCTCACTGTGCCCATTTGCTGACATAGGTCCCCTGAACTTCAAACTCGGTAGTTAAGGGTTCCTAGATGCCCCCTAGCTGCAGCCAAAATTTGGGGTCTCTGAACCCAAAGGGTCACGAAATGACATTGCTACAGATACACAGTTGACCAAATTTGGGGCCCCGTATCTCGGGGCCACTTAGTGCTAAGAACCCCAAATTTGGTGTGCAAACCCAGTGGAACTAGCACCATAAAATTTCCAAAGCTGGGGTTTCTAGCACCAAGTGGCCCCGAGTTACAGGGCCCCAAAAATCAGTTCAGAAAATGTCAAGCACTTTTCTGCAGCAGAGAATGACATTTTCTGAACCAGTTTTGGGGCCCCGTATCTCGGAGCCACTTAGTGCTAGGAACTTGAGCTTTGGATATGTTGTGGTACTAGATCCACTGGGTTTGCATACCAAAATTGGGGTTTCTAGCACCAAGTAGCCCTGAGATACGGGGCCCCAAATTTGGTTCAGAAAATGACATTTTTTGCTGCAGAAAATTGCTTGACTCCAGTATAAGTCGAGGGGGGCACTTTCAGCACAAAAAAATGTGCTGAAAAATTCAACTTATACTCGAGTATATACGGTATATATATATATATATATATATATATATATATATATATATATATATATATATATATATATATATATATTTTACAGTGGGGAGGGAAAGTATTCAGACCCCCTTTTTCACTCTTTGTTATATTGCGGCCATTTGTTAGTCATTTAAGTTCATTTTTTCCCATATTGACAGAAAAACACAGAATTGTTGACATTTTTGCAGATTTATTAAAAAAGTAAAACTGAAATATCACATGGTGCTAAGTATTCAGACCCTTAACTGATGTCCATTTCTTCTCATCATCCTTGAGATGGTTCTACACCTTCATTTGAGTCCAGCTGTGTTTGATTATACTGATTGGACTTGATTAGGAAAGCCACACACCTGTCTATATAAGACCTTACAGCTCACAGTGCATGTCAGAGCAAATGAGAATTATGAGGTCAAAGGAACTGCCTGAAGAGCTCAGAGACAGAATTGTGGCAAGGCACAGAACCCCGAACCAAAAAAAAAAAAAAAAAAAAAAAAAAAAATGGCGTGGAGGTCCCCCTAAATTCCAAACCAAGCCCTTCAGGTCTGGTATGGATATTAAGGGGAACCCCGCGCCAAAATAAAAAAAAATGGCGTGGGGTCCACCCAAAAATCCATACCAGACCCTTATCTGAGCATGCAACCTGGCAGGCTGCAGGAAAAGACGGGGGGCGAGAGAGCGCCCCCCCTCCTGAACCGTACCAGGCCATATGCCCTCAAAAATGTTAAATATGACAAGAGGCAGAGAGAAAGACGCCGCGGAGGAAGATGCCGGACGAGAACACCGGAGCAAGAAGCAGAGGATCGGAGGAAGAAGAAGGGAGGAAGAAACCGAAGGAAGATAGAAGATAGAAGAAAGAAGGTGGAAAGAAGAAGCATTTAAATAAAGGAATTGTCAAAAACTGTCTTATCATTTTTAACATTTTTGACACTTTTTTGTGAAATGGTAGGGGTACAAACCCTTACCATTTCACACAAGGTGGGCCGGGATCTGGGGATCCCTTTGTTAAAGGGGGCTTCCAGATTCCGATAAGCCCCCCACCTGCAGACCCCCACAACCACCGGGCAAGGTTTGTGGGGATGAGGCCCTTGTCCTCATCAACATGGGGACAAGGTGCTTTGGGGGGGACCCCAAAGCACCCTCCCAATGTTGAGGGCATGTGGCCTGGTACGGTTCAGGGGGGGTGGCCGCTCTAGCCCCCCCTCTTTTCCTGCGGCCTGCCAGGTTGCGTGCTCGGATAAGGGTCTGGTATTGATTATTGGGGGGACCCCACGCCATTTAAAAAAAAAAATTGGGCGTGGGGTTCCTCTTAAAATCCATACCAGATCTGAAGGGTCTGGTATGGATTTTGAGGGGGACCCCTACACTTTTTTTTCAAAGTTTGACGCGGGGTTCCCCTTAATATCTATACCAGACCTGAAGGGCCTGGTATGAAATTTAGGGGGACCCCCATGCCATTTTTAAAAAAAAAATTGCTTCGGGGTTCCCCTGCGGATAAATCCCATGCCGTTTTTTTCAATGAACTTTTATGTGTATTGTCGGACCAACAATTCATTAATAGCTGCGAGTAGTTTTGAATTACTTTTTTTTCCTTTGAAATGTCATTTTGCTGTCAGACTGTTCTAAACACGGGAAATATGCGGCCCTTTACAGGCATACTATAGACACCCCCCAGTTACGAATTTTTTTTTTTTAACAGTAAGAGTTTTTATTTATTCAAAAATCATAAAAAAAAAAAACAAGACAGTGTAAGCATGAACAGTACAGCATTTGCAATCAGATTACATCACTTTATAAGGTATTCATTATCAGGCAGCATTAAGATCGGAGTAGCCTAGGGTGGAAGATAGCCTGTGCTGTGAAGCATAGTTACAGTTAGTTACGGGTAAGCAATAAATCAGTACAAAACAAATCAAAAAGAGGGATGTGTGTATTCTATTCTATGGAGCGAACAGTAGTCCTGAATTGAGCTAAGAGTGATCCCACCAATCCACCGCCAGAGGTGCGGAAAGTGGAAAGCATTTTCAGCCGGGGGGGGAGGAGGGGACGGGGAAGCCCGCTGACCCCTCCATATCTACTCCCAGCTTCCTATTAAGTGGTATATATGATACATTCATGTTTGAATACAGGAGGAGTTCAGTCAAGCATCATACCAATGTGACCATATTTTCTGAAATTTCGCGGGGCAGTTCCTACTTTCATATGTAATCATAAAAAAGGAAGGACTTTGTTTATTGCACTTTTCCAGGAAGCTACTGTAGGGAGATCCGTACCCTTCCATCTCAGGAGGATCTCTCTCCTAGCATAATAGAGGGCAAAGGTCAATCCTAGTTTAGTATAACGATCCCCCTCCACGTCCCCAAGGTGACTGAGCAAAAAGACAAGGGGGTCTAGTGTCAACGGGGTGCCGCAAATGTCTGTCAATACGTCCGCTACCCCTCTCCAGTAGGGTTGGATCTTGCTACAAGTCCAAACCATGTGAAAGAAGGAGCCCCTCTCAGTGGAGCATCTCGTGCAAAGTGGGCTGAGAGAGGGGTAGATGGAAGCCAACCTTTGTGGGGTATATTATGCCCTGTGCAAAAATTTCAATTGGACAAAACGATCTCTGGAGGCTATCATAGAGGAAATAAACGTAGAAACGCACTCGTCCCATGTGTCCTCATCTAGGTCAGGGATATCCATCTTCCACCTGGTGAGCAGGTGTGAGGTATCCGTATCAAGAGCTACTGTGAGATACATGTATAGGGTGGAGAGTGGTTTGAGCAGGAGTTCCGAAGCGAGGAGTCTCTCAATAGAATCCGAGCTTAAGGTAATCGGGGTAGGGAACTGGGCCGTGAGAGCATGCCGGAGCTGCCAGTATCTAAATTGGAAGGAACGGGGGAGTTTAAATGCTTGTTTTAATTCTAGGAATGTTAGAATCTTCCCCTCTGGCATTACTTGTTTAAGGGTGACAATACCTCTCGTCGCCCATGCCGCCGGGTCAGGTACTGTATTTAGGTGGGGAAGAAAGGGGTTGCCCCATAGGGGAGTGTGAGGGGAGACCACCAAGGGATCCCGGAGGGCCACCCGTGAACACTGCCAAACCCGTATCGTGGTTTTCATAGGGACCGTGACGCCCGGATGTGCCTTACACCCTCTGAAGACTAAATTAGAAAGGGCTGCATATGAACCAAGTATTGCCGCCTCTAGGGTGACCGCTGGGTTTTGTCTGGGCTGGGAGAACCACCAGCGGACGGTAACCAAGACCGCCGCCCAGTAGTATATAAGGAAATTCGGGAGGGCCAGGCCTCCGCTGGAGAGGGGAAGATAAAGGGTCCGTCTGGCCACTCTCGGAGGTCTCCCAGCCCAGACAAAGTCACTCACAATACTGTCCAGTCTCCGGAACACTGATCGGGGAATATGGACAGGGGTGTGACGAAAGAAATACAATAATTTAGGTAAATACACCATTTTAATTAAATTCCCTCTGCCTACTGGCGTGAGCGGAAGTCTACGCCAGGTTGTGCACTGCTTGGTAAGTTTGTCCAGCACTGGGGTTAGATTACGGTCGAGGTATCCGTCCAGGGACAAGGCCACCCTTACACCCAGGTACGTAAACTCCTCGACCCATCGGAGAGGGGTTTGGGTGTCGATACGAGGCATGGATGAGTGAAGTGGGAAGAGGACTGATTTGTCCCAGTTGACACGAACTCCTGAAAAGCGGCTGAAAGTATCAAACTGAGACAAAGCAGCCCTCAGGGAGTCAGATGCGTCAGCCAAGTATAGGAGGGAGTCATCGGCATAAAGTGACAATTTCTCCTCCAACGGACCTACTCTAATGCCCTTAATAGTTCTATCTTTCCTGATGTGGGCCGCCAGGGGCTCCAGGGCCAAGGCAAATAATGCCGGGGACAGGGGACAGCCCTGGCGGGTTCCCCTCTCCAAAAGGAAGGGCCTCGACAGGGTACTGCCCGTGCGTATGCGAGCCTTAGGCTGCGCATACAACATTTGAATCCACGTGAGGAAGACTGGGCCAAAGCCAAACCTGGACAGGACTCTCCACAGGTAGCCCCACTCGACCGAGTCAAAGGCTTTCTCTGCGTCGAGTGAGGCTACCACCCCGGGGTTCCCCGGATCAGCCACTGCGATGTGAGTGTGCAACCTACGTATATTTATATCTGTGCCTCTTCCGGGCATGAACCCCGTTTGGTCTGGGTGCGTTAGGGCAGTGATAACCTTGTTTAAACGGATGGCTAAAATCTTGGCAAGGATCTTTGCGTCAACATTTAGGAGAGAGATAGGGCGGTAGGATGCGCAGAGGGTGAGGTCCTTCCCCGGCTTAGGGATGAGTACCATTACCGCCTCGCTCATCGAGGCCGGGAGAGTCCCAGTTTTTAAAGCTGAGGCAAAAACCGTCTGCAATCTAGGGGTTATCACTTCCATGTGGGTCTTGTAAAATTCCACCGGGAATCCGTCCGGACCCAGGGTCTTCCCTGTTTGCATCATTTTGAGGGCTTTTTGTATCTCCTCCAAGTGAATGGGGGTGTCTAGTGCATTGGCTGCAGACTGTGTGAGAACTGGAATGTCAATTTCTTCCAAGTAGTCAGTGAGGTCCTGCTGGTCGTATGTCACTCGTGAACTATATAAGTGCTGGTAGAATTCAGTAAAACAGCGATTAATTTCCGCTGGGGAAGAATGAAGTGTCCCGTGTCTGTCACGAATCTGCGCTATTGCCGTTACCCCGGATTGTTCCCTGGATAGCCAGGCCAGGAGACGACCTGTCTTTTCCCCCTGTTCAAAGATGCGTTGGGACTGGTGTAACAGCTTTTTTTGTGTCAGGGAGGTCTGTAGCAGTAGGGATTGTTGAGTAAGAGATTGGAGTGTTATGTAGTCTCGTGGGTCACGGGAACGGACATATAGGGCTTCCTGTCTAGTCGCCTCAGTCTCTAGTCTGGTAAGCTCAGCTCTATGAAGTCTCCTCACCTTAGCAATAATACATTGGTAATGTCCTCTTGATGAGACCTTAAAGGCTTCCCAAACCGTATTGTCAGAGGCAGACCCCGGATTGACCTCCCAGAATTGCTGTACTGTTTCCTGAAACTGAGAGTCGACCTCTGTGTCAGATATCCAGAACCTGGACAACCGCCAGAGTCTATCCGACGGGTCCACCGTCAGCTCCAGGGATAACAACAATGGGGCGTGGTCCGAGATCCCCCGCGGAAGTATGCGTATGTCCCGAACTCTGGGGAGGACAGGCGCCGCGACATAGGCCAGGTCTATGCGAGAGAAGGATCTATGAGTGGCAGAATGGCATGTAAAGGCCCTGGCCTGAGGGTCCTTCCACCTCCAAACATCCATTAGGCCGTAAGTGTCAGCCCAGCCTGTCAGGTCACGGCGCGTAGTGTCTCCCACCGTGCTCCTGTCCAACCCAGAGTCCGGAACCAGGTTAAAATCCAGTTACGAAATTTAAAGGAATATTACACTTTTATTGTTTCACTTTAAGCATTATTAAAATCACTGCTCCAGAAAAAACTGCCGTTTTTAAAACTTTTTTTTGCACTGATCCATGTCCCCTGGGGCAGGACCCAGGTCCCCAAACACTTTTTATGACAATACCATGCATATAAGCCTTTAAAATTAGCACTTTTGATTTCTCCCATAGACTTTTAAAGGGTGTTCCGCAGCTTTCAAATTTGCCACTAACACCCCAAATTGTTCGCTGTCCGGCGAACAGCCAATGTTCGAGTCGAACATGAGTTTGACTTGAGCTCGAAGCTCATCCCTAGTCAGGAATATATTCATGTAGAATTGTAAAGGTACATGGGAGGTTCACTTTCCGAGAAAACTAGATCATTTCTGGTGCATTTTCCTACAGCAACCAATTAGGTTCTGCGCTGGAAAAAGAAAAAAAAAAAAAAAAATAATAAAAAAAAAAAAAGGAATGTGGTTAGTTGTTCTAGGCAACAACTATGCTTTGAGTAATATTCAAAGTCCCAGAACCCGACATCATAAAAATATTTAATACTTGATTTATTAAGTTCTTAAAAAGTTAAGAAAATGTATGATCACTATTTTTAATGTCACATAGTGGGGTCTGTTTTGTGGGTCCTTATTCAATATGTATTATTAGTGTTGTCACTTGTTGTGCACTTGTAATGTGTGTTTCTCTTTAGCATAGTCTACAAGTTGCTCTGGCTGCAGTTCTTAAATGAAGAGGTAGGGCATGCTGTAGGACAAACTACAGCACATACGGAGATAGAGAGAGTACTTCAGGATTATAATGTAATCTCTGCAAAGATCTTTTGTTTTGTTGCTTGATTTTACATTCATATTCATACCCCTTGAAATTTTCAACATTTTATAATGTTACAACCAAAAAAATAAATGTATTTTAGTGGGATTTTTTTGTGATAGACCAACACAAATTGCCACATAATTGTAAAGTGGAGGGAAAATGGCCTTTATGTATATGAGTGGCAAGGAGAAGGCCATTATTGAGAGAAAGCCATAAGAAGTCCCATTTGCAGTTTGTGAGAAGCCATGTGGGAGACACAACAAACATGTGGAAGAAGGTGCTCTGGAAATAGCCATTTATTATGGGTCATAACAAAATAAAGAGTAAGGCAACGCTGGAGAAACTGATGAAATTTGCAAAGCCTTTGTACCCAAGGGCAGACATCAATTATTTTACAGTCAAAATTGTTGGCATAATGAGAATATGCTATTCACGGTGAGCAGGAAATACATACTCGCATGGTATTAGACACATTTGTCTTAAAATGATTTAAATATTGTATCATATCTCAATACTGTTTAAGATTTGTTCAAGACTTATGCAAGGAGGCCCATATGTAGGCTACCTTGCTTTATTATGTTTAGGAATGATGTATAGTTGGCTGGTACACACATTACCCCATTTGTTTGGAGGACAACTAGATCTTGGTCTACAGTCTCAATCTACCTGATCCAAAATGTGTCACTGTATGGAAATGTATGACCTGCTATACACTATACTATGTATCTATGCCTGCTTTATAATAAAATAAAGGAATTAAAAAAAAAATAAAAATTGTTGGCATGAGGAGTCCTTATAATAGTGAGCGCAAGAAGGTCCAGGATTCCCAGAGATCAGGAGCTGCAGCAGATGACATATGTCCCCAGACTGTGGTGATACAACAGCCTGCGTCTTTTGTCAGACCAGACTGAACCCAGGCCATCACTTTCTTGTCTTCCTTCCACCCTTGCTTCCAGGCTGTGTCTCTGGTGTTGTAGTTGTGGCAGGAGATAGAGGAGGAGGAGGACCTTGGTTGAACTCACAAACGTGGCTTTGGCTAGTGAGTTCACCCCTCAACCCCTTAATTAGGGCTTGTAAGATAACTTCCTCACATAAGAGGCGTTGGTCCTCCTCCATTTCCTGCATTTTGCAGGCTGCCATGTAGACATAGTCCTCTTGAATATTGGGGGGGGGGTTCTGAGGGCCGCAGTAGCCTTCCGAAATAGCTGCCTCCTCCAGGTTCCTCCTCTTCCTGGGAATTTGTTTTGGAAGGCGGAGTGGAGGGACCTGGGATTTGGGCAGGCTACTGGGCCCGGCCACCTCCTGGCTGCCACTTTCCACGGCCCCCTCCTGGCTGATAGTTTTAGTTTTTTGGTAAATAGAAAAGACTCTCATTCAGACCCCAGCATTTTTAATTCTTGTCCCAATCATTTGTGGCCACTACTGTCTATTGATATGTAAAACACTTTGTAAAATCAGAAACTACTGATCAATATTAACATCTAGTTAACATCATTAATGATTTGACTAGAAATATGTTGAACAATGCTATACCTGGCTCAAGCTGGGCTCCTCCACTTCTTCCTGGCTGGAAGGCCCAGGTTGGATGTCGGAAGCCTCAGCCGAGGTGGAAGAAAGCCTTGAGGGAAGATTGGAGAGTGCTGGACTGGGTTCAGTCTGGCCTACCAGAAAATGCAGTCTGGCATAGTACCACAGCCTGGGTACATAAATGTCATCTGCTGCAGCTCCTGATCTCTGGGAATCCTGGACCATCTTGCGCTCCCTATTATAAGTGCTCCTCATGCCACCAATTAGGGCCTTCAAATAGTCTGCCGTGGGGATCACCGGCTTCACAAATTCCAGCAATTGATCCAGTGCTGCCTTCCTATTTGATTTATTGTTATAAAAGGGGTGGTTTATCTGCCACAGACAGGGCAGCTCCCTGTACAGATCAAGGAATATGGGGATAAAGTCCTCATCATTGAATAGATCCATTTTATCTGCAAGACACAACACAAGACAAACACTAATGTCAGGCTAAACTCTCCTAACCTTGTCCCAATATAGGCCTCAATCTAGAAGCAGTATAGGCCACTGATGCACCAAGTTAAAATTGTACCTTTGTTAGAACGATCGGCGCTTCCCCTACACCTTCCTCCACTCACAGATCATACGTACGACGCACGCGTGTTACACTTTATATACACTGCGCAAGCGTGAAACTCTGCCCCACCCCTGATGTTCTTTCTAGTCTATTCCCTGCCCCTTGTCGTTCAGTGAAAGAGCACATGGCGGAGAAAGAGCAAGTGCATGCAGACAGCAGCAACGCCGAAAGGCCGGAGCCACGAATGTCCCAATCCTAGAGGAGATTTAAGGCCTCAAATATGTCCTTTATAGAGATGGTGGAGATTGTGGACATCTTGAAGAGGGCCGACTATAATGGGAAGCATGGACCTTACCCAAACCCAAATGTGAGAAAGGCCAAGATCATGACTAAAGTTGTAAAAAGTCTGCACAGGAATTTTGCGGTATGGCGATCCAAGGATCAACTGAGGAAACACTGGTCAGACCTGAAATTGAGGGAGCAGGATCAGTAGAGAAAGATCAAGAGAGTTCTTCAACAAAGTAAGTATTTGTCGTGTGTTCCTATTATTCTTATTACGTTCGAGCTGTGCTTTTCTTTACTGTTGTACAGTTTAAAAATGGCAAGTTTCAGGTTCGTGGGCACAGTAATCACTCATAGTAAACGTCGTTGGTTCACTAATACGATGTTTTTGGCATAACCATGTTAACTACATTTGTTCAGGCCTATTTGTATTAAAAGAAGTTTATGACATTGTTGTCTAGATGGGTTTGTACTAGAATGAAATGCAAACTTTATTCAGTGCAAGGAGAGGACACTCTGCAGTTGTTTACACATCTGGACGCAGGAGCACTAGTGTGGGACACCAGAACAAACTTTTTAGGGTGTCCCACACAGGTGCTCTAGTGGATACTAGGGGTGTCTCCATGTGTGAAAAATGTACAAAAAAAGGTAAGTATTCCAGCTTTATAAAGGGAAAAAAAATGTCTTCAGCTTGGAACTCTGCCAAAAAGACAATTGTACGACACTTCCAAGCAATGTTTCATATTACTTTTTCTCGCCTCAAATATGTGTGTGCTAAGTATACCTTTATTTTATTCACATAGGGGAGAAAAGACTCGGGACATCTAAGGACACCAGGGACCCCCCACCTCCTAAAGAAGGGGAAATCCCCACACCACAACCAGAGGATGTGGAGGAAGGAGAGGTTTATGAAGTGGGCGAAATAGTGACCACAACAGGGGAGTGTCTGAGACCTCAGATTCAGGTAATACATGTTGTGTGTTTTTTTTAATTTTAGGTGATATGGATGTTGTGGAAAAAGAATCTCATTTCACAAGTGCACACGTCCTCATCGGGGAGATCATGGTGTGCAATCGGGATTTACAGAAGAAGATCAAGGAAGACATCAATGATGTGGAAAAAAAAAGACACAAAAACATCATTGATGTTTTAGGCAGAATCTAAAACACACCTAAATTCTTCAATTTGTTGATATTTTATAATATTTTTGAAATTTTTTTGAAGTATAATGAAAGCCACATTTTGAAGATGCACACAGTGTGGCAACGTGCTATTTGCCATCACGGGATATCAATGTATGCGTTTTGGGGGTGCAACCCCTTCCTCGCAACTCACGTAGGTGACAGGAAGGGGTTGCACCCCCGAAACACGTCCATTGATCCCCCATGATGGGAGCTAGCAAATGTTGACATTAGGCATGGGATCAGGAGGGAAAACCCCATTTTGACTCAATTTGTGTGCATCTTCAAAATTTGGCTTTCACAGGGGTGACATCACCCCATCTGATGAAGGCAATATCAACACAGTTTGGACATACTAATGTCTGATATTGCCTTCGCTTTGTCAAAGTTGAACTTTGCAAGTTCCTGAGTTGTGTATTGTTTTATGGTTTTAAACATGCCAGTTTTAAACACCAAAAAGGCTATTTGTACTGTCAAAAACAAAAATGTTATTATTAAAATATGTTGGTTTGTTCAAAAACCCTTTTCTAACGCACATGTGAATGTGCACAGAGTAAAACGTTTTTTTACTCAACAATGTGTGGCTTCTTCTTTCAATGCTCAATATCATTTTTTGGACTAAATTGGTGTTTACACTGAAATGGGGGTTATTTACTAAAGGCAAATCCACTTTGCACTACAAGTGCACTTTCAGTGCAATTTCAAGTGCAGTGTCATGTGCACTTTTTCAGTGCACTTGGAGTGCAAAGTGAATTTTCCTTTAACAGTAACTTCCACAGTGCTTTATAATTTGCCACAATCAGGCCATTTTCGTGACTTACCAAAATTCATTCATGGTGCTGAAAATTATGAATATTTTTATCAGTAATGCATTACATACATTAACAACAAAAACAAGGTGTGTGTAGCAGACCCACAACATAATAGTTTGTTGAAGAAGAGATTGTCACCTCATGTATCAAATAAATTACATTTGCACTATTTAAGAAAAATGTTCAAAAAAAAAAAAAAAAACCATTGGAGAACCTAGGAGACAGCTAAAAGAAACACAAGCAGTAAATCAAAAGGAAATATTTCAGTTTAACTAAACATTTTTTTTTGGAAAAATGTTTATTAAACATTTTCTGGCATATCAATGGCCCCCTACCCGCAAAGTACTCAATATATTTTATACGGACCTTGCGTGCGCTTTGAGGGGGCAAGCACTGAAAAACAGATACGAACCCACAAGCACAAACTGAAGAGTAGTAACGATCAGAAAAGCACGAGGCTGAAAATCACAAATTGTCTCTCACCAAACTTCTACTAACACGAGATAAACATGAGATTAGCAGAAGGAGCCCAAAGGGAGGCGCACTTGGTATTGAACTTCCCTATTCTAGCCGTCGTATGTGTTGTACTTCACCGCGTTCTTGACGTTCAAAACAAGATTTGTGTGTATGTAAGACAAGTTTGAGCCAACATCCTCCGGAAAAAAACATGGATTTTGTTGTCAGAATGTGCGATCGTGTGTACGCGGCATAACATCCACCAGCTCCATTATGTCATTATGGAGGAGTGGAAGAGGACTCCAGTGGCAACCCGTGAAGGGTTAAGGCAGTGCTGGAAAATAATAATGATTTCCATGCAAAATATTGACACTTTGGGCCCAATTTGGACACTTAGGGGTATACTCACTTTTGTTGCCAGCGGTTTAGACATTAATGGCTGTGTGTTGAGTTATTTTGAGGGGACAGATTTACACTGTTATACAAGCTGTACACTCATTACTTTACATTGTAGCAAAGTGTCATTAAATGTGGAGGGGTGTACTCACTCTTGTGAGATAGTGCGAGTGTGTATATATATATATATATATATACACACACACACACACATACACGCACACAGTGGATAGAAAAAGTCTACATATCCCTGTTAAAATTTCAGGTTTCTGTGATGTAAAAAAATGAGACAAAGATAAATTGTTTCAGAACATTTTCCACCTTTTAATTTGACCTATAAACTATATAACTCAATTAAAAAACAGACTGAAATTGTTTAGGGGGGGGGGGGGGTAAAAATAAATAAAATAAAATAATGTGGTTGCATAAGTGTGCACACCCTTTTATAACTGGGGAAGTTCAGTTGTTCTAGTAGGTCTTTCCTGACATTTTTTTAATTGCATCCTACAGCAAAAGCTATGGTCCACAGAGAGCTTCCATAGCATCAAAGGGGTCTCATCGTTAAAAGGCATCAGTCAGGAGAAGGGTACAAAAGAATTTTAAAGGCATTAGATATACAATGGAACACAGTGAAGACAGTAATTATCAAGTGGAAAAAATATGGCACAACAGTGACATTACCAAGAACTGGACGCCCCTCACAAATTGATGAAAAGACCAGAAGAAAACTGGTCAGGGAGACTGCCAAGAGGCCTACAGTAACATTAAAGGAGCATCTGGCAAGTACTGGCTGTGTGGTACATGTGACAACAATTTCCTGTATTCTTCATATGTCTGGGCTATGGGGTATAGTGGCAAGATAGAAGCTTTTTCTTAAGAAAAAACATTCAAGCCCAGCTACATTTGCAGAAATAGTCTCCCAAAACATGTGGGAAAATGTGTTTTGGTCTGATAAAGCCAATGTTGAAATTTTGGCCATAATTCCAAAAGATATGTTTAGCACAAAAACAACCCTGCACAGTGCGCATGCGCGGAGCCTCCGTTATGGACGCCTGAGTTCTGAGCTCTGTCCCGCTCTGTTCTCTCCGGCCACAAAGCGACCGACAGCGGCAACACCCACACCTCCCACAGGGCTCACCTGACCCAGGAGTAGTCCGGGAACATTCTCATGACCTCGGGAACCGTGAGGAGAGACCTCACGGCAGCCCGAATTCGGTCGCTCAGCTGAAGGAAATCCTAAGATGGCGTCTGTCACACAGCACACTGAGGAGGGGGGGAAGCCATGGATGCAGCCACAGACTCAGGAGCACTGGCGGCTCCTCTGCAGGGCCCTGAGTCTATCACAGTGAGTGACCAATTCCCCAACTTGTTATCCACGGTATCCTTATTGGAAAGGACCCTTGATGAATTGCTAACCTCCCCTGAGAGAGGCCACCCAGCCAGTCCTACCGTGTCTGCAATGCTCAGTCCGCTGACTCCCGCAGGCCCCCTGGATTTTGCCACAATGATGGATGCCTTCTCCAAGATGCTATCTAGAGGCCTGGCTCAGACAGCTTCCTAAATAACCTCCACCATTCAGGCCAATCTGCAGAATTTAGGCTCCAGAATTGAGGTTACAGAACAAAAGGTTGAACAAACAATATCCAGAGCGAACCAGAATACAGCCCGCATCCAGGATTTACAGGACCAATTGGATACTGCTATCTCCAAAATCGATGACCTGGGGAACTGCTCCAGGCGCTATAATTTCCGCATCAGAGGTCTCCCAGAAGCGGTCAAGGACACCCACCAAGCAGTCAGATGTTTTATTAAAGAACTTATTCCTAACATCCGGTACCATCATCTTGAGCTAGAGAGGGCTCACAGAGCTCTTCACCTCCCTCAGTCGGATGGATTGCCTAGAGATGTGGTGGTCAAACCACACTTCTTTGGTGTTAAAGAAGAGGTCATGCGTTTGGCCAGAAATGCAGAACAACTAAGCATTCAGGGTCACCCGGTCCAAATTTTTGCAGACCTCTCCCCTCTCACTATCCAATGCAGGAGAACCCTGAAACCACTGCTGCAAATCTAATCCCAAAAAATGATCAAATACTGGTGGTCATTTCCCTTCCACCTGTCGTTTGCCTATAAGGATAAAACATACGGTTTCACCTCTATCCAAGAAGGAGAACGCTTGTTGGTACACCTAGGCCTCATCTCCCTGGACTCTTCCTCTACTGCGAACCTGAAGAACGCCGGCTCGACTAAATGTCCATCACCACAGAGCCCGATCGCTCCCGTCTGGAAGAAGCAGCAACCCAAGCGATCTAAAGAATCCCACCCATCGTGAACACTGGGACTCTCTTCTTTCATGCATTTCCACTGTTTACTCTGGATGGACATTCCCAGGACACCTCAAACTGAATCTCCACAAGTTCTCCTAACTTGGAGGGACACAGCTCCCCCACCTTGTGCCTGATGGTCCATCAGGAAACCCAAATCTTTTTTCGAATCAGAGTTTACAATTTCCCTCTTTGACTGTTCTTATTTGTTTTCAAAAGTTCCAGTTGTCATAGCTATAATCTCATATTATTCTTACACTTAGACAAGCTCAATTTTGTTTTTATAATGTTTAGACGCTCCCCTCTTGGGGGCCCGGGGGGTGGAGTCATCCCTATAAGAGGCTGGTCTTTCCCTGCGGGCGCCACTGAGGGTGGAGCATCCTCTGGGAGGTGGGGGGGATCTTATTGCTATGATTATAATGTAATTACATGATACACTCCCATCCCCCTTTTAGCCCCTAATTTGTGGTCAGTGGGGTCGGAGTGGACATAGTGAGCCTCCCTCTGCCCCCGCGTGTAGGCAGGTTCCCCGCGCAGCAGTGGTAGTCTGTCTGCCTTACTGGCGATTGCCTCGGTTACTACTTGTCAAGAGGAGGAGGAGTGGTCCACCCCTCTCCCCTCTTGAGGGTCCCGAGAGGAATATCGATGGTGACTCATCGAGGACTGCTTGGTCCCCCACGTCACCTCTCCCTTATTCTTCTGCTCTTTTTCTTCTTTCCTATCTCAATCTCCCGTTATATTTCAGTCAGGTCACCTTGAGGCTAGGCAAGGTAGTGGACCCTACGGCTGACTGCTGCGGATGGGAGTCAGGGTGGTAAGGAAAGGCAGGACCGCTGGAACACCAACACCGATCTCACTGGGGTTAGAGCATAAGATTCCCTAGGGCGCGGAGTCTAATGCCGCGTACACACGACCGGACTTTACGGCATACTTTGCCCGGCGGACTTTGACGGACTTTCCTACACACGATCAACCAAAGTCCGACGGATTTGTACGTGATGACGTACGACAGGACTAAAACAAGGAAGTTCATAGCCAGTAGCCAATAGCTGCCCTAGCGTTGGTTTCTGTCCGTCGGATTAGCATACAGACGAGCCGACTTTTTGACCGGACTCGAGTCAGTCGGATAGATTTGAAACATGTTTCAAATCTAAGTCCATCAAACTTGAGAAAACAAAGTCCGCTGGAGCCCACACACGATTGTATTGTCCGGCGAAATCCGGTACGCCGGACCAAGTATGCCGTAAAGTCCGAACGTGTGTACACGGCATAAGAGCCAGCAGGTGTTCACCAGAGCCTCTAGTGATGAGGATGGACTGGGCTGCAACTGGCTCCAGGACGCGACCCCCAGGGTCCCTCAGCTCACACCCACAGTAGACAACAGGAGGATAGGGATAGTAAGGGAATAAGCCAAGGTCGGAGCCACAAGCAGACAAGGACAACAGAGTTCACACCAAAGGTACAGGGTCACAGGCAAACAGGGATAGTCAGGGACACGCCAAAGGTCAGGGTCACAAGCAGACAGGAATAGTTGAGAACATGCCAAGGTCGGTAACAGATAACAAAGGTAGAGCATGCGGCAGGCAGGAAACAGGAAGCCAAACACACAAAGGTTGATCAGCAGGGCTGGCCTGCAGTGCAGAGGTTAATATAGAGTTCTCTGATAGGAGCTGGGGTGGAGCCATGCTAGAGGAGAGATTATAAAAGCAGTCAGGTGAGAGTCAGCTGGTCTCTAGAGATGAATACATGGATACAGGTAAGCTGACAGACAAAACTCTATTGCATAACCATGACAATTTCCTTTTACAGGCATCAGAGAGGAATCATGTTCGAACACCCTAAGAAGATTGTACTTCCCTTTCTCGGTCTACAGTGGCTCCCGACAGAAATCATCTGGTGGAAGGTAGGTCTCCGCTCGATTACGCAATCACCCCACCCCTCTGATCCATGGCACCATTTGACGGACAATTGGCATTCATTAAAGTGGCCTCCCATAATTCAGGGTCTGAACTCAACTCTGAAACGACGAAAATATTTCCAAAACGCATCAACTCTACAGACAGAGATGCTTCTCCTTCAGGAGACACAATTTCCACATTCGTATAACCCCTCGTTTGTCCACGCTAGATTCCCACAATTTTACCTGGCAAATGCAGACGATAAAACTAAAGAGGTGGGTATCTTCCTCTCCAAGTCGGTCACATTCTCACTTAAGGAAGTAATTCGGGATCCCGAGGGCAATTATTTCAGGCGGCGTGAATGGGAACCCCTACACATTCATCTCATATTATACACCTAAATCAGGCCAGGTTCTTTACCTCCATGCTAGAAACCCTTTCCCCTCATTTTGTGGGAACGATAGTCATGGGGGGGTGATTTGAACGTAGCTTTGGATCAAATGCTAGAGTCGGGAAACGGTCCTTCCAGAATGCTCAGACCCCCGGAACAAAGCCTAAAGATTGCCAAAACGCTTCACTCCCATGGATTGGTGGATATTTAGAGAGAACTTAACCCAACAACGAAGGATTATACCCACTATTCAGCACCCCACCAAACCCTGGCAAGGATCGACCACATTTTTGTGGCTGCCTCCTCTATCACCCAGGCCACTAGAGCATTCATTAGGGACTCACCATTGTCTGACCACTCAATTGTAATGCTTTACCTCATGAGACATTCGGAATCAAATGGTACATTCTGTTGGCGATTGAATGAATCGCTACTTAGCGATCCAGTCCAATGCACAATACTAGATAAAGAAATTAAAGAATACTTTAGAGTCAATGGCAATGGTGAAGTCTCCCCTGGAACGCTGTGGGCTGCACACAAAGCAGTAATACGGGGCAAGATAATCCAAATTTCCACCAAACTACAAAGGGAACACACAGCTGACTTAGCCAAACTAGAACTGGATTTCCAGAAACTCTAAAGCTCACAGATGTAAGCCCACGACTGAATCGCGAGCCCTTCTGGAATCGAGTAGAGTCGCCCTAAACCTGGTGCTTACTACCCAAGCCGAAAAAAGCCTTAGATGGTCCAACGCCTGCTTTTATCTTCATAAAGACAGGGTGGGGCCCGGATTGGCTTCTAAACTGACACCCAGACTCCAAACTTTCTCTCTCCCTAAGGTTTGCGACTCCACAGGCACGCTAACGCAAAATCCGAACCGGATTATGACAGCATTTCGTTACTTTTGTGTAGACTTATACAATTCAAAGGGGACACCCGCTCCCCACGCACTCACCGACTTTCTAGATGAGATCCCCCTCCCTTTATTGAAACAGGAACATAGCTCGATGCTAGATGAACCAATTACAGAATCAGAAGTTTTAGGAGTTATTAAAAACCTCAAGAGGGGGTCAGCCCCTGTGCCGATGGATTTTCCACCTGTTACTACAAAACTTTCACAACCACACTAGCTCCCCAACTGACGAGATTCTACAATTCTCTATGGGGAAGTTCCTCCCTGGACAAAGCCGCCAACCTAGCTTACATTTCCGTTATCCCCAAACCGAACAAGGACAGCTCTGAAGTGGGCAACTACAGACCCATTTCATTAATCAACACTGATCTCAAAATACTAACCAAAATCATGGCCAATAGACTTTCAGAATTTATAGGGGGCTATATCCACAAGGACCAGGTAGGCTTCATCCCGGGGAGGCAGGGACCTGATCAGATCCGCAGAGCGGTAGATGTCATCTCCCTTTTGAAATCGAATTGGGATGGGGCCCCCCACCCAGGAAGGATTCCTATTATCGGTGGACCTACAAAAAGCGTTTGACACCGTGGAAATGCCCTATCTCTTTGAAGTGCTCCATAGATGGGGGTTCGGCCCAAATTTTTTACAGCTATTAAGGAACTTATACTCCAACCCTAGCGCTCAAGTAAAACTGCAGGGCCACTATTCAAATCCTTTCTCGATACATAGGAGGTACGAGACAGAGATGTCCCCTTTCCCTCCATTATATTTGCCATAGCGATCGAAACCTTAGCCATGAATATAAGAAATCACCCTGACATACACGAAGTTAAATGTGGACCCCGGGTTCATAAATGCGCCTTATTTGCTGATGATCTGCTGCTCTTCATTACCTCTCCCCTCATATCCACTCCCAACATTTTTAGTCTCCTCTGGGATTTCAGCAAGATCTCGGGGTTGAGAGTCAACATGGCCAGATCAGTTGCTCTAAACATCACCACCCCATTACCTATAGTCGAGAGTCTCAAAAAAACATTTTGCTTTTGTATGGGAACCTCAGTCGATCCCCTATTTGGGCATCAAATTGACAGCTAGCATCGACCAATTATACAACACCAACTACCCTCCCATGTACAAAAAGCTAAAGGAGGACCTTTCAGATTGGGGCTGGGGGAACTTTTCCTGGATAGGCAAAATAAACGCAGTAAAAATTACCCTATTTCCTAGGATTTTCTTACTTATTCCGTTCCCTATCGATTCCGATCCTGAGATGGCCTCTACAAAAATTCCAATCCCAGATAATTCTATTCATCTGGGGTAATAGGGGGTGTCAATGCCCTAAAAGCGTGCTCCTTAGAAGACGCACACAAGGTGGATTAGGCCTGCCGGACCTGTGGAAATACTACCAAGCAGCCCAATTATCACAGTTCTCTCTCATATACTCACAAGGTAGTAGGCCTGATTGGGTAGAAATGGAAAGGCAAGCTATCCCAACATATACTATTGTCTACCTAATATGGACCCTCCACAAACACAGACCTCCCATAATGGCTCCCTACCCTTTCGTACTCTATGACCCTTTGTGACTCCCTATAGAAATCCCCTCACCTAATATCAGATATTCACCCCTTAGCACACATCTTTCACAACCCCAGCTTTCCCCCAGGCCAAGATATTAAGGCATTTTAATGGTGGACAGATAGGGGGTTATACCGTACTGTTCCACAAGGTAATAGCACACCAATTTAATGACAATGAAAATTTCGCCATTCATTCCTATGGGACCAATTTTGCCCCAAAAACGACAAACCATTCGTGAACCATTCAGCGAAACGTTCCACAAAGTGATAGCACACCAATCGAGAACAATCCGCACGTTTCGGTATATTGCTGTCTATGTAGTGTACAAGCTGTGGGAGGAGTTAGGGTGGAAATTTGGCTATAATAAGAATAAAAATATATATGTGAGATAACAGTAAGTGGTCTTGCTATGCAAGAACACTTAATGATAAAAAAAACAAAAAAAACAAAAAAACACTGCACGTCACCAAAATAGCACCATACCCACAGCATGGTGGCAGCAGCATTATGCTTTGTGGCGTTTTTTCTTCAGCTGGAACAGGGGCCTTAGTCCAGGTAGAAGGAATTATGAACAGTTCCAAATACCAATCAATATTGGCACAAAACCTTCAGGCATACATCCAAATCAATAAAGGAATGGCTTCACCAGAAGAAGATTAAAGTTTTGGAATGGCCCAGCCAAAGCCCAGACCTGAATCTGATTGAAAATCTGTGGGGTGATCTGAAGAGGGCTGTGCACAGGAGATACCCTCGCAATCTGACAGATTTGGAGTGTTTTTGCAAAGAACAGTGGGAAAATATTGCCAAGTCAAGATGTGCTATTTTGATAGACTCATACCCCAAATGACTGAGTGCTGTAATAAAATCAAAAGCTGCTTCAACAGTATTAGTTTAAGGGTGTGCACACTTACGCAACCATATTATTTTATTTTTTTATTTTTACTTCCCTCCACCTAAAAGATTTCAGCTTGTTGTTCAACAGAGTTGCACAGTTTATAGGTCACATTAAAGGTGGAAAAAATTCTGAAATTATATATCTTTGTCTTATTTTTTTATATTACAAAAATGTGACATTTTAACAGAGGTGTGTAGACTTTTTATATCCAATGTATATAGACACTATATTGTAAAAAGTATTGGGACGTCTGCCTTTACACGCACATCAACTTTAATGGCATCCCAGTCTTAGTGCGTAGGGTTCAATATAGAGTTGGCCCACCCTTTGCAGGTGTAACAGCTTCAACTCAACTGGTAAGGCTGTTCACAAGGTTTAGGAGTGTGTTTATGGGAATGCTTGACCATTTAATGAGGTCAGGACTCTGTGCAGGCCAGTCAAGTTCCTCCACCCCAAACTCACTCATCCATGTCTTTATATAGACCTGTGCACTGGTCCAAATTATTTAGCGGAGGGGGTATTATGGTGCGGGGGTTGTTTTTCAGGGTTGGGCTTGGCCCCTTAGTTCCAGTGAAGGTAACTCCTAAGGCATCAGCATTAGGAAGACATTTTGGACAATTTCATGCTTTCATGCTCCCAACTTTGTGGAAACAGTTTGGGGATGGCCCCTTCCTGTTCCAACATGACTGCACACCAGAGGACAAAGCAAGGTCCATAAAGACATGGACGAGTGGGTTTTGGGGTGGAGGAACTTTACTGGCCTGCACAGAGTCCTGACCTCAACCCAATAGAACACCTTTGGGATGGGTGGCACAGTGGTGTAGTGGTAGCACTCTTGCCTAGCAGTAAGAAGGGTCACTGGTTCGAATCCCAACCATGACACTACCTGCTTGGAGTTTGCATGTTCTCCCTGTGCCTGCGTGGGTTTCCTCCCACACTCCAAAGACATGCTGGTAGGTGAATTAGATCCTGTCTAAATTGGCCCTAGTATGTATGAATGTGAGTTAGGGACCTTAGATTGTAAGCTCCTTGAGGGTAGGGACTGATGTGAATGTACAATGTATATGTAAAGCGCTGCGTAAATTGACGGCGCTATATAAGTACCTGAAATAAATAAATAAATGAGTTAGAGCGGAGACTGCGAGCCAGGCCTTCTCTTCCAACATCAGTGCCTGACCTCACAATTGCACTTCTGGAAGAACGGTCAAACATTCCCATAGACACACTCCTTGTGGACAACCTTCCCAGAAGAGTTGAAGCTGTTATAGCTGTAAAGGGTGGGCCAACTCAATTTTGAACCCTACGGACTAAGACTGGGATGCCATTAAAGCTCATGTGCATGTAAAAGCAGGTGTCCCAATGCTTTTGACAATATATATATATATATATATACTGTGTGTGTCCTGTTTATAGGGATGGGCCGAACAGACCAGTTCGCACTAGAACTTGCGAACACCGCGAAAGTTCGGACCCGAATATCGATGGCACCCGAACGTCAAAATTCAAAAGTGCCCATTTTGAAGGCTTATATGCAAGTAATTGGACATACAATAGTTATAGGGGTCCGGGTCCTGCCCTGGGGGACATGTATCAATAAAAAAAAAAGTCTGTAAAAAATTTCATTTTTAAATGAGCAGTGATTTTTTGATTTTTAAAGCGAAAGCATAAAAATGAAAAATTCCTTCCAATATAGTGCCTGGGGGATCCCCTTAGTCTACCTGTAAAGTGGCAGATCTGTACCATGTCTAGAATCTGCTGCAGCAATAATTGCATTTATAAAGCCAAAAAAATGACATTTTCCCTGCAAGCTGCCTTTATTTTGCTCAGCAACAGCTGGGGAGCCATTTTGTATGATAAGGCCACAATGTAGTGCACTGGGAACAAGATTAGAGATTTTTTGGATACATTCTGGTATCACTTTGACTTTGGATAGAAGTAACGGGTGCATTAAAATTGGTCTTTGGGTGTTGGTGGCGCCTTCCCACCATAACCCTAAAGAGGTACTCTTGATAAAAGCAAGAATTGGCCTTGCTGTAAAAAAATGCAATAATATGCACCTGTCAAACAGGTGCAGAAAATTACTCTTTGGGTGTCGGGGCACCTTCCCACCATAACCCTATAGAGGTACTCTTGATGAAGGCAAAAAAAATTGTAATGATATGCAACTGTCAAGCAGAGCTCAGCTCAGCTGTCCAACTTTACAAGCAATATGTTCTCCTCCTAACTGGCACAGTGTAGCACTGCTGTTACCTGTGGTTCTCCAGCGATAGGCCCAGGGCAGGCACTGGCAGCGTATTCTCTCTCTCGGCCACTGCACGCACCTGTGGGAGGAGCCGGCGCCAGCCGGCTGGATTGGCATAGCGATGTACATTTACACAGGCAGGCAGGCAGCCAATCACAGAACAGCCGAGATGTCAAGCAGGAGCCCGAGCGACAGAGCCAATCTGATGATCGCGCCGGGGGTGAGGAGGGAGGGACGGATGTCTGTATGTATCTGTGACTGTGATAAGTCGGAACAGACTGAGAGCAGCCCCAGGCCAGCAGACTTAGAAAAAAAAAGTCCACGGCTGCCGCGGAGGCGGCCACAGCAGGCATTGCAACACAGGGGGCAACTGTCTTCACTCTTCAACACCTTCTTACGATTCCAGGGGGCAATTGCCCCCCCCCCCTTGCCCTATGCTGCGGACGCCCATGATTCTACACTGACAATTGAAGCAAAATAGCACACTAACTAATTTTGTTCGCACAAATAGAGCTTTCTTTTGGTGGTATTTATTCACAACTCCATTATTTTTTTTTGCGATATAAGCGCAAAAATAGTGGAAATTTGGAAAAAAAACAATATTTTCTTTTTTCTGTTTTAAAAGAAGTCCAGTAAAATCGAATTCTGTCATAAATTTAAGCTAAAATGTATTCTTCTACATGTTTTTGATAAAAAAAATCCTGTTAAGTGTATAATAATTGGTTTGTGTGATCACGGACATATGTACGCAAATGATCATGTACAGATGTGTGCAGGTGATCACGTACATATGTGTGCAGATTACCATTGGGACATGTGATTTTAGTGGGACATATGTGGGGGACAGCTTTTTTTTATTAATTTGGGGACATGTGTTTTGGGAACATGTGTGTTTTACATTATGTGGGGACATTTGTGTGTTTTACATTATGTGGGGACATGTGTGTATTTACATGTGTGTTGACACTAGGTTGGTGATCAGTGAGTAAAAAGCTGTAAAAAACAGCTCATACTCACTGATCATCAGCCGGCTGCAGCGATCCGCTCTCCTCACTGACAACTTCCGTGTGAGGAGAGGAGAGCTGATCGCTACATCACATAATGGCTGTGATTGGACACAGCCGTCATGTGATCAGGAGGGCCAATCACAGAGCCCTCCTACCCAACCCGAGATGCGCCGTGTCCGGGTGACACGAGCGCATTGGGATCGCGCCGCTGCGCGGGCACGGGCACGCGCAATCCCGCTCCTCCTGAGGGACGTTCCTGAACGTCCACTCAGAAGGAGAGAGCGCCCACCCGGCCGTTTATGTACATTGGCCGGGTGGGAAGTAGTTAAATGTCGTGTTTGGTATCCATGTACTCGGCATAAGATCATCTTTTTTTATCTCAAACATTTGGCCAATATAGGGTGTTTTAGTGAATTTAAAATTTTTTCAAAAAAAATGCGTTTGAAAAATCGCTGCACAAATACTGTGTGGAAAAAAAAATTGCAACACGCACCATCAAGTGTCAGAAAGGGCTTTGTCTTCAAGTGGTTAGAAGAGTCGCTGATGTGTGACATAAGCTTCTAAATGTTGTGCATAAAATGCCAGGACAGTTCAAACCCCCCCCCCCCCCCCAAATGACCCATTTTGGGAAAGTAGACACCCCAAGCTATTTGCTGATAGGCATGTTGAGTCTATGGAATTTTTTATATACACTTTTTTTTTTTGCACAAAGTTGTCACTAAATGATATATTGTTCAAACACGGCATGGTTATATGTGGAATTACACCCCAAAATGCATTCTGCTGCTTCTCCTGAATACCTCATGTGTAAGACTTTTTGGGAGCCTAGCTGCGTACAGGACCCCGAAAACTAATCACCGCCTTCAGGATTTCTAAGGGTGTGAATTTTTGATTTCACTCCTCACTACCTATCACAGTTTTGAAGGCCATCAAATGTCAAGATAGCACTCCCCCCAAATGACCCCATTTTGGAAAGTAGACACCCCAAGCTATTTTATAAGAGGTGGAGTCCATGGAATATTTTATATTTTTAAATAAATTATATATATATTTTTTTTTGCACAAAGTTGTCACTAAATGATATATTGTTGAAACATGGCATGGACATATGTGAAATTACACCCCAAAATACATTCTGCTGCTTCTCCTGAGTACGGGGATACCACGTGTGAGACTTTTTTGGAGCCTAGCCGTACAGTACCCTGAAAACCAATCACCGCCTTCAGGCTTTCTAAGGGCGTAAAATGGTGATTTCACTTCCTCACTACCTATCAGTTTCGGCCATGAAATGTCAAGATAGCACAAAATCCCCCCAAATGACCCCATTTTGGAAAGAAGACACCCCAAGGTATTTGCTAAGAGGCATGGTGAGTATTTTGGGGATCTCATTTATTTTAGAAAATGAAGAAAAAATAAATGCTTTTCCTTTTTGCAATTTTCAAAACTTTTTGACAAAAAGTGAGATCTGCAAAATACTGAACATGCCTCTCATCAGATAGCTTGGGGTGTCTACAAGACCCCTTCAATTCTTCCTGGATTAACTCTTCCAGTTGTTCAGTGAAGGAAATTAGTACTTTCTAACCTTGTGGAGAGTTTCCTCTACTTCAACCCAGGCAATTGGGTCCTTAGCGGACCTTTCAAAAAAAGTCTCTATTGGGAAATCTTCAAAGCTTGTGCAAGCTTTCCTATTTGGACACCACCTACTGGTTCTGGTTGGAAGTGCTAGGCAATTTATGCACTGTAGCTTGTCAAGCAATGACTTTCCACCACGAATGCAGCAACCATTAGGGCTGGTAATCTGTGGTGTTCGTAAACGGGGAGCAAACAAAATGAGAGGTGAGAAGATGACATTGATCAATGTTGCCTGTATATCTGTGCTTTGAACGGTGGCTGTTCTGGCTTTTAGCAGGGTCTCTTCACCTTGAGGTCCTTGCAGGGCTGTATAGTGCTTGCTCCAGGCAGATTTGACATACTCACTTGGCAGGCAAATGACCTTCCACCACAAATGCAGCAACTATTAGGGCTGGTAACTTGTGATGTTTGTAAACGGGGAGCAATGATAATGAGGGGTGAGTTGATGAGTTTAATCAACATTGCCTCGATGTCTGTTCTTAGATGGTGACTTGACCGTCAGAAGGCTCCCCCCATCTTGTACTCCTTTTAGGACTATAGATGTTGGCTCTCTTTTTCTCAGTCTTCACTACTTACCTAATCCCTATACCTTAAAAGCAATGGGTGGTCTGGCAGGACAGCGTTTCCCATAGAAAGAGCAAAGCAGCAGACTGAAATGAAAAACAGCATAAGCTAAGTCTCCACTATTGCGACCTGAAAGTCGCAAGATTTTGCTGCAATTTGATGCAACTTGAAGCAATGCCTGTGTATTCCTGAGGTCTTTGAATACAGATATGAACGGTACTCATTGGAAATCATGGGTACGGCTTGTCATGCGACTTTGCAGTGACAAGTCGCACTAGTGGAAACTGAGCCCAACACAGAGATCCCAGAGAAAGTATAGAAAAGGGGATAGGAAGAGCCCAGGTGAAGGCCATAAATAGCATAATGATCCTAGAGCAACACTGAGAAGGAGATAGGAAAAACACTGGTGAATGCCATAAAAAGGGAAAACATTCCTGCAAACAATGACCACATAAGCATCCAGCATGCATGCCATAAAAATGCATGATGCATAAGCATCCAGCATGCATGCCATAAAAAGGGAAAACATTCCTGCAAACAATGACCACATAAGCATCCAGCATGCATGAGTAGAGAGCTCCACCATTTGTTGCCCAAAAATGCCATAAAACCATTTAGAACTCACATTTGCCATTAGCGATGATATCAGTGCCTGAGCATTATCAGATCACCATCCTGAAAAAGCTCTAACCAGGAAACAGAGGCCGCATCACTTCCTGCCTCTCATGCTCAGAGTGTACTTGCACTGCTGCAGCCATCTTGGAAATGGCAAACGCCCATAACACAGAGAAAAGAAGTAAAAAGCATATGGAAAGCAAAAGGAAACGCTTGTCACTTACGTCAAAGCTTGTTTAAAGCTTTCTTTGAGAAGCCTGCACCACCAGAATGGCGCTCCAAGCATCTAGCTCATTTAGAAGCTGTACAGAAAGGACTTCTGCCCAGGAGAGGCTGAAATATGCCCACCAGAATGAGGATCCAACCATATAGCTTCGTTTAGAGGCTGTACAGGAAGGACTTCCACCCAGGAGAGGCTGAACCTGGCTGGGGCGACAAGCGGTAAGGGATACCTCGCGACTCCAGTCTTGATCAGGTGAGGGAAAAAAAGGAGAATGCTGTGAGCCGGGTCTGTTTTTGATTTATAGTTAACCAGCACCCTTAGAAATCCTGAAGGCGGTGATTCGAGCAATATATCATTTAGTGACGACTTTGTGTAATTTTTTTTTGTCATTTTTTTAATCACTTGTGACAAAAAATAAAATATTCAATGGGCTCAACATGCCTCTCAGCAATTTCCCTGGGGTGTCTACTTTCCAAAATGGGGTCATGGGGGGGGGGGGCATTGTACTGCGCTGCCATTTTAGCACCTCAAGAAATGAGATACCCTATGTACCCTAGTTTTTAGACGCTATAACTTTTGCGCAAACCAATAAATATACGCTTATTGACTTTTTTTTACCAAAGCCTTTTGGCTGAATACATTTTGGCCTAAATGTATAACTAAAATTTAGCTTATTCATTTTTTTTATAACAAAAAGTAGAAAATATAATTTTTCTAAATTTTCGGTCTTTTTCCGTTTATATCGCAAAAAATTAAAATCGCAGAGGCAATCAAATACCATCAAAAGAAAACTCTATTTGTGGGAAAAAAAAGGATGCAAATTTTTGTTTGGGTACAGCATTGCATGACTGCCCAATTACCAGTTAAAGCAGCGCAGTGCCAAAATGTAAAAAGTGCTCTGGTCATTAAGCAGCCAAATCCTCCACGTCTGAAGTAGTTAAAGCAGTATTAAACGCCCAAACAGAATTTTATTATAATGCAGCTTACCCATTCTTATGGGGCATACACACGGTCAGACTTTTCGTCTACAAAAGTCCAACGGACGCCGACGGACTAAAGCTGGCTGGTAATCCGATCGTGTGTGGGCTTCCCCGGACTTTCAGCTGACTTTTTCAGCCTCAAATCCGATGGACTTTAGATTTGAAACATGCTTCAAATCTTTACGTCGTAACTACGACGGACCCCGAAATCCGCTCGTCTGTGTGCTAGTCCGACGGACAAAAACCCACGCTAGGGCAGCTATTGGCTACTGGCTATGAACTTCCTTATTTTAGTCTGGTGTACGTCATCACGTACGAATCCGTCGGACTTTTGTGTGGTCGTGTGTAGGCAAGTCCGTCCGTTAGAAAGTCTGCCACAAGTCCGCCGAAAGTCCGCCGGAAGTCTGTCGGACAGGCTGTCGGACTTTTGTAGACGAAAAGTCCGACCGTGTGTATGCCCCATAACATGTAGTGGTGTGGCAACACAGGCTGGGTGACCTGTGGGCCTGAAACACTGAAGCTGCAACCCATGACTATCTTGCAAGCTGACTGAGGGAGGATGTCCACAGATCCTGTCTGGTATCATGGAGGAAGGTGACCTGCGGCCAGGGCCTTGTGAGAACAGACCCCCCGAAAGGGATCCTAGAGACTGTTTTTGCTAAAATTCCCCTCTTGGTGCTAAAAGTCAGCATACTGGGTGTAAGCTAAAGGGGACATTGGCTAGTGTTTTGAAGAAGCAAAGTCCACAAAATTCCTTCTGCTACAAAGGGACTTGCTTAATTCTGCACATCCTCCTGCATAGTGCTACTGACAGTCTGCTACACAGTTGTCCTCACTTGTGAATAGTTAATTTGGAGTCTTCTACTAATTCCCTTCTCCTATCCAAGTTCTCCAAATAAAATAGAAGAAAAACATATCCTCTAGACTGGTTATTGGAGACAACGAGCAGAAGAGTGTGTGCACCTGGCTATGTGAAAATACAGTGTGACTGGCTGTGGATTAATCAGTGGGAGACCCAGGCACAAATAATCAAGCTGCTCCTCCGGGGGTAACGCTACAGCTTTAGGGGCCCCCAACTCTTGAAGTGGTGAAAGTGGATTAGGTGAGAAAGAAACGTATTACAACCAGTGGTGGCCCGTCCATAAGGGTGCTTGGGCGCCGCCCCTTCTCTCCAGCCACCCCCTCTATGACCAATGGATAGATTCATGTATAGCATGAATCTATCCATGGCCCCCGCTGCCATCCTCTATTCAGGCGCCCGGCTCCTTTTCGAGCACCGGGCGCCTGAATTACAGCGGCGGGGGGTGTTTTTGAAGCACCTGATTAGAGCCATATGCTCTAATAGGCGTAAAAAAAGGTGACCTGCAAGCGTCATGCTTGGCGCTTGCAGTTCACCCAGGTGTGTTAGAACAGCGAATGAACATTTGCTTTACTAACACTGAACCACCTCTCCGCCAATCAGGTGCTCGGGTCTGTTACCTGTCACCTGATTGGCTGAAGTGACAGATGCTGTGATTGGACGCCTATCAGGAGGAGAGGACGGGAGGAGACGCATGGAGGACACCTCTCACCGTCACCCGCTGCCCCACCGAGACAGGGTAAATGCCGGGCAGACAGCGGGCGGGAGGGGGTGGTCACAGTGGCGGCATTTTATGGCACAGTGGCAGCGCTCTATGGGAACAGTGGCAGAATTTAATGGCACAGTGGCAGCATTGATAGTATAAACCTTTATTTCCAATCCATATTGCTGTTCTCATGCCTCTGCGAAGGCTATTGCATCTTCCGCTGGCACTGGCACTTCTGGCTAGTTTGATTAAGATTACTTGGCTTGGCTAACTGCCGCTGAAGTAAAAGTTGGGCTTTACAGATGGGATCTTGCATCCTCTGTTAGCATGAAGACACATCTGGCCAATCTGATGAATGCTCATTGGCCTGCTGTTTTTGAGGCAGGAGGTACCCTTTAAACAAACTCAGCTGTTGATTAGCTTAGTACCTGAGCATGAGCTCCACCCAGTCAGTTTGCACTTGAGTGAACACATCTGCCTTTGTGTTTACTGCTGCATACTTACCTGACCCTCACCTTATTGATCGTGGCTGGTCTCTGGGTAAGCTTATGGCTCAAGATATAAGCTGCAGGTTTGTAGGTATAATAAATACCTTGAAGTACTGGCTAGGACAATATCAGTGACCATTCACATACCCATTTGCAGACACTGAAGCACAAAATGGATCTATATGTTATGAGCAAGGGTTAAACCCCTAGACAGGAGCAATTACAGATAGTAGTGTAATAAACCAATTACTTAAAGCACTGTAATTTAAGCAAAACACTGAATTTCATGCTGGCATATAGACAGAATAGGTTAATGCATAGCAATCATTAAACACTTCTGGAACGTCTTCTTCCCTCTTCTCTTCCAGAGATGTTGACACAATGCGCTCTCCAGCTGGACTGCTCTCTGAGCGCTCCGCAACGGACTTATATAGGCGGTGACCCTGCCCCCCTATGACATCACAATCCAGGGGCATGCTGGGACTGTGAGGTCATAAGGGGGTGTGGTCATGTCATCCTATGACCACGCCCCCTTATGACCTCACAGTCCCAGCATGGGAAAGTTTATATATTCATGTTCAATTGAGACCCAAAATTTGTATTGCTAATGGCAATTTCAGTTAACTACGCAGCAGCATGGTAGAAAAGAGGGTCTGAGAAGTCTATACCTTCTTTGAAGTTGGGTAAAATATTATGTTTTTGTCTGTATATTGTCATGATTGTTCCTTTTGCTGTCTGAACATGGTCCTGATTGCCCATTTGTTTCCTGTGTTTTGTAACATCAGCCTATTTGTTGCGCACATATTCTCACTATTTTCTGTTTGGACATGTACTGTAACAGTTGACTATCTGTTGCTTACATATATTTGATCACATTGCACATTTGGAGCCTGCATATTTTCATCATTGCCTGTATATGATTGCCCATTTGTAGCCCATGTATTGTCAGAATTGCCATTTGTGCTTATGTATTGTCAATTCACAGCTGTTTAAAGGACCATATTACTATAATTTAATTTTCTGCAGGCCTGCCTCACGATTCATGTAAAGGTAGCTCCCACTCCCAGTTTCGGAGATATCCTGTGAGTAGACCCCTCCTCTTGCCTATAAAAGGTTTGGGAGAAGTTTCCTCCCCTTTTGGTCAAATGTTATTTGCCTATAGTGTTCAGCCATTTTCTATATTGGTGAACATTCTTTAACTTTAGGCGGAGTGGTTTATTGGTCACAGGTGCTTGAGGCCTATAAAACCTTGTGTAGAGCACATGTGAAATTGCCAGACTGCTGGTTGGAAGTTAAACAGTGGGGACCTTGAGTGGAGAGTGAACAAGCTTTGCTTTTTGACTGCTGGTGATTGCTGGGTTGCATTTTTAGGTTCTTTTTGGGGCTTTTCCTTGTAGCTTTTTAACGCCTTTTTCTGACACTTTTAAAACAGCTTTTTTTTTTTTTTGCTTCCTTCAGCCTACTAATTAAGGGGAGTTGTTAATTGGTCACAGGTGCTTGAGGCCTATATAACCTTCTGTAGAACTCATTATGAGCCCGCTCATCTTTGAGCTTGCTGGGACTCTGTCCAAATGGAACTGGACTAAGTGATGAGTTAAAAACCAGAGTTAGTGGAATTGGTCTAAGTGGTGAGTTAAAAACCAGAGTTTCAAAACAGAAGGTTATAACAGGGTCATAGTACCTGTGTGGTGTGAGTACCTGAGTGTTGGCTGAGTAGTGTGTGTGGATCGTTAGTATTTGTGTATTGTGTACTGTGTACTTGTGTATTGCGGGTGCACATAGGTCTGCGAGTGCATGTAGGTCTGCACCTAGGTCTGCCAGTGGATCTGCGAGTGCACTTAGGTCTGCACATAGTGCACGTAGGTCTGTGGGTGCACGTAGGTCTGCAAGTACCTGTGTATTGTCTTGTTGAGTACCTGTGTATTGTCTTGTTGAGTATTAGTGTCAGGAAGCTAGTTGTTAGGTAATTTGGACAGGGTATAATCCCTAACCCCCAATCTCCAATCCTCATTAAATTATTAGGTACGATGCCAGGCGGGTGTGGAGAGGCAGCTCGTTGTACATCTTGCGGCATGTATGCGTTCCTTGATTATCTGATCGAGGGTGAATACTGCTGTGCAAAATGTAAGCACATTGTTTCCCTGGAAGCCCAGGTTCTGAATCTGGGGAAGCAACTGTCAGCACTGAGAAGTCCCTCCATACTAAAGGAGAGCCAGGAACGTGCAAGGCAAGTGCCGGTAGGGGCCAGCACAGAGGCAGGTGGAGACAAAGAGATGCAGGCACTAGGAAAGAGTAGATGGGTGACAGTCAGGAAGGGTAGAGGGGGAGTGCCAGGAAGAGGCCAATCCAGGGCTGGAGCATCCCAATAAGTATGCTCCATTGAGTGACATTGGTGAAACCAGTCAGGGACCAGCACTGCTGGAGCTGAGGGACTCTCCTAGCTGCCAGGGGAAGAACTCCTCCAGTGAGAGTGGAGGGAAGCGAAGGGAAAGGAAAGACAGATTCTGGTGGTAGGGGACTCAATTCTTAGAAGGACAGAGAGGCCAATCTGTAACAAAGACCTGAAGTGCCGAGCTGTATGTTGTCTACCGGGCGCTTGGGTTCGACACACCACAGATCTTGTGGACTGATTACTGGGAGGGGCTGGGAAATACCCAGCTGTCATGGTGCATGTTTGCACCAATGACAAAGTCAGAGGCAGATGGAGTGTCCTAAAGAACGATTTTAATGACTTGGGCGCTAAATTGAAAAAAAGGACCTCCAGGGTAGTGTTTTCAGGAATACTACCGGTACATTGAGCCACATCAGAAAGGCAGAGGGAGATTAGGGAAGTAAACAAGTGGCTGAAAAGCTGGTGTAGTAAGGAGGGGTTTGGGTTCCTGGAGGACTGGGCCGACTTCTCAGTTGATAACCAGTACTATAGAAGGGATGGACTGCACCTAAATGAGGAGGGTGCAGATCAGCTGGGAATGAAGATGGCCAAAAAGTTAGAGGGGTTTTTAAACTAGGTGACAGGGGGAGGGTCCAGAGGTAGAGATAGTCAGTGGGGAACATAATCCAGAGGGTAGTATTGGGGGCATTAGTGATAGGTTGACCAAACCCAAGGTAAGTATAGTAGCAAGTCCTAGTTGCAAACTCTGAACCCCCAATAAGAGGATAACATGCGACCGGTCTAACCTATGTGGCATGTTTACCAATGCCAGGAGCCTGGAGGACAAGATGGGTGAACTAGAGATACTGTTGTATGAGAAGGATTTGGATTTTGTGGGAGCTTCAGAGACCAGATGATTGGCTGGCAACCATTCATGGGTATATCCTTTATCGCAAGGAAAGAGAGGGTAAAAATGGGGGAGGGGTATGCCTATATATCAAGAATAATTTACAAGTGAATGTGAGAGATGACATCACTAAGGGAGCTAGGGAGGAGGTGGAATCCTTATGGGTAGAGCTCCAAAGGGATGAATCTAAGGGGAAAATAATACTGGGAGTATGCTATAGGCCCGCTAACCTGAGGGAGGAAGGGGAGACAGATCTCCTATCACAAATTGGATTAACAGCAAGGGTGGGAAGTGTTATCATAATGGGGAATTTTAATTATCCAGACATAGACTGGGCAGAGGGAACCACGCATTCATCTAAGGCTCGCCAGTTCCTAAGTGTCTTGCAGGACAATTTGGGTCAGATGGTAGATGCACCAACTAGAAATAAAGTGTTACTGGATCTACTGATTACCAACAATACAGAACTGATCATGAATGTGGATATACGGGGCAATTTAGGTAAAAGCGATCACAGGTCAATTGGCTTCAGTATAAATCACACAAATAGGAAACATAAGGGGAATACAAAGACACTGAATTTCAAAAGAGCCAACTTTCCTAAACTATGAACCTTGCTAGAAGCCATAAATTGGGATAAAATCTTAGGAACCAAGAACACGGAGGAGAGGTGGGTTTGCTTTAAGAGTATATTAAAAAAGGGCATTAGCCAATGCATCCCATTGGGCAATAAACTTAAAAGAGCGAACAAAACTCCTGGATGGCTTAACTCCAATGTAAAAATGCATATAAAAGCAAAGGAGAAGGCCTTCAAAAGTACAGGGTTGAGGGATCATCCTCAGCATTCAGATTTTATAAAGAATGCAACAAGAAATGTAAGGGTGCAATAAGGACGGCTAAGATAGAACATGAAAGACACATAGCGGAGGAGAGAAAAAAAATCCCAAGAAATTCTTATAGTATGTAAACAGTAAAAAAGGGACTGGGAAACTTAACATTAATAAATCACCGGGACCAGATGGCTTGCACCCGAGAGTACTTAGGGAACTCAGTCAAGTAATTGCCAGACCATTGTTCCTAATTTTTACTGACAGTCTGCTGACTGGAATGGTACCAGCTGATTGGAGAAAAGCCAATGTAGCACTAATATTTAAAAAGGGCCCAAAATACATCCCTGGGAATTACAGACCAGTTAACCTAACATCATTAGTATGTAAACTCTTGGAGGGGATAATAAGGGACTATATACAAGATTTTAGTAATGAGAACGGTATCATTAGCAGTAATCAGCATGGATTCATGAATCTTGCCAAACCAATCTATTAACCTTCTATGAGGAGGTGAGTTGCCATCTAGATAAAGGAAGGCCCGTAGACATGGTGTATCTGGATTTTGCAAAAGCATTTTTTTTTTTTTTTTCTCTTTTTTTTTGTTTCTTTTTTTTTTTTTCTCTTTCTTTTTATCCACTTCAGCGAAAGTTTACCGAGAGACATTATTTCAACTTTGTGTCAAACTTTATCTCTTCTCCTTTTTCACATCATTGTGGATTGTTTCCGTCACATCTTTATTATTTTTCCTTTCTAGGATATTCTTAAATATTTTTAAAAACCGGCGACAAGACGCCTTCTATAATTATAAACCCTATTATTATCTTAGTCTCTCTCAGTCCCTCTTATTTCCCCCCGCCCCCCCTCCCCCTCATCCCCCCCATCCCCCCCCTCCCCCCCTCCCCCTCCCCTGTGTCTGGTCCGTTCCTTTATGTTATTTATTTATCCACTTGGCTCTGCACCTGTTCTTTCTTTTATCCTATCTAAATAAATATCCGAGACTTTGTAGTTTTTCCAACTTTCCCATCTACTATTATCCCCTTTCTCTCCTCCTTCCATTTTGTAGTGATAATCTATTTCCTTTAGCCAGTCTCTAATGTCTGGTTTTCCACTTTGTAGCCAATTCTTGGGAATTAAGGCCTTGGCCGCATTCAGGAGGTTAGGTATTATTGATTTTCTATATTGTTTCTTAGATTTATTGTAGATATGGAAGAGGCAAGTCCAAATATTTTGTTCTATTTCTTCTCCAGTTATTTCCTTTATGTTATTTAACACTTCCTTCCAGTACTCCATTATTATTGGGCATTCCCACCATATGTGTGTGATCGTTGCTATTTGGCTGCAAAAGCATTTGACACAGTTCCCCATAAACGTTTATTGTACAAAATAAGGTCTGTTGGCATGGACCATAGGGTGAGAACATGGATTGAAAACTGGCTTCAAGGGCGAGTTCAGAGGGTGGTGATAAATGGGGAGTACTCGGAAAGGTCAGGGGTGGGTAGTGGGGTCCCCCAGGGTTCTGCGCTGGGATCAATCCTGTTTAATTTGTTCATAATCGACCTAGAGGATGGGGTAAACAGTTCAATCTCTGTATTTGCGGACGATACTAAGCTAAGCAGGGCAATAACTTCTCCGCAGGATGTGGAAACCTTGCAAAAAGATCTGAACAAATTAATGGGGTGGGCAACTACATGGCAAATGAGGTTCAATGTAGAAAAATGTAAAATAATGCATTTGGGTGTCAAAAATATGAATGTAATCTATACATTGGGGGGAGAACCTCTGGGGGAATCTAGGATGGAAAAGTAGATGATAGGCTCAGCAATGGCATGCAATGCCAAGCTACTGCTAACAAAGCAAACAGAATATTGGCATGCATTAAAACGGGGATTAATTCCAGAGATAAAACGATAATTCTCCCGCTCTACAAGACTCTGGTCAGGCCGCACCTAGAGTATGCTGTCCAGTTCTGGGCACCAGTCCTCAGGAAGGATGCACTGGAAATGGAGCGAGTACAAAGAAGGGCAACAAAGCTAATAAAGGGTCTGGAGGATATTAGTTACGAGGAAAGGTTGCGGGCACTGAACTTATTGTCTCTGGAGAAGAGACACTTGAGAGGGGATACGATTTCAATTTACAAATACCGTACTGGTGACCCCTCAATAGGGAAAAAACTTTTTCGCGGAAGGGAGTTTAACAAGACCCGTGGCCACTCATTAAAATTAGAAGAAAAGAGGTTTAACCTTAACCACTTCCCGCCTGCCCTATAGCAGATTGATGTCCGGGAAGTGTTTCCGTTATCCTGACTGGGCGTCATATGACGTCCAGCAGGATAACATGCCGGCACTATAAAGAGGCACTATAAAGAGGACGTTCAATAGCCAGTGCGCCACCCTTTTGGCTCCTTCTGCTAATCTCGTGTTTATCTCGTGTTAGTAGAAGTTTGGTGAGAGACGATTTGCGATTTTCAGCCTTGTGATTTTCAGTTCGTTACTGCTCTTCAGTTTGTGCTTGTGGGTTTGTATCTGGTTTTCAGTGCGTGTAGTCATTTCGCATCTGGTTTTCAGTGCATATTTTTATATTACGTAATTGATTTCCAATGCATTCTTATCTGATCGTTTCTGATTTTCAGCTTGCTCTTCTCATGCCTTTCTGATTTTCAGTGTGTTCTGTTAGTTCGTTCTGACCAGCCGACCATTTTGAAGCCATGTTGCGGGTACTCATCGTACAGTTCGCGCTGTGCAGGGGCTTGGTGTTGGGGTTCTTACCTTGACCTAAGTCCAGTCCATGAACAGGGTGAGGAGGAGTTCATGGACGAAGATTTGTTTGCTCTAGTGTGACCAATTCTCTCATATGCCTTTGTTGCCGGAGATTCGTGAGAATAATCCTGATGATTTCAGGAATTTTCTCCGGGTGACGGACCCCGGTTTTTACCATCTGTTGGTTTTACTGTTCCCTTATATTACAAAGCAGGACACCTGCATGCGGCAAGCCTTCACTCCCAAGCAGAGGCTCGTCGCCACCTTGCGGTACTTGGCGATGGGGAGAAGTCTGCAGGACATTAAGTTCTTGACAGGCATCTCCCCCCAGGCTCTGGGGATCATTATTCCAGAGACCTGTTCTGCCATCATTTAGGTCCTGCAGAAGGACTATATTAGGGTAAGTTTTATCCTTTAACATCACATTATATGTATTTACATAAATGTATTTTTAAAATAAATTTGTATTTTAAAATGGAAAAATATTTCCTTTTTGATTTACTGCTTGTTTCTTTTAGCTGTCTCCTAGGTTCTCCAATGTGTGTTTTTTTTTTTTGGCCATTTTCTTCAATAGTTCCAACGTAATTTCTTTGAGACATGAGGTGACAATCTCTTCTTCAGCTAACTATTATTTATGTTGTGGGTCTGCTACACACACACACCTTCTTTTTGTTGTTAATGTATGTAATGCATTAATTATAATAATATTCAGCATTTTCAGCACCCTGAATTTTTTGGAGTGATGATAATGGCCTGATTTATGCAAATTATAAAGCACTGTGGGTTTTATTTACTAAAGGAAAATCCACTTTGCACTACAAGTGCACTGCAAAAGTGCACTTGAAAGTGCACTTGTAGTGCAAAGTGGATTTGCCTTTAGGAAATAACCTCCATTGTCACTGTAAACACCAACTTAAGCAAAAAACTGCTATTGAGCATTGAAAGAAGAAGCCATACATTGTTGAGTAGAAATTTTTTTACTCTGTGCACATTCACATGTGCGTTTAGAAAAGGGTTTTTGAACAAACCAACATATTGTTTGGAATATATATAATTTTTTTGGGACAGTAGAAATATCCTTTTTTGTGGTAAACAGGCATGTTTTTCAAAACATAAAACAATACACAACTCAGGATCTTACAAAGTTCAACTTTGATAAATTGAAGGCAATATCAGACATTAGTATGTCCAAACTGTGTTGATATTGCCTTCATCAAATGGGGTGTTGTAACCCCTGTGAAAGCCAAATTTTGAAGATGCACACAAATTGGGAGTCAAAATGGGGATTTCCCTCCTGATCCCATGCCTAAGGTCAACATGTGCTAGCTCCCATCATGGGGAATCAATGGACGTGTTTCGAGGGTATAACCCCTTCCTCTCAGCTACTTGAGATGCGAGGAAGGGGTTGAACCTACAAAACGCGTACATTGATATCCCGTGATGGCAGATAGCACATGTTGACACACTGTGTGCATCTTCAAAATTTGGCTTTCAACATTTTTTAGTAAAGTTCTAATTAAAATAAAAAAATCTTAAATTTTGGTGTGTTTTATATTCTGCCTAAAACATCTATGATGTTTTTGAGTCTTTTTTCAACCTTATTGATGTCTTCCTTGATCTTCTGTAAATCCCGATTGCGCACCATGATCTCCCCGATGAGGACATTTGCACTTGCACTTGTGAAATGAGATTCTTCTTCCACAACATCCACATCACCTAAAAGAAAACAACACACCATGTATTATAAATATGCAGGCATTCATATATTACCTGAAGCTGTGGTCTCAGACACTCACCTGTTGTGGTCACTATTTCGCCCATTTCATAAACCTCTCCTTCCTCCACATCCTGAGGTTGTGGTGTGGGGATTTCCCCTTCTTTAGGAGGTTGGGGGTCCCTGGTGTCGGCTGACATCCCGAATTCTTTTCTACCCTATGTGAATAAAAAAAAGGTATACTTAGCACACAGATATTTGAGGCAAGAAATAGGAATATGAAACATTGCTTGGAAGTGTCATACAATTGTCTGTTTTGGCAGAGTTCCAAGCTGAAGACATAATTTTTTCCCTTTCTTCAAGCTGAATCCTTACCTTTTTGGGTAAAGTTTCACATATGGAGACACCCCTCGTATCCACTGGAGCACCTGTGTGGGACACCCTAAAAAGTTTTGTTCTGGTGTCCCTCACTAGTGCTTCTGCGTCCAGATGTGTAAACAGCTGCTGAGTGTCCTCTCCTTACAATGAATCAAGTTTGCATTTCATTCTAGTTACAGACCCATCTAGACAACAATGTACTAAACTTCTTTTAATTCAAATAGGCCTGAACAAATGTAGTTAACCTGCACCTGCCAAAAACATTGTATTAGTGGGCGAACGAACAATGGTTACTATGAACAATTACTGCCCCACGAACCTGAAACTTGCCATTTTAAACTGTACAACAGTAAAGAAAAGCACATGGAGCAACACGAATGTAATAAGGAGAATAGGAACACACGACAAAATACTTACTTTTTGCAGCACTCTCTTGATTCTTCTGTACTGATCCTGCTCCCTCAATTTGAGGTCTGACCATCTTTTCTTCAATAGATCCTTGGATCGCCGTACATCAAAATTCTTCTGCAGACTTTTCACAACTTTATTCATGATCTTGGCCTTTCTGACATTTGAGTTTGGGTAAGGTCCATGCTTCACATCATAGTTGGCCCTCTTCAAGATGTCCACCATCTCCACAATGACATATTAGAGGCCTTAAATCTCCACCGGGATTAGGACGTTCATGGCTCCGGGCTTTCGTTGTTGCTGCTGTCTTCATGCACCTGTTGTCTCTTCGCCATGTGCTCTCCCACTGCGCCGAAAGACAAGGGGCGGGGAATATACTATAAAGAAAGTCAGGGGCGGGCAGAGTTTCACATATGCGCAGTGAATATAAAGCTTAACACGCGTGCGTCGTACGTACGACCTGTGAGAGGAGGACGGAGTATCGGAAGCGCCAATCATTCTAACAAAGGTACAAAGACAAAAAGTCGCGCTAAATAGTGAAGGGATCAGTAATAGATCAGTAATATATGTTGCCCATATTAAGTGCCAAAATTATTATGTGAATGACATAAAGGTGAAAATGCAAAATTAAATGCATCAACTAATTATACAGTTATACATATGAGAGTGCATAAAAATCAATACAATTGAGTGTTGTCAAAAAAAAGGGGAAAAAATGATTTTTTACAAAATAAAATTGAAAATATCCACTGACTGAGGAGATAATACAAAAAAGGATTGAAAAACCCCCCAGAGTTAATCGATAAATGAAAAATGAATCCATATAGTGAAAACAAAAAAGTCCAGTAAACATGTTGATCCAAAAAAAGTGATGTTTAGGTGAAATTCCACACTCAAGTGACTAAGTGAATAGATATATCCTCCACCACAGAAACAGCTACCGCTTACCGGAAGACGGTGGTCCCTTATTACAGGGGACCACACTGAGCGAGTGGCTGTAACCCCAGCCCGGGATCTAACTGGCAGGCACCAAACTCCTCGGCGTCACCAGGGATGGTCAGCGGAGGTCAGTGGAAGGATCAGTGGAAGAATCGATGAATAGGCAATATTGTCACCAAAAAAATAAAAGGCTCCACATAGTGTAAATCCTTTACATTTATTATAATAGAAGAAGACAAATGAACACTTACAGCATTGTAGATCTAAAAAGGCAGATATAGGACTAACCCGGCTGGCTTCCAAACAGCCCGTAGCTTCCGGGACTGGACGTGCAGCGGTGACGTCAGGACGTGGCTCCTCCTCCCTACGTTGTTTCGTCACTAGCGGACGCAGCTCACTTTTTTATTCTTATTCTTTAGCGCAGTATTTTTTGTATCCATTCTAACAAAGGTACAATTTTAACTTGGGGTATCAGTGGCCTATATTGCTTAGAGATTGAGGCCTATATTGGGACAAGATTATGCGAGTTTAGCCTGACATTAGGGTTTGTCTTGTGTTGTGTCTTGCAGAGAAAATGGATCGATTCAACGATCATGATTTCCTCCCCCAATTCATTGATTTGTACAGAGAGCTGCCCTGTCTGTGGCAGAAAAAAAACACCTCTTTTATACAAATCGACTAAAGAGGAAGGCAGCACTGGATAAATTGCTGGAATTTGTGAAACCGAAGATCCCCATGGCAGACACAAGAAGGTCCAGGATTCCCAGAGATCAGGAGCAGCAGCAGATGACATTTATGTCCCCAGGCAGTGGTACTATGACAGACTGCAGTTTCTGTCAGATCAGACTGAAATCAGGCCATTACTCTCAACCCTTCCTTCCACTTTTCCTTCCACCCCAGCTGAGGCTTCTGACATCCAACCTGGGCCTTCCACCCAGGAAAAAGATGTGGAGGAGCCCAGCTTGAGTCAGGTATAGCATTGATCAACATATTTCTCAAAATTGTGTGTGATTGATGATCAATAAACTAAAACTATGTCCCTTTTTCATACACAGGAAATCCTCAGCCAGGAGGAGGCTGTAGAAAGTGGCAGCCAGGAGGTGGCAGGGGAAAGTGGCAGCCAGGAGGTGGTGGGGATAAGTGGCAGCCAGGAGGTGTCGGGGGTAAGTGGCAGCCAGGAGGTGGCCGGGCCCAATAGCCTGACCAAATCCCAGGTCCCTCCCCTCCGCCTTCAACAAAAAAAGCCCAGGAAGGGAAGGAGCGTGGAGGAGTCAGCACTTGGGTTAATTTTGCAGGCTTCTGTGGCCCTTAGAACCCCCACCAGTCTTCTTGAGGCCTATGCCTGCATGGCTGCCAACAAAATGCAGGAAATGGAGGTGGGTCAACGCCTCTTTTGTGAGGAAGTGATATATACAGCAAAATCCACTTGTGTGAGTTGGACTATCCTCCTCCTCCACCTCCTGCCTAATTCCAACACCAGAGCCACAGCCTGGAAGCAAGCGTGGAAGCAAACGTGTAAGGAAGACAAAAGAGTGATGGCCTGGGTTCAGTCTGGTCTGGCAAAAGACGCAGGCTGTGGTAAGACCACAGCCTGGGGACATATATGTCATCTGCTGCTGTTCCTGATCTCTCGGGAGTCCTGGAGTCCTGGACCGGATTGTGCTCCCTATTAAATGGACTCCTCAGGTTCCCAATTTTGCCTGTCAAATAGTTGATGTGTGCCCTGGGGTACAAAGGCTTTGCTAATTTCACCAGTTTATCCAGCGTTGCCTTCCTCTTTATTTTGTTATGACCCCTAATAAATGTATTTTTGTTTTCTTAAATCATTGGCTATGTGTTATAGTTAAAAAGGACAGTTTGTTTGTGAGTAGGCAGGTACATTTCAAAAAGACAATGTAAAATTAACAAGGGACACCAACACTAACCAATCTCCTTGAGGTTAAAAAATACAAGATAATAATGGTGTTGTGGTAACTTGACACACAAAACGAAAAAAAATATATATTAACACTAGAAAAAAATAAAAAACAGGAGATCTTGATTTTTTTAAAAGAAGGAGATTACTATAAACAAAAATTAAAAACATTAGTCTGGAGATCTGGCCAAAAAAAAACGTATTCATGAGATCACAAGAAATAAGAAAGAAATCAGTTTGTCAGAACTTGGTCTAAATATCAGCTGCAAAACAACTTCATTATTCTAGCATTATAAAGAAGAAGAGAATGCGCTGCATTGAAAGATTTCAAAATTTGCAGCGTGACGAATGTGCTATCTCCATAACGAACGCTAGTTTTACCAGACTGAGTGCTTCTGTCTCGTACTTGAATCAGAGCATGTGTGGAATTTTGTGCGTCGTAATTGTGTACACACGCTCAGAATTTCCGACAAAGGATTTTGTTGTGGGAAAATTTGAGATCCAGCTCTCGAATTTTTGTTGTCGGAAATGTCGAAAAAAATGTCCGATGGAGCCTACACACGGTCGGAATTTCCGACAACAAGCTCCCATCGAACATTTGTTGTTGGAAAATCCGATCGTGTGTATGCAGCATAAGAGCGGCAGGGATGTGGAATTCCCTTCCACAGGTGGTGGTCTCAGCGGGGAGCATCGATAGTTTCAAGAAACTATTAGATAAGCACCTGAACCACCACAACATACAGGGATATACAAGGTAATACTGACATATAATCACACACATAGGTTGGACTTGATGGACTGGTGTCTTTTTTCGACCTTACCTACTATGTAACTATTTAACTATGTATGTTACTTTTTAGATTCAGTGTTCCTATAGCTATTATCTCTTATGCCGCGTACACACGAGCGGACTTTACGGCAGACTTTGTACGGCGTACTTTTCGACGGACTTTACGACGGACTTTCCGAATGAACAGACTTGCCTGCACACAATCAACCAAAGTCCGACAGATTCGTACGTGATGACGTACGACCGGACTAAAACAAGGAAATTCATAGCCAGTAGCCAATAGCTGCCCTAGCGTTGGTTTTTGTCCATTGGACTAGCATACAGACGAGCAGACTTTTTGACCAGACTCGAGTCCGTCGGACAGATTTGAAACATGTTTCAAATCTAATTCCATCAAACTTTTGAGAAAACAAAGTCCACTTGAGCCCACACACGATCGAATTGTCCGACGAAATCCAGTACGCCGGACCAAGTATGCCGTAAAGTCCGATCGTGTGTACGCGGCATTAGGATCGATGATGAAGGGATGTTATATTCACCTGAAGAAAGGCAACACATAGAAACTGACATTACAGACATATTACAAACAATATGGGTAATATTTATTACTTTTGCAAGATTTTATAAAAAGACCCCCTAGTTGTGCTACTGGGTTCTCCATATCCCTTATTATTTTATTTGCGCTGAAACATTCTAAGTCCCATAGTATCTTTTTTATTAACTGGTACCTCAAAGCAAGTTTCTAAGATAAATTCAAATCCTGCAAATTAGCATTGCATGCTGTTAGGTGTATAATATACCAGGACATCCAGATCCATTCTCATTGATTAACAAAGCTATACTCCCCCTAAACTGTATGGTGCATGCATGTTATAATTCCTAGGTATATAACTTCACATTTATAAACATAAAACTGTATATGAAATGTATTTGCCCAATCAGCCATGGGATCAAGATCAGATTGTAAGATATCTTGCAAGAAATGAATTCTACTACATATGCATATTTTAGGTGTTTTATATTTTTCTCCTGAGGAGTGCAATTAGAGCATAATGAATATACATTTTAACCTTCCACATAGAACTAACGCTTAGAAGTATGCCTTATATTAGCCAGTAAAAAACATAATTTTTTTCATGCTAGATATGTGTATGCATATCGTTTATGAATTGATTATCAATAATTATTTTATATTGAACTTTTGTTCCTTACAAAACATACCAAGATACAAACATATGTATATGTATCTGGTCTTTTTCTTTATGATTGAAAGGCAGACATGTCAGGATACAGTTTAACACAGCACCAGGCATGAACTGTTCAAGAGATTACAGCAGCATTATTGCTAGCATGTAAAAATAACATTAGCTATGGCTGCTTGCCAAGTTTTCAAAGCTTTGAAGGTTAAAAGGGGAAAAACGTGAAAGCTCAATTTTTCAAATGGAATTGAAAGATATCTGCAAACGTTGCCTGTTAAAAAAGGATACAGAAACTATAATATAGGCAAAAGTATAATATAGGCAAAAGTTTTAATAAAACTAATTTGAAAATCACATAAATAGCAAACAAACAGCTGTGGCATCGGAGACCTACTCACTTCCAGTTTCAAGTTCCAGTATGCCACACTAAGATTTGAACCTCAAAAGTAAGAGGACTACACATAGATGTACAGATTATAGATGTCCGAATTGGGTTTAAGGAATTTAGCTTAACTAATCCTTGCAAAACTCATCATTACTTTTCATATCATACTGGTGTTTGTAATTATTTAATATTAAATTCCACCATGACCTTGAATGGTCAAATCTTACTATGCAAATTTTCATGCCTCTTGCTTCGACTACTGCAACTCCCTTCTTATTGGCTTACCTCTACATAGTCTATCCACCTTATTAATCTCTCTGTGTCTGCTACCCCTCTCTGTCAATCCCTCCACTGGCTTGAATGAATGAATGAATTAATTAATGAATGAGTGACTTGTATAGCGCTACATATGCAAACTGAATCGCCTCAGGGCGCAGGCACAGGGAGAACATGCAAACTCCAGGCAGATGGTGTCGTGATCGGGATTTGAACCAGCGACCCTATTGCTGCTAGGTGAAAGTGCTAACCACTACACCACTGTGCTGCTTCCGCTCACCCAACAAATTAATTTCAAAATACTAACAACTACTTACAAAGCCATCTACAACTTAGCCCCAAGCTACATCACTAGCCTAGTCTCTAAATACCAACCTATTCATTCTCTTCCTTCCTCTCAAAACCTCCTGCTCGCTAGCTCCCTCATCACCTCCTCCCATGCTCGCCTCCAGGAGTTTTCCAGAGCCTCTCCAATCTTATGGAACTCCTTACCCCAATCTGTCTGATTATGTCCTACTCTATTAGCTTTTTAGACGATCCCTGAAAACCCTTCTCTTTAGAGAAGCCTATCCTACCCACACCTAACAACTGCATTTTCACTTTCTCCATCAGCTCATCCCCCACAGTTATTACCTTTTTGTTGCACTTGATCCTCCCTTCTAGATTGTAAGCTCTAACGAGCAGGGCCTTCTGATCTTTCCTGTATTGATTTGTATTGTAACTGTACTGTCTGCCCCCATGTTGTAAAGCACTGTGCAAACTGTTGTCTCTATATAAATCCTGTATAATAATAATAATAATAACAATACAAATCATTTTAGTTCTTCCGGACACGAAAAACATTCTTTAAAAAAGGAGTATGATCAAAGCATTTTTATGGCCATGCTTCTCTTCTTACGCTTGCTCTCGTGTGACCCAGAATCAGCCATTCAGCCAACAACGGGCTAAAGTCCACTGTCAGCTGACATCGCATAACCGCTCTAGGCTCTGTAAGGATAACGTCCATACTGTCATGATCTACCCAGCTGCCTGATTTACAGCTGGCTCCGGCTCTCAATGCTGATAGCCAAAGCCAGCTGCACTGCCCCCTCACTAGAGGCAAAGGGTTTACTACTAATGACTCACTAGTATTAATACACCGATAGGTATATATAAAATTGCCAAATCAGTGTCCCACGTGCTTGCTGACTAACCTGATATTAGGTGTGGTCCCAACAAAGGATGTTACATTCTGGACCAAACAGCCTAAGTCATGGAAGCTTTATTGAAGAATATTAGTAACAAAAACCAGGCTTAAAAAATCCACCATCACCTCCATTGCAGTTGTGGTTAAAAAAGACAACATTGTCTAAGATACTGCAGCTGCACTCACATACCACACATGCACGTGTGTCTAAGAAAACCCCCCAGTTATAGGAAGTTAAAGCGGGGGTCCACCTATCTATCGTTTTTTTTTTTTTTTTTTAGTTCATTCACAAACTTTTCTTCTCAGCATTACATACTCACGTATTGTGTGTAATATGTCCGCCTGTGTCAGATTTCGTCAGAAAGAATAACTTATATTATTCACTGCAGGCGGTTTCCATCTTCATTGTAGGCATTTGAAGCCCACAAGCATTTATTTCCTGGATGTGGTGAATGCTGTGCTCCCAGCATTCACCGCTCGTTCCCGCACATGCTCAGTGGCATCCTGGGAAGCCTGAGACAAGCTCCCAGGAGTCTGGGAGAGGCTAGAAACACGCCTACTCCAATGGGAGGAGAACCAGGAAGTGCAAAGAAGAATAGAAAAATAAAAGGTAATTGCGGCGATTTAAATTTTTTTAAACGGCATGTCAGCATCTAGGCAAGGAAGAGAATACATACAGATATTGTTCAAAATTTGGGTGGAACCCCGCTTTAACTCCAACCCACATATTTTGTCAGAAAGGGAGCTATAGATGAAGATGTAAAATCATCTATCTTTCTGTATATAGTGTACAACACATTATTAATTCCCAATAATGATGGTGGATTTTTTTATGTCTAGTTTTTGTTACTAATATTTTTCAATAAAGCCTCCATGACTTAAGCTGCTGCCCCTCACTAGCCTGGTGCTCCGGTGAGCACTGTAGGGGTTACAGCGGAGAGTGGTGACTGACAGCCACCACTCTCTGTTCAAAGCTGACTGAGAATTAACCGTCCCCTCAGTTCCTGGGCTTAGGTTTTACTTATTGGTGTGGGACAGCTGCAGCATCACACCGATGCTCAGGCATAGAGGTGAGTATGCATGTTTAATTTTTTTTTTTAGTAACCACAAACTTCTCCTTTTAATGAAGTAAAATCCCAGTATAAACAAACACTTTTCTCTAATGTCTAATTGCAATGCTGTTTAGTTCAACGGCATTGCAATTAGACGTTACAGAAAAGTGTTTGTTTATACTGGGAATTTTTTCTACTTCATTAACCACTTGCTGTCCGCTCAACGTCAATGACGGCGGGACAGTGCGGCTCTTGTTCAGGGTGGACGTCATATGACGGTGCACCCGAACGGCTGCTTCTGCGCTTACGTGGCTCTTTAATTGTGTGATCGGCTGTGTCCAATCACAGCTGGTCACATGTATGCAAGGAAGTGCCGGTAATCGGCTCTCCTCACCTCACACTGACAGAGTGTGTGGCGAGGAGAGCCGATCAGCGGCATTTCCTCGCAGGGGACAGTGAGAGATGTAATCAGGGCACTGATGATTAGTGCCCTGATTACATTAGAGCACCACCAGTGCCAGCAACCAGTGCCAGCAATCAATGCCCACCAGTGCCAACAATCAGTGCCCACCACAGCCAGAAATCAGTGACCATTAGTGATGCCAGTCAGTGCTGGCTTTCAGTGCCGCCTATCAGTGATGCCCATCGGTAAAGCCCATCAGTGCCACCCATTAATTTCCAGCAGTGCCCATTAGTACAACCCATCAGTGCCCATCAGAGACGCTTATCCATGCCGTCTATCAGTACCCACCAGTGCCGGCTATCAGGGCCCGTCAGTGCCACCTATCAGTGCCACCTATCAATGCCCACCAGTGCCACCTATCAGTGCTCATCAGTGCCACCTATCAGTGCCCATAACTGCAGAATATTAGTGCCTCCTCATCAGTGCCACCTAATCAGTGCCCATAAGTGCCGCCTCATCAGTGCCCATCAGTGCAGCCTACTAGTGCCTCATCAGCACACATCAGTGAAAGAAAGAAATTACTTATTTACAAACTTTACTGACAGAAACTAAGAAAAAACATTTTTTTTTTAACATTTTCGGTCTTTTTTTTTTTAGGAAAAAATATAAAAATCCCAGCAGTGATTATATACCACCAAAAGAAAGCTCTATGTGTGTGAAGAAAATGATAAAAATTTCACATGGTTAGTGTTGTATGAAATATTTATTCACATTGCCGGTGGATCAGATGATCTGTAAATTAGCTAGGTAGCCCAAAGGACTAATTACAAGTTCACTTCAATGCTACAGAAATTGCCCAAAGTAGGAAGCCTAAATTCAAAGAAAACACAGGCTCCCTGTGGGGATTAGGCAGTTGGTTACAAAGCAAGGAGAAGGACCTGTGGCTGATATAAACTTGGGCTTGCAGATCGGAACATATTGTGGCCAGGCCAGGGCATGGTAGACTAATGAAATCTGACGACCAAAATAACAGAAAAAGTCAATGTGCGTAACTATTCACACCCCTGAAATCAATACTTTGTAGAGCCACCTTTTGCGGCTATCACAGCTCCAAGTCGCTTTGGATAAGTCTACATCTTACCATTGGGAATTATGCCCATATCTCCTTGCAAAACTGCTCTTCAAGTTGGATGGTTTGCGCTTGTGAACAGCAATCTTTAAGTCTGACCACAGATTTTCTATTGGATTGAGGTCTGGGCTTTGACTAGGCCATTCCAACACATTTACATGTTTCCCCTTAAACCACTCAAGTGTTGCTTTAGCAGAGTGGTTGGGGTCATTGTCCTGCTGAAAGGTGAACCTCCACCTTTCAGCAAGACAATGACCTGTACCACACCGACTGGTACAGGTTTTGCTCAAGAATATCCCTGTATTTAGCACCATCCATCTTTCCCTCAACTCTGACCAGTTTCCCAGTCCCGACTGCTGAAAAACATCCCCATGATGTGTTGGGTTTGCGCCAGACATAGCGTTTTATTGATGGCCAAAAAGTTAAATTTTAGTCTCATCAGACCAGAGCACCTTCCTCCATACATTTTGGGAGTCTCCCACATGTATTTTCACAAACTTAAAACGTGCCATTTTGTTTTTTGCTGAAAGTAATGGCTTTCTTCTGGCCACTCTGCCATAAAGCCTAACTCTATGGAGCGTACGGCTTATTGTCGTCCTATGTACTCCAGTCTCTGCTGTGGAACTCTGCAGCTCCTCCAGGGTTACCTTAGGTCTCTGTGCCGCCTCTCTGATTAATGCCCTCCTTGCCTGGGCCATGAGTTTTGGTGTGTGGCCATCTCTTGGCAGGTTTGTTGTTGTGCCATGTTCTTTCCATTTGGTTATGATGGATTTGATGGTGCTCCTAGGGATCATCAAAGATTTGGATATTTTTTTATAACCTAACCCAGACTTGTACTTCTCAACAACATTGTCCCTTACTTGTTTAGAGAGTTCCTTGGTCTTCATGGCAGTGTTTGGTTAGTGGTGTCTCTTGCTTAGGTGTTGGAGCCTCTGGAGCCTTTCAAAAAGGTGTGTATATGTAATGACAGATCATGTGACACTTAGATTGCACACAGGTGGACATCATTTCACTAATTATGTGACTTCTGAAGGTAATTGGTTGCACCAGAGCTTTTTATGGGCTTCATAACAAAGGCAGTAAATACATACGCACATGTCAATTATCATTTTTTTTATTTCTGAAAATATAATTTTATTTATATATTTTTCTAATTTTACTTCACCAACTTAGAATATTGTGTTCTCTGATCCATCACATAAATTTCAGATTGAAAAAACATTGAACTAAAGGCTGTAATGTAACAAAATAGGTAAAAAGCCAAGGCGGGTGAATACTTTTGCAAGGCACTGTATGTTTCTGATACAAAACATTTTTAACGTGCTACAAAATGAAATTGAGGCAATTGTAAAAAATTTACAAATAAACAATTTTTAAAAAAAATGGTTCAGTAGGGAGATAAAACATTCCTATCAACTAATTCAGTTTAACTAATTAATAATTTAATAAAGGGTTAAACGTTTAAAAGTTAGCTTAATTTTTGTTTACACATAAGAGTAACTTATGAATGAAGGCTGAAGAAGCATCTTTCATAATTGCCACAAACTATGCCTAGTCCTGCAAATTACACTGGGAGAACAGCTCTTCCAGTGTAATCAGTGAAGCTCCACTTCATTTTGACAGCAGGTGCTCTGTTTATTACGAGCATTGTTGCGCACCTGATATAGAACTGTCATCTGTTACATTGAAGATGAGGCTCCGCTGTTTGAATCAGCATATTCTGCAAGATTGAGCTGTCAATTTGACAGCCTGGTCCTGCACAGTGCAATGAGGAGAGGTTCTTACTCCAGCTACAGTAGGTCCCTCCATCAGAACCTCCAAGGCAGAGTCATCTCTTGCCTCTGCCTCAGTCTGGCACTGGTGGGATCTGGTGAGCGTTCAGCTTTTTGAAGGAAATATACAGTATAATAGAAGCTCCATTGAGTAATTCTGCTTCTATAGATACTAGCTGTTCAGCTTCCATGCTGATCTACTGGTTTTAATACTGTATTTCTCAAGGCACAGACCTATAGAGAGTCAAAAAATTAGAAGTTCTTACTGCACTCTGATCTTGTAATCTGCATGCTTTTTCCATATCAGTGACTCAACATATTGAAGCCACAGACAGCCAGGCAACTGTTATGTTTAGAAAGATGTCAACATTGACAGCCACCATATTTCTCTCACTACAGGTACGGGTAGTTGGGATTATAGTGTAAGCATCCCTACCTCTCAAAAAGCCAATTTCCAATTATTATACCCTCTTTCTTCCTCCTGTCTAAAAATAATTTGGCATACTGCGAGTCCAGGGTATCAAGGATCCTCCCCTTGGGGGAAAGTAAGAATAAGAGGAGGGTAACAATAGGGAGGCTTTAATCCTAGTAAGAGAAAATAGTTCAGTAATGTCTCACAGGAAATATCCTATATAAGCCATTAACTTTAAAACGAAGATCCCCATTAGATCATTTCAAGTAAATTGAGATTACCCAGGTAATGGAGATCCTGCACTCTTTTTCAATGTGGATGTTCTGCCCTTCTGACTGTTCTTGAACTGGTAAGTGATCTATTGTACCTTCATCATTAATTTTCCAGTATTTACTAATCTCTACTGCCATTTGCTGTCCTTGTGAACCAAACATGTGTGTGTATATAGATTCAGTTATAGTTTATGTAAAGAGATGTAAACAAGCCTTAAAAATTACTAACCCATGTCCAATAATTTGTTTGACATTTTGCACAAATGTCTTATTGTATATAACATGGACAAGTATGCAGGTTCCTAACTGATATGTGTGCTGTGTACAAAGTATAGAGATGCTTGGAATTTTATGCATAGGTTTGGAGGTTCTATTAACCTCTTCCCACCCATGTTATACTCCTTTACCGTGGTACTAGCTATCTTCAATCACAGTGTAAACAGGATTTGCCGAATATCGGCATTCATCTCCTCACCCTGACAGCGCATGAAAAGAGGAGAGCCAATACATGGCAAATCCACACAGGGAACATCTACACTAATAATCAGGGCACTGATCATGAATGTCCTGATGATCAGTGCGGCCCCAACAGTGCCCACAAATTCTGCCAATCTGTACCCACCAGTGTTGCCAATTAGTGCCTCCCAGTGCTGCCTGTCAGTGTCCACCAGTGATGCCTGTCAGTGCCACCTTTCAGTGCCCATCAGTGCCGCCTATCATTGCAGCCTCATCAGTGCCTCCTCATCAGTGACCATCAGTGCAGCCTATTGCCAGCTGCTTATTTCAGATTGATTTATGTAATATTATCAGACTGATGATAAACTCATACATTTTATGTTACTACTGTATGTTTTTGTTACATTTGATATACTTATACAACTACTACTCCCCCCCCCCCCCCCCCCACACACACACCAAAATTGAAAGCAGTATCAGCTCCTACAGAAACTGTGGGAATCTCTGCTCTTTCCTCCAGTGTCCAGAGGAATTAGGCAGTTAGGAGGTAAGACAAGAACCACGCTCCAAGATCCCTCAAGAGCATGGTGCTTGTACAGCAACACTTTCCACGGGGCCCTGATGGTCTCGGTACCAATATTGTTACAACATAAGGTTTACGCTAGTTTTTTTTATCATGAATATGTTTTTAAAAACACCTTGATGTATTCAATGTCTTTTCTCCTATATGTTGTCTTATTCTTCTCTGTTTTTAAAATTGTTCAAACCTTTCCAAGGAAGAAAAGAGTATTGACTTTCTGTGGACAGAAAAGCAAAGTGTACTTTTCAGTAATTACAGATCCAGGTTGATTGGATAAATTTTAACTTTCCAAAAGTTAATTTGAGATCTTTTCAGGAAAATATACAAAGGAACTGAAGTATACCCATTGGACTATTAGCAGGGTATAATTTAACTCAGGCCTTCCGATGATGTCAGAGATTATCTTGATAAAATGTCAGCCATCCACTAGCCCTTTGTGTTATACTGCAGCCTAATAAAACAATTATTTTCTTGTTCCCTGTATTTTGAAATTGTCTGCTTCTCTGAATAACTGTCAGTTTTTTCTGTGCTCCATTGAACATTACAGTATTGTAAAATGATTACAACAGTGAAGTTTGTTTAGGTAAATGTGCCAAAGACCACATAAAGAGGTGATTTGGTAAATTATATCAGGGCCAAATGAGTCTCTATCACAGATGAAACAGTTAGTTACAAACATAATCACTTACAGACTTATTCAATATGGCAATGCAAAGAGCAATGACTATGCGCAAGAGGAAGTATTACAGTCAATCAGTTTTTTAGCACTTGACTACAGTAAATTTACTGTAAATCTGGTTGCTATTGGTTACTACACTTTGCACATCTTTTCTCATTATGCAGCATTATTGAATGAGCCAAAACAGGCTGCTTTTATGAATGTTACTAAGATTAATACACTTATGCTGCGTACACACCGTCGGATTTACCGATTAACAAATATTCGATGGGAGCTTGTTGTCGGAAATTTTGACTGTGTGTAGGCTCTATCGGACACTTTCTGTCGGAATTTCCAATAAACAAAATTTGAGATCTGGATCTCAAATTTTCCGACAACAAAATCCGTTCTCGTAAATTCCGATCATGTGTACACAATTCCAACGCACAAAGTTCCACGCATGCTCTGAGTCAATTACGAGATGGAAGCACTCGGCCTGGTAAAATTAGCATTCGTAATGGAGATAGCACACGCTGCAAATTTTAAAATCTTTTAATGCAGCTCATTCTCTTCTTCTTTATAATGCTAGAATAATGAAGTTGTTTTGCTGCTGATATTTATACAGAGTTATGAAAAAATTATTTCTTATTTCTCGTGATCTCATGAATATTTATAATTTTTTTGTTTTTTTATCAAGATCTCCTGCTTTTTTTGTTTTTTTTGCTCTCCATAATATTGTTTTTCATTTTGTGTGTCAAGTTACCACAACACCATTATTATCTTGTATTTTTTTAACCTCAAGGAGGTTGTTTGGTGTTGGTGTCCCTTGTTAATTTGACATTGTATTTGCCTACTCACAAACAAACTGTCCTTTTTTAAAGTAAAACACATAGGCAAGTATTTGTGAATACAAAATTGCCATTTATTATGGGTCATAATCAAATAAGGAGGAAGGCAACGCTGGAGAAACTGGTGAAATTGGCGAAGCCTTTGTACCCCAGGGCACACATCAAGTTTTTTACAGCCAAAATTGGTAGCATGAGGAGTCCATATAATAGTGAGCACAATCTGGTCCCGGACTACAGGAGATCAGGAACAGCAGCAGATGACATATATGTCCCCTTCGTCTTTTGTCAGACCAGACTGAACCCAGGCCATCACACTCTTGTCTTCCTTCCACTCTTCCTTCCAGGCTTGCTTGCAGGCTGTGTTTTTGGAGTTGTGGCAGGAGGTGGAGGAGGATAGTCCAACTCACACAGGTGGGTTTTGGTTGTGAGTTGGCTCCTCAACCCCTTATTTAGGGACAGATACATAATTTCCTCAAAGATGAGGTGTTGGCCCTCCTCCATTTCCTGCATTTTGCATGCAGCCATGGAGGCAAAGGCCTCTTGAAGAGTGGGGGTGGTTCTGAGGGCAGCATTAGCCTACCGAATCAGCCCAAGCGCTGCCTCCTCCACGTTACTCCCCTTCCTGGGACTTTTGGTTGGAAGGTGGAGGGGAGGGACCTGGGATTCGGTCAGGCTACTGGGCCAGGCCATATCCTGGCTGCCACCTAACCCTGCCACTTTCCCCCGCCACCTCCTGGCCAGGACCAGACTGGCCTACTGGGATATCGGGACATTTACCGGTAGGCTGCCTACCCTGGGGTCGCTTTGGATCTATGCCGTGGCTGCAGCGCAGCGCCCCCCTCCCTCCTCACGCACAGCGGGAGACCGCTGTGTCACAAAGCTGTGAATTGCCAAGCTATGACAAATGTCCCACCCTCCTCCTAGACCAGCTCGTATCATAGACGCAGTGTTCTGTCTATCACATGAGCTGGTCTAGGAGGAGGGCAGGATTTTGGCACAGCACGGCCGAACATGATTTCACACTCGGCTTCGTGACACAGCGCTAAGGCTGCAACGATGGTGAGGCTGTCATGAGGGCACAGTGAGGCTGCAATGAGGTTACAGTAAGGCTGCAATGAGGGCACAGTAAGGCTGCAATGAGGGCATGGTGAGGCTGCAATGAGGGCACAGTAAGGCTGCAATGAGGGCACAGTAAGGCTGCAATGAGGTCACAGTAGGGCTTCAATGAGGGCAATGTGAGGCTGCAATGAGGGCACAGTAAGGCTGCAATGAGGGCACGGTGAAGCTACAATGACGGCACAGTAAGGCGGCAATGAGATGGGCACAGTGAGGCTGCAATGAGGGCATGGTGAGGCTGCAATAAGGGCACAGTAAGGCGGCAATGACAGGCACAGTAAGGTGGCAATGATGGCCACGGTGAGGCTGCAATGATGGGCATGTGAAGCTGCAATGATGGTGAGGCTGCAATGATGGCATGGTAAGGTGGCAAAGATGGGCACAGTAAGGCTGCAATGAGGGCACAGTGAGGCTGCAATGAGGGCATGGTGAGGCTGCAATGAGGGCAAATTAAGGCTGCAATGAGGGCACGGTGAGGCTGCAATGAGAGCACAGTAAGGCGGCAATGAGATGGGCACGGGGAGACTGCAATGAGGGCATGATGAGGCTGCAATGAGGGCACAGTAAGGTGACAATGATGGGCATAGTAAGGCGGCAATGATGGTCATGGTGAGGCTGCAATGAGGGCACAGTAAGGCGGCAATGAGATGGGCATGGTGAGGCTGCAATGAGGGCACAGTAAGGTGGCAATGATGGCCATGGTGAGGCTGCAATGATGGGCATGTGAATCTGCAATGATGGGCACAGTAAGGCTGCAACGATGGTGAGGCTGCAATGATGGGCACAGTAAGGCGGCAATGAGGGCACAGTGAGGCTGCAATGAGGGCATGGTGAGGCTGCATTGAGGGCACAGTAAGGCGGCAATGATGGGCATGGTGAGGCTGCAATGAGGGCACGGTGAGGCTGCAATGAGTGCACGGTAAGGCTGCAATGAAGGCACAGTAAGGCGGCAATGATGGACACGTAAGGCTGCAATGAGGGCACACTAAGGCGGCAAAGGTGGGCACTGTGAGGCGGTAATGATGGGCACGGTGAGGCTGCAATGATGGGCACAGTAAGGCTGCAATGAGGGCACGGTAGGGGGGCAATGATGGGCAAAGTAAGGCTGCAATGAGGATACGGTAAGGCGGCAATGATGGGCACAGTAAGGCTGCAATGATAGCACGGTAAGGCTTTAATGATGGGCACAGTAAGGCTGCAATGATGGGCATGGTAAGGCGGCAATGATGGGCATGGTAAGGCGGCAATGATGGGCACAGTGAGGCGGCAATGATGGGCATGTGAGGCTACAATGATGGGCACAGTGAGGCTGCATGGTGCACCTGAGAGGAGGTCAGTGACAGTACCACCAGGCCAGTCTGAGGGGGGTCACTGATGTAAGGGGGGAGTGAATACAATAATGTAAGGGGGCACTGATATAAAGGTTCCCGCCTATATCAGTAACCCCCCCTTACACTAATGTATTTTCTGCGGAAGGTGGTCTCTGGTCACCAGAGTCCCCCTCACATTCCCAGAGTCCCAGGTGACCCCCTTAATGATAGATAGATAGATATATATATATATATATATATATATATATATATATATATATATATATATATTCCTAGCCCTATGTGCTTTCATTTCTTATGTATATTTAATACGCTCTACAAATGTACTTTAAAATGCATGGTTTTCCCTTTTCTTGAACAAGAAAATAATGACGTTGGGCTGGGATAATAATGCTATGGGGCTGGTATGAAATTTTTTCCAGGGCTTGTTTTTATTCCCAGTCCGGCCCTGCTCCTGGCTGCCACTTTCCCCCACCACCAGCTGGCTGCCACATTCCACGCCCTCCTCCTGGCTGAGGCTTTCCTGTGTATGAAAAAGGGACATAGGTTTAGTTTTTTATTCATCAATCACACACAATTTTCAGCTCATGACTGTTGCAAATTGAATGTTAACAAATAGAAAAGACTATCATTCTCACCCCAGCATTTTTCATTCTTGTCCCAAACGTTTTTGGCCACTACTGTCTATTAATATGAAAAACACTTTATTAAATCAGTAATTAGTGATCAATAATAACATCTAGTTAACATCATTAATTTTACGACAAGAAATATGTAGAACAATGCTATACCTGGCTCAAGCTGGGCTCCTCTACTTCTTTCTTGCTGGAAGGCCCAGGCTGGAAGTTGGAAGCCTCAGCTGGGGTGGAAGGAAGCATGGAAGGAAGTGTGGAAGGAAGGGTTGAGAGTGATTCTCTGACTTCAGTCTGGTCTGGCAGAAAACGCAGTCTGTTATAGTACCACATCCTGGGGACATAAATGGCATCTGCTGCAGCTCCTGATCTCATAGAATCCTGGACCTTATTGCGCTCCCTATTATAAGTGTTCCTCAGCCCACCAATTTTTGCCTTCAAATAGGGGATGGTTGCCGTGGGGATCTGCAGCCTCACCCACTCCAGCAATTTCTCCAGCGCTGCCTGCCTCTTTTGTTTATGATTATAATGCGGATGTTTCACCTGCCACAAACAGGGCAGTTTCCTGTACTTGTCTATGAATAGGGGAGGAAGTTGTGATCATTGAAGCCATCCATCTTCTCTGCAAGACACAAGACAAACCCTAATGTCAGGCTAAACTCTCCTAATCTTGTCCCAATATAGGCCTCAATCTAGAAGCAGTATAGGCCACTATTGCACCAAGTTAAACTTGTACCTTCGTTAGAACGATCGGCGCTTCCGCTACCCCTTCCTCCGCTCACAGATCGTACATACGACGCATGCGTGTTACGCTTTATATACACTGTGCATGCGGGAAACTCTGCCCACCCCTGACGTTCTTTCTAGTCTATTCCCCGCCCCTTGTCTTTCGGCGCATTGGCAGAGCACATGGTGGAGAAAGAGCAAGTGCATGCAGACAGCAGCAGCAGCAATGATGAAAGGGCGGAGCCATGAACGTCTTCTAACTTCTAAGCAATGTTTCAAATTACTATTTCTCGCATCATCAAATATCTGTGTGCTAAGTATACCTTTTTATTATTCACATAGGGGAGAAAAGACTCAGGACATCTGAGGACACCAGGGACCCCCCACCTCCTAAAGAAAAGGAAATCCCCATACAACAACCAGAAGATATGGAGGAAGAAGAGGTTTACGAAGTGGGTGAAATAGTGACCACAACAGGTGAGTGTCTGAGACCACAGCTTCAGGTAATAGACGGATGCCTGCATATTTATAATACATGGTGTGTTTTTTATTTTAGGTGAAGTGGACGTTGTGGAAGAAGAATCTCATTTCACAAATGCAAGTGCACACGTCCTCATTGCGAAGATCATGGTGTGCAATCGTGATTTACAGAAGATCAAGGAAGACATCAATGATGTGGAGAAAAGACTCAAAAACATCATTGATGTTTTAGGCAGTATCTAAAACACTGCAAAATTCTTCTAGTTTGTTTGTATTTTGATTATTTTCACACATTTTAAATATTTTTTAGAAAGCCAAATTTTGAAGATGCACACGTGTCAACATGTGCTATCTGCCATTACGGGATATTAAGGTACGCAACTAAAGTAGATGAGAGGAAGGGGTTGCACCCCGAAACATGTCCATTGATCACCCATGATGGGAGCTAGCACATGTTGACATTAGGCATGGGGTCACGAGGGAAATCCCCATTTTGACTCTCAATTTGTGAGCATCTTCAAAATTTGGCTTTTACAGGGGTGACATCACTCCATCTGATGAAGGCAATATCAACACAGTTTGGACATACTAATGTCTGATATTGCCTTCACTTTGTCAAAGTTGAACTTTGTAAGTTACTGAGTTGTGTATTGTTTTATGGTTTTAAACATGTCTGTTTTAACACATAAAAAGGCTATTTGTACTGTCAAAAACAAAAATGTTATTACTAAAATATGTTGTTTTGTTCAAAAACCCTTTTCTAACGCACATGTGAATGTGCACAGAGTAAAATGTTTTCTACTCAACAATGTGTGGCTTTTTCTTTCAATGCTCAATACCATTTTTTGGACTAAGTTGGTGTTTACACTGAAATGGGGGTTATTTACTAAAGGAAAATCCACTTTACGCTTTCACTGCAGTTTTTATGTGCACTTTTGCAGTGCATTTGGAGTGCAAAGTGGATTTTCCTTTAGTAAATAACTCCCACAGTGCTTTATAATTTGCCGCAATCATGCCATTTTCATGACTCACCAAAATCCATTCATGGTGCTGAAAATGATGTATATTTTGATCAGTAATGCATTACATACATTAACAACAAAAACAAGGTGTGTATGTAGCAGACCCACAACATAATAATAGTTCGCTGAAGAAGAGATTGTCACCTCATGTATCAAATAAATTACATTTGCACTATTGAAGAAAATGGGCAAAAAAAAAAAGCTCATTGGAGAACCTAAGAGACAGCTAAAAGAAACACAAGCAGTAAATCAAAAGAAATATTATTTCAGTTTAACTAAAAAAAATATTTTTAAAATGTTTATTAAACATTTTCTGGCATATCAATGGCCCCCCTACCCGCAAAGTACTCCATGTATTTTATACGGACCTCGCGGGAGCTTTGGGTGGGCAAGCCAGGATGGCCAGCTTTAAGTGCTGTCAGTGTTTGTTCGTTAGGTCCAGCCTCAGGCCCAACTGAGGCAACATAGTTCATTGAATTTCTCCTTAAATAGTTGTGGAGAATGCAGCATGAAATGATTATATAGTTAAGTTTATATTCCGCCATGTGTATGGGTGTAAGAAATAGGTGGAACCGGCTGGCCATTATCCCGAAAGCGTTCTCCACCGCTCTTCTGGCTCTGGCCAGCCGGTAGTTAAAAACCCTCTGGTCCGGGTGAGGGTCCTCATGGGGAACAGCTGCATCAGGTGATCACCCAGCCCAAATGCTTCATCCGGGACAAAGACGAACGGGAGTCCTTCCACGTTCTCTTCAGCAGGTGGCAATCCCAAGCCACCATTCTGGAGCCGTCTGTAAAACTCTGTCTGGGCGATGACTTCACCATCCAACATCCGGCCATTCTCCCCCGCGTCCACATAGAGAAACTCATATGTCGACGACACCACCGCCAACATCACAATACTATTAAACCCCTTATAGTTGTAATAGTATGACCCCGAGTTGGGGAGTGGGACTATGTGGACGTGTTTCCCATCAATTGCCCCTCCGCAGTTGGGAAAGTCCCACCGCTGGGGAAATTGGGAAGCCACAGTGCCATTCCTGTGGCGTTGAAGGAAACTAGAGTCAAACAAGAAAAAAAAAATAGTAATTTTGCACATAAACATTGCATGCAAATTAGACACAAACATTCTTGGCCAACATCAGTATAACATTTATTTTAAGGAGTATTTAAAGACAAAAATATAAGGTCCACTTATCAGATTCCTCACCCTCTCTGATGGCCCATTGTAAAAAATTGAGGGGGGGTATGTTTTGGACAGGTAACCCTCTCCACTTCATTGAGAGATGAATGCATAAATAATGTGTGTTACTTTGGCCAGCCCCTCCTTACTTACAATATTGGCAGCCCACTGGACAGGTAAGAAGTGTCATAATACAAAAATATAAATACACACTGTACAAATTGAAGCACTTTTTTACATTCTGCAATTACCTATCAAGATAATAGGAGAACAAAACTTTAAACAGTACCATTCAAATTATTCTGGCAGGCCCTTTCACTACATGCCTTGGTGAATTCATACAGGAATCTGACCAAAAGAGGTAGGTATAGTGTGTATGGTTTTGGCAAAGTCAGCAGATGGTATCAGTTGACTTAGCAGTTGGGGAGGAGGGAGGGTTCCATATGATTTTGGGACCCAAAAAAAAGCCTATGGCACTCTGCATGAATTTAAGGACACAAATAAAATTTAAACACATTTTAGGGGGTGTTTAGGGTAAAGCAGTACTATGGAGCTGACAAAATACATTGTTAAGTGACTAGGCTAGGTGTGTATGGGCCCAGGATAGCATGCTGGGGAGGTTAGTGAAGTCAAATATGCATGAAGGAGAAAAAAGGAAGTTTAAAAAGTTCAAGCATGCATGAGGACAAAGGGGACATTCACCGCATCTTACAATCATGGTATTTAGGTAATGATGAAATAAATACAATATACTAACAAACATTAAATACATAGAATGTGATGTTAAAGGAGAAAACTTACCCTAATATAGTCCTTCTGCAGGACCTGAATGATGGCAGAACAGGTCTCTGGAATAATGATCCCCAGAGCCTGGGGGGAGATGCCTGTCGAGAACTTGATGTCCTGCAGACATCTCCCCGTTGCCAAGTAGCGCAAAGGGGGCGACCAGCCTCTGTTCAGGAGTGATGGCTTTCCGCATGCAGGTGTCCTGCTTGGTAATATAAGGGGATAGCAAAGCCAACAAACGGTGAAAAATGGGCCGTCATCCGGAGATAATTCCTGAAATCATCAGGATTATTCTCATGGATCTCCCGAAAACAAAGGCATATGAGAGAATTAGTCACGCTGGAGTAACCAATTCTTGGTCCATGAACTCCTCCCCGCCCTGTTCATGGAATGGGCAAAGTAAGAATCCCAACACCAAGCCCCTGCACAGCACGAACTCTGCGACAAGTACATACCCGCAACATGGCTTCAGAACGGTCGGCTGGTCAGAACGAACTAACAGAACACACTGAAAATCAGAAAGGCCTAAGAAGAAGAAGCTGAAAATGAGAAACGAGAAGACAAGAACGCACTGCAGATCAAATACATACTATAATAATACGCACTGAAAAACAAATGCGAACTGACTACATGCACTGAAAACCAGATACGAACCCACAAGCACAAACTGAAGAGCAGTAACGATCGGAAAAGTACGAGGCTGAAAAGCGCGAATCGTCTCTCACCAAACTTCTACTAACACAAGATAAACACGAGATTAGCTGAAGGAGCCCAAAGGGTTGCGCACTGGCTATTGAACTTCCCTTTTCTAGTGCCGTCATACGTGTTGTACATCACCGTGTTCTTGACGTTCGGAATTTCCGACAAGATTTGTCTGACAGTGTGTATGCAAGACAAGTTTGAGCCAACATCCGTCGGAAAAAAAACATGGATTTTGTTGTCAGAATGTGCGATCGTGTGTATGCGGCATAAGAGTTGGGGCAGGTAACCTGTACTGTAGCATAGCAACTGGATTAGCCTTTGTAGCATGTCTGAAGGAATTGGATAGTCTAACTAGAGGCTATGGTTTGCACAGACTGTCCAAAACAATTCTCTAGGTTTTTGTGCTCTTTTATCACTAGAGAACAGTTATGTTGATTAAATAAGCTTTAATTTCATTTTTTAAAACAGAGAAATCCAATATAGACCTAATTGCACTCTTGTGGCAGTAGTTCCCTTAGGAACTCCTGTGCCTAATTCAGGCAAGCATTAGCACTAGTGTTGGTAACATTACTGACCCATACAGCAAATTTAAGTAGTACTTACTACCACCAATTTAAGAATCTGTGGCTATTACAGTGGCACATTCTTAAAGAATTCCCACCAGTTCGCAGGTCAGGAAACTACTGGTAATTAGGGCCAACTCTTAGCTGGTGTCAGTTCTCGGGGTGGACAGTGTCTGCACTGAGAAGCTGTCTTGTATGAGACAGTTTCCCACACAGAGCTGTATCCCCCACCACATGCAGCTGTTGGCCAGAGATTGAGAAATTACTTGTCACTGGGTGGGTGAAGCTTGATGGGGAACTGAGTGACTTGTTCTCATCAGGTTTGCTTTACTTTTCATTGACAGCGCACAACAGTGGGTCGTTTGGAAAGCCTTTATCAGACTGTATAGTGGCTATGGATCTGCCCACTATGGTTCACTGTCAATTAAAAGTAAAGCAGACCTAATGGGGAACTAGTATCTCAGTTCCCATCAGGCTCTGCCAGACTATCACATACTGGTAGTAAGTCTGGTAGTAGAGTCTGATACGATGAAAAAAGGCCTCTCTTACACCTCTGACTTGGGGCCCCTGGTAGTGTAAAAAGGAGACGTAGGAGTACAAAGTGGCACGAGTGCCTGTAAATCTTGCTAGCAGCAGGGCAGGTGTCCACGCTGGGCAGGTGTAGTCGTCAGAAGGCTCCAGTAAACAGGCAAGCTGGTAGGCAGCAGGCTGTGGCAGGCTGTTACTGGTGACAGCGGGCAGCTGTCACTATCAAATGGCAAATAGCAGACAGTTTTATACATTCAAAATTCATTGAGTACTATGTAATTATTAATGTGTATCTGTATCTTTCTCTGTTTTTACAGCAGCTCTGTTGCATATGGTGTACCTATGCCTGTTAATAGGAAATATCTTGTACTATATTTACAATTAATCATGCTCAAGATTGATATCATTCATCTTATTGCCAAAGGCCATTTTTATGACGTGTGCATGTATGTATTTATACCATTTTATCAAAATTAGTTACTTCTCATGTGCTGCCAAGCTGACATATATGTATTGATGTATCCATGTTCATGCTATGTGTGCATGTGTACGTATATATATATATATATAAAATTACTTTTTTTACTTGTTTCATACTATTGTCACAAATAAATAATGTTTACCAACCACTCTACTTCCACAAGTCAATTGCCTCATTTAAAGTCCCACATTCCTTTCTTGTTTACCTGAATCAGGAATGGAGGTACATTCATTGTGCCTCATTTTAAAGTCCCAAAACTCCCCCCCTTTCACACATAATCTGTAATAAAAACATCTTTTCCATTCTTAACCTTCCCCCCAACCACTTTGCATATTATTTTACATATACTGTGATTTTGTACTTGCCAAATATGCTGCAGAAATCTCCCTTCACTGAGTCTGGCTGCAACCATTTTAACTGTGGGCAGCTGAAGCTGCTGCCTGTTCACTTCCTGGATTTACACAGCCACACAGAGGCAAACCTCCAGCTCTGCAGCCCTGCAGCTCTCATTGGCCCTCTTATGACTCAACCCCTCTCCCTTCCTGGCATACTCTCACGAGAGTGAGAGAGAGAGCTGTGCATGATGCCATAAGCCTAGGCTTTTTACCAGACAAGAAATGGGAAGTGGGCTGTACAAGGTATTTACTGGCAAAACAACAAGGGCAGAAAACCTAATAAATGTAAAGTTGAAAAAATTACTGAAGGTCCACTTTAAGAAAAGCCTGTCATTCTCTCCCACAAACTTAATGAAGGCCTTTGAAGTATGCAAAGATGTATGTCTATTCCTAAGGAAGGTATACCTTAGACAAGTGCATCAAACACCTGACACTGAAAACTCCGAGACAAATATGACCACCGCTCAGGACCAAGTAATCCTTAAAAACGCTGACCTCTCTATGGCGCGGAGAAGAAGATGAGCAGGAGGATCCACCGATAACAACCTCCCAGGATCCCTGGAGAAGAGAAGCTGGCCTCCAAATTAGATCCTCCAAAATGCCATTGTTTAGGAAAAACAAGTGGCTTGGGGTCTTTCTTGACCTTGTCCAAGAGGACCTGTCTTGTATAGACTGGACAACCCTTAAAAAAGATGATAATCTAAGTCGGGAAGAACGCTTAGCCCTTCGTGAACTAAAGAAAGCACCAATGCTAATCATCAAAAAAAGTGATAAAGGAAGGAATGTAGTTCTGCTCTCTGAAGAATATTATGAAAACAGTAATAAAAAAACAACTAAGAGATAGATTAATGTATGGTAAAATTACCTACAAATCCTTTCCCCTTGATTGTGGAAGAACTAAACTTTAAACTAAGCCTGGCTAATGAAGTGAACCTTATAACCAAGAAAGTACTGGAATACCTAAAGGTAACGGAATTCAATACACCTACTATCTACATCATTCCCAAAGTCCATAAATCACTACAGAACCCACCAATTATCTCAGCCGCCAAGGGCCCCCTGGAGAGGATAGGGAAATATCTAGACGCACTTCTTAAAGAAATGGTCACTAAGCTACCATCATTTGTACAATATAGCAGGCATGTGTTTATGAAGATTGACAACCTTTCAGTTCCACCTGATGCGATACTCAGTATAGACGTAGAATCTCTGTTTACCTTGATACCCCATGTATGGGGCCTAGCTGCAATAGCACACTTTTTGGACTCAGATTTCTCAACAAAGGCAGCCCAAAATGAATTTCTCTTGGAACTCTTGCAATTTGCCCTTACAAACAGCTGCTTTTAGCTCATGGGAACTAGCTACAAACCAATCTGAAGCACTTCCATGGGTGCGCCATGGGCACCGGCATACGCATGCTTCCACCTGGGGTGGTGGGAAGAAGAAGTGGTATACTGTTCCAAAATGTACCTCAGCCATGCTCTGTTGTGGCTGAGGTACATAAATGATGTATTCCTGCTCTGGAAGGGAAGCCCTGAAACCTTGAAACAGTTTATTGGGGAGCTTAACGTAAATAACAGAAACATACGGTTAACATTTAACTATAATCTACACCAAATTCCTTTTCTGGACCTTCACATTAGGATCGAACTAGGTAAACTTATGATGAAAACATACAAAAAAGAGACTGCTGCTAACACTCTCCTTGAGGCGAATAGCCACCATCCCAAGTCACTGAATAAAGGGATCCCTACAGGACAATTCCTCCAGATACGTCAGAACTGCACACTCAAAACAGACTATGAAATCAAAGCCGCAGAACTATACAGAAGACCCAGTCACCGCAACTGGCAAATATTGTAGGCCCTAGACCCCACTTGGTAGCTAAAAGGGCCAAAAACCTTTCTGACGAACTGGTGATATCAGAATTCACCAGAACAACGCCATGCAACTGACTAACCGATCTCCTGGAACTCAAGGGCATGTTCCCCTGCTCACATCTTGTAGATAGAACAGACACCTTTAACAATGCAGGTATTCGGAAGACATACAAGATAAGGCAGTTCATTAACAGCAACACTGAACGAGTCCTGTGTATGCTGGAATGTCCTTGCCACAAATATTACATCAGCAAGACGAAACACCCCCCTTAAAGTCCTTGTATCCGTGGAAAGAACGATAAGTTACCGATAGGCCAACACTTTGTCAAATATCATAATGGACAAACTAAAGGCCTATGAGTCAAGGGCATATTTGCACTCAAATTACCCAGCAGGAGAGGTGACTTTAATACCGTTCTCCGGAGAGAAAAAGAATGAATACATAGTTTGGGAACGATGGCTCCCAAAGGGTCGAATAACGAAATTAATCTCCAGGTGTTCCTGACCCCTTAAGACGTACCTAAACAAGGCATATTTATATCCTCGACTTTATAGTCCTTTATGGCATGTATGCGACTTGCTGAGTGGCTGTTACCCAACATATCAATTTGTGTAAACAACCTTTAAGGTAAAAATGGGAATACCAGCAAGTAAAGTAATAGTTGTAAATACTTGTGTAACGGTGTAGTTGCCACTAGTAACAAACATCCACCATATCACCCTGCTGCCAGATCTTCATATATCACTTTAGAGACAATGAACATTCATTTGCTTTGTTTTTGTTTTTGTTTTTTGGGGCGTATAACTTGGTTGTGGAAAGGGGTATATGGGATTCCCATAGATCAAAATACTTTGCCATCATATTTATAGATTTTACAGATTAGAACTTTGTTTGAGCCTGAAGGCGCATGTATAACAGCTACAGTCTCTTCCTTGCATCACCATGCAGACTATTGTCCCAGCTCTGCTTAACTCCTGCAGACTATTGCTCCTAGAAACTCCTAATCAATGACCGTGTAAAGATGAAGACTTCACCTATGACAGTGTAAGTTCCCAGAAGTCTTCTCCTCCTGCACAAACTTATATGTAGCACATTAATTTCTTGTCACATCTTCTGTATGCAAAAGAACCCACTCTGAATAGTCTCTAATGCTGACTCTGGTTGCTGCTACTAGGCCAGAGGCCTGCAGTACCTCTCCCTGGAGGCCTAGTAGTTTAAAAGCATGTGCTGAATGGTGGACTACTGTTCCCAGCTAGCCCAGCTTGCAAATCCTGTGCCCTCGGGCTACGTCGATTTGAAACTGTTCCCCACAGTCTCTCCTCTGATCCAGGACTCGTCATCAATGACTGTGTAATGATGAGGACTTCACCAATGACCATGTAAAGGTAAAGTTCCCTCACAACCTCCCTGGCATGTCTTCACATCCAGCACTCCACTGTGGTACACTCACCGACCTTCCTCTGCCCCAAGTCCATGGTGAAGAACTTAACCGTACCGTACGTTCCGTCAGCTTCTCTTGCCCCTCTGCTCCAGGAATTCCTCATCAATGACGTGTAACGATGAGGACTTCACTAATGACTGTATAAAGGTGAAGTTCCCTCACAGCTCTCCTGGGTCTTCTCCCGCGATCGGCACACCCCCCCCCAGATGGGGCGCCCTCCTGCTGCTGTCCATTCTTCACTTCTCCCAGCTGACAACTCCCCCCAGTGGCCTGTTACCTCAGCTTATATAGGAGGCCCGCCCTCTGCCAATTCCAGTTGGGGATTGGTCAGGGCTCCCACATGAGCTGCCTGCCACTCCAGTTCTAGGCCCTGCCCCTCTTCCAGAACATTCTCCCTGGAAGCAGGGGAGGCGCCTCAGCACTGAAGCACGGGGGGTCACAGCCACTGCTACACTAACCACTCCCTGCCCCCAGATCAAAACAAGCAGGCCCAGCTTGCAGCATAGGCCTGCCTAAATTTACCTGTACTGGCTGTTCTCCTAGCAAAAATCCATTATGGTTGCACGAATCTGTGCATGCGCTCTAGCAATCGGAGCATAACGGCGAACGTACGTTAGCGGTGGCTAACGCGCATACGCGAAATGTGCTAATTACCAGTGTTTTGCTAGCCTATATAAGGACTCCAATTGCTCTCATATATCGTTGGATTATCGTCAGCTCTGTATCCTGTGTTCCTGTGTTTCTTGCTTCTGTTTGATTACCTATTACCGACCCGGCTTACCCTGACCTGCTCTGGCTTCTCTCCTGAATCTGAACCCGGCTTGTTTCATGGACCTGCTCTTGCCTGTTCCAGATTGACTTCCCCGCTTGATCACAACCACTCCTGCTTTTGACTGCCTTCCTGTGTTTGACCCCCGGCCTGGCTTCTGACGACGTCTCTGCTTTTCCACCTGTTAAGATCCGCCAGTACCTCCAGGAAATCTTTGGCTGTGACCACCTTCTCTGCTCCTGGGTGTCTGCTTCTGGAACCATCAGACAGCTTCATCGGCAGGCAACCCGTGCATTTCTGGGCATAGCACCCTCTGTCTCCAAGTCCAGGGGTACTCTGCACTTAGCTGCAAGGGGAGCCCTCTCATCACCTCAGCCTCCAGCCTGGTACATGACAGTATAATCCAGGCAGAATGTCTGAGGCTGAAATAGGTGCTTCCCCATTAGAGACTCTATGCCAGCAAGTTACTGCCCTTACCCAAGCGGTGAAGAACCTGAAAGAAGGTTACTTTCAGCTGGAAGGTCACCTACAGAACCTTGCTGTGTCATCTGCACCTGTTAGCCAGAATCTCTCTGCTGCTCCCACTGCTTCAGCGGCTCCTGCTCAAGAACATTCTGCCGCCCCCGCTGTGGTGATGCCACCTCCAAAACCTAGGGTACCAGTCCCCGAATGCTTCTCGGGGGACCGACGAAAGTGCCTTCTGTATTTTTCACTTCAGCCAAGGACTTTTTCTTTGGAATCCGTAAAAGTCGGGGTCATCATATCCCTCTTCTCAGAAGAACCTCAGCCATGGGCACACCACTTACTGAAGCAGAAAAGCCCTGTGACCAATATTGTTGCCACACTCCTCGAGGCTATGGCACAGCTTTACGATGATCCTCAACGTGTGGCAATGGCATAGGCTACCCTTCATACCCTGCAACAAGGGTGATGCCCCATTGATTATACCGTTGATTTCCGTAAATGGTCTACAGATACCAGATGAAATGAGGCCGCCCTTAGGTACCAATATTGGCTCAGTCTGTCTGAAGCTCTTAAGGAAGAACTTGCCAGAATTGAGTCTCCCGCTACCGTTGAAGACCTCATCAAACTAGCTATTCAGCTCGACCGCCGTCTGCCGGAGCGACGATCAGAAACAACAAACTCCACCTGGATGCTGCCCAGGATTCCAACCGCACCTCCACCTATGCCTGTCCCCCCACCTGCTTCCACTACTGAAGGAGAACCTATGCAGATTGGACTGGTACGCAATGCTGTGTCTCCAGATGAAAACATGCAAAGACGTCAGGCTAAACTCTGCTTCTACTGCGGAGGTACTGGACACTTTTTACGTAACTGTCCAGTGAAACCCAGTAAGTTCCTCCCTCCATGTCCTGATTAATTCAAAGTTTGTGGATCTTCTCCAGCTCACCTTGTTTTACCCATCTCATTGCAGGTGGTGGAATGAATAGTCCAGTTCCAAGCAATTGTTGACTCCGGGGCATGCAGTTGCTTTCTGGACATTACTTTGGCACGAAAACTGCAAATTCCTCTTAAAAACAACAAACAGAGACTTGAGGTCCATCTAGCTGATGGGACCATTCCTGGATCTGGACCTGTGACACTATCCCCATTCTTAATCTAACAGACTCTGTTCCCCATCATTTTGGGGATTCCGTAGCTTCGGGCGCATAACCCCCAGATTGATTGGCCCTTGAGGAAAATCTCCTTGCAATCTAAATATTGCTTGCAGCACTGTTTTGCCCCAGAATCCAGTAATCCTTCAAGTTGTCCGACAGTCCAGCCTGTAACCAGTACCGGCCAAATAGTGCCACCAGCCTACCATGGGTACTTGGACGTATTCAACAAAAAGATGGCTGATGCGCTACCACCTTATTGGCCATATGATTGCCCTATTGAATTACTTCCAGATGCAGAGGTCCCGTTTGGGTGGATTTTTCCGTTATCTGAAAATTAACTTGAAGACTTACGACTCAACTTTGATGAGAGCCTCCAGTAAAAATAATTCGGCCATCCTCTTCACCTGCTGGTGCTGGTATTTTCTTTTTCCAGAAGAAAGATCAATCACTTAGACCTTGTGTGGATTATCGGGAGCTCAGCAAGATCACATTCAAGAATCGTTACCTGCTCCCTCTCGTTTCTGAGCTTTTTCAAAGATTTCGATCTACCTGAGTCTTTACAAAACTTGATCTACATGGTGTGAAAAAAGAAAACTAAAGCGCTGATGTGGATTCTCTATAAAATAACAAAACACTAAAAAGAAATGTGTAAGCTGCAACCAACCAATTAGTGCTGTGACACCTGTTGCTATAAATCAATATAAAATATGTTGTTGCGCTTATCAAACTATCCCCATCTGTTGGAGTGGTGCTTATATATAAAATCCTAAACCATAAAAATACCCTGATATCATAATCAGTAAAGTGAATAAGTGCAAATAAATAATCAATCAATAAAGTGAATAAATGCAAAAAAATGCATCAAAAAACATATACCCTGATATCACAATCAGTAAAGTGAATAGGTGCAAATAAATATATCAATTAAGGATGAGCTTCGTGTTCGAGTCGAACCCATGTTCGACTCGAACATCGTCTGTTCGCCCGTTCGCCGAATTGCGAACGATATGGGCCGTTCGCGCCAAATTTGTGTGGTGCGTCACGGCCCATAATTCACTGCGGCATCGCAGTGCATTGCTGGCTGATGATTGGCCAAGCATGCACTATGACCCGCATGCTTGGCCAATCACAGTGCCGTCTGAACAGACAGCCGTAATAGGCCAAAACCAAGGAGGCTTTGGCCAATTATGGCTCAGGGGATTTAGTACACACCCCACACTATATAAGGCCACCTGCACGGCGGCCCTGTGTAGTGTGTGTATCGGCGTTGAAAGAGATAGACAGAGAGACAGCGTCATTTGATTTGAGTTAGATAGACTAGGCAGAACAGTCAGTCAGTTAGCTGCACTTACAGTGTATTGTGTATATATATATATATATATATATATATGCATCCCAGGTGTTGCATATATACATATATATATATATATATATATATATATATATATACACTGTATTCAGTTTAGCTAGATCCGTAGATCCGTTCCTGTTATCTTCCTACTGACAGGCAGGCTTGTCTTGTTACAGTATTTACAGCTACCTGAAGAAAATTGCTGGTGTTCTTTTGATCCTATTAGTACCACAGTCAGGCAGCTAGACTATTTACAGTTAGTGCAGTGTGTCCTGCTCACAGTGTTCAGCTAGATCCATTCCTGTTATCTTCTTACTGACAGGCAGGCTTGTCTTGTTACAGTATATACAGCTACCTGAAGAAAATTGCTGGTGTTCTTTTGATCCTATTAGTACCACAGTCAGGCAGCTAGACTATTTACAGTTAGTGCAGTGCGTCCTGCTCACAGTGTTCAGCTAAAACTACAAGTTAGTGGGGTGCGTCCTGCTCACAGTGTTCAGCTAAACCTACAAGTTAGTGTAGTGAGACCTCTGCACAGTGTTCATCTAAAGCTACAAGTTAGTGCAGTGCGTCCTGCTCACAGTGTTCAGGTAGATCCGTTCCTGTTATCTTCTTACTGACAGGCAGGCTTGTCTTATTACAGTATTTACAGCTACCTGAAGAAAATTGGTGGCGTTCTTTTGATCCTATTAGTACCACAGTCAGGCAGCTAGACTATTTACAGTTAGTGCAGTGCGTCCTGCTCACAGTGTTCAGCTAAAACTACAAGTTAGTGGGGTGCGTCCTGCTCACAGTGTTCAGCTAAACCTACAAGTTAGTGGGGTGCGTCCTGCTCACAGTGTTCAGCTAAACCTACAAGTTAGTGTGGTGCGTCCACCTCACAGTTTTCAGCTAAACCTACAAGTTAGTGCGGTGCGTCCTGCTCACAGTGTTCAGCTAAAACTACAAGTTAGTGCGGTGCGTCCACCTCACAGTGTTCAGCTAAACCTAGAAGTTTGTGCGGTGCGTCCTGCTCACAGTGTTCAGCTAAAACTACAAGTTAGTGCTGTGCGTCCTGCTCACAGTGTTCAGCTAGATCCGTTCCTGTTATCTTCTTACTGACAGGCAGGCTTGTCTTGTTACAGTATTTACAGCTACCTGAAGAAAATTGCTGGTGTTCTTTTGATCCTATTAGTACCACAGTCAGGCAGCTAGACTATTTACAGTTAGTGCAGTGCGTCCTGCTCACAGTGTTCAGCTAAACCTACAAGTTAGTGTAGTGAGACCTCTGCACCGTGTTCATCTAAAGCTACAAGTTAGTGCAGTGCGTCCTGCTCACAGTGTTCAGCTAGATCCGTTCCTGTTATCTTCTTACTGACAGGCAGGCTTGTCTTGTTACAGTATTTACAGCTACCTGAAGAAAATTGCTGGTGTTCTTTTGATCCTATTAGTACCACAGTCAGGCAGCTAGACTATTTACAGTTAGTGCAGTGCGTCCTGCTCACAGTGTTCAGCTAAACCTACAAGTTAGTGTGGTGCGTCCTGCTCACAGTGTCCAGCTAAACCTACAAGTTAGTGGGGTGCGTCCACCTCACAGTGTTCAGCTAAACCTACAAGTTAGTGCGGTGCGTCCTGCTCACAGTGTTCAGCTAAAACTACAAGTTAGTGCGGTGTGTCCACCTCACAGTGTTCAGCTAAACCTAGAAGTTTGTGCGGTGCGTCCTGCTCACAGTGTTTAGCTAAAACTACAAGTTAGTGCTGTGCGTCCTGCTCACAGTGTTCAGCTAAAACTTCAAGTTAGTGTGGTGCGTCCACCTCACAGTGTTCAGCTAAACCTACAAGTTATTTTTTTGCAAGCTCTGCACGGTGTTCACCTAAAGCTACCTGTAGAAGGTTGGTGGTGTTTTCCTGATCCTATCACTACTGCAGGCAGCTAAAAAAGCTACAAGTTATTTTTTTGCGAGCTCTGCACAGTGTTCAGCTAAAGCTACCTGTAGAAGGTTGGTGGTGTTCTCATACTACAGGCAGGCAGTTGATTTTGCTAGCTGCAGTATCAGTACATATATATATATATATATATATCTCCCAGCTTAGTGCAGCTACAGGCCATTGGTATGTCTGGAAGGCCAAGAAGGAGAGGCAGACAGTCACAAGCCAATAAGAGAGGGCAAGCAGGCTCTGTGTCTAGTGCTGGTCGTGGAGACGGTGCATCCTCATCAGCACGTGGCCGTGGGACACGCTTTGTTGAGCCGCAACATGCGGAAGACTTGGTCGAGTGGATGACCAAGCTGTCCTCATCCTTCTCATCCTCTCTCACCTATGCCCAGGGTACTTTGTCTGGCAAAGCAGCGGCCTCTTCCCTCGCCTCAATGTCATCAGTGACTCCTTCCCTAGCCCCACCATGTCTTCCTGAGGAGTCCCTCGAACTGTTTGACCACAGTGTTGGGTACATGCTCCAGGAGGATGCCCAGCATTTGGAAGGCTCAGATGATGATACTGAGCTCGATTAAGGCAGTAACATGAGCACGGACAGAGGGGGTGCCCAAGAAGGACAGCAATCTGGCAGTCATGCTCCCCCTGCTGCAGCATACTGCCAGGTTTGCTCCAGTGATGAGGAGGGAGGGGATGATGAGGTCACTGACTCAACGTGGGTGCCTGATAGGAGAGGGGAGGAGGAGGAGGAGGAGGCGGCACATCACCAACGAGGCAGGATGCCCTCCAGGGGCCAGCCTAAGGGCAGCACATTGACTGCATTACACCCCAAAGCTCCACATGTGCAGGGCGCTGCAGTCTCTGCGGGTTATTCAAAAAGTTCTTTGGTGTGGGCCTTTTTTGAGACAAGTGCATCAGATTGCACCGCTGCTATTTGCAACATATGTCTCAAGCGTATCTCGCATGGCCAAAACATTTCCCGCTTGGGTACCACATGCTTGACCAGACATATGTTGACCTGCCATGCAGTTCATTGGCAAGCGTATCTAAAAGACCCACACCAAAGAACAAAGAGGACCTCTCCTTGCTCCTCATCAGCTGAGATCTCCAACCCCACTATACCTTCAGTCCTCTCTGAGACCTGCACTGAGAAGAATGAAGGTGTAGAATTAGGTGTGTCACAGCCAAGTACTTGTGGGCAATCTGCTTTTGGTACACCGACGTCAGATTGTACCAGGCAAATTTCCCTGCCCCAGCTGCTGCACTGCCGAAAGAAGTTTGCTCCCAGCCATCCACATGCCCAGCGGTTGAATGCTAGCTTGGCAAAATTGCTAGCACTTCAACTGCTGCCTTTTCAGTTGGTAGACTCTGCCCCCTTCCGTGAGTTTGTGGAATGTGCGGTTCCTCAGTGGCAGGTACCCAAACGCCACTTTTTCTCACGGAAGGTGATTCCGGCTCTCTACCGGCATGTGGAAGGCAATGTCCATGCCTCGCTGGACAGGGCGGTCAGCGGTAAGGTGCATATTACCGCTGACTCATGGTCCAGCAGGCATGGACAGGGACATTACCTAAGTTTCACGGCGCATTGGGTGACTCTGCTGGCAGCTGGGAAGGATGCAGGACAAGGTGCAGTAGTGTTGGAGGTTGTTCCGCCACCACGCCTCCAAAATGCTAATGATTGTGACACACCTCTCTCCTCCACCCCCTCCTCTTCTTCTTCCTCCATGGCCTCTTCCTGTGCTTTGTCCTCGGAACCAGCAGTGCTCCATAGCCGTTCAAGGGGCTACGCAAGTACGCAGGCCAAAAGATGCCATGCGGTGCTTGAGCTGGTGTGCTTGGGGGACAGGAGCCACACTGGGGCAGAGGTTCTGTCAGCTCTGCAGGGGCAGGTTCAGAGGTGGTTGACGCCATGCCAACTTAAGGCAGGAATGGTGGTTTGCGACAATGGCACCAACCTCCTCTCTGCCCTCCGACAGGGACAAATGACCCATGTTCCCTGTTTGGCTCACGTCCTTAACTTGGTGGTGCAGCGGTTCTTGGGCAGGTACCCGGGCTTACAGGATGTCCTGAGGCAGGCCAGGAAAGTCTGTGTGCATTTCCGCCGGTCATATAATGCCAGTGCTCGGCTGACGGACCTCCAAAAGGAGTTTAACCTGCCCAAGAACCGCCTAATCTGTGACATGCCCACCAGGTGGAACTCAACGTTGGCCATGCTGCAGCGGCTGCACACACAGCAGAGGGCCATCAATGAGTACCTGTGCGACTATGGCACCAGGACAGGGTCAGGGGAGTGTTTTTTTTTTCCCCACGCCAGTGGGCCATGATCAGGGATGCATGCACTGTCCTGTCACCATTTGAGGAGGCCACGAGGATGGTGAGCAGTGACAGTGCATGCATCACTGACACTGTCCCCCTTGTCCACCTGTTGGAGCACACGCTGCGTGGAATAATGGACAGGGCACTTGAGGCAGAACAGAGGCAGGAAGAGGAGGACTTCCTTAGCTCTCAAGGCCCCCTTTATCCAGACAGTGTTCCTGCATGCCCGCCGATCACACAGGAAGAGGATGAGGAGGAGGAGGAGGAAGATTGTGTCAGTATGGAGGTGGAGCCTGGCACTCAGCATCAGCAGCAGTCTTTAAGGTATCAGTCCCAAGAAACACATGGACTTGTACGTGGCTGGGAGGAGGTGGCTGCGGACCATGTCATCCTTAGTGACCCAGAGGACTCCGGACCTAATGCCTCAGCAAACCTACGCTGCATGGCCTCCCTGATCCTGCAAAGCCTGCGTAAGGATCCTCGTATTCGTGGTATCAAGGAGAAGGACCAATACTGGCTGGCAACCCTCCTTGATCCATGTTACAAGGGTAAGGTTGCAGACCTTATCTTGCCATCGCAGAGGGTGGCCTTGCAGAAAGGTCTGTGCAACGTGTTCCCAGAGACTGGGAGGTTACAAACTCCTGTTTCTGGACAACGTGTTGCTGAGGCTTCGGTCAGTTAAAGAAGGAGCGGTGGAGAAGGTGGCTGTCTGACGGATGCGTTCAGACAATTTTTTGGTCCGCAGCCCCAAGGTATGATCGGTTCCAGCAACCATCGCCAGCGTCTGTTTTACATGGTGCAGGAATACCTAGGGGCAAGATCTGACTTGGACACCTTTCCCACCGAAAATCCTCTGGGTTACTGGGTCTTGAGGATGGATCACTGGCAAGAGCTTGCACAGTATGCAATTGAGCTACTGGCCTGTCCTGCATCCAGCGTTCTTTCGGAACGCACATTCAGTGCTGCTGGAGGCTTTGTAACCCATCACAGGGTGCGTCTGTCCACCGACTCGGTCGATCGACTGACCTTCATAAAAATGAATCAGTCTTGGATCACCACCAGCTACCAAGCACCTGATGCTGATGTAATCGAATAATTTTTTTTGAAATCTCAGATCCCTTCAAAGACTGCCTATGCTGATGCTGAGTGACTATCCCTGAGTAATTATCCTCTTCCTCCTCAATCATCACGCTGATAGCTTGTAAGAACATTTTTGGTTCTGGGCGCCACCACCAGTGCCTAAGGCAAAATTTTTCAGCTCCTATTTAACAGGGGCGTGTAATTACAATTTTTGATGTAATACTTTGCAGCAGGGCTCGTTTCTGCGTTACAACTAGAGTATCTGTGAGGGGTTGCAGTGTTGTGGCCCCAGCACCAGTGCCTAAGGCCCAATTTTTCAGCCCTTGTTTAACAGGGGCGTGTAATTACAATTTTTGATGCAATACTTTGCAGCAGGGCTCATTTCAGCATTCCAACTACAGTATCTGTGAGGGGTTGCAGTGTTGTGGCACCAGCACCAGTGCCTAAGGCCCAATTTTTCTGCCCCTGTTTAACAGGGGCGTGTAATTACAATTTTTTATGCAATACTTTACAGCAGGGCTCGTTCCTGCGTTCCAACTAGAGTGTCTGTGAGGGGTTGCAGTGTTGTGGCACCAGTGCCTAAGGCCTAATTTTTCAGCCCCTGTTTAACAGGGGCATGTAATTACAATTCTTGATCTAATATTTCACAGCAGGGCCCATTTCTGCACCCACCAAGAGCGAGTGAGGACTTACAGTGTTGTGGCACCAGCACCACCACCACCACCACCAAAGGCCCAATTTTTCTGCCCTTGTTCAACAGGGGCATGTAATTACAATTCTTGATCTAATATTTCACAGCAGGGCCCATTTCTGCACCCAACAAGAGCGAGTGAGGACTTAGTGTTGTGGCACCAGCACCACCACCACCAAAAACCCAATTTTTCTGCCCTTGTTCAACATGGGCAAATAATTAAAATTCTTGATCTAATATTTCACAGCAGGGCCCATTTCTGCACCCACCAAGAGCGAGTGAGGACTTACAGTGTTGTGGCACCAGCACCACCACCACCACCAAAGGCCAATTTTTCTGCCCCTGTTCAACAGGGGCATGTAATTACAATTCTTGATCTAATATTTCACAGCAGGGCCCATTTCTGCACCCACCAAGAGTGAGTGAGGACTTACAGTGTTGTGGCACCAGCACCACCACCAAAGGCCCAATTTTTTTGCCCCTGTTCAACAGGGGTATGTAATTACAATACTTGATCTAATATTTCACAGCAGGGCCCTGTGAGGGCTTACAGTGTTGTGGCCACAACAACACCTAAGGCCCAAATTTCTGCTGAGTATATAGGGCAGGCCCCTACTTTCAAACATCTAACTTACAAATGACTCCTACTTGCAAACGGAAGGAGACAACAGAAAGTGAGATGAAATCTACCCCTAGGAAGGGAAATTCTCTCCTGTAAGAGTTAATATGGGAAAAACATTTCTCCTTTCCACTGATGCTTTCCAATCCTTGTTCCACAAAAAAACCCAAATTTTCAAAAAACATTTGTCATTGGGACAAAAAGTGAGGTGAAATCTTCTGAAGAGGAGGAAAGACAGCAAAACAAATGTCACAGGGGTGATAACCCTTCCCTATGTTTTCCAAAAAGCTTAAAAAAGATTTTTTGGCTGGAGCTAAACACGTTAAAAATGTACCCGTTAAAAATTACAAACAGATTCTACTTAACAACAAACCTACAGTCCCTGTCTTGTTTGCACCGCCTGTATACTGCTGTTCAGAGTATATAGGGCCTGGTTGCCCCACACCTTTCCTTATTTTAATTTGGATGCGGGGTTCCCCTTAATATCCATACAAGACCTAAAGGGCCTGGTAATGGACTGGGGGGTACCCATGCCGTTTGTCTCACTGATTTTCATCCATATTGCCAGGACCCGACATTACATTAAACCCGCAAGCAGTTTTAAATGAGATTTTTTCCTTTAAAAATGACATTTTGTGCAGGGACTGTTCTAAACACGGGAAACACGCGCCACTTTACAGGCATACTATAGACACACCCCGGGTACGATATTTAAAGGAATATTTCACTTTTTTTTTTTTTTACTTTAAGCATCATTAAAATCACTGCTCCCGAAAAAATGGTCGTTTTTAAAAGTTTTTTTTGCATTGATACATGTCCCCTGGGGTAGGACCTGGGTCCCCAAACCCTTTTTAGGACAATACGATGCAAATTAGCCTTTAAAATGAGCACTTTTGATTTTGAACGTTCAAGTCCCATAGACGTCAATGGGGTTCTAACTTTCGTGCAAATTTTCGGTCCGTTCGCAGGTTCTGGTGCGAACTGAACCGGGGGGTGTTCGGCTCATCCCTAATATCAATCGATAAAGTGAATAAATGCAAATAGATGCATCAAAAAACATATAAGGGAACAGCATCCCTAGATATATGTAGATGAAAAAAAAGGCAATAAATAGTGTCTGTTTGTGTAAATCCAGCTGAGGTCTAAATGTCCAATCAATTGTCTTTGATGAACTTGCTTGTATTTCAATTCTCACAGATCACAGTTGCATTATGAATTACATTTGCAAGGTGATGATTCACATAAAGATAAAAGAAAAACCATCATTGCACAGTGTCTTTAAATGCTACAATACTGGGCAAACAATGTAATCCACTCACACATTTGCAGTAGCTGAATCGCTTTTGTTATAATGGTCAGACAGCTTCACCGCTCATACAGCTATCGCTGTGTTTGCCGAACACTATGCGAAGACGTCACTGACTCCTTCTCCCCATGCGTATCATCACATGTCACGTGACATGTGATGATACGCGTGGGCAGGAGTCAGTGACGTCTTCGCATTGTGTTCGACAAACACAGTGATAGCTGTATGAGCGGTGAAGCTGTCTGACCATTATAACAAAAGCGATTCAGCTACTGCAAATGTGTGAGTGGATTACATTGTTTGCCCAGTCTTGTAGCATTTAAAGACACTGTGCAATGATGGTTTTTCTTTTATCTTTATGTGAATCATCACCTTGCAAATGTAATTCATAATGCAACTGTGATCTGTGAGAATTGAAATACAAGCAAGTTCATCAAAGACAATTGATTGGACATTTAGACCTCAGCTGGATTTACACAAACAGCCTCCAGCCTGGTACGTGACAATACTGCTAATGTGTTGTATATAGTTTATTTGAATATTGTGAATTTACACTATATTTACCACCCACAAGATGGCGGTATGCTGCCCCTGCTCAAAGCACGCTGAATTGGAATCCCTGTAGGGATTAACAACTTAAGCACTAGGATGAGGGGTGCCCCCTACTGATTCCCAATTAGGAAAACATGTCAAATGTTTAAAAGGCATGGATTTACGTGGGCACGCTACTCTAAGGAAGTCCACGCCATCTAGTGGACAAAACGCATCAGTGCATCCAGCCGCTCACAGTCCCGCTCACTCTGACACCTGTCATCTCCCTTGATCCTTCCGTGATATTTTACCTACTACCCATAAGGTCATGGGTAAATGGTGTGAGGTAAACTGTTTGTCTATAGCCTGGGAAGGACTGACACCACCATGGTTTCCTGCAGTTCCACCCCACCTGGCCTTTCACTGTAGCAAATGTCTGCTATTTATCATTTGATATTGACAGAGTGAGTGAACCCGGGGTATGTGTGCTTTTAAGTGACAACGTTGTCTCTTAACCTTTTACTTTCTGTGTAGTCTGTGAATCTGTGATTATTTGTGGAATTTGCCATTTAATAAAGATTATTTAGTGGAGGTTGAGACTGCAGTTGCTTTATTCCCTTCATCCATTGAGAACTCCTACAGAGTCCTTCCCAAATCTTTGTGCCAGATTATTTTGTATTCAGGAGTTAAAGGGAGTAGCACCACCGGACTTTGCTGGTGAGCCCATACTCCTCGTGTTGTTGATACAGCCTTGTATCAACTATCAGGACTCCCCAGGTGCTTTTTAATGTTTCTTTATATAGTAGAAAAAACAGCAGGATCTCCAGATAAAAAAAAAAAAAAAAACTGCTTTGTTAATGCTAGTGATAGACTGCATCGTATTATATATGTCATTTTTCATTTTGCCTTTAGAACCACTTTAAGCTAACATTTTTGCACATTTATACCTTTGTCTGTTCTAAAGAAATGTACGTTTAATTCATTGTGTCCTTGCTCAAACTGATTTCTGAAAGGGAGGGTTAGCCTTCATTATGTAGCACCCTCTAGTGTACTAGTGTATATAGTTGTAGTGTAGGAAAATTTGGCTTGACTGAGAGCCAGGCCTGGGTTGAATCTGGTTCAGGGCTGAGTGACTCAGGGAGGCTGGATGACTGAGCAAGCAGCTTCTCTGGTGACTCTCCCTGCTCTCTGGAACCTTGGAGAGGCTTCCAGAAGTAGAGGATGGTGTCTAGGATCAGCTGCTTGGAGTATTGATCAGGGCCCCAGCCAATCCACAGCAAAATGGGCTGGCAGGGGCAGGCCACCTCATAAATATTCATGAGTCATGCCAGCAGGGGCAGTCGGGTGGAAGATGGAGAAGGAGTGTTGAAGAGGCTGTTGGTGGCCCTTGAGGGTGCCCCCTACTCTAGGGGGGTGTTGACCTGGGGCTTGGGTGCTGGAGGGACCCTCTACAACACATGGAGGAATCCTTTGTGGAGGCACAGGAGCAAGAAGAGGACAGCAGAAGGTCAGCATGTCCAGGAGTTCTCCTGAGAAGTCAGTCGGAAGGGCTGGTAAGTGAACAGTTTGGGAGGACTGTGGAGAGAGAGAGAGTGTCAGTCTGGGAGGACTGTGGAGAAATAGCCACAGGAGGGCTAGTGAAAGGGGCAGCTGCAGCCGGGGGGGCTGGCAGTGCCTGAAGAGGTGGTGCTGGGATCAGTAGCCACAGGTATGTAAGCTGGACACTGACTTTTGCTACACATCTAAAGGGGCCTCGGGTTCCTGCCTATAACAGGTGCAAGTTTTTATTACTGTGCCAGCAGAATTCTGCAAGCAAGTGTGCTGGAGGAAACAGAGGAGTGTATATAGACTGCATAAAGGAAAAGTTGTGCCTGAAGTTGTCAAAGTCAAGTAAGCATCCCATAATACCCCTACTCCCCATCCAAGTTTTATTCCCATCAATAAAATAACGAAACAATTGGCTGGACTGTTTTCTGACTCATGGAGACTGTGAAAATTTGTTGTGCCTGGCTGTGGAGGGTGGGGGATTCCACTTCACCTGAGGCTCCTTAGGGGATGCGCTACAATTATAATTTTCAGCTGTGTCTCTATCTGTCCTCACAAGTGGACCAGAGTGGCTTCTGGCACAGAGCAAAGAAAGCCCTCCCATGCTTTCTTTTGACTCCACATGATGTGCTTAGCTAATGTATCAACTTACCCTTACACTGTGTCCAGCACCACTTTAGGAATGTCATGCATCTGTTCAATATTGTTTACACTCACACACAACACCCCCCCCCCTAGTTATCTCCTGCTGCCTCCTCCTATCCCAGTCAGTTGGCTTCCTCAGGATCAAAGGAAGTGCATTTTAGACCAGTATGATCTGTTGCAGTGTGTTTAATGTGTATTAACTTGTCCATTGGCTGCCCAACACACCACACTTGTTTAAAGGTAGTGAGAGTTGCAGAGGGTTGCATTTTTTGTATCAATGCACGATAATGCATTAATCATTGTGCACCTCGGGTGCATTGGGGTGTCATCTGTAGCCCAGTCTGCAGCTCTGGTAAGAAAAGGTCTCTGTGTCTGTGCTGCAGAGGAGACTTTTACACAGGCACAATTTAGGGAGGAGACTTTACAGCTAGTGTCAACCCTACCCTCTACTGAACAATTATGCACACAGGATGTGGACTGCAAGGATTATGGGAGGTGTTGTTCTCACAGACCGACCTAGACTATGGAGCAGAAAAGAGGAGACTGCAAATCCCACAATGAACTGGGGCAAAGGGGAAAAGTGGTTCCCTGCTGTTTTCATGGGCTGAGGAGAGGTGTGGAGACCATCTGCTAACACAAGAAATTGGTGAGAGGCCACTGGCCAAATCGACATTACACTTTGACAAAAGAGGGACAGTGTTGCCTGTGAGTATCACAGAACCAGTGACATTATCAGTGCTTAAAGGGACAAGTGTCATCATCACTGCTTAACCACTTCAGCCTAAGAAGGATTTGCCCACTTCCTGACCAGGTCTTTTATTTGCGATACCGCACTGCGCTACTTTTACTGACAATTGCGCGGTCGTGCAACACTGTACCCAAATAAAATGTATGTCCTTTTTGTCCTTTTTTTCCCACAAATAGAGCTTTCTTTTGGTGGTATTTGATCACCTCTGTGTTTTGTTTTTTTACGAGCCTGACGTAGAGCTACGGCGATTCACGCAGCCAAACCAACCTGCCGCAGTGTAACTGTGGCGGCTGGTCGGCAAGCGGTTAAAGGGACATTATCCTGAGCACTCCAACATAACAGTTGGGCCCCAGTGAGCTAGCCAGCAGAAGAGAGAATATTACAGACTGCTGAACTGTTATGCCGCGTACACACAATCGCACATTCCGTCAACAAAATCCATGTTTTTTTTCCGACGGATGTTGGCTCAAACTTGTCTTGCATACACATGGTCACACAAATCTTGTCGGAAATTACGATCGCCAAGAACGCTGTGACGTACAACACGTACGACAAGCCGAGAAAAATGAAGTTCAATAGCCAGTGCGGCTCTTTTGCTTGATTCCGAGCATGCATGGAACTTTGTGCGTCGGAATTGGGTACATGCAATCGGAATTTACGACAACGGATTTAGTTGTCGGAAAATTTTAGATCCAGATCTCAAATTTTGTTTGCCAGAAATTCCGACAGAAAATGTCCGCTGGAGCCTACACACGGTCAGAATTTCTGACAAGCTCCCATCGAACATTTCCCATCGGAAAATCCGACCGTGTGTACGCGGCATAAGAATTGTGTAATTTTCCTTTCCCCAGTATAGGGTTTAAGAGAAGTTGATCTCTGCATCTATTATATACAGTATTTTTACAGCACATTTGTTTCTACTGTTTGCCTACTCACAAACCTTTATATAGTTTAACTGTATCATTGCTGTTGCTTTATATCTCTTTTGCTACTGGGGTACTGCAAATACATAAACATGTTTCACCCAGTCAGGCATCTCAGAGTATGTAGATCTATTTGCAGTATTGTGGGCACAGAAGCAAGGGACCCAATCCATCCAGCAGCTCCTGTGGTGGTAACTGCAACACATATAAAATGGATGGCAGTGAAGCAAACCAATATACACTATATTGTCAAAGGTACGGCACCCTAGTCTTAGTCCGCAGGTTTCAATACTGAGTTGGCCCACTGTTTGCAGCTTCAACTCTTCTGGAAAGGCTGTCCACAAGGTTTAGGAGTGTGTCTATGGGAATGTTTGACCATTCTTCCAGAACCGCATTTGTGAGGTTAGGCACTGATGTGGACAATAAGCCCTGGCTCGCAGTCTCCACTCTATTTCATCCCAAAGGTGTTCTATCAGGTTGAGGTCAGGACTCTGTGCAGGCCAGTCAAGTTCTTCCACCCCAAACGCATTCATCCATGTCTTTATGGACCTTGCTTATTGCACTGGTGCGCAGTCAAGTTGGAACAAGAAGGGGCCATCCCCAAATTGTTCCCACAAAGTTGGGAGCAGGCCAGTCAGGTTCCTCCACCCCAAACTCGCTCAAACATATTATTTTGCCAAAAGTATTGGGCCATACCTCCAAGTCATTTGGTGCAGGGGGGGATTATGGTGTGGGGTCGTTTTTCAGGGGTTTGGCTTGGCCACTCAGTTCCAGTGAAGGGAACTTTTAAGGTGTCAGTATACCAAGACATTTTGGACAATTTCATGCTCCCAACTTTGTGGGAACAGTTTGGGGATGGCCCCTTCCTATTCCAACATGACTGCGCACCAGTGCACAAAGCAAGGTCCATAAAGACATGGATGAGCGAGTTTGGGGTGGAGGAACAAGACTTTGATGCCATTAAAGTTCATGTGTGTGTAAAGGCAGGCAACTTAATACCTTTGACAATATAGTGTATGTAAAGTACATAACCTCAGTGCAGTGGTGTAAAATGGCTTCTAACTAGATGTGACATCAAAGCCTCATAATACACAATAAGACTGAAGTAAGAGAGGCTGAGATAACGTTTAACTATCTTGTCTCAGTACACTTAGAACCAACGACTACAAAAATAGGTGAACTATCACCCTACTCTGCATACACTTTGGTTCTTGGTTTATATATGCAGAGTTGGTGAACTGTATCTACACAGTACAATAATCCACCAACAAAATCAGACAAACTATTTAGGGATAGTAACTTTGAAGAACCAGGTGGTTTGCAAGATGGATCTGACAGGTCAGGTGGCAGTCTGGAGCCTTCATTCATACATTAGAATGTGTAATGCCGCGTAAACACGGTCGGACTTTTCAGCTACAAAAGTCCGACAGCCCGTCCGACAGACTTTCAACGGACTTTTGGCGGACTTTCAACAGACTTTCTAACGACTGGACTTGCCTACACACGATCACACCAAAGTTTGATGGATTCGTACATGATGACGTACACCTGGACTAAAATAAGGAAGTTGATAGCCAGTAGCCAATAGCTGCCCTAGCGTCGGTTTTTGTCCGTCGGACTAGCATACAGACGAGCGGATTTCTGGGTCCGGTGGAGTTACGACGTAAAGATTTGAAGCATGTTCCAAATCTAAAGTCCGTCAGATTTGCGACTGGAAAAGTCCGCTGAAGGTCCGGTGAAGCCCACACATGATCGGATTGTTCGCCGGATTTGGTCCGTCGGCGTCCGTCAGACAAGTCCAGTCGAAAAGTCCGACCGTGTGTACGCGGCATTACTGACATTCTGAAACATGATGTGTGGGTAGCTGTGTGCCACACCACTGAACTACTGATGCAAGTGTAGCTGTAAGTGTTGCAAGCTCTAGGTCCAAGGTATCTTTCAAGAAGCCTAGGATATGTGCCCCATATTTCCGGACTTAGCAGTGCCAGTAATGAGATTTCTCTATTAAGAGGGATTTCCAAACCTGTACTTACAACCTTTCACAAATCATTCACTGTATGCTGTTATAGATAGATCTTATGATCTGGAAACAGCAGCCATTTATGTTACAGACATGCACAGTGAGCCAAGTGTAATAACAGGACTCGTATTATGTGCCCTTTAGTTAACACCTGCAGTTTTGCTTTTTGGTTCTCATGGTGGTAAGTGAATGGATCGCCCAGAGACAAGAATTCATTGCTGAAGTGAGACCTCCACACAGATGTTTAATGCACTCTGTTCTAATGCACATGCTCCATTCTGTTACAGCAATTATATCTATTTGTTCAGTGAGGAGATTTAATGGTAATGTGGAAAGTGCTTTAAACCAGTGATACAATCTAATTTTATATTTGTTGATCCTGTTAAAGCTGTCTAGGAAAAATGAAATCTAATAGCTATATCTTCAAGTTTATTTTCCTACTGTTCTTTAATGTTTTCTTTTCCTGTTTCTCATTCTGATCCTCTGAAAAAAGCTCTTTACTAAGCTACGTACAAAAAGCTGCTACACAAGTTCTAAGTGGTACCTATGGGAGCCCTCGGAAATGACTAATAAAAAAAGTAGGAAATGTTTTTTTTCTTTCTTTCTTTCTTTGGATAGTAACACAGACAGAAGGGATTTGTATTTTGTCATTCTGTCTCCACTCACATTAGAGTAATTACTATTCCATGTCTTACACAATAATAAAAACAATGTGTAGAGGTATCTACAAATTAAGACATATCTGTTTCCATGCAGAGAATAAAACAAAACCACAAATATTAATACACCTGCCTGTGTTGTATTTTCTCAGTTAACTCACGGAAAATTGCATCAAAGGCAATGTCTTTTCATCATTCAGCACTTCAAAGATTGCTAAACCTTAAATTCACCAGGAAAGTACATTTTATAATGCTGTAAATTTCCCAACTATGTGTTCCTAGGGTATGATATGAGTATGTAGAATATAAATTGTCTACTAAAATGCCTAGTTAGAGCCAATATTGAGACTGACACAACCCTGAAATTGTCTTCCTTTATAATATGTGTTTTTGTCTGTGCCTTAACCTTTTAAGTTGTTTCTGAATTGGTATGTTTCCCGGAACCCAAAAAATTGTGTTTTTTTTTTTTTTTACTGAGAATCATATATAATAATTTGCAGACTTTAAGAAATTAATTGGGAACTGAATTACTTTGAAAAATCTTTTTTCAATATCTCTTTCAAACTCTATATGGCCTAAGATGCTTACTGTTTAAACCAAGCAAAAAAATGGGGTTGATTTACTAAAACTGGGGAGCCCAAAATCTGGTGTAACTGTGCATGGTAGCCAATCAGCTTCTAACTTCAGCTTGTAAAATTAACCTTTGACGGAAAAAAAAAAATCTGGAAGCTGATTGGTTTCTATGTAGAGCTGCACCAGATTTTGCACTCTCCAGTTTTAGTAAATCGACCCCTCCGTTATACTTGTAACTCTGATCCAGAGTAACAAAGTAATATTTGTACTTGGCTTTTTTATGTGATAAAGTATTATAGAGCCCATTGGTGAATAGTATTGCATCAAAGGCCACCTCTGAGCAGAAAGCTTCTGGTCTCAGCCCTGGTGCATTTGATTTGCTAGGTGGGATTCCAATATAACATTGATGTTTGCTGTCTTTGCTTTCCAGTCTTTCACCAAAAACATCTTTAATCAAAAATACCGTAACCTAAACAAGCCCCACAGGGACAAAGTTTAGAATTCTAAACCACAATCCATTTCCATTTTTTGTTAACAATGCAACTTATCCAAGCATCACCAGATATGCTTGATAATGTAGGATCTTTGTTGTTGACATTGGTGATTTTCAAGCACATTTGTAAATACTATACGTTCTGTATTCAGGTTAGCCATATCAAGATTTGAAATCATAGCCCTAGAGATCATTCGGAAAGTGACAGTTCTTCAGTTCTATGTTGGGTCTTACAGAATGTCGGTGTATGGCCAACTAAATCCCTTTATTTGTTTAGAATATTTTTACTTAGATAATATTGAAACCGTTTTGGCTTTAGAATTTTCTTTGAATATAAATAAAAGTCATTACGATTTTCACATGACGTCCCAGTGGTTAAAGTAGGGGGAAAGAGATGATTTGTTTAATAAAAGTAACACTGAGCCTATCTGCACAGCTACAATATAACAACTCTGTAGAAAACAAACAATTTCACTGTTGTCTCACTGTGATTACCAGAATGGGAAACAAAGGACATTTTAACTAACACTCTTTTACAACATACAAATTAATGCTGAACACCCTCAAGAGATCTTGAGAACATATTATAAAGAATAGTTGTTACCAATGTTTTAAATCCAAATTTTAATAGTCTTGCAATTTAAGAGATATTATCTAGATTTGTTTCAATAAACATTTTTAATGGAGAGTTGAATGAGAACCACGCCATTGGAACGAAATATTGGCCTTAAGTTGAAAATTGTGCATTTAACAAGAGACTGAAAGGAATATAACAATTATTTTTTGGTCTATTCAAAGGAAAATGTTTGGTTCACATATTTAGAATGCAAAGTTTTTCTTGCTATTAAAGTTTTAGTAGCTAAAATGAGCCATTAACACTAACATTGACTATACATATTACTTTGGTAGTACGTGGCAAAGCTGAATTCTGGCAAAGTGGCTACAATTTTATTTTAGCAGCAGACAAATTTATTAGTTTTTTTTTTTCAGTGGCAGCACTGTTTTCCCATTTTAAATTTACTGTACTATTTTTTAAATTAAGTTTAGTGGTTTACTGACTAGGATGAGGTTTACCTCAGTGACAGTCAAGCAGGAAAATGAAAGCAGGCCTCTAGACATGTCAATTGATTTGCATTTCTGTCCTGAGGTTTACTCAACTCTGTCACATAGCACAGTTCTGCCTGATGGGATGGGATCGACTTTTTCTCTACTGCAGTTTCATTTACACATCTCCTTCACTCCCTGACTTTGTGACTGAACAGTGAAAGGAGAAGCAGCACAATGATGAGCTCATCTCTCTTGTTGCTCTACTTTCTTCTCCTATCTGACTTCAGGTGAGGAGAGCTCAGCACTAGGGTTGAAACGATTAATCGATAAAAACGATAATAATCGATAATGAAAAGCGTTGTCAACGCTTTTCATTATCGATTAGTTGGTCTGCTAACGGCACGCACCTTCTTCCCTGCATTTCAGTCCCGCTTTCGTCAGAGTGTTACAATCCCCTGTGTTAAAAGCCGGCGCTGCTGTATACCTCTCATAGCGGCTCTCATGTGACCAGGCACGTCTACCTCTCTCCTCCTCTCCTCTCTGCTGATGTCAGCGCGGTATTCTTAGCCCCCCTCACTTTGCTGCCTCAAGGGAGAAGCGAGAGAAAGAGGAGAGAAGCAGCTGGTCACGTGAGCGCCGAGCTGCGATAAGGTAGCAGCTTGCTTTTAAAATATAGTGAACTTCGCAAAGCATTCATCTTGATATTTATTGGAGGACAAGTGCCCCATTACTTGTGTTCCTGGGGGGGGATAGTGCCCCATCATTGCCCCATCATTGCTGTTCCTTGGGGGGGAAATAGTGCCCCATCAATGCTGTTCTTGGGGGGAATAGTGCCCCATCATTGCTGTTCCTGGGGGGGATAGTGCTCCATCATTGCTGTTCCTGGGGGGGGGATAGTGCTCCATCATTGCTGTTCCTGGGGGGAATAGTGCCCCATCATTGGTGTACCTGGTGGGGATAGTGCCCCATCATTGGTGTTCCTGGGGGGGAATAGTGCCCCATCATTGGTGTTCCTGGGGGGGAATAGTGCCCCATTATTGGTGTTCCTGGGGGTGTAAGTTTGAGGAATACACAGACCTCTCCCACCCACACTCTGGTCCGGAGCCGCCACCACTCCTTCCCACACTCCGGTCTGGTTCCTCCAGCCCGCTTTGGTCCGCTCCCTTGCCCCAGCCCACTCCCCCCCTTTTGGGTCTGGTTCTTTGTCCAACCAAACTCCCTTTCTATTGCAACCCACTCTGGTCCGGTTCCTTTCCCACATGCCTCTCTTCCAAACTCCCAACCTACTCATTCAGGGCCAGCCCCCTCACTGCATTGTCAGTAATGAATGAGGAATTTACTTTAATAGTTATATTGTGATGCAGTTTGAGTGTAAGACTCCTTTTTTTCATTATTATTTTAAAAAAACGAAAAAACATTTTTTTCATGATTTTATTCGATTAATCGATTAATCGAAAAAATAATCAGCTGAATAATCGATTATGAAAAAAATCGTTAGTTGCAGCCCTACTCAGCACTCACATCCATCACTGACACTTCTCTCAGAGGTTCTCCAGGGGCCCCCATACAGAGAAGGGCCCCCAGCACACCCAGCGGTGCCCCAGTTTTACCTGGACAGGATCTTCAGCTTGTAGCAGACCCTCTGCACGTAGGAGGAAAGAAAAACAGAGCAAAAGGTCCTGTGACCAGAAGCTGCAGTCCCACCCAACATCACCTGTGAGGATCGCTCAGCTGAGCTACAATTCAGTGTGAAACATCATTGAGACTAGGAAAAGGCCCCAGCTGGGTGTTAAGCCACAGGTCCATCCCGACCCCCTATAACAAGGGGTCCACTGGAGCTGGTTTGAGTTCTCTACAGCTGATGGTGGATTCACAATCAGTTTGGTGATGGATGATGGACAGTATTGAGTTTCAGTGGTGTTTTTAACACATCAATTTATTGTGGACATTTCACATTTTTGTTGCATTATAATTTTATAATTTTTATAATTTTATAATTATAATAATTATTATATAATTTTATAATTTTTTTATTCACATATTTATCACATTCATTTGTACATTTTTCCAACAATTGATTTGTTCATTTGTTTTTGGTTTATATTATTAACTAGCGCGATTCCCAATTGTATAGATGAATGTACATGGTTGTAGCAAGCAAGGAAGCATACATGTGTGTGTGTGTGTGTATATATATATATATATGTATATATATATATATATATATATATATCTATATATATATATATATATACATATACTAGTATATATATATATATATACTAGTTATCACGTGTCTGAAAACATGTAATTACATGTTCTTTTAAACTTTAGTTTCACTTTTTGAACTCGGCTGCACCGTACTCTCACAATATCTCACAAGATTACAGGCACCCCTCCCATTTTTACACTGATCTCAGCCGTTTTCAGAGGAAACACTTCTCCTCTGTTCTCCTTCTGAAGTTCTCAGATTCATAAACTGGCTGCAGAGGAGATAATTTTCCTCTGAGAACTGCCAAGAACTGAACTGAGAAAACACTTCTCAGTTTAATAAACGTACACCTACATGAGGATACAATCTTGACAGTTAGTCTTGGACCTAGGGCTACTAGACAAGCTCTTGTCAAAAAAAAGGCATGAGAACCTGGGTTCTGCCATAGGGGACCTGTGCCAATACCAGAGAAAAAAGTACAGCAGGGAAGGGGCTCTTGTCATGTGGCTTGGGGGTGATATGACATTTGGGGGTTGCCTTGAAGCTGTATGTTGCAGAACAGCACAATTTTCACAGACAGACTCAGTGAAATTGTACTGTGACAATGTACCCTGTAAGATTTTTTTTCTTTTACAATTATCTTGACCCGAAGACAGCAGCAGCACCCACATCCACTATTATTTTTTAGATACCATTAGCAGTGACACATTTCATCAAGCAGTATTAAGCCTGCTTTGACCAGAAAATAACGGATCACGCTTAGCTGATGCAAAAGTATCTCGCTGATGGCCACTTTGTACCTAGCTGTACCATCTGAGGGTTTATACTCATATATTTTTGTAAGAAATCATCTGCCTACATCTTTTTTCTCTGCATTCACTTGTGTTCTTGCTGAGAAAAAATGTCATGTGGCTGGCCAATTTCTATCACACTCTCAGATACAGGTGTGAAAAAATTGGCTAGAGCAAGACAGATTTCATCAGCAAGAGCAGGAATAAATGCAGAGGCACAGGTAGGTGTTTGCATAAAAGAATCAAGTTATAGCATGATTTATAAAAGCCATATTTAGCCAATTCTACAATTTGAGCAAATAACTGTATAGTGGGCTTAAATTTGAAAATTTGTCTGCGGGATAGATTATACAAAGTCTGCTCATCTCTACTGTATTCTCCTACGTCTAAGGGGCCCAAAGATTGTGATACTTTTTATTACCTAGATTTTTGGTAGTTTCATAAGTACATAAAGAATAAATCTAAGATGCTAAATAATTAGCACACCAAGTAAAAATTGTTGTATTGCAAGCAGTTGGATGACACCTGTGCAGGTTAAAAAAAAAATCTAACTATGATTGCTATGGACAACAACACATTTTGCTGTAAAATCCACCAGTAGAGTCCAAAGGTATAAGACAATAGCTTCAGGAAAGCATGAGTTATAACAAAAAAAAGTTAGCAGTGCTACTGTAAATAATATATCTTTTAATGTTACAAAAGATATAGCCATTCATCATTAACAGTAATACAGCGGAAGGCTGCTTTCGATTGTGTTGTCTCCAAGTACCATGGTGACTTGGATAAACAAGACTTATTAATGAGCATATGTCAGCAATACATATCCAGTGTATGCATAAAACCAAGTCTTTCTTTGTGGTATTCCACTTAATCTTTTCTTCATGTTCTTTAAGCCTCTTTCCATTTATTTTTAGCTGCCTGGATGGAGTTGCGGAAGGTGTTTATACACCGCTTGTTAATGTCTCATCTGTTATTGCATTTGTTATATGCTTTCATTATACACATATTTTGTATGTTTTCGGGTCATTTTAGGACTTAAACTTTATTACTGAATGATAAATGGTAACTATACAACAATTTGGAACAATATTAATATGAAATAAGTAGATTTATTTTGCAGTCATTGATAGCGTTACATTAGCTTATGGATCTGGAGGTTCTGAATATTAGAATCCAACAATGATCTAATATTGCTCAGTTATTCATTATTTCAAAAATTCTTGGTGAAACATCATTGTGTTAATATTCATTTACACTTCTCCAGAGTTGCGAGTTGCTGCAACAAACACATTTCCATTAAGCAGATTGTGTGTGTTAGTGTTTTTTGATTAAATTTGTGTGTGTTAACTCCAACACACGTATGAAGTGCACCATACCATGCGGTAACGCATTACTGTGTGTGTGGTTGAAAAATGCTGTCCATTTTTTTTGTCCACTCTGGTGCATTGGCAAGCCCATTTGTTTTTCATTCCATTTCACCTTAACACAACATAAGTTATTGAGCAAATAAAAAAACAACAATGTACCGGAGCATTAAAGTGTGAATAGGCCCTTTGTTAGACAGGCAATATGATTCTTCATAAACTGCAGTTGAAAAGAAAATCTGCTAATTGTGGTAGGTGTAAAAATCAGGAACATCTGGCTTTGTTTTCATTAACAACATTAGCAGTGTTTACAGTCATATGAGACAAAATTAAATCTTAAAATTAAGGCATGCAAAATAGATATTTTTATAAAAGAAGTACGTAAATACTTTCATTTCCCACCCCCTCCTCTGCAGAATTTGCTCCATTCAGGAGAAATTCTCTTCTGATGCTGACAGGGAAACCAACACTTTGATCTCCTTGCTCACCTGAAGCTCTCGCTGGTTCCTCCTACCAACCTCCACGTCACTACTGTATCCCAAAATGACATGGAGGTAAGCAGGAGGAACCAGTGAAAGAAAGAGGGAGATTGTCATCCTCTAAAGTCTCAGTTTAAAAAAGAGTTTCAGGAAGGATTGCTCCTGGACGGAGTGGTGTGTGGCTCTGAGACTAGCAAGAACATAATGAATTTACAGTGTAATTTTATAGGCATGTCTATTTAGCCTGTTTTATTGTAATCACAGGGTTCCTTTTACCATTTAATTTTTCACCCTATCTATCCCCTTAAGTCTTGAAACATTAATTTTTTTGGGGGCTTGTTTTTGCTCAGCAATTTATACCTTGTAGTTTTTGTGGTTTTCCCTTATACAGTATATTATACATTGATGTTATGGAGAAAGATGGGGCATTCATTTGGAAGAAAATTTGAATATGTATGTTATTTCCTAGTTTTTAATTAGGAAGAATGGTGAACATGTGAAAAAAATGCATTTTCTTGTAACTTATCACATTTAAAATTTTATATGCACACCCTCAAATGTTTATCTCAAATTATAACAGGCAGATTCTTCTGCTTTATCAAATAACATTTTATTATTGTTTGTATTTGCGATACAGAATAAAGAGGTACACAATTTCAATAGGTGGATATCATTATATGCATCATTTCTTTCAGATAGTTACTCATGAATATTGATGCTATGTTTAAAGACAGTAGTCATTATTTATCTAGAGTTATCATTTTGTCAAATATGCATCTCTTATTCGTTTAATAAATCTTAACAATTTGTATGTTGCTGTAAGATTCACAAGAGTACTCTCTATGAAGGGAAGGAGGGGGAAGGAGAAAGAAGGGGGGGGGAGTCATCGCAATAGCTTTTTTATTACCTGATCATGGTGGATCCTCCCGAAGGTGCCACAGCTCCCAGACCTTATTATGGGCCTCCAGTCTGTCCTGCATCCTAGCCGTTATTTTCTCCATCAATTCAACATCCTTGATTCTGGACAAAAGGGCTTCCGGAGAAGGGGGGCGCGACGTTTCCAATTTAGGGCTGTGAGACAGCGTGCTGCTGTGAGAACATGGCGTACTAGTTATTTGTAGGGGTGGGGAGTTTCAGTGGTGACAATCCTAGTAAGAAAAATGTAGGGGTCTCTGGGACCATTTTTTCTAGAAGGTGGGTCAGTAACTGTTGGACTGTGGTCCAATATGGGGTGATTAGTGGGCAACTCCAATAAATATGGAGGAGGGTGCCCTTTACCCCCTGGCATCTCCAACATCTATCCGTGCTAGTAGGATAAATGGCGTGAAGTACATCTGGGGTCATATACCAAAATAGGAGGATTTTTTACGTGTTTTTTTATATAGTGTACATATTGTACTTTTTCTGCTTGGGACCATATCACTTGCCACTGTTCTATGGGAATTTCCTCATTTAGGGCTTTCTCCCATCTAATCATATAGGAATGCTTCTTCTGATCTTCTAGGGGTTAAGTATTTAGTATCTTATAGATATCTGATATTAGGCCCTTCTGTGCGGTGCCCGCCAGAATTATAGTTTCAAAAGGGGATGGGGCGGAAAATTGTAAGTTAGGGGCTATAGTAAGTGCGTAATGTCGGATTTGCAGATACCCATAGAACACCTGTCTTGGAAGATCGAATTTGGTCTGAATTTCGGCAAAGGGTAACAATTTGCCTGGGATCTAATAGGTTCCCAAAGTGGAATAGATCTTGTGATGTCCATGGATACGACATCTGGTGAGTGAGAAAAAAGGGGGGAACTAATGCGCAAAACCAAAATAGACTGAATACATAAATTTAAAGGATATGAGAAGCCGCCAACATATAAAAGTTTTCACACACAGAAAAGATAAACATTTATAAGAAGTATGTGGCGCTAACTAAAGTGTAGTTACAGCATTAAATGTTTCATAAGAAGTGTAAACAATTGTAAAAAATTCTAAATAAATCCAATGCCCTCATAAAGTGCATAAAGTGAAAAAGTAGTCCAACAAGTGCAATTAGGCTCCAGTGTGCAGGGAGCAAATCTCCATATAACAGTTCTGCAAAAAAACACACAAAAAGTGCATGTGCAAAAAAAGTTATTTGATCGGTTTCAGATACCTCAAATCAATCACACAATCCGTAGTGCGCCACGCGATTCCTCCAGCCTCTCACCTCTAAAGAAGACCCCTGTGGGTCAAGTCAAGCCTTCAGTATGAAAAAAGATGATTTAGAGCAATCGATCGACTTCCAACGATTATCTCACCACTGGCGGATTTTTGAAACATGACTTCAGGCTTGGCAAATGCGGTGAGGACCTCTAAAGAAGACCCCTACAGGTCAAGTCAAGCCTTCAGTATGGAAAAAGATGATTTAGAGCAACCGATCAACTTGGCAAATGCAGGGGAGGACATGCAATACAAAGGGATGGCTCCATCGTGCAGTATTTCCAAAAGATTTTATTAAAACAAACAGTAGTAACTTACAGTTAAAATGTCATAATTTCAGCTCACAGCAGAGTACTTCCGGTCTCGGCCACGACCGGAAGTGATGACACCTGGCTCCTCCCTGACGCTTTGCGTCACTGACCACGTGACTTCATCAAAGGGTGATGGAGTCAGGTGTCTGGTGTCTATTTTTATAGTCCGTTCTAATGTCAGAGCGGTAGGCTGTGTAATTAGTATGTCCTTGTTCTATCTTTATTACAGAATTCCACAACAAGGATCCTTCATCTTTACTGGTATGTGGCATTGAAAAATATAAACCCCACTGGAGAGGAGACAATAAGGTGATTACAATTAGCCAATTGGAGTCCAGATGGATACATGAAATACGCACTTTGACTCCATTGGGACATAACGTAGTGTTTGATCTGAACTGTTTTATATCCAATTATTAGTTTGACCTCTTTCCCTATTTTCCCTTCTGTTTTTATGTCCTTCCTTTTTAAGCGTTGATGGAATATAGACATTATATGGTTAAATCTATCTGCTTGCTAAGGCTAGAATTCTTCCCTTTATTCCATATACATTGAGGTAATTATTTTATATACTGGATCTGAATTGCTTACTACCAGATATCCACTAGATGGCAGAATGTTATGTGCTATATACCGAGACTACCATGTGCTATATACTGAGATTAAATCTCTATGTAGGTTGTTATATGAATTGTGCTCTAGGAACTGTTGTATTATATTGTCACCACTAGATGTCATCAGAACTTTTTCACAGGTTTTATTTTATGACCAACCACCACCAGATGGCGCTGTCCTATGATCAATTACATAGTTTATTTTAATATGTTATTTTAACATTTTATTTAAGATTTTTTTATCTAAGATGTTTTAGCGGAATGTTTTTAATGTAATGTTTACACCTGGATGCAATATTATATGTATATTAAAGATAAAACAAGGACATACTAATTACACAGCCTGCCGCATTAGAACAAACTATATAAATAGACACCAGACACCTGACTGCATCACCCTTTGATGAAGTCACATGATCAGTGATGCAATGCGTCAGGGAGGAGCCAGGTGTCGTCACTTCCAGTCGCGGCCGAGACCAGTACCAGTACTCTGTTGTGGGCTGAAATTACGAAATTTTAACTTACTACAGGTTTTAATAGAATCTTTTGGAAATACTGCATGATGGAGCCATCACTTTGTATTGCATGTCCTTACCGCATTTGCCAAGCTTGAAGTCATCTTTCAAAAATCTGCCAGTGGTGAGACAATCGTTGGAAGTCGATCAATTGCTCTAAATCATCTTTTTCCATACGGAAGGCTTGACTTATCTGGCACTTTGGGATTACAGATAAAGGAGGTCAGGAGATGCAGATGACAACCCATGGGATTGTGACAATTTGCGCCAGAGCTGCCTGAGTAGGGACATAGAGCCCCGCAGGCATTCAGGGCCTACCTCTGCGTTTGCACTCCAGAGTAGGTTGTTCGGGTGTGTCGGATCCATACATATTTTTTCAATTTCTGTCCAATGCATGTCCGAGGTTATGAGCGTGCCGCCATCAGTACCAACCCAGGTACTCTATGTCTTTTGTAGTTCCAGATGTTAGATTGAAGCTTTTTCTGGTGTTTGTAGGGGACAGGTATGGGTAGCGTTTGGAAGAGGTAAAGGATCTTCGGGAGGATCGTCATCTTAACTGATGTGATCCGCCCTAGGAGGGAGATGTGGTGCTTTTTCCACTGTAGCAATAAAGATCTCATTTGTTTGAAGGTGGGGATTTTTATTGGTATAGGGTGGCGAATTTTGGGGTAATTTGGATCCCTAAGTATTTTAGGGTAGTTGTTTTCCAGCTGTAGGAGAAGTTGGTTTTTAAAAGTGTGCTCTCTTCTTCGGGAATGTTGATGGGCAGGGCCTCAGATTTGGATTTTATATCCCGAGAGGGTTCCATATCGTTCTAGCTCTGCGTGCAGGATCGGGAGGGATATGTGGGGTTGGGTCATTGTGAGAATAATATTGTCGGCAAAAAGGGAAATTTTGAACTCTTTGCCCCTGACCGATATTCCCTGAATGTCTAGGTTGTTCCAAATAGAAGCAGCTAGGGTTTCAACGTAAAGTGCAAATAGCAGGGGTGAAAGTAGACACCCCTGCCTAGTGCCACTGAGAAAGAAGGGGAAAGGGCAAAGGGAGTCCTAACTTGGGAGGAGGGATTGGAGTAGAGATGTCTGATCGCCCGCATGAAGGGCCCACAGAACCCTATGTGACATAGCGTGGTGAACAGGAAGGGCCACCCCAGGCGGTCGAAGGCCTTTTCGGCATCCAGGCTAAGTAGCAAGGATGCTGAGTTCTCCCTGTTTGCCACGTCCACGAAATCTATCACTTTTCTGGTGTTGTCGCCGGCTTGTCTAAGTGGGACAAAGCCCACTTGGTCTTTATGAACCAGGGAGGGAAGGACCATGTTCAGGTGGATTGAGAGTAGTTTTGAAAATATTTTAAGTTCAGAAGGGCAATAGGTCTGTAGTTGGCGCACAGGGAGGGGACCCTATCCGGTTTTGGAAATAGGGTAAGAAAGGAGCGCTGCATGTCAGAGGGTATGAGTGTGTCCTGGAGGAAGGCATTAAACAGTTTGCGTAGGTGGGGTAGTAGAAGGGGGAGAAAAGTTTTATAATATTCATAGGGCAGTCCATCCGGGCCTGGGGCTTTATGAGATGGCAAGGATCTAATAGTCTGTTCTATTTCTTCCTCAATGATTGGGGTGTTAAGTGATACAAGGTCAGAGGGTTGTAGATGGGGAATCCCGCTTCATTCTAGATACTGTTGCAAGCGATGGGAGAGGTCAGGTGAGGGGGGATTACTGGGGATGTCCGGGTTGTTATAGAGATCCCTGTAGAAGGTGTGGGCAATCTCTGTAGGGTGGGATAGCAAGTGGCCCAATTTTCTCTTAATCTGGTGTGGGGTCTACATATGGGAGTTTTCAGTTCTTTGCCAAGGGCTTTTTCAACGTGGCCTAGGGCCAATTCACTAAGGGTTGCACGTAGGTTGACTATCTTTTTTAGGAGATGTATTGTAGGAGTGCGTTGCAGTCGACGTTCGAGAACTCAAAGTTCCCTCTCCGTTTGTGCTTTTGTGGCCAACGTGTCCTTTTTCATTGCAGAGGACAGTGCCATGCACCTCCCTCAGATGACTGCCTTGTGGGCTTCCCATAATGTGGGGAGAGATATGTCTGGAGTATTGTTCTCCGCAAAATAGAATTTGAGAGTGGTATTTAATTCTTCTCTTACGGGGAGGTGTTGGAGGAGGAATGTGTTTAGTTTCCAATTATATGGTCGACGATTGGGGGAGCCTAGGTCTATCGTGAGTAGGATAGGGGCATGGTCCGACCATGAGATAGGGAGTATCTGAGCTGTGTGTGTTATTCTGAGTGTGGCGTTGTTAATGAAAAAGTAGTCAATATGGGAGTGTGTGCGATGGGGGGCTGAGTAGAAGGTGAACTGCTGGTCGCCTGGGTGTAGAGCCCTCCAGGCATCAAAGAGAGCGTAACGTCTGGCGATCTGTCTGAAGATCCTCGAGTCTCTGTGAGCCCGAGGGGGGATGCCCAGGGGCTCACCACGTGGCGATCCACAGCCGCTGATTGAGTTAGGTTGAAATCTCCACCCATCACAAGAATCCCATGGTTTGACCAGAAAATACGGGCATATACCCTGGACAGAAAGCTATGTTGTTTTGTGTTGGGGGCATATATGGCACAGAAGGTAACCTCTTGTGTTTGCCAGAGTCCCTGTAGTATGATAAAGTGACCATGGGGGACGCAGTAATGGGCCGAGCTAGTGAAGGGGGACCCACGTTTAATAAGTATGGCAACTCCAGCATTTTTATGGGGACCTGATAAAAGGAAGATCTGCGGGTAGTATTTGGAGGCGAACGCAAAGGAGCCCTCCTTTTCAAAATGAGTTTCCTGGACCAATATGACATCTGCTCCTGACTGTCTAAACTTCCTCAGTGCCAGATGCCTCTTTTTATTGGAGTTGAGGCCATGTACATTCAGAGATAAGATCTTAGCCATGGTGTTGGGTATAGAAGGTATAGCAAGAGGGTATGTGCTTACCTGATGATAATGCAGAGTTTCCTATGGCTGAGGGCCAGGAGTGGGCACTCCTTGGGAGGAGATCTAGGCAATCTTTGCCATCTGCATGACGGATCTGGCGATGACCGGAAAGGGGAGAGAAGGGAAGGATGCTGAAAAAGAGGAAAATGATTAGAGCAAGATAACTGGGGAAACAAGGAGCAAACATTTGTAATAAAACCTTGAGAGCCTAATGAGCCTAGGTTAATACAGTTTCCCAGGTGCCCCCTCGACCCCATACCGATAGGTGGGCCGGGGGGGCAGAGGGAAGCCCCAAACTGGTCAAAAAGCAAAAGACAAAAAAATAAACCGGGGGTAGGTATGTGAGAGCAAAATCCTCACTCTAAAGTCTCATTTGAGACAAGCCCTTAGTATAAACTGGGTGTTAATGCTGGGGATTAGAAAAAGAGAAAAGATTGTCCAGGGCTGGCTTATCCGCAGTGTCTGAATGGTTAGTTCTTGCGTTAATCTGGAGCTGTAGTTAGTATAGTTCAGCTGCTTTTGTGTTTGGCAGATCTGTGGGGAGTGTCCGTGGATCGAGGCTGGTTAGAAGGGGGTACTTTCTTCCAAACTGTGGGTGGTGGTGGCGGTGTAACCACTAAGTCCCAATCCGGTAGTTGGGGTTGGTATCCCCAGAATGTCACAGAAGGAAATGTAGATCCTATGATGTACCGTAAAATGGCAGATTTGCCTTGATGTTTTGAAGTGAGGCTGAAGGGGAACCCAATCGATAGGGGAAGGATTCTTCCTGCAGTGAGTGCAGTAGGGGTTGGAGCAGTCTGCGTTTTTGCAGGGTGATCCAGGAGAGATCGGGATACAATTGTATCTGGACACCGTCAAAAGTCACTTTGCGTGTCATGCGGGCTTGTCGCATAATTTCTTCTTTGATGGGGTAAGAGCTAATCCTGCATATGATATCTCTTGGCTTAGAGGTGGCTCCCTTGGGACGTAGGGCATGGTGGGCTCTGTCCATTTCTAAGTGTTTCACATGTGGTTCACCAAGTAGATTATTGAATATGGTTTGCAGGGTCGATTGCAGGTCTTCTGAGCCCTCTGGTTCAGGTACACCTCTCACCCGAATGTTGTTCCTTCGCCCCCTGTTGTCCACGTCCTCCACATGTCGTTGCATGTCTCTGAGCAGGGATCAGTGATCCGCACCCTGGAGTTGGGTTCTATGTACTGCCAATTTTGTTTCCTGGATTTCTTCTTCGGCCATTTCCACTCTATCTGCGAGGTGTTTAAGGCCTGACTGAAGTACCTGGATTTCTGAGCGGCATTTGGATTTCACATCCTCTATTAGTTGCCTGAAGTCCTCTTTTGTTGGGATTGCTTGCAAATAGGTGTGCCTCTGAGGAGGCAAAGGAGGTGTTTGAGCAGGTCCATAGAACGGGGGGTGGGGGGTGATGATGAGCAGGATGGTTGTGATTGGGGGCCTGTTGTGGCCATGTCTGTGGCCAGGTCCAGATTTGGTGCTGGAGGGTTCACGGCTCTGACCATGTCTGGGCCTGCCCTGGCTGGGGAGGCCTCACACTGTGTGCCCCTGGTAGAAGGGGGGCCCGGGAGCGTGCCTTTTGGGCAAATGTGACCCTGTGTATCGGCTGCACTCTGGATGAACTGGGATCCCTTGAACGGGATAGTCTTTGCACCTTAGTGGGGCTGCCGAGGCCCATGGAGCTGCATGAAAGCCCGTAGGCTCTTGAGATATCTGGCCATTGGGGTATGCAGTTCTAGCAGGGCCGGAAAGTCCAGGGAGAAGTCTGAGGTGGTGGGGGATCCTGGATCCATTCCATGGATGCAGGGGTCTGAGGCTGACCTCAGCAGCCTCAGGAATGCTTCTGAGCACTGTGTGTAGTGCTGAGGGGGGTCTGGCATGGCGGCCTGTATCCCACGTGGTGAGACCTCTGGGGAGGTGGGGTGATTTGGGGTCCTGGAGCGGTGTGTGCTGGCGTCCGACGCCATCATGTCCTCCCTGCCTGGCGGCATGTTGGGTGGGTAAAAGAAGGAATGGGGGTCCGTGGAGGAGCTCGGAGGGGGCTGCGATGTGCCCCGGGGTTTGGATGAGCATGTGATCCTCGATCTGTCCATGTAAGTGTGGTGGATCGTCCCCGATTGTGACATTATATTTTTAAGTGACTTGGGATGGTAAAGCAAAGGTTTTTGGATTCATTTAGGATAACTTTTGACGTAACATTGCAATGCATGCAGGAAAAAAAAGATTTCTGTAATTATCATAAAATCATTTTCTTCCATTTAGGGACAAAGTAATTGTAGATAATCTTAGAGAATGAGGTTGTACTGCTGCCTTCAGAAGTTGAAATGAGGGGTGGCAGCAGCTACTGAGAGATCCAACAGATGTGACATGCAGAATAGTCAACACCCGAATGAGGGCTGAATGAATAGAAAAGGACAAAGGTAAATATGGAATTCTTCACAACCAAGCCAAGAATAAACCTATTGAATCAGATTAGGAAAAGAAAGCACCACTAGGGAGCTATTGTAACCAGAAGATATGATATACTTCAACCAACAACGTAAAATACATTCAATAATACACCACAGGAAAGTAGGGGAAAAATTTAGACCAACAGTTCAGCAATTCATAGAACAACAGTTTAGTCGGTCAGCATTTTAATTGATTTTTTTGGTGTGGTTTCATTTTCCCCAATTACCTTATATATACCTTTTATACATTTTCATTAACTATATATCCAGCTTTGATGCCTTACTATTTCTTTGTGTATATTCATAGCAGATACAGTTTACATATAGATATTTACTATTTACGTATATATGTATGTGAGTAAGGTGGCTGCATGTTTTTAGGTATGTTTGTAAGTGTATGGTTATTGTGGTACCTTTAAAATTAATATTTGATATATACAATAAAGTGTTTATTTAAATGAAGTCCAGGAGTTGATGATAGATTTCTTCCTATAATTTACTTATACATTTTCTCAAAAGTGGTTGAGTAAAATCAGGTTTTTATAGTTTTTTCTATATCATTCTTTACCGATAACTCCCACCTTTTGAATTATTGTTTCATTTTTCATAACTTAAGCGTAGGCTGTTGATAATTAAGAGGATGATCTAAAGGGTCAGCATAAGTGTGTCTGTTCATATTGGGAAGAATCAAAATATTTGCAGTTTGCAGATTAGCCTAGTTTTAATTCTGATTTAGCCATCTTTATTGCAAACTTTACTTGTTTCTAGGACAAACATTAGGGTTCTGGCCTAAGCATTTTCAGGAAGGTAATCCATCTTTGGTTAAGATCCCAAGAAGAGGACTTCTGCCAAATACCTGACACAATTAAAGCATTTTCGCTGATTTTCATCCTGGGATCCTCTGCTCAATAGAGAAATTTCATACTGAGATTTTCTATTTACTAGGTCGAAAATCTGTCATGTTTCCCCTTGCCTAATGTTTCCTCAGTTAAATAATCCAAGCTTTTGGACACATTTAGCATGTGACAAACAAAGGAAATAAAATGTTTCGACTTGAAAAAGCTGGTAGGGAACACCTAAATAAAAGTAAAAATATAAAAAGGAGATGAAACAAGCAATCAGTTTGGTCATTATGCGTAACTGCTCTGATTTGTCCCTGTTTTTCTTTTCTAAAGTTTTATAAATAGGCTCTTATGCAATTATATGAATCATTCAGTCACTGGAAGAATTCCTGGTTGCTGTTAATCTGAGTTTTGCTTTTTTCTTGACCTTGAACTTCCTCTCACCTGTCATCCGTCTTTCGTTGAAGCTGTACAAAACAGAAATAAAACAGGTGTATCTAAGCTCCTCAGAAGAATGCAACCTTTTAGAGATGCCTGATCTTACAGGAAAAAAGAGGCACATAAATACTTAATAAAATATACAAAAGCGTGCAAGGCATGTTATAATTGACTTTTTTTTTAAATTTGCTTTATGCATTTGAGAGAATATTTGTTACTGATATGCAAAAACAAGTACATTTATTTCAGAACAAATAAAAAAAACAAAACATATTTTTGGATAACGTATTACAGATATAATTATTATTTTTTGTGATTCCAATAATTGCCAAGCCATACATCTACATAGACTTACAAAAATAAAGATAAATAACATCACATATAGTAAGGAAATCAGGACCTTGAAGTCCATGGTTGTGGTTAGCCTAGCTTCATACATATAGATAACAAAATCTTACCACCATATTACTTGGCAACTTAAATGAGCCTAAGGTGAAGTTAGCCACTTTATCTTGGCAGTAAACCGCTAAGGCTCAATGTAACCTTCAGAATTAAGTCTCAACAGGAGACATCTATCCCATTAGCAGAATACACACACACCATAGTCTCGTCTACTGCCATTATGCATGGCTCCCGACCTTCTTCAATTGGAGGGGATGACTTAAAAACCTGAAAAAAATATGAGTCAACATCCCACACAATCAGTATGGGGACCCCGGCTCCCAGACAAAAAAGGGGACAGATCAAAAAGGATTAGAAATTAAAGAAAAGAAAAAGAAGAGAAGAAAGGATGTGCAAACTCCTCCAACCCAGGTTGCTATTTAAACCAAGTGAGCCCGGGTGTCTCCCAATAGATATCAAATCCAGGGGCTCCAGGTTTTTTGAACAGCTTGAGATTATCAGTAAGTATTGCGTATAGCCATTCATTTATTTGATTCTGATCTAAATCTCCTGACCGCATCCTTGGAAAAAGATCGGGGAAGCCCCCCAAGAGATAAGCATATACCATATACCAATGTTTCTCAACTCCATTACTCAAGGTCTTGATCAGGTCATGTTTTCAGGCTTCCCCTTATTTTGCACACATGATTTGATCAGTTTCACTGCCTTAGTAATTACCACAGCTGTTTCATCTGAGGGAAATCCTGAAAACATGACCTGATGGGGTGCCTTGATGACTGGAGTTGAGAAACACTGCCATATAGCATTGCTGGATTAATTAATATTATTTTAATGGATGTATTGTAAAACTATAAATGCTGATGTGTTTACAAGTATTTTTTTGCTAATATAAGATTTATCCTAAAGCAGATGCAAACCCTAAATGGATGACATCCAGTTTTCTCAAGCATGTGCAACATAAACAATTGCTGTTTTAATAATTTTTTTAATAAAATACTGTTTACACTATTTTTTCATCCTCTCTGCATCTCTGTGATGGTGATCTCCAGCCACTTCCTGTCTGCATGAAAGTGATTCTGTAACTGTTGCTACAATCTTGGTATAAACCCATTCATAGCAAAATTGTCTTACAATATCCAAAGAAAAGGGGAAACAAGTTCAAAGACTTAACCATAGCTAAGAACAAGCAAATCTTCTCACTTATCAATCTTATCTCTATCCTCTCAACTAGAGCAAAAGAGCCCACATCCAACAATGGGGAAAAAGGAAAAATGACCCAAACTCCTAATTTCTTATCCACAACAAAACACATTCTCTCAGAAATTGCCATATGTTCAAGGGAAAGACATTTGAAGAATGCGAGGGATTTCTAAGGATCCATGCCATTTGCTTCAGATGTTGTGCATCCACAGAGCACTTTTGGCAGGCAGTACCCAAGTCAGATCTTGGAGGGGAAAGCCAAGAACTTCCATCGATCATTTCTAAGTATAGTGAGCTACATCACAAAATGAGCGCTAAGATTTGTGTGTTTGAAGTGTTTCCTTTAGAGCAATCAAAGAAGGCTGTTAGGGTGTATGCTTTTTTTAAACAATCAAACCAGTCATTTATTTGGCACTTCAGAGTTTTTTAACATGTTTAATGTAAAGGGTGAAGTCTTGTCCTACACACTGGCAAGGTAGATACAACAGGAAGAATTGCTTTCACTGAAAAAATATTTCACACAGAAACGAATGCAATTTATCTTCCCACACTCATTGAGTGAAATAGGTCCTCAGAAGGTAGAGGTCCTCAGCTGGGGACCTCTACCCTGATGCCCTGGGGTGCAAGACTCCTGACAGGGACTAAGGTTTCCAATAGTCTGCCTAGCCAGTGCAAAAGGAAAGCAATTTGGTGACTGACCATGTGCCTTTTTACACAGTGGGGGCCCACACCCAAGTGTTACTCAGAGTACCCCTATGGCTACCACTCCCAGGGGGCACAGACACTGTGGACCCTCTGCCTTCCCAACCCATGGCCAGACAAGGTAGACCACGCAAATCAGAAGGAAATGGGCTCTTCCAGCTTTCCCGAGGGAATTACTCCTGTGCCCCAACTGCCTGTGGGCGCCTCGATTTCTGTCCCAGCCTGTACTAACCTTCCAAGCCCCCATCATGATTCATTTTCACCACTCCAAGAATGGAGATCACTACACAAGAAGACACACATCATGTGTCATTGATTTCATTGGCCTCATCTAACCACATGATAATGATGCAAAATTCGTGTTTTTGCTGGGAAGAAACACCTGTAGGATGCACAAAATACAAGAACAGTTCAGTGGTTGGAATGATAGGTTGAAACAGGCAAAACTATTAAATTAACTCTGGCAATCAGACGTCCAATGAGTTATCAAGTTTACATCAGTGTATCATCTTATATCTGCATTATAGAGACTACATCTCAAGTTACTACTGAAAGCAACAGGACTGAACCTTCAACAGGTAACCAGAAATCTACTAATACTTAGATCCTGCATGGCAATGCTCATGTCATTGGTTCATGGACTGTGTAACTAGCCTCTAAATCACTGTTTACTTATTTAGATGCTACAGAGTTTCTCACAGGACCCGCTGCAACTTCAGGTTAGTCCTGCTATCCTCCAGAGGCTCCTAAGTATAGAGACTATCATACGTCCACCCATAAGTGACCTTCTTTTAGGAACTTACAGTATGTAAATATGTTTACATGTGCTTTTGTGACTTTCAGATTCAGAGGACAGATCAGTGGCGGCTGGTGGTAAATTTTTCTTACCTCATCTATGACGCGGGCAGAGCTTCCCTCCAGGGCAATGGGCGGCAGCTTCCGCTCTGCATCTACTCCCTCCTCCTCGGCTAATTGTAACGCTTCTCCTTTTGGCCAATCAGAAAATGGGTCTCAGACTGGCCTAACTGATTGGCTGGGAGGAGAATCAGTGTGACAATAGTGAATACTCATTTGCTGTTGTCACACAACTGGGTGGGCTTGGGGCAGAGTGCTCTGTGCCCTGAGCCCACCCTATTTTGAAGTCTATTAGAGCCTCTGGCTCTAATCATGTGCTTAAACAAAAAAAACTCTGATTGTAATCCATGCATCCGGGGCCCCGCATGTAGATTAGGGGGATAGACGCATGGATAATGGACGGGCCGCCTCTGGGAAAGATCACTAATCTTCATGGACTTATGGACCATCAATGCCAGGCTGAGAATGCGCTGCCACAGCAGCCTGTTTATTATGTGCCCTTGATATGTTGACCTCCTATTTAGTCCTAGTTGGTTAAGTCACTAGTTAGACACTACCTGCCACACTGTGCTGTACAGATTTTCATGTCATATTGAAGAGTTATGCCCCGTAAACGGTTGGATTTTCCGATGGAAAATGTGCGATCGGAGTGTGTTTTCGGAAATTCCAACCGTGTGTGTGCTCCATCGGACTTTTTCCATCGGATTTTCCGACAAGTTTGAGAGCAGGCTATAAAATTTTCCGACAACAAAATCCGATCGCGTCAATTCCGATCGTGTGTGGACAATTCCGACACACAAAGTGCCACGCATGCTCAGAAGAAATTCAGAGACAGAACAGCTTGGTCTGGTAGAATTAGCGTTCGGAATGGATAGAGCACTTTTGTCAGGCTGCAATGTTTCAAATTGTTTAATACAGCGCACTCTCTTCTTCTTTATAATGCAGGAAGAACGAAGTAGTTTTGCTGCTGATATTCACACAGAGTTCTCACAAACTTCTTTCTTTCTTATTTATCGTGATTGCCTCAATATATTATGATTTGTCACATCTGACCAAAAATCTATATAATTTTTTTTTTGTTTTTTTTTTTTTTTCAAGCCTGATGTGATTTTTTTTTTTTGGTTTGTATTTTTTTCAAGGCTGATCTTGTTATTTTTTTTTTTTTTAGTTATTTAACATCCAGAATATTTTTGTGTGTGTTTTATGTGTCAAGTTACCACAACACCATTATTATCTTGTATTATTTAATCTCAAGGAGATTGCTTGGTGTTGGTGTCTCTTGTTAATTTCACATTGTAGTTTTGAAATGTACCTGAATCCTCACAAACAAACTGTCCTTTTTGAAGGAAAACACACATAGGTGATTATAATTGAAACAAAAATTCCTTTATTAAGGGCTCAGAACCAAACAAAGAGGGAGGCAACGCTGGAGAAACAGCAGAAATTGGCGAAGCCTTGGACCCCCAGGGCACACATCAATTATTTGACAGCAAAATTGGTGGCCTGAGGACTCCTTATCTAAGGGAGTGCAGTCTGGTCCAGAAGTCCCAGAGATCCAGAAAGCAGCAGATGACATCTGTGTCCCCAGGCTGTGGTACTACAAGAGGCTGCATATTTTGCCAGACCAGGCTGAACCCAGGTCATCACTCTCTGGTCTTCCTTCCACGCTTCCTTCCCGGCTGTGGCTCTGGTGTTGGAGATGTGGCAGGAGGAGGAGGGGGACCTGGAGGAGGAGGAGGAGGACTATGGGTGAGGTGACAAATGTGGGTTGCACATGTGAGTTGGCCCCTCAACCCCTTATTTAGAGCTTCCAAAATTAAGAACTCACACAGGAGTCGTTGGCCCTCCTCCATCTGCATAATTTTGAAGGCAGTTATGTCAGCAAAGTCCTCCTCCACACTGTGGAGTGTTCTAAAGGCCTTAGTAGCCTTCCAAAATAGGCCTATGGTAGCCTCCTCCAGGTTACTCTTCTTCCTGCCACTTTGTGTTTGAAGGCGGAGGGTAGGGACCTGTGTATCAGGCAGCCTGCTTGGCCCGGCCACCTCCTGGCTGAAACTTCCCTGTGTATGAAAAAGGGACATGGTTTTAGTTTTTGCATCATCAATCACAATCATAAATTAGTACTCCAAACTAACATCTATTTAACATCATTGATTGGACAACCAGCAATATTTAGAAGAATGCTATACCTGTCTTAAGCTGGGCTCCTCCACATGTTGCTGCCTGGAAGGCCCAGGTTGGGCGTCAGAAGCCTCAGGTGAGGGGGAAGGAAGCGTGGAAGGAAGAGTGGCGAGTGCTGGCTTGGGTTCAGTCTGACCTGCCAGAAAATGCAGTCTGTCATAATACCACAGCCTGGGGACATAAATGTCATCTGCAGCTCCTGATCTCTGGGAATCCTGGACCTTCTTGTGCTCCCTTAGATATGTACTCCTCAGGCCACCAATTAGGATCTTCAAATAGATGATGTCTGCCGTGGGGATCACCGTCTTCACAAATTGCAGCAAATTATCCAGCGCTGCCTTCCTCTTTGTTTGGTTCTTATATTCAGGGTGGTTTATCTGCCACAGACAGGGCAGCTCTCTGAACATATCTGTGAAGATTGGCATAAAGTTCTGATCCTTCAAGATATTCATTTTCACTCCAAGACACAACGCAAGACAAACCCTAATGTCAACCTATAGTCTTCTAAACTTGTGCAAATACAGGCCTCAATCTAGAAGCAGTATAGGCCCAATGTTAAATCTTACCTTCGCTATCACGATCGGTGCCTCCTTTACTCCTTCCTCCGTTTACAGATCGTATGTACTACACACGCGTGTTACGCTTTATAGACACTGCGCATGCGTGAAACTACGCCCGCCCCTGACGTTCTTTCTAGTCTATTCCCTGCCCCTTCTCGTTCGGCGCAGTGGGGGAAGAGCAAATGGCGGAGACACAGCAGGTGTCTGATAATTACACCAACGAGGAGGAGGAGGAGGAAAGCCCGGAGCATGAAACGTCCCGATCCAGAAGGAGACGATTTAAGGAATCAAATATGTCCTTTGGGGAGATGTTGGAGATGGTCGACATCCTAAAGAAGGCCGACTATGACAGGAAGTATAGACCTTACCCCAACCCCAATGTCAGAAAGGCCAAGATCATAGCGAAAGTGGTCAAAAGTCTGCACCGGAATTTCGGTGTACGACGATCGAAAGATCAGGTCAGGAAGCGGTGGTCGGACCTCAAATTAAGGGAGCATGAGCAGTACAAAAGGATCCGGAGAGTGCTGCAAAAAAGTAAATAGTTGTGCTATGTTCCTATTCTTTATGTTTATTACATTCGTGCTGCTCCATGTGCTTTTTTTTACTGTTGTACAGTTTAAAATGGCAACTTTCATGTTCATGGGCACATTATTCGTTCATATGAAACATTGTTAGTTTGGCCTAGAACACACCATTGTTTTGGGCATATGCATTTTCAAACATTTTGTATGGCCTACTTGTCTGAAAATAATTTGGTTGTGTAGATGGGTTTGTAACTAGAATGAAATGCAAACTAGATTCTGTGTAAGGAGAGGACACTCAGCAGCAGTTTTCACATCTGGACACTGGAGCACTAGTGTGGGACACAAGAACACTCTTTTTATTACAGGGCCCACACTGGTGCTCCAGTATATACTATAGGGGTGTCTACATCTGTGAAGCTTGTACTAAACAGGTAAGTATTCAAGCTTGACAACGGACAATAAAATTTCAACATCTTGGAACTCTGCCAAAATAGACAATTGTACCCCACTTCCAAGCAATGTTTTATATTTATAGTTCTGCCATCAAATATCTGTGTGCTAAGTATACCTATTTTTTTTCACATAGGGGATAAAAGACTCGGAGGACACCCCTCATCCGAGGAGACCACAGACCCCCCACCTCTTGAAGAAGGGGAAATCCACCCAAGCCAAGCAAAGCAGGAGGAGGAGGACGTGGGAGAAATTGTCACAACAACAGGTAAGTGTCTGCGACCACAGGCTCAGGTAAGAGATGGATGCCGGCATATTTATAATACATTGTGTGTTTTTGTTTCTATCTTTTTAGGTGATCGTGATGTTGTGGATCCACGTCATTTCACCTCTGAAAGTGCACAGATCCTGATCGGGGAGATTATGGGGTGTAATAGGGACTTGGAAAACATCCCAAAAACATCAATGATGTTCAAAAAAAAAATGAAGAACATCATTGCTGTTTTAGGGAGAGTTTAAAACCCCTCCAAATGCCTTTGTTTTTGTGAGCTAAAATTTTTTGACATATTTGCGAAAAGCCAAATTTTGAAGATGCACACAGTGTGTCAACACGAGCTATCTGCCATCACGGGAGATCAATGGGCACATTTTGGGGGTGCAACCCCTTCCTCAATAATAAAGTAGCTGTGAGGAAGGGGTTGCACCCCAAAAACGCGTCCCTTGATTCCCCATGATGGCAGGTAGCACATGTTGACATTCGGCAATTTGTGTGCATCATCAAAATTTGGCTTTTCCTGGGGTGACTTCACCCCATCTGAACGCAATATCAAACACAGTTTGTAAATACTCATGTCTGATATTGCCTTCAAGTTCTACCAAATGTGAACTTTGTAAGTTCAAGATTTGTGTCTTTCTTGTTGGTTTTTATACAACAAACATGTTGGTTTGTTTTAAAAACCTTTTCTAAATGCACATGTGATTGTGCTGGTATTAAAAAGATTGTTAATCAAGAATGTGTGGATTATTGTCTCAACGCTCCAACACTTTTGTTGTGCTCTAATTGGTGTTTTCTGTGACAATGGGGGTTATTTCATAAGGTAAAATCCACTTTGCAAGTGCACTTGTAGTGCAAAGTGTCTTTGCCTTTAGTAAATAACACCCAACAGTGCTTTGTAATGTTACACAATCACGCCATTTTCAGGACTCACCACATTTCTGTCAGGGTCAGCTAAAAGAAACACAAGCAGTAAATGTCACCAAAGATTTTAGTAGCTTTTTTTTTTATTATTTGAAAAAGGTTTCGGACATTGTCTGGCATATTGATAGCCCCCCTACCCGCAAAGTATTCAAGGTATCTTAGCCGGACATCATGGGCACTCAGGGGGGGCAAGCCAGGACGGCCATTTTCAAGCGCCGTCAGGGTTGTTTCATTTAGAATTCCAGCCTCAGGCCCAACTGAGCCAGCATAGTTGGCAGAATGTTGCCGTAAAAAGTTGTGGAGAACACAGCATGCCAGGATGATATGATTCAGTTTGTACTCCGCCATGTGTATGGGTGTAAGAAATAGGCGGAACCAGCTGGCCATGATTCCAAACATGTTCTCCACCACTCTTCTGGCTCTGGCCAGCCAGTAATTAAAAACCCTCTGGTCCGGGGTGAGGGTCCTCATCGGGAATGGCCACATAAGATGGTCCCCCAGCGCAAAGGCTTCATCCGCAACGAAGACGAATGGTAGTCCTTCCGCATTGTCTTCTGGAGGTGGCAAGTCCAAGCTGCGATTCTGGAGACGCCTGTAGAACTCCGTCTGGGCGATGACTCCACCATCGGACATCCGGCCATTCTTCCCCATGTCCACATACAGGAACTCGTAAGTAGCCGACACCACCGCCAACATCACAATACTATTGAACCCCTTATAGTTGTAATAGTATGACCCCGAGTTGGGTGGTGGGACGATGTGGACGTGTTTCCCATCAATTGCCCCTCCGCAGTTAGGAAAGTCCCACCGCTGGGCAAAGTGGGAGGCCACAGTCTGCCATTCCTGTGGGTTGGAAGGAAACTGTGGAGTCAAACAAGAACAAAAAATTTGTCATTTTGCACATCAACAGGGAAAGCAGATTAGACACAAACATTCTTGGCCAACATCAAGATAACATTTATTTGAGGGAGTTTTTAAAGACCAAAGTATAAGGTACACCTATCAGATTCCCCCTGCCCCCTCCTCTCATGGGCCATTTCTAACATTTTAGGGGGGGGGGCTCTTGAACAGGTAACCCTCTCCACTTCATTGAGAGATGAATGCCTAAATAATGGGTATTACTTTGGCCAGCCCCTCCTTACTTACACTATTGACAGCCCACTGGACAGGTAAGAAGTGTCATAATACAAAGATCTAAATACACACTGTACACATTTGAGCCCATTTGGACATTCTGCTATTACCTATCAACATAATAATAGTATACAAAAACTTTAAACAGTACCATTTGAAAGTATGCAGGCAGGCCCTTGCACTACATGCTTTGGGGAATTCATCCATACATCTGACCACAAAAGAGATGGGTATAGTGTGTATGGGTTTGGAAAAGTCAGCAGATAGAGGATTGAGGATAGATAGAGAATTGGTATCAGCTGACTTAGCAGTTGGGGGGAGGGAGGGTTCCAAATGATTTGGGGACCCCCCAAAAAAGCCTCTGGCACTCTGCCTGAATTTAAAGCACAAATCACATTTTAAAACATTTTAGGGGGTGTTTGGGGTAAAGCACTACTATGGAGCTAATAAAATACATTGTTAAGTGACTACATGAGGTGAATATAGGGCCAGGAGAGTATGCTGGGGAGGTAAGTGAAGGCAAATATATATGAAGGACAAAAAAATAAGTACATAAAAATCCAGCATGCATGAGGACAAAGGGGACATTCACAGCATATTACAATCATGGTAATTAGGGAATGAGGAAAGAAATACAATATATTATCAAACATTAAATACAATAAAATGTGATGTTAAAGGATAAATCTTACCTTAATATACTCCTTCTGCAGGACCTGGATGATGGCAGAACAGGTCTCTGGGATAATGATCCCCAGAGCCTGGGGGGAGATGCCTGTTGAGAACTTAAGGTCCTGCAGGCTTCTCCCGTCGCCAAGTACCGCATGGTGGCGATGAGCCTCTGCTCCGGAGTGATGGCTTCTCTCATGCAGGTATCCTGCCTGCTGATATAGGGGGTCAGCAAAGCCAACAAACAGTGAAATACGGGGTCCGTCATCCGGAGAAAGTTCCTGAAATCGTCAGGATTATTCTCACGGAGCAAAGGCATCCTCCCCACCCTGTTCATGGACTGGACTTGTGTCAAGGTAAGGACCCCAACACCAAGCCCCCGTACAGCACGAACTCTACGAGGAGTACGTATACGCAACATGGCTAGGAAACGGTCGGCTGCTCAGAACGAAGTAACAGAACGCACTGAAGAACAGCAAGGCCTGTGAAGAGCGACCTGAAAAACAGTAACGAATGAACAAGAACACAATGACAAGAGTCACGCGTAACTCGCTGTACGCACTGAAGACCAGATACAAACCCACAAGCACAAACTGAACAGCAGAAAACGATCTGAAAACCACGAGTCTGAAAAAGCAAGAATCGTCTCTCACCAAACTTTTACTAACACGAGATTAGCAAAAGGAGCCCAAAGGGTGCCGCGCTTGGTTCGGACCTGCCCTCTTCTAGTCTCGTCGTACGTGGTGTACGTCACCACATTCTTGGCGATTGGAAATTCCGACAACGTTGTGCGACCGTGTGTACGCAAGACAAGTTTGAGCAAACATCCGTCGGAAAAAATCCATGGATTTTGTTGTCGGAATGTCCGATCAATGTTCGACCGTGTGTATGGGGCATTAGTGTTTCTTACCCCAACACTTCATATTCCTGATATGTGCTTGCTGTACCATGTATTTGTATGAGAAAGTATCCTGTTCTCTTTGTATTGCTTCCTTTTTGTGAAATCCCTGGTGCTCCTGCTAGTCCCCTTGCTTTCCTATTAAAAACTGACCACACTAAGCAGGATAGCACACTGTGGTCAGTTCTCTATCTATGCTGGGAACTCAGTGTACTCTCCTACCTTGATCAGACTTGTCCTTACTCGCCCCCGCTGCACAGCCATTCACTGGGAAGCTCAGTGTGCTGTTGCTTCTCCTCCCCCCAGCTCTTCTGCAGCTGAGAACAGAGGGAATGTTTTTGAAAAAAGAGAAAAGGGTATTTATAATGTTTTCTTTTATCTATACACAAATGTTTTGGCTAATATTCCGATGTTAAACTGAATGGGATCTGTCACCACCAATTTAATTAAAAGGCTTTCCAGGAGGCCCATAAATAATTACAAATTACAAATTACAAATTACCAGTGTAAACTTTTACTGAGGAGCATAAGACTGACAATTTTGAAAAAAAGCAATATTTTTTACTTTCTGCTATAAAACACATCCAATAAAAATGTAAAAATGTAATTTCTTCATACATTTACAACAATATGTATTCTGCTACATGTTTTTGGTAAATAAAATCCCAATAAGCATATATTTATTGGTTTAGGCGAATATTATAGCGTCTACAAACTATGGGATATATTTATGGAATTTTTTTTTAACACTAGTAATGGCGGCGACCAGCGACTTACAGTAGGACTGCGATATTTGGGGCGTACAATAGGACACTAACTGACACTTTTGACACTTTGCGGGAGCAAGTGACACTAATACCATTATTAGTGCTAAAAATATGCACTATCACTGTACTTTTGACACTGGCTGGGAAGGAGTTACACATGTAGGGCGATCAAAGGGTTAACTGTGTGCCTAGCCAGTGTTTTGCTGTTCTGTGTGTGCTGTTTTTACTAAGGGAAGTGATGGATTTTGTTCCCTGCTTTGCATGAACACAAAATCCATTCCTTACCTAATGTCAGAACTGAGGTCTGCCTTGTTTACATAGGCAGATCTGAGTTATGTGTGTATTACTGACGATTGGTGGGTGCCCCCCCAGTAATACACACGTGCCCCCTGCAGGTGGAAATGCAGAATCATGTATATATATGTGATTCTGCACAGGAGAACCGCCCTGTAGCAGTAAAACTGCTATTGGGCAAAGACAAGTGTTAAAGGGGTTGTAAACCCTTATGTTTTTTCACCTTAATGCATCCTATGCATTAAGGTAAAAAAAAACAAAAACGACAGTGACCGGCCACCTAGCCCCCCCATTTTTACTTACCTAAGCACTGGTACTTCATCCGGCGGGGATGCGCTCTTCCTTTGCTTGGGGTTCTCAGCTCTTGATTGCATAGAATAATAGCAGCGCAGCCATTGGCTCCCGCTGCTGTCAATCAAATCCAATGACGCGGGCGGCTATAGGCATCAAATTATGGACTCAGGAGCTTGCCCGCAAGGTAACCCTCGGGAGAGTGCTTCTTCTAGAGGATTATCTGATGTGGGGAGGAGCCGCGAGAGCCACCGAGGGACCCCAGAAGACGGTGTTAAGGGCCACTCTGTGCAAAATGAGCTGCACAGTGGAGGTAAGTATGACATGTTTGTTATTTTTTTTTTAAAATAAACAAAGTTTTACAATACCTTTAACCCAAAAAAAAGGTTACAGACCATTGGTGTAAAGGGGGCTGTTAACAGAAGTGCAGTCCTGCCACAACAGCAAAGCAATGGAGTCGCTGTGCAGCAGGAAGTTTTAAAGCAGTTGTAAGAGTTAACAAGAAAGTAGGATAATACTGCGCAAATATACAACAAAATGTGGCAGCTGCTATACAAAATGTGACAAAATTTAAACAAAGGGTGCAAAAAAATGTAGCGCTAACATACTATATGCTCTGTGGTGCAATGCAAGGAAAAAGGTAATCAATAAAACCCAAAACGTATGGGAAAAAAACAAAATGTGACAGTGAATCACAAATTAGAAATGGAATAAATAAAATCAGCAAAGTCCAAAGGAAAATGAAAATGTCAATCTTCTTATCGTGAAAATGACCTTATGAGACTTCAACAGTGGTGAATCCAATAGATGAAATAAGATGAGGTACTCTTACTAGATAGGATGGACCCGGATGTCAGCGACATTGGGTCAGATAGGCTTAGATAATCGAATCGTTGGCTCCCTCTGATGAAGATAGAAGTCCGGGATATCCACAGATGTCACCAAAACGACCTCATGGAACTCGGCAAGACTGGAGGCACAATGTGTCCAAGAAAACACACCATAGCCACTCTCCTCAAAGTATAGATATATAAAAGAAGAGAGGGGGGGCTCCAATAGTGTAGGTCAAAAAATATAGGTTTATTTAAAACCACAAGTACATAAAAGTGATCACAATAATAAAAGCAATGTGGGGAGAGGATAGCACAGCCCAATGGGTTTCGTTCAAGTAGGACATCAACAGGGGCATATAACAGCTTCCCACATTGCACATGTATATTTAAATGTCTAAGAAAACATACATCCAATAAGCGTCAATCAATTAGATATGTGGATAAAGTAATGCTATTGGTGGAAAGAGGTCAGCTGTTAATTCATTAACCAAGCCTCACTAGAGTTAACCAATAGGTATATAGTAATATAACATCAACCAATAACAAAACAAGTTTTAAAAACACATGGAAAGTGAGATGACTCCTAGACCACGTGTAAAACCTAAAAAAGCCTGTGAAAAACGTATAACGATCTTGTGACTAAAAGTGGGAGTGTTAGACTCTCCCGCAGCCAATGAACTAAGTGAAACCAAAGCGTGTCTGCAATGTAATGCCGGTATTCCTTCTTGGAAGTGCGACGTAGGTCGCAAAACCCAGAAGACGTGACTAGAAACAAGAGCGCCGTCAAGCCGTGCGTAAGTCATGTGACTCCTCGCATCACGCCGTCACAAGTCAAGATGTCAGCAATGTAAAGACACGCTGGTGGTGACATCTGACGCACGTTCTCAATGTCCCCAGTGCCTCTCAAACAGAGAAACACGGCATATGACGCCACCCATATCCGCCGCCCGACCAATCCAGTAACGCGGCCGGTACAGAGTGGGTCACATGTCCAAGGGTAACTGACTGCCTATAATACAAGGACAAAGGGCACTGCTATGTAACTACCTATATTATAGGACAAAGGGCCAGCAAGCATAACCAATAAAGCCAAAAATGTATCACAACGGTGGAGGGGAACATATGAGACCAGATGGTCCCAGATGCACAATACCCCAAGACCAGAGGCGTGCAACAATAGAAAAAATGGAAGGGGAAAAATGTGTTATTGAACTGAAATAACTGGAGAACAATATACAGACAATTAAAAGGAAAATAATGAATGGGGACGAATATCCATAGCCACAATAATGACACATGAACAGTGCAAATAAAGGAGTGTATATAATCCCTGGTAGAGAAGAGGACAACCCTAACAAAAGAGAGATCAACGTCTAAGATAGGCAAAATATAAAAATTATTAAAAAATATAAAAGAACAAGGTCAGGCCCGACTAATAAATGAGTTTATGTCCCACTCCACATTCATGCCATAAGGCGAGTAGGACCGCAACTCGTGTATCCAAAAAGTTTCAAGTGTGGAGACCCCACGTATACAACGAGATTCCCCTCTCCAATTAGGGACAAATTTGTCAATAATTAGAAACTGAGTACCAGTGGGGTCCCGATTGTGATATCACAAATAGTGTTTGGGAACACTATGATTAGTTTTGCCCGCTCTAATGTTGGTTAGATGTTCATTCACACGAATGGAAAAGGTTCTAATAGTAAGCCCTATATATTGTTTCTTACAAGGTCAGGTCAGAAGATAAACTATGCATTTGGTAGCACAGGTGGTGAAGTGTTTCATAGGATATATCCGTTGTGTAACAGAGGATTGAAATGTCTCAGTTTTGCGTCTGCCATGGGTGTTATTCAGACATACTTTACACTTCCTGCAGGGAAAATATCCTGTTCACTGTTGAAAGAAAGAAATAGTCTTGGGGGGATCTATGACATTAGGAGCTATCTGTCTCTGAATAGATCTAGCTCCCCTAAAAACCACAGCTGCTCGGTCTGGAATGACTGGCCCAAGAAATCTGTTGTTTTGGAGAACCCACCAATGTTTCCTAATGATATTCTGGATTTGTCTGAATTGGACTAAATATGTGGTAAAAAAAGACCACCTGTGTTTATCCATGGCGACCTTCGGACGGGTACTAAACAGAGTCTGTCTATCAATAGAACAAATCCGTTGAATCTCGGCATCTAACTCAATGGGTTTGTATCAATTTATAGCAATTTGAGACTGGGCAAGAAAGTCTTCTGTCTGAGTACAGTTCCGTCGCAGTCTAAGAAACTGGCTACGTGGAACCGATTTAAGCCACTGAGCATGGTGACAACTGTCGACCGGAATGTACCCATTCCGGTCGGTGGGCTTAAAATAAGTTCTAAACTCAAGATGTTGATTGACAGCTATAATCTCAAAATCAAGAAAATGGAACGAAACAGAACTGGCCTCATAGTTAAGATGTATGCCTCGATCATTGGAATTCAACAGGGACATAAATTCATCCAAGGATGCAAGGTCACCCTTTCACAGGAGGAGGATGTCGTCTATGTAACGGGCCCAGAAAACTAATTTGGGTCTCTTGAGAGCAAAGACGACATCCTCCTACCGTTTGGCCATAAATAAATTGGCCAAGCTGGGGGCAAATTCTGCCCCCATAGCCACACCGTTAATCTGTAAGTAAAAACAACTTTGAAACCAAAATCCCTCTACCAGGGATTATATACACTCCTTTATTTGCACTGTCCATGTGTCATTATTGTGACTATAGATATTCGTCCCCATTTATTTTCCTTTTAATTGTCTGTATACTTTTCTCCAGTTATTTCAGTTAAATTTTTCCCCTTCAATTTTTTCTATTGTTGCACGCCTCTGGTCTTGGGGTATTGTGCATCTGGGACCATCTGGTCTTATATGTTCCCCTCCACTGTTGTGGTACATTTTTGGCTTTATTGGTTACGCTTGCTGGCCCTTTGTCCTATAATATAGGTAGTTACATAGCAGTGCCCTTTGTCCTTGTATTATAGGCCGTCAGTTACCCTTGGACATGTGACCCACTCGGTACCGGCCGCGTTACTGGATTGGTTGGGCGGCGGATATGGGTGGTGTCATATGCCTTGTTTCTCTGCTTGAAAGGCACTGGGGACATTGAGAACGTGCATCAGACGTCACTGCCAGCATGTCCATACATTGCTGACACCTTGATTTGTGACGGCGTGATGCGAGGAATCACATGACTTACACACGCCTTGACAGCGTTCTTGTTTCTAGTCATGTCTTCTGGGTTTGGCAACCTACGTCGCACTTCCCAGAAGGGATACCGGCATTACATTGCAGATACTCTTTGTTTTCACTTAGTTCATTGGCCGCGGGAGAGTCTAACACTCCCACTTTTAGTCACAAGAACGTTATACGTTTTTCGCAGGCTTTTTTAGGTTTTACACGTGGTTTTAAGACTTGTTTTGTTATTGGTTGATGTTATATTACTTTATACCTGTTGGTTAACTCTAGTGAGGCTTGGTTAATGAATTAACAGCTGACCTCTTTCCACCAATAGCATTACTTTATCCACATATGTCTAATTGATTGACGCTTATTGGATGTATGTTTTCTTAGACATTTAAATATACATGTGCAATGTGGGGGAGCTGATATATGCCCCTGTTGATGTCCTACTTGGACAAAACACGTCGGGCTGCGCTATCTGCTCCCCACATTGCTTTTATTATTGTGATCACTTTTTATGTACTTGTGGTTTTAAATAAACCTATATTTTTTGACCTACACTATTGGAGCCCCCCCTCTCTTCTTTTATATATCTATACTTTGAGGAGAGTGGCTGTGGTGTGTTTTCTTGGACACATTGTGCCTCCAGTCTTGCCGAGTTCCATGAGGTTGTTTTGGTGACATCTGTGGATATCCTGGACTTCCATTACCATCAGAGGGAGCCACCAATTCGATTATCTAAGCCTATCTGACCCAATGTCGCTGACATCCGGGTCCACCCTATCTGGTAAGAGTACCTCATCTTATTTCATCTATTGGATTCACCACTGTTGAAGTCTCATAAGGTCGTTTTCACGATAAGAAGATTGACACTTCATTGTCATGCTTTTCCTTTGGACTTTGATGATTTTATTTATTCCATTTTGGACTTTTTACTTTGTGATTGACTGTCACATTTTGTTTTTTTCCCATACGTTTTGGGTTTTATTGATTACCTTTTTCCTTGCACTGCACCACAGAGCATATAGTATGTTAGCGCTACATTTTTTTGCACCAGTTGTAAGAGTTGAATTATAGGAACCTATGATTTTTGGTCAGAACCTGCATAGGGATATCTTTTAGCTCAATGCCTCCTTGTAATACCAATGATGGGGTACTATTCCTGCCATTGACACCAATGATGGGGCACAATTTCTCCTCCTACTGACCACAGGCACGATGTAATTTCTTTGCTAGGACCACCAAGTCTGGGGCATTTTTTACAATGTACATTGACTCTGGGGCATTTTCTACTCCCAGTGGCCACAGTCAGCCCCTCAATGTCTGAAGGAGTGTACACTGTCCCTTTGTTTGGAGACCCCTGTTGTAATGAACCAAATTCTGATCTTCTCTGGAAAGGGGTTTGTTCGTTTTTTAAGGAGCGCAGGCATTCTGCCCTCTTTTTTTTAAGTGTATCATTCTTTAGAGTTGATTCAAAACTGATGACCCCATGGATTATTGGGTCTTCGCACAGAACCCATGCATTGAACTGACCAAGTTTACAGGTGCTATCTTATATACCTTCCAAACCATTTATTTTAACAACAGTATTACCGTTAGATTTTTTTGTGTGCATTTGACATATTTTTGCATGTTATTTACCTGCAAAAGTCTTGCTTGTGTAAGATCCCAAAAGCTATCAGACTGCTGCTTGGCCCAGCCATTCCTAACAGACTCAGAGCTGTCTTTCAAGTAACACTTTTTAGTTTTTCTTCCTCAGCAGCTACATAAAAGACATAAAAGACTGTGTAGGGAAGTGAGGGGAGCTACGGAGATGCTGGGGCAGCACAGAATGTAACTAGGTACTCACAAAAGATGAGAAGGATATGATGTGCTAAGAGGTAGAGGCTGTGTTAAGGAACTGACTCTTCCCGGATTGGTCAAATTTTTGAACAAGTTCAAAGGTACATTGAAAGAGAATAAAAAAATTAATAATGTGATGAAAACCACAAATAAGCATAACATAACATGTTTGATTTGTATGTGCTTTTACATGATATTTGGTGACAGATTCTGCTTAACCATGATTTTTGATAAAATAATGAAAAGCAGTAATTGTTTTTAAATCTTTTCTTAGCATCCTCTGTTCATGTTTCACAGTTTATATGGTATCATCTAGCTGATATTTATGATTAATTAAAAACTTGATAATACATATGAAAGATTGTTCATTTCCAATCTATGAGCCTTTAAAGTGTACAGTACGTATATTTTTTCTATAAGAAACATGAAAAGATCTGTGGTAACCAGTTACTACATTTTAGACAATGTGAAGAAATTTAGATACATAAAATCAGGATAATATCCTGCAGAGTTTAAATGTGTTCCATATGTTTTATAAGCCTGACCTCACAGCTCATTCACACTTGTTCTATTTGACAGCCATAACATATTGTGAACTGTTCTGCTCAATTAAAACTTTCTTTTTCTTGCAACTGAGCTGAACGTTCCCTTTGTACAGGTCCATTTGTAAATGTTTCACTGTTCTAATTGTACTCCCTATGACATTCGTACATGAATTATATACTAATTACTGTGAAACTTTAGGGTATTGGAGGCAAAAAGGAAAGGAGATAAATACTCATAAAAAGTATAAAGTCAAAACGCAGGTGTTTTATACAAGTCACAGAAGTTTTTACATCAATATACTTCACAGTGACGTTGGAGCTAAAGAAGTAAATCGCCTGGCCACACAGGATCTCATATTGAATGCGATTTGAAAATATTGACTGGATCACCTCCAATACCAGTGGAGCCTGCTAAGGGAGTCAGGTGATCACACACACTTGGATGCATCATTATTTTCCTAAAAAAAAATAAAAAATGTGTGTATCCAAATGCAAAAACAAAATTGTTGCTGGCTGCATAAGTTTTATTTTGTATCTATCTTTTTCCCTTTTTTACACACTTTCAGTGCTAAGATAGCAGCATTCACCCTACAGGGCAACAGAAATGGGATAAGACTCTGTCCCTTTCCTCTATAACATAGAGGGTGTGGTCCTGTAGTCCTCAGAAATAGCTGAGAGAAATGTAACATAACATTCAGCACAAGAAAGGAGCACAGGAAGTTGTCAGCTCACAAGATTTCTGGCAAGATCAATAATACTTTTTGCAGTTAGACAGATATTGCACAACCTTTTCAATGGTTTATTTAAAGTGGAGTTCCACCCACTTTTACAACTCTTCAGTATCCCTCACTAAACTGTACACTGTAAACAAATTGGATATTTTTTCATTTTTTTTCTCAGCACCTACTGTATATCTGCTGTATTCATTTTTCACTTCCTCCTCCCTGGCCGCGGCCCATCGCATCATTTCCTGTTTGCAATGCCTTCTGGGAAGGGGCGGCAGCTTCCTCTGAAACTGCCGTTGCTATGGAAACCTGACCTGAAACCTATTACACTGTTTGTGCTGAACTGAGCATGTGCGAGATCTGCAAGGATGAGATCCAGGAAGAAATACAGTCTGGCTTCAGATGCCCACACTTAAGATGGCCACGGCCTGCTGTAAGTTTATAAAATAGCAAACTACTGCTATAAACTAACAAAACAGACCTTAGTTTACAGACTAACTTTACTAGAATACATTAAGCTTGTGTAATATAGGGGTATTTTTATTTAAAAACTATCATTTCGGCCGGAACACCACTTTAACAAACCAACAGTCAAGGATTACATACCCTTTAACCCTTTTCTACGTGTACCTTTGGATCTCTATCCTTATAGCCTTGCTCCCTATGTTATTTTAAAGTATAGCTAAAGCCAAACCTTTTTTTTCAGTTTTGGATAGAGTAGAGAGGTATTAGAACACTTGACAGTTTTTATTGCTGTCTGTGTGCCTGTTAAGTAGATTTCCCCTTCTCTTTTTGTCCTGTTTACCATTATCATTGAAAGTGAAAGTAAAATAAAATCACAAATATTGGGTTGTCCCCAGAAAAGTAATGGAGGGAAAATCTTCCAATGGGCACATTAATTCTGGTGACCCGGGGGTCCCCAATAGATTTCCTTATTTTGCAGGGATTTCCTCTCACTTGCTTTTTTTGCTATGGGACAGGAAGTGAAGGGAAATCTCCCCGATGGGACCATGAAGGCAAAAATAAACCTTACAGGGGTTAAAACCCTCCTTTACACTATCCAAAATGGGAAGAAAAGTTTTGCCTATTGTTTAAGAAAGACGGGCATTTTTATTATATCTGTTGTGTAAACTACACCTTTTTATACATACCTTTATGTGGTTGTGTTTTATATGCCATGAGCATATATGCATACTGATGCATGCAGTATTTTAAACATTTGTACCACACCATGTACACAGGTATAACAGTACCATTAATAATGCACATTTTACCAAAGGCGTATAGCATGCTTTCTAAATAGTGTGGCTGAAAGCCAGGTTTAAATTACACTGGCACTAATCACACACATTTCATAATGAATGATGTGGAAACACAGAAATAAAAAGTAAGTTTATGTTTTTGTAGGTAGAATTTGACTAGAATAGTTGCCTATTAAAATCCTCTTACTTTTTTCAATATTTTGTTCTGGTCTGCTACTTAGAAAGTTTCCTAATGTTGACCTCTATTACCTCTCTGCCCTACTCAATGGGTGAGGTAGTTGCATACAATTCCTTTTGAAGTTATTTTTATGAATGTACGTCCCTTTCATGTAGGCGTTTACTGAAATATTAAAGAGGCCCATAGTTCATCTCAATACTTAATGCCATCTGCATTGAATATTGACTTTTTCCAGAGACCACCAGTATCGCTGAGTAGTGATCTTAGAATGATGGATCTGTATGAAACTTTAAAAGATACTTAGAGACTGTAAGATTTGACAACATTAAACAAGTAAACTTTTAGTTACTTCAGCCAAATGTCACAGCATGTTCAGTTTCCTGGAGGGGTACAGATCATAAACTGCTGCTTTAAATTTCCTAAACGTCTTTTGAAATATTAAATTGTACAGCTAAAGTAAACACTGGCTTAACCCACGTCATTAAGCTATCCCCACTCTGTCTCAGAATATAGACACATTTCACATGCACTTCTTGTTACCTTACAAAAGCTCAGCTGTCAGTGAGACAAATAAATATTCAACTAAACTTTCCTAAAACGAATTCAGTTTTTCCCTTTTCCCAAAGAATAAATACATATCACGCATCCTATAAAAAAATCAGACAATGACATTAACAAGTAATCTGTACAGTACTATACTGAAAAGCAGTTTTGAAAGCTAATAGAAAATTCCTACATTACAGTGGTTGTAGAGGCAGAAGGTTTTTTTATCTTAATGCATTCTATGCATTAAGATTAAAAACCTTCTGTATGCAGCAGCCCCCCTCAGCCCCCAATACTTACCTGAGCCCCAGCTAGATCCAGCGGTGTTGCAGGAGAGACTCGGCTGTCCAGGACTCTCCCTCTTTATTGGCTGAGACAGCAGCATGGCGCCATCCTGCTGCTGTCATTCAGTCAGTGAGTCAATGAGGAGAGAAAGGGGGCAGGGCCAGGCTGCGGTTCCATGTCTGAATGGACACACAGAGCAGCTGCTCGGGTGCCCCATAGCAAGATGCTTGCTGTGGGGTCACTCTGCGGGAGGGAGGAACCAATAGTGCTGGCGAGGGACCTGAGAAGAGGAGGATATGGGCTGCTTTGTGCAAAACCACTGCGCAGAGCAGCTAAGTATAACATGTTTTTCATTTAAAATAAAAAAAAAAGAGACTTTAGTATCAATTTAATACACTATTTCAATAGGGTTCATAAAAAAGTTTGTCTCTTTTTTTATGTGTTGGGCACTCACATTTTATTTAAATATAATTTCTACCGTAGATAAATATGGCTGGATATTGTATGTATTGTGGAGGACAATTTTGTAAGGGACATTTTGGTTGTAAGTAATAAAATAGGTTATAAGAAAATGTGTAAAGTTTATACATAGGCAAAGAGAGGACAAAAGTAGAGATGGGGATGGGAGAAAATGGATTATTTATTATATGAACACCATATATTTTTTTTAGGCAAAGATATGATAAAGAAGGTGAAGTAACCAGATATATGAAGTCCACTGTGGTGCGATATACATGGACCTGTATATTGGGAAGACAAAACATCCACTCATCAAATGGATGGCCTAAAATAGAGGAAAAAACTCTGCAGGGCAGGACACAGCAGCCTACCTACACATTGAAATTCATGTTGTTTCTGTGTCATTGACAGGACATATCTCGGTCCCTATAATTTGGAAACCAAAGTATGAATGGTCAAAGAGGCGCCCCAAGGTTTAGAGGTTTAGTAGGAATCCAGTTGGATTTTTCAATGGTGTATGTAGCAAGCATGTTCCATGAGACAAGATAGACTTAAGGAGGTTTTGTACAAAAATAGTGGTCTGCTGACCTTTGCACTTTTCTGGAATGCCTAGTATACAAATGTTGTTCTTGCACAACCTATTTTAGTATCAATGGTCCTATCCTGGAGCTGTTTATCCTGTCGCATGAGGGGTTACATGTCCAGAGAGTCGCCCCGGGCAGTGTCCTCTATCTGAGAAATTCTATCTTCCAGCACAGTCTGGTGGTCACAGAATTTGTAAAGGTCATGTCTAATCAGGCCTCTGTCGATGGATACTGCTTTGATTTCAGTGATAAGTGACATTTTTTTTTGATGTAATCTTTATTTTAAATTTTTGCATCAAATAACATACAAAAGGACATAGAACAAAACGCCATACAAAAGCATACAAACAGGTCCATATTAGTGCAATTTGTGGTGCTTAATATAATGACTAGAAAAAGGGGGGGGGGGGTGAGGCAAGTAGAGCATCATATCCATACTTTATCTTATGAATGTAAACATGAATGTGAGGCTAAAGGTGACTTAGACCCCACAACATGGATGAGAAACTAGAGAGGGATAATGAGAATAGAGACAAAACAAAACAAAATAAACAAAGCATAACAAAACAGCACTCCATGGCATGGAGGTAGACATACAGAGCCGCTCAAAGGGGGATGCTGTGGTAGGGGAGCAAATGTTCTGGGGTTAGCTGCGAACAAAATGTTGGAGTTGTCTATAGCGCCAATAATCCATAGGAAAAGATCCATATTGTGTTCTCAGAGTAGCCAGCGGCAATAAACCCTGATCTTGTATAAATCTGCCACATCTCGTCTCTCCATGGGCCAACTAAGTCCTGAAAAAGGAGGGGTGTTCCCCCAGAATGAGCCCCTGAGGCCACATTCCCTCCAGCAAGTGTCAGGTACAGATGGTAAAGCCTAGCAAGCTTAGAGGGAACCCTATACCACTGGATGAGTATCCTAAAATGATTTTCCTGCATTTTTGTGTCCACCGAACTCGTATGTGTGAGACATTAGAGATGGTCCAACTGTGTTTCAGTAAAGACATGCTGAGGGTCTCTCTCCCACTCCCTTATATAGATAGGCTTTCCCCTGCTCTCCAACGACTGCAGCATCTCATACAATGCAGATATAGCATGAGGAATCTCAGAGGTACACATACAGGATGCTGTGGTAGGGGAGCAAATGTTCTGGGGTTGGCTTCGAATAAAATGTTGGAGCTGTCTATAGCGCCAATAATCCAAAAGAAAAGATCCAAATTGTATTCTCAGAGTAGCCAGTGGCAATAAACCCTGATCTTGTATAAATCTGCCACATCTCGTCTCTCCATGGGCCAACTAAGTCCTGAAAAAGGAGGGATGTTCCCCCAGAATGAACCAGGGGAAGCCCCCCAAAGGAGAAATCATAGGGGCAAGCTGTCCCTGCTTGTTTAATTCATCCCAGACTGCTAAGGCATAGATAGCCGTAGGAGTGGTGAGCTCAGATAATCCCTGGCAGTCCCGGGGATCCATGGGGCATGAGATAGATTATGGCCAGCTAGGAATTCATTGTGGTACCAGTCCAAGGATTGTTGCAGAGCTATTGCTTCATAATATTTATGAATGACCGGTACACCCATACCTCCCCATCTTTTAGTGCCAGACAAGGACTTTTCCCATTCCAGATGTATTTCAAAAGCAAACTGTTTAGGGTTGAGAAGAAAGACCTGGGCGATGAAATGGGCACCATTTGTAAATAGAAAAGAATATGGGGCAACACGTTCATCTATAGGACACTGACTCAACCCATCCAGAAAAAGGCAGTGCGGTCCCAGTTTTATAAGTCCGCTCAGATAGTAGAAAGCAGGGGGGCATAATTACAGATGTACAACTGGAAACACCGGGCAAGTAAATAGATACCCAAATATCTGGCACCAGGTAAAGGAGAATGAGGCTTGCAGCTGTGTACGCAATCCCAAAGGCATGTTCGATGGTTGAATCTCTGACTTGTTATAGCTTATCTGTCAGGTCACCCAAGGCCAGGTGACAGATGCACACCGTTGGGATCAGAAGTGCACTGCTAAGATAGTGGACCCTATGGTTGACTGCTGAGGATGGAGCTCTGGGTGGTTCAGGAAAGTAGGCCCTCTGGAGCACCAACACAGATCACACTGAGAGCTAGAGCATGAGATTTCCCAGGGTGTGGAATCTAACAGCCAGCAGGTGTTTACCACAGGCCCCTGATGGTGGGGATAGATTTTGCTGCATGAAGATGAAGCAGCAGACTGGGACAACAAGGGACAGTCAGGAGATAAGCCAGAGGTCGGGGCAACAAGCAGATAGGGATAGTCAAAAAACACTCCAAAGGTCAGGATATGAAGCAGACAAGGACAGTCAAGAACAAGCTGAGGTAGGTAAACAGGATAAAACGCAGGACACACAGCAAGGAGCATACAGGAAGCCAAACACACATTATTGATCAGCGAGGCTGACTTGCAGTGCACAGGTTAATATAGTGTTCCTAGTTAGAGGCTGGGGTGGAGCCATGCTTGAGGGAAGATTACTTAAGCAGCTAGGTGAAAGGCAGCTGGTCTCTTAAGCTGATCACACGGAGAGGTAAGCAGACAGACATGAACATTACTGCAGATCCATGACATTATCTTAAAGTTAGAAAGCAGATTAAAGTCCTAGTTCATCCATAATGTTAGTGAGAAACAAGCAGTCCGAGACATAGAATAAGACATCATTTGCATAGGCTGATGACTTATGCTCTGTCTGCCCAACCGTAAAACCTTTAATGGCATTGTTAAGCTGTATTTTGTTGAGCAGTGGTCCGAGAGTTATGGTAAAAATGAGGAGGGACAAAAGGCACCCCTGCCGTGTCCCATTGCGAATGGGGAACGAGTCCAATAACACCCTGTTCACCTTAACCTTGGCTTCTGGGGAGCTATAAAGCGAAGATATCCACAAAAGCATGTTAGGGCCTAAACACAGTCTGGCCAATACCGTTCAGAGATACGCCCAATCCACCCTGTTAAAACGCCTTCCCAGCGTCTGTGGAGAGCAGAAGACAGGGAGGGTAATTAGCCTGCGATTCAGCCCAATGAATTAGCTGGATTGCTCTATTATGTACACAAGAGTGGAAATTCCACCAGCAAAAGTACGATGTGAGCTTTTGGTTGGAAATTCTGACCGTATGTATATGGAGCATATGCTCCATCAGACTTTTGCTGGCGGAATTCCCGCCAGCAAAAGATTGAGAGCAGGCTCTCTATTTTTCAATCGGAAAAAGTCCCGATCGGAAATTCCAATTGTCTGTACCAATTCCGACGGGCAAAATTCCTACGCATGCTCGGAAACAATTAGACGCATGCTCGGAAGCATTGAACTTCATTTTATCGGCTCGTCGTAGTGTTGTATGTAACCGCGTTCTTGATGGCCGAAGGTTCAGAGAACTTTTGTGTGTATGCAAGCCAAGCTTGAGTGGAATTCCGTCGGAAAGACCATTCAAGATTTTTCTGATGGAAATTCCGCTCGTGTGTACGGGGCATCAGAGTTGTCCCTTGCTTCTCTCCTCGCAATGAACCCTGTCTGATCAGGGTGGATGATCATTGGAAGAATCGGTTTAAGGTTGAATATATTTTTATTAATTTTTTTTCAGGTGAAATAATAAAGGATACAAAATAAAGATATAAGGGGGTGGGGAATAGTGGTAAACAGATACCACAAAACGATTGGTACATGAAGGTGTGTATGTAGGTGTGAAGAACAATGTTTAAAGTCATAATCAATATCATAAACATACTTTATATCCGTGCAGTTTGACGTGTACATTCATCAAAATAGGGGGGAGGGGAAGAAGGGGGAGAAGGAAAGAAAGGGAGAGGGGGAGGGGTGGGTATGGACAAAGGCATAGATATACATTCATTATGTCCATAGTATTTCTCTCTTAGTGTACCCGACATAGGATGAGTGGGAAATTGTTCACTGGAGAGTGGTCATCAGCACTCGTGGACCACATACCCCAGTGAAACTCTGGGGTTGAACACCCCGAACTCTCCGCAACTCATTCCTTGGATAGTCTGTGTAGTAATCTATCCGAGGCTGAGTGGTGGGCCCAGACATACCAAAGTTTGAGGTGTTTTTCCCAGATGTCTCCCTCTCTAGCCTGCATCTCCTCCATTATCATGACGTCATTGAAGATATCAATCCACCTATGAAGCAGGGGGATTACCTCTGATTTCCAGTATTTCGTAATCAGTTGACGGGCTGCTGATAGAAAAAATCTGAGTTTTGTTTTCTGGGATTTGATTGCACCCGGGAGGATGGACAGCAGGGCCGCCTTAGGGGAGAGGGTGAGTCATCATACATTTTGTTATATATCTCAAATATTCACTTCCAACAGGGGCGGACTTGATCACACTCCCACCAGATGTGGAAATAGGTTCCTTCTCCTCTTTGACAGAGCCAGCAGGTATCGGGGGTGCCGAGAAACATTCTGTGTACTGTGACTGGATCTCTATACCATCTAGAGAGTAGTTTGTAGTTTTTCTCCTGTGTGAAGCTGGAATTCGATGATTTATGGGTAAATGTAAATGAGGTTTGCCATTCTTCCAAGGAGATTTCCGTTGCTATGTCGCTGGACCACTTTTGTGTAAAAGTGGGGTAAAGTATTATGTGTGTGGGAGAGAATTTTTTTATATATTAGAGATAACAAGTGTCTAGGGACCCAGGAGAGACCGCACATTTCCTCAAAAGCTGTTGGGGCTCTATGTATCTGACCCGATAAGTGTAGGGTAGAGCAGAATTGCGTCAGGGACATCATGGGTAACCAGTCAGTCATGAGGGGTTGGTGTTCCCTGAGTTGTATAAATCTGCCCATCGTATGAACAAATGAGCGTGCTGTTGGCCATTCTGTTCTCTCATGGTAACCCAATCGTCCCGAGGCTTCATAGTTGGGAAGTGTCGGTTTGTCAAATAAAGGGGTTAAGGGACTAGGGTCAGTAGACAGTGCAAATGCTGTTTGTTGCCAGTACCATAAAGCTAGCGTTGCCAGAGTGAATGGGGATAGCATAGGCAAGGAGCGGTATTTGAGATTGTATCCCAAAAGCAGGGCCTGTAGGTCTACCTGTGCCATGTCTTGTTCGACCAGCATGGACTTGGTCAGAGGGCGTGGTAACCACTTGGAGAATATAGCAAAGGCATGATATATCTCAAAATCAGGGAGAGCTATGCCTCCGTTGGATTTGTGGAAACATAAGCTTTTATGTTTCAGTCTGGAGGGCTGGGGTTGCCACACAAATTTAATCGCTAGGGAGTGTAGCGTTTGGTAGTAAGACATCAGGAGAGTAATTGGGAGGGCCTGGAACAGGTAGAGAAGTTTGGGGAGGATATCCATTTTAAGGACATTGATGCGACCAAGCCACGGTAGCTTAAGGTGATGCCAGGACTCTAGAGATTGTCGAATTTTAGTAAGTAAAGGGCTGAAATTTAGGGGGTAGACATTGTAGAAGTTCAGAGGGACATCTGTCCCTAGGTATTTGATGGATTTAGTCTACGAATAGAAGGGAACATTTTGTTGGAACGTGGTTAGGGCATGGGTGGGTAAGGAAATGTTCAGGGCTTCTGTTTTGGCTATGTTCAATTCAAAGTTGTTATAGGAACTGAACCGATCAAGCTCTTGGAGGAAGGAGGGGATGCTGATATGTGGTTGTGTCACGTATAATAGCAGGTCATCTGCATATAGTGAGAGTTTACATTGGGCAGAGGGAGTGGGAATACCATGTATGGAATTGTTGTGTTGGATTGCCTGGGTAGGGTGTTCAATGGTTATAGCAAAAAGGAGGGGGGGAAGTGGGCAGCCTTGTGTGGTCCCATTGTGAATCTCAAATGTCTCAGATTGTTCGCCATTAGCTGTTACTTTTGCTGAGGGGCAGGAGTAGAGGGACATAATTTTAGCTAACAATTTGGGACTTAATCAATAGGATGTTGCCTCAATTGGGTTTTTTTCTGGGATAGGGGTGGGTACCATAGAAATAAGTGCCTGGGGTCACCTCAGAAGTGCCCCTGGAAAAAGGGAGAAAAGTTTGTACTATCTCGGTACCTCAAGGATGTAGACAAGGATATGCATAGTTTTATATAAAAGAAATGTAATAGTATATAGAATATAAAAACATTGTGGTACAAAACCACATTGACAAAATAGTTAGATACAGTGCATAATTACAGCCTTTTATGCTGTTTCAAACAATTATACAAAAAATGAAATAAAGGTGACCCCCAGTGTTGAAGTGGGGTGTCGAATATGATGCGTCTTGGCGATAGTCCTTAACTAGTTTTGCAGCAATTGCTGCTTCTTCAGAAGGAGCCAGTCATAAGCATCTACTTACTGTAGATAAATCATAATCATAATTTCATGTTTAAACCATTACTTATGACATTGATATATATTTCAAAACATGAAGTTTATTTTCTTTATTATCATATAAAATTGATGTGAAATCTGAGAGGGATACATAGGCACTGCTTACCTAGAGAGGGGGAAGACTGCGGTAGTGTGGCAGCATTAACAGATGCACCCGAAGGCAAATTTCCCCCCATGGCGGACACGGAAAGCACCTAGGACCACTGAATTTTAAATTTATATAGTTTACAGATATTATGGTATATCTTCTGACAATCATCTATAAGGTGTGTAGTGCAGGGAAACACAAGAGAAAAAAGAAAAGGTGGAAAGAGAGGGCGAGAGAGGGGAATGGGAGTTTGAAAAAGGGGGAGGGTTTGAAAAAGGGGGAGTCTTGGGGGAAAGGAGAGAAGAAGGGGGGAGGGGAAAGGGGGGAGGGGAGGAAGTAAAAAGGGGGGAGAGGAAACATAGTGGGATCAGATAGAAAGAAAGAGTACAGATTAGACATTTAGAACTGAACAATACATTTACTGTAGGTGAGATTTAAAAACTGATATTACAGACTAGGGATGAGCTTCGAGTTCGAGTCGAACTCATGTTCTACTCGAACATTGGCTGTTCGCAAGTTCGCCGAACAGCGAACAATTTGGGGTGTTCGCGGCAAATTCGAATGCCGCGGAACACCCTTTAAAAGTCTATGGGAGAAATCAAAAGTGCTAATTTTAAAGGCTTATATGCAAGTTATTGTCATAAAAAGTGTTTGGGGACCCGGGTCCTGCCCCAGGGGACATGGATCAATGCAAAAAAAAGTTTTAAAAACGGACGTTTTTTCAGGAGCAGTGATTTTATTAATGCTTAAAGTCAAACAATAAAAGTGTAATATCCCTTTAAATTTCGTACCTGGGGGGTGTCTATAGTATGCCTGTAAAGGGGCGCATGTTTCCTGTGTTTAGAACAGTCTGACAGCAAAATGACATTTGGAAGGAAAAAACTCATTTAAAACTAGCCGCGGCTATTGCATTGCCGACAATACACATAGAAGTTCATTGATAAAAACGGCATGGGAATTCCCCACAGGGGAACCCCGAACCAAAATAAAAAAAAAAAAATGATGTGGGGGTCCCCCTAAATTCCATACAAGGCCCTTCAGGTCTGGTATGGATATTAAGGGGAACCCCAGCCAAAATTTAAAAAAAAAATTGACGTGGGGTTCCCCCTAAATTCCATACCAGACCCTTCAGGTCTGGTATGGATTTTAAGGGGAACCCCGCGCCAAAAAAAAAAAAAAAAACGGCGTGGGGTCCCCCTAAAAATCCATACCAGACCCTTATCCGAGCACGCAACCTGGCAGGCCGCAGGAAAAGAGGGGGGGACGAGAGTGCGGCCCCCCCCCCCTCCTGAACCGTACCAGGCCACATGCCCTCAACATTGGGAGGGTGCTTTGGGGTAGCCCCCCAAAACACCTTGTCCCCATGTTGATGAGGACAAGGGCCTCATCCTCACAACCCTGGCCGGTGGTTGTGAGGGTCTGCGGGCGGGGGGCTTATCGGAATCTGGAAGCCCCCTTTAACAAGGGGACCCCCAGATCCCGGCCCCCCCCCTGTGTGAAATGGTAAGGGGGTACTTACCCCTACCATTTCACTAAAAAACTGTCAAAAATGTTAAAAATGACAAGAGACAGTTTTTGACAATTCCTTTATTTAAATGCTTCTTCTTTCTTCTTTCTTCCTTCATCTTCTTCTGGTTCTTCCTCCGGCGTTCTCGTCCAGCATCTTCTCCGCGGCGTCTTCTATCTTCTTCTCCTCGGGCCGCTCCGCACCCATGGCATGAGGGGAGGCTCCCGCTCTTCTCTTCATCTTCTTCTCTTCTTCATCTTCTTCTTCTTCTTCCTTCTTCTCTTCTTCTCTTCTTCCTGTCTTCTGCGGGCCGCTCCGCAGCCATGCTGTGGCATGGAGGGAGGCTCCCGCTGTGTGACGGCGTCTCTTCGTCTGACGGTGCTACCCCAAAGCACCCTCCCAATGTTGAGGGCATGTGGCCTGGTACGGTTCAGGAGGGGGGGGGGCCGCACTCTTGTCCCCCCCTCTTTTCCTGCGGCCTGCCAGGTTGCGTGCTCGGATAAGGGTCTGGTATGGATTTTTAGGGGGACCCCACGCCGTTTTTTTTTTTTTTTTTTTTGGCGCGGGGTTCCCCTTTAAATCCATACCAGACCTGAAGGGTCTGGTATGGAATTTAGGGGGAACCCCACGTCAATTTTTTTTTTAAATTTTGGCTGGGGTTCCCCTTAATATCCATACCAGACCTGAAGGGCCTTGTATGGAATTTAGGGGGACCCCCACATCATTTTTTTTTTTTTATTTTGGTTCGGGGTTCCCCTGTGGGGAATTCCCATGCCGTTTTTATCAATGAACTTCTATGTGTATTGTCGGCAATGCAATAGCCGCGGCTAGTTTTAAATGAGTTTTTTCCTTCCAAATGTCATTTTGCTGTCAGACTGTTCTAAACACAGGAAACATGCGCCCCTTTACAGGCATACTATAGACACCCCCCAGGTACGAAATTTAAAGGGATATTACACTTTTATTGTTTGACTTTAAGCATTAATAAAATCACTGCTCCTGAAAAAACGTCCGTTTTTAAAACTTTTTTTTGCATTGATCCATGTCCCCTGGGGCAGGACCCGGGTCCCCAAACACTTTTTATGACAATAACTTGCATATTAGCCTTTAAAATTAGCACTTTTGATTATTCATGTTCGTGTCCCATAGACTTTAACGGCGTTCGCGTGTTCGAACGAATTTTTTTCCTGTTCGCATGTTCTGGTGCGAACCGAACAGGGGGGTGTTCGGCTCATCCCTATTACAGACCTATTGAGTCCTAACTGATATTAGGACTACCAACCTATTGAGTCAAAATATCTAGTATGACTCCCCGGGATAAGGAAATGCAGGCGCAATGATGGTTAAAGCAGGTTGTTATTTAACAGTCTATTGCCAGGCAGTTGTTGACTGGTGTTTATTTTAACGGAGATTTATTCAAACAATGTGTCGCAGCAGGAAAAACTTCCCCTGATAGGTATATATAATTAAGGTATGTAAAATTATATGTAAAAAATTTAGCGCCAACTCCTACAAAGTGAAGCAGCCAACACAACAACCTGACCCGTGTAAGTGTGTGAAAAAATAATAAAGTGTGGCGCTAAAAGTAATATCATCTAGGAAATTGAAAACAAAAATAGATAGAAGTGCACAGTCCTGAGGTATGTGCAAAAGAGTGTTAATAATGGTTTTGTAAAGTGAATTAGGAGATAGTGGTCTCCATAGATGTATACCAAATACATTAGTGATGATCCTAGGAGTGTATGAAGGGATAGTAACCTCCCCACCCAAAATATCTTATAAACAAAATCAACAATAATAAAGTTACATGTGCAATGATATAACTACATCCATATACCAAAATAAGTGAAAAAAGTGGGGTGATATCCAATATATCAGCGTTGGGTGAAACAACTCAACTGATACCTGAAGGTTCAACTACAAGGTATAAACATGAAAAAGAAAACAAAAAATATAAAATAATTAAGAATAACACAGTGATGTGTATTAAATAACCTGCAACCCTAAAAATAGACCAAAATATGGAGTTAAAAGTCCATCAGGGTAATAAGTGTAATGATGTTTAGAGTCCACCACCATATGATGGGATGATTCTGGATCGTTTCATATCAATCTAGGTGCAGACAGTCCTTTTAAGTATAGTAAGGCAGGAGCTGTTGGACGTATCCCTGCACATAGGTCAATTCTTCCTTTAGTATGGTGATATTAGCCCAAAGAAATAGATGTACAATGCCCTTACCAGACAAGGTGGACTCACAGGCCCTTGGCGGTGAGCCAAACGAGCTTGTACCGTCAAGTGGTGTGGGGCTGTAAACCCGTAAGGTGGTCCCGGATAGGATCTCCACTGGTGTCGCCGAATGGCACGTCTCTAGCCCGATAGAGCTCGACAGATGTCATCTAATGGTATATCCTCGGTAAGACTCAGCTGGAATCCAGGGTCGGTCTCAATCATCAGACGGGGAAAAGGTTTCCGAGAAGAAAAGACAGGCGGTCTCAACCAGGGGCCAGAGGTGCGCCAGCCAAGAGTCAAAAGACAGGAGGTCTCAACCAGGGGTCAGAGGTGCACCATCCAGGAGTCAAGAGACATGAGGTCTCAACCTGTCAGAAGCACCGCTGCTCTTCTTACCAGTCCCTCTGACTGTGTTGCCCCGCTCTCCTGGTTCTCTCAGCTGTTAGTTGCAGCTCCCTACTGCATGGCCCACTCCTGGCCCCCTGGTTGAGACCTCATGTCTCTTGACTCCTGGATGGCGCACCTCTGACCCCTGGTTGAGAGCTCCTGCCTCTTGACTCTTGGCTGGCGAGGATGGGCGAGGCTCGGGAGAAGTCCTGGAGGTGGATATGGGAGGAGGTGATGAGGGAGCTAGAGAGCAGGAGGTCTTGGGAGGAACGGAGATGGCGATTAGGTTGGTATTTTGAGACTGGGTTAGTGATGTAGCTGGGGGCAGAGTTGTGGATGGCTTTGTAACTTATTGTTAGTATTTTGAATTTAATTCGTTGGGCGGGTGGTAGCCAATGGAGGGATTGGCAGAGAGGGGTAGCAGACACTGAGCGGTTTGTAAGGTGGATGAGTCTGGCAGCAGCATTCATGATAGTCTGTTTAAAGGTAAGCCAATGAGGAGGGAGTTGCAGTAGTCAAGGCGAGAGATTACCAGGGAGTGAATCAGGAGCTTTGTGGTTTCATTGGTTAGAAAGGGACGTAGTTTAGAGATGTTGCGGAGGTTGAGGCGTCAAGCTTTGGAAAGTGATTGGATGTGGGGCTGAAAGGAGAGTTCAGAATCCAGGATAACACCTAGCACCCTGACATGTGGGGACGGGTGGATGGTTGTGCCATTGGTCTTGACAGAGAAGTCAGGGGAAGAGCCACGTGGGGGAGGAAATATTATAAGCTCGGTTTTGGACAAGTTGAGTTTGAGGAAGTGGTGTGACATCCATACAGATATGTCGGTTAGCAAGTTAGTGATGCGTGAGGAGACTGATGGAGTGAGTTGAGGGGTGGAGAGATAGATTTGTGTGTCATCAGCATAGAAATAATATTGAAAGCCGTGAGAGGCTATCAGCTGACCCAGGGAAGAGGTGTAGATTGAAAATAAAAGAGGTCCAAGCACAGAACTTTGGGGGACCCCGACAGAGAAGGGAAGAGGGGTGGAGGAAGTAGAATTGTAAGTGACACTGAAGGTGCGTTGGGATAGGTAGGATGAGAGCCACTGAAGAGCACAGTCACGGAGACCGAGGGAGTAAAGTTTTTTGAGGAGGAGGGGGTGGTCAACCGTGTCAAAGGTGGCTGAAAGATCCAGAAGTAGGAGTACAGAATAGTGTCCATTGGTTTTTGCAGTTAGCAGGTCATTTGTGAGTTTTAAAAGAGCAGTTTCTGTGGAGTGTTGAGGGCGAAATCCAGATTGAAGGGGATCAAGAAGGTTATTTTTAATGAGGTGGTCACTCAGTTGGTTGTAAACCAGGCATTCAAGGAGTTTAGAGGAAAAGGGGAGTAAGGAGATAGGGCGTAGGTTGTTAAGATTGGTAGGGTCCAAGGACGGCTTTTTGAGTATGGGGGTGACCAGTGCATGTTTTAGAGCATCGGGGAAGATGCCAGAGGTGAGGGAGAGATTGAAGATGTGGGTTAGAGAGTGTAGGATGGGGTCAGAGGGTGACCGTAGCATTTGAGAGGGAATAGGGTCCAGGGGACAGGTGGTTAGGTGGGCGATAGAAAGGAGTTTAGCAACTTCATCTGTAGTAGAAGATTTGAATAGGGGGAGTGTCAGTTGTACCTGTTGACATGGGGTCTTATCTGGGGGAGATACCTGTAGAATGGAGATTTCATCACGGATTGTATCAATCTTGTTTTTGAAGTGATTAGCGATTTCCTGGGCAGTGAGTAAGTCAGTGGGTGGAGGCGATGGAGGACAAAGTAGAGAGTTGAAGGTAGAGAAGAGTTTACGGGGATTGGATGAGAAGGTGTTAATAAGAGTTGTAAAATAGGTTTGCTTGGCAGCGTGGAGGAAAGAATAGTATTTTTGGAGGGCAGATTTGTATTGGTTGAAGTCTTTGAGAGACTTAGTCTTGTGCCACAGACGCTCAAGAGCGCGACTACGTTTTTTGAGAATTTTAGTGTCACCTGTTTGCCAGGGTTGTAGGGGTCGAGGCCTGATTCTACGTGTAGTGAGGGGAGCGAGATTGTCCAGGGTGGAGGACAGAGATTTATTGTAGATGGACGTGGCTTGCTTGGGGCAGGACAGGGGAGAGATTTTGTCATAGAGGTGGTCAGTAGCAGAATAGAGGAGAGAGGAGTTGAAGTTGTGAAAATTTCTACGGGTGATGGTTAGGCGATTGGAGGGAAAGGGGGTGGAAGACAGGGGGAGAGAGAAACTAATAAGGTGGTGGTCGGAGAGAGGAAAATGATTGTTTGAGAAGTTGCATGGAGTGCATAGGTAGGAGAATACAAGGTCAAGGGTATTGCCATGCATAGGTAGGAGAATACAAGGTCAAGGGTATTGCCATCAGAGTGAGTAGAAGCCTGTACCCATTGCTTCAGGTCAAATGAAGAGGTTGGACTAAGAAGTTTAGAAGTAGCAGGAGTGTTTGTATTAGCAGGGATGTTGAAATCACCGAGAAGGATTGTTGGAAGCCAGGCAGAAAACTCATCAAGGAAAGTCGATAAAGGTCCAGGGGGCCGGTAGATCACAGAAATTCTTAGGGAAGTAGGAGAGAATAGACGTATACAGTGGGCTTCGAATGATGAGAGGGAAAAAGAGGGAGGAGGGTGAATAACCTGGAAGGTGCTCTGGGGCGATAGGAGGAATCCCACGCCACCTCCCTTGCATCCATTAGGCCTAGGGGAGTGAGTCCAGTGAAGGCCACCCTGGGAGAGGGAAGCAAGAGAAGGGGTGTCATATTCGTGGAGCCAGGTTTCGGTGAGAGCAAGTAGATTGAAGGAATTAGTGACAAAGAGGTCATGAACAGCAGTGAGTTTGTTGCAGACAGAGCGGGCTTTCCAGAGGACGCAGGAGAGAGGGAGGCTGGTGTTGGGAAGAAGAGGAATGGAGACTAAATTGTGTAGATTGTGACTACTGCCAGAGGATGTAGGGTGATGGTGATGGGTGTGTTGGGTACAGTTAAATAAGGGAGGCCCAGGATTTGGGGAAATATCTCCAGCGATTAGGAGAAGCAGAAGGGTGAGGGAGGTAATATGAGAATATGATTTGTATGAGGGGACATGCTTCAGTATCCTGGGGGGTATGTTAGCAAGTGGGCTTACAGTTAGAAAGAGGTGATGAGTGCAGTAATAGGGGGAGGGGAGAAGTGAGGGTGATATGTACAGATTGTGGGGTGGAGCAGAGGGATGTAAAAAAGAGAGCTTGAGGAGAGAGGCAGCAATTGTGAAGAGGAGGAGAGGTAAAGAGTGCATGTTTCAGAGAAGGTGAGATAATATGAAAATTAGGTCACCTGCAGTCTGTTATAGTTAGCTTTGTGCAAATCGCTGAAGTGCAAGAGCAGAAGTGCCACTTATTTAAAGAACGCCACTTCTTTGGAAGAACCCCCTGTATGTGCAGCCAGGGGCGTAACTAGAAATAGCAGGGCCCCATAGCAAAATTTTGTATGGGGCCCCCCCTGCAAACAGCCCCCCCCACAGCTGCCCTAGTGTCAATGCAGCGTGACCTTTGCCACATACAGCGTGACCTGTGCCACATACATACCAAAAACGTATATAAGCGGTCAGTCAATTTTCAGTTTGCAGGACATGGGAATATAAACGCAGATTACCAAAAACGTATATAAGCGGTCAGTCAATTTTCAGTTTGCAGGACATGGGAATATAAACGCAGATTACCAAAAACGTATATAAGCGGTCAGTCAATTTTCAGTTTGCAGAACATGGGAATATAAACGCAGATTACCAAAAATGTATATAAGCGGTCAGTCAATTTTCAATTTGCAGGACATGGGAATATAAACGCAGATTACCAAAAACGTATATAAGCGGTCAGTCAATTTTCAGTTTGCAGGACATGGGAATATAAACACAGATTACCAAAAATGTATATAAGCGGTCAGTCAATTTTCAGTTTGCAGGACATGGGAATATAAACGCAGATTACCTGTGAAGAGAGAAGAAAATGTTCAGATGGATGGTGCAAGAGCAGAAGTGCCACTTATTTAAAGAACGCCACTTCTTTGGAAGAACCCCCTGTATGTGCAGCCCCCTGTATGTGCTCCCCCCTTGTAATCTTCTCTATATAGGGCAAACTAAAAGGATGCTAAGAGTTAGCATAACAGAACACATCCATAACATTAAGATAGGGTTCCCTTCATTTTAAACTGAAGCATTATCAGGATCCAAAAGGCCTACATTTTGGGGGGTTGAACATTTAGAGCCACACTGGCGGGGATCTAATCTTGTCCGCGATGATTTGTGCAAAGATGGTCATGCAAAATTATTGGACGTTTCAAAATCATATTATGATCGTGTTAAAACGGTGTAAATAGCATAGAAATCTGCTTCAGCAACTGTGCCCAGATCGATTTAATGAGCATGTATACTATGCATCTTTTGGATCCTGATAATGCTTCAGTTTAAAATGAGGGGAACCCTATCTTAATGTTATGGATGTGTTCTGCTATCCTAACTCTTAGCATCCTTTTAGTTTGCCCTATATAGAGAAGATTACAAGGGCATTTTAAAGCAAAAACAACATGTGTACTGTTGCATGTTATGAATTGTTTACTATCGAAGTTTTATTATTGGCGGGAGAATTGAATGTTTCTAGTCCCCTAATTGGTCTAGAGACCTCTCTACAGGCCTTACACCTCCTACAAGAAAAGAAGCCGTTCCTATCCCAAAAAGATTGAGGTCGCTTTGGTGGGTCTAAAACTTTTTTAACCACTCGATCACCGAAACTGGGTGCTTTTCTATAAATAATTTGTGGTGCAGGTGATAGAACCGTATTCAATTTTTTGTCCATAAGAAGGACATGTCAATGTTGCCTGAAGATTGACTCCACCTCTTTGTATTGGGCATGGAACCCTGAGATGAATCCCCATTCTTTATTCGTGTTTAATTTCAGGGAGAGATCTACCTCTCTTTCTTGTAAACAAACATCCCTTCAGATAGAGCCTACTTCTTTAACCACTTTTTCCAATTGTTGCAGGTCATAGCCCCTGTCTTCAAACCTCTCAGTTAAAATTCTAGATTGAACAATGAAATTGGTGACCTCAGAAAAATTTCTCCTGATCCTCATGATCTATCCCTTTGTAATATTTTTGAGCCGTAAGGGATGGTGGCCACTAGAAATTGGAAGGTAACTATTTCTATGTGTTGCTTTAAAATAAACTTTTGTTTCCAATCTGTCATTACGACGATACACACATACATCTAGGAAGTTGATTTCTTCAGTGTGAAACTGGCAACCTTATATTGTTATTATTACTATTCAATACTTGTAAAAATTGTAGTAATGATTCGCTGGTCCCCACCAAATTAAAAAAGAGATCATCGATAAAATGTTTATAAAAAAATCAATTTCTTGCGTAGGTCTTTAAAAATCATCTTGTCTTCCCATTCAGCCATAAAAAGATTTGCTATACTGGGCGCAAATTTTGCGCCCATAGGTACCCCCCTTTGTTGCAAATAAAATCTGTTGCTGTACCAAAAATAATTATCGGACAGACAATAGTCCAGAACATGTCCAAGGAATATTTTTTGGTAATGCGGAAGATCATCTCTTTGGCTCAGAGCCCAATTTAAAGCCAGAAGGGCATCCTTGTGCTGTATTACAGAGTACAAAGATGCCACATCTGCTGTTATAAGTATTACATCTGATTTGTCAGTCAAATTGACGGTCTGGAGACAATTGAGAAAATTCTTTGTATCTCTCAAATGAGATCGAGTTTTACCCACACTCTTTTGCAAAAATGTGTCCAAATATCGCAGCCTGGGATAAAGCCTACTTGGTCACTGTGTATCAAAATAGGGAGTAATGGGGCAAGATGGTTTGCAATGATCTTTGAAAACAATTTAAGGTCCACATTCAATAGTGATATGGGTCTATAGTTACTACAGTTCATGTGATCTTTCCCTGGTTTGGGAATGACAACTATTTGGGCTTGCAGTAAGTGAGGCGATAGGGGGTGTGTGTCGTCCACCTCTTCAATTGCCCGTGCCATGATCGGGTCAAGCTGAGGGGAAAATGTCTTGTAGAATTAAGGTGTGTAACCATCAGGTCCAGGACTTTTGCCATTTTTGAGGCTTTTGATTGCCAGTAAATAGTCAGTAGTAGAGATTGGTGTTTCTAGATCCTCAATAGCACTGGCCGTTATCATGGGCAGGGCAGAATATTGTATGTAATTGGGCATATCAAGACTGTCTGGATGGGAAGGCAGATCTATGTTCGGGGGGTGACAGGTTATACAAAGAGGAGTAGTAATCCCGGAATTCAGAGACAATCTCCGAGTTCTTGTGAAGCTTGCGGTTGGGATGTGCAAGTATATGGGACATATTTTGTCTGCGTTGCCGTGGGTGGAGAAGTTGTGCTAGGTGCTTGCCACATTTGTTGGCCTGAACATGGTGAAGGTGACTTCCTTTATCGCAGGCAGCTAGGGAGCGCTCTGTTAGGAGGCGGAGGAGGTCACAACGTGTTACAACATTTGTGTGTCGCTTCAAGGGAAGCAATGAGGGAAAATAGGCGTTTAATATTCTACTCGGGCTTTCTTTAGTCTAGAGCCGTGCTGAATAAAGATGCCTCACAGTATGTGATAAAAGATGTAGTCTTTTCTGCTATAGGACCCGTGAGCTGAGGAGAAAAATGTGTAGTCTCTACTCGTAGAGTTGAGTATTCTCCAAATATCCACCAAGGACAGGTTGGTGAAAATGGAGCATATTTTCCTTAATGTGGATGGTGAAATGTGTGACTTACTGGTGGAGGAGTCCAGTCTCCGTACAAGCAGGACGTTTAGAACTTCACCTAAGATCAAGTTGAGGGTCCCAAATGTTTCCAGGCATGCGGTCACAGAGGAGAGGAAGATGAGTAAATCCTGGTTAGGGAGATAAATGTTAGCCAATGTAAATATTGTGTGCATATATTTCAACTTCAAGAATAAGTAGCTGTGGAATGCAATGGAGGCTCCCTTTGATTTGGCGGAGGGATTCGTGCTATGATACCAGGTGGTAAAATTTTTATTCGGGAGGGGAGGTATGGAGTCTGTGCGAAAATTAGTTTCCTGGAGCAAGATTATCTGAGTGTGAGATTTATGAAAATGTTAGAGCAGCTGTCTATGTTTAGGGGTGGGGGTCTCGACAATTAAGCGAGGAATTACGTAAAACTAGGATAAATGCCATGGGATGTGGAGCATGGAGTAGCAGGCTATGAGAGAGAGTTGAATATCGTATATCATTAAATCCATAAGGACAGCACCAGGTAAAAAAGGATAGGGAGAGGGAAAAGGAAGGAAAGAGGAGGGAAGGAGTGAAAGTATCACCAACGGTAGAGTAGTAGCCATTCATTCAAATATGACATCTATAGAGAACACGAGTATGAGAGAGAACAGCAGAGTCTGCCCCATTGCTGGAGTTCTGGGGACTGTGCCCATATTCATAGGGGAACAGCTCCCTGTAGTGATCGAGGGGGGGGAATAACAATGGTCACTAGTCAGAAGCAAATCTAAGGTAAATATTAAAGACAGAGTCAGTGAAGACTCTGCAAACCCTAAGGTGGGGAACGTGGTAGCACATACACAGGGCTATCCACCCCGGCCCAAAAGTAACATAAACAGTCTAAGTATGACAGCAGGGAAACCGGTGGGGACCCTCAAGAGCTCAACACTTCTTCGGGGCAACCCGAGTGGCCCCAGAGGATGGCCCCCTACACCGGGGCTCCGCCCAGCCACCCGCAGAAACACCCAATATCAAACCGCTATGCGGTAAAGCATATGGTTAAAATGAACAGTTTTAAACTAGTAAAAATGCAAAAAGAAAAAACAAACAGAGACATAACGTTTGTCTCCGCAGCACACTCGGCAGATCCCAGGGGCCCCTGTCCAATTTAAGTCAGACAACCAACCGGGGGGTTGCCAGACATAATCAGGGCTCCTGAGGGCAGAAGAAAAGGAAAAACATGTCCCAACGGCCGGTGGGAGGTTGGAGGAGTGCATCCTGCTGGTGATTTGGATGCGTTGGAGCGGGAGCGTTTCTTCTTCATGAAAGTTGTCCAAACAGTGGAAAGAGGCAGGCCAGGGGTTGCTGCTTGTAAGGGCCAATCTAGGATGTGGATTTGAGGCAATCAAAAGTTCCCAAAAAGTTAGCCAAGTCTCCAAGGGTGTGAAAAATCGCAGTCTTGCCATTGTAAAAAGCTGAAAGCTGAAAGATAAATCCCCATCTGTATTTGATTTTTTAGCTTGCAAGGCATCTGTGACAGGCCTAAGTGCTTTTTTCATCAGCAGGGCCCATCTGGACAAGTCAGCCAGCAACATGACTGGAGTGTCAATAAAGAGAATGATGTCCTGTGAGCATGCAGCTTGCATGATATCAGCTTTGATGTTAAAAAAAATGGATTTTGCCAATTACATCTCTTGGATAGGCTGGATTTGGGTTGCGGGGTCCCAGTGATCTGTGGACACGATCGATTTCAATCAGGGAGTCTGTGGGTTTAGAAAGGAGTTTGTTGAATATGGCTGTGACTGCAACAGCTAGGTCCTTAGTTTCCACTGTTTCTGGCAGACCACGGATCCTGATATTGTTGGGTCTGCTTCTGTTTTTTTGGTCATCCAACCCATAAAACAGTTGTTGTATTTGTATGGTGTGCACTTGAAGAATCTCCTCGTGTTCAGAGATTTTTGTGACTGAGTTCTCCACTGTGTGTTCAATGTCTTCAATGTGGTTACCTATATCCCTGCGGCGGTCAGTTATTTCCTGCTTGTATGATCTTTCCAGCCAGTTGATATAGGATTATATGTCATTTTTGGTAGGCAGTGCTTTTATATATGCCTCCATATCCCAGCCCTCCCCAGAACTGTGAGATGTGGGCGAGGGGCTCCCGGAGCAGGGAGAAACATGCTCTGAGTCCTGTGGGGAATGTGGTGGCTGTTTGAGTTGTACCTGTGAGGCAGCTTGAGATGTAGCTGCACGCGTTGCCGCCATCTTGGAGGCCGGGGGGTTCCTCATGTTCGGCCCTTTTTTCTGGAAAAACAGGGCAATTTCTCCCATGTTTTGTGCTCCAGTAAATCGGGGAGCTGTGGTACTGCTGCTCCTGCTTATGGCGCGAGATGGGTGCCGAGTGTGCCATCGTTATAGCAGTGTATGTAGCGGCCGGAGCAGGAGTTTAGAGGAGACATGTCCTATCCCACCATGCGCCAAGCCACGCCCCTGGAAGAATCGGTTTAAGATAGTTGGCCAAAATCTTTGCTAATATTTTAATGTCGGTATTCACACGGGAAATCGGCCTATAATTACTGAGGATAGTACAGATGGGGCCAGAGAGTAGCGATGGAAACTTACTATGGTAGGCATTCGTGAAACCATCAGGGCCTGGAATCTTTCATTTAGGGAGGTCTTTAACAACTGCCGTGATTTCTGCCAGGGAAATAGGGGTGTCCAGTTGGTCGCTAATCGGGGTAGTGAGCTGCGGGGAGTGGGCCTCCTCCAAGTACTGCAGGATACGTTCCACCTTCTGGGGCTCTGTGGAGCCAGGTAGAGTATCAGGGATATAGTAAAGCTGGGCATAGTATTCCCTAAACGCGTCCGCTATTTTCGACGAATGCACCACTGAAGGGCCCGTGGCAGTAGTAATCTTATGGACATGTCCTGAGGCACGTTGACGTTTGAGAGTCCGTGCAAGTAATCTCCCGCATTTTTTCCCAAATTCATTGAATTTGTGGGAAACGTGATACAGCCTAACCCGAATCCGAACGTCAAGCAAATTATCCAATTCCTGACGGAGGGATTGTTGTTCTGTTGCCAGCTCCGGGGTAACGTGGCGCTTATGCGTGAGTTCAACCGAGCAAATCTTTGACCGGAGGGTTTGCAGTTTCCTCTCTGTTGCCCTTTTTAACCTAGAGCCCTGGGAGATAAGTTCCCCCCGAACCACTGCCTTGTGCCCTTCCCAGACAGATCCCATCCCTACCTCACTCGTCAGATTCTCTGCAAAGTACCGTGAGATAGTGTCAGAGACTTGTTTCTGAGCCACTGCATCATCCAGAATACTCTCGTTTAGGCACCAGGTCAATGTCTGCGCATCAGAAGACAATGGACACAGGGAATGGAAACCGGAGCATGATCCGAGATCGTTATGGAACCAATGGACACACCAGATAGGGAATCAAGGGAAAACTGGCCCATCACCAGAAGGTCTATGCAAATATAAACATTATGGGTAGCCGAGAAATAGCTATAGTCCCTCCACGTTGGATGGAGCAGCCTCCAACAATCAACCAAATGGTGCGCTTGCAGGGATTTTCCAAAATGCTTTAGAAAGGCAAACAAATGGGCAGAGTGGCCCAAGGACGTGTCTAATTAAAATCTCCCCCCAATATCAGCTGGCCTTCCCTAAAGAAGGAGAGAGACCCTAGAACAGAATCCAAAAAAGTAAGCTGTTTACAATTTGGGGCGTACACAGCTGCAAACGTGAACTTGCGGTCAAAAATAGTGCCTTTAAGAAACACATACCTTCCATTAGGAACAAAAGAGCATTGTTTGTGAATGGCTATGGCCACTCCCCCAGATTTGGAACGCGGGGAGGTACCATAACTTATATAGATGAATAGGGAGACGGGGGACCGAGACAGTTCGAAAGTTTGTTTCCTGTAAAAAAAAGTACATGTGCCCCCAGGCGTTTTGTCTCAATCCACAACTTACTGCATTTTGAAGGGGAGCCCAGACAACGGACATTATACGATATGATATTCAAGAAGACCATGACAAGGGATGAAACAGGGGAGCACCCGGAGCCCCATCAGGAGGAGAGAGACCCAAAGCATGTTGGACCAGGGATCAGAGAGCGCCGAGAACAAAGAAAGCAGGAATAAGAACCTATAAAACAAACAACAGTTATACCATGGAAAAAATCAAGAAAGACATAATAAACGTAGAGAGCATAAAGCCCAAAAGGCGCACCAAAGTGCAAAAACAAAGATAGTCGGGAGCCTCCACTCAGTCTTCAAGGCAAGGAGACAGTAGAGGCCAGCGAGCAGCATTAGGTCCCAAAAAAGGAATATAAAGGGAAGAGTTGACCTACTGGGGGTAGGTGGCAGGGCATCAGATGTGAGTCAGGCCTGCACCTCAACTAAATGTAAATGATAACACAGCAGCTAAGGGGGGAAAGGAAGTCCCTGGGATAGCTAGAAAGTCAGCAGAGACCATTTTATCCAGTCAAGTTATCTCCCGGGGAGAGGAGGGATGTGAGGCCTGGCTGGATGAGCCACCCCTGGGTCCATTGCATCGTCTGCGGCGTGCACGGGCGCCAAGGCTGTGGAGGAGGTGGGATCGGGATCTCCGGGGACGCTCTTCAGTCGGGAATGTCCACAAGAGGAAGACCAAGGGATTCCAGGAACTGGGGTAGGTCATCTTTATTCCACAGGGTAAACTGCTGACCATCTTTGGTGACCGAAAGACTGAAGGGAAACCCCATCTGTAAATCAGCTATGCATCCTGTAGAGCCTCCAGCAGTGGTCTAAGAGCGCGGTGTTGCATCAATGTGCGCCTAGAGAGATTCAGGAAGAAGGATAATTTAGCACCATCAAAATCCACATGGCGGAGCCCTCTGACATGAAACATGATGTGTTTTTTTAGGGAGTATTTATGCAGCTTAGAGATAATGTCTCTGGGCTGGGATCCTCGGATGGTTACAAGTTCTATGTAATGCGAGGCTTCATGGCCTAACATCTGCTTAAAGACACCATGCAAAGTGGGTCCTTATCCCCTAGTGCTTCACCTAGATCCGATTGTCTGTCCTGGCTATCAGAGCAGGAGTGAGAGGAGGGGGGAGGAAGCGATGGCAGTGGCAGGTGCAGAGAACAGATAGGAGAGGCTGCACGGGCAGCGTGCTCATCCGGCGACATCTTGGACGATGCTGCTGTTCCCCGGCAAGTCTCATAAAAGTAGTTGTCCAGCGAGCCAGAATGTCTCCAAGAGGTCCGCTGTGATGGTGGGGATGGCTTGCAGTTGGGGGGCATATTTTTATGCTAAGTTCCCCCCTGGAAGGCTGCTGTATGTGCGATGTAAACAGCGGGTCACACGGAGCTCACTGAAAGCACATCCTCACATATGAATGCTGCAGCCACGCCCTGATAAGTGATGTCTTACGTTTAGTGATAGCCACTATGAATGATATCTGCTTCAGAGAACCAAAAGTCCTCTTAGTTCAACAATTGTGAAGGCTGTGTGCTGGTAGACAGAGCTGCCTGATCCAAGATGACCCCAGGGAACTAGGATTCATGTTATGGTCAACATGTCCAGACTTACTCTAGGATCCTTGGAGTCCCCTTAGATGGTAAATAGGTTGGTTTCCACTATTGCAACCCCAAAGTTGCGTGATTTTACTGTGATTTTTTGCTGTGACTTGAAGCAATGCCTGTGTATTCTTGAGGTCTATGGACCTCAAGTCGCATGAAAGTGGGACCAAAGTAGTGCAGGGACTTGAAGTCGCACAGATATGAACGGTACTCATTGGAAATCATGGGGTACGACTTGTCATGCGACTTTGCAGTCCCAAGTCGCATGAAAAGTCGCACTAGTGGAAACCGAGCCTTAGTAAGAGATGGCCAGAAAAGCAGGTTCAGGATAAATGTAGGATGTGATAGATACGGAGCCTGTGAGATACACATCTAGTCATGTCTACAGCCTGGCAACTCCCAGATTACTAATAACTTGTTTGCGTTTTAACTCTGTAGACCCTAAAAAATTTGAATAGAGGATATAGAGGAAGATGTCAAATGTTTGTGATAAACATTGAAAAATCAGGCAATGGTGTAAAATAAGAAACAATGGCAAAGCCCCACAGTTATTGATCTCCAGGGAGTAAGTGTATCAACCTATACATTGAATTTACAACTCATCCATTTTTGTTACTGACATTATGTAAAATCTGCAGGCTCTCTGGTTAATTAGATTCTGTTTTACCTGAAATTACCCAGCCTAATATCTATGCAAGTTATAAGACGATCCCTAATCAATAATCCTTAACAATATTAAACTGAACACACAAAGTGTTCACTCATAATCTAGTATCTTAAACCCGATTCATGAAATTTGACCTAGGCACATATATGTGTAGTGTTTACTTATCTCTCTCAAAAGCCAGTGAGTTCCGTGTCTTTCTGCTGTTTCGTTCCTCTGTTATCAGCATGATAACGTCTGAAGTTCTCCGAGAGGAGCGATAGAAGCAGCCTGAATTGTCTTGTCACAGCAAAGCTCTGAAAGTATCTTCGTTCTTCTGCCTGTGTCGAGTGGCGGTGTGTGCCTTCCTCCAATCAGCTGTCGCACATGAGCATGATATTTCCCAGGGCATGGAATCTAAGAGCCAGCAGGTGTTCACCAGAGGCCCCCAGTGGTGGGAAGGGATTTAGCTGCAGTCTGAGTCCAGGTCGTGACCCCTAGGGCCGCGCCCTGGAGCCAGGCTGCAGCTAAATATCAGCCTAATAATCTCTCTTATTGCAGGTTTCATTATTCAAAATCTAGCCTGGTGGTGCAGTTTTAAAAACTATAGCTAATATATATGCTAGTCTGTAATAGTAATGGTCACATTATGTTTTTAAAAAGGATAGTATGGTCTTTCTTTTTCAAAATCTAGTCATAATAAAGAATCATGAAATCTTGTCAATTTTATAAAAATGTTATATCTAAGAACCAATGTGGCATATCATAGAAATAAGATCATCTGAGATGGTGGTTCTATTAGTCATTTTGGTCACCCTAGTGATTGGCAGACTTACTGACGAATAGGTGAACCCTAGGACGTGGTTAGGGCTGGGCCAGGCCCTGGTTTTATTTGGAAAGTGTATATTATTTCAGGGTCCTTTGTCTCTGCAGTGTGTTAATCCTTTTTATAATAAGACTATTTCAGGAAACCTCTACTTATGCATTTTTTCATTATCTGCTCAGTGTGAATTGCATACATTTGTAAATAGTCAATTTAAGGTTTAAAATGTCAGTATTACCTTTATCTCTAAAAATACATAGTAAAATCAGTACATTGCTCATTCAAGGACTTAGCCATTGTAAAATTAATTATGGGTCTCTTTTTATGCATTTTTGTTTAAAGTGATTTAAATCCTGCCTTGACTATTGGGTTGGAATGAACAATACTGAGCATTACAAAAGGCAATATTAAGCAGGAAAAATCTAAAGATAAATGGGGGTAAAGTCTGTAGCTAAAGTGTAACTAAAGGCAAAACTTTCTTTTTTGTTTTTATTTTGGATAGAGTAATAGAGTAGATAGTGTAAGGGAGGGTTATAACTCGATTAAAAAAGAAAAAGTAAATATATACAGCATATACTGTATACACTGTGTGTGTAAATATGTGTATATATATATATATATATACACAGTTTCTTACAAAAGTAAGTACACCCCTCACATTTTTATAAATATTTTATTATAGCTTTTAATGTGACAACACTGAAGAAATGACACTTTGCTACAATGTAAAGTAGTGAGCGTATAGCTTGTATAACAGTGTAAATTTGCTGTCCCCTCAAAATAACTCAACACACAGCCATTAATGTCTAAACCGCTGGCAACAAAAGTGAGCACACCCCTAAGTGAAAATGTCCCATGGGCGCAATTAGCCATTTCCCCTCCCCGGTGTCATGTGACTCATTAGTATTACAAGGTCTCAGATGTGAATCTGGAGCAGGTGTGTTAAATTTGGTTTTACATATAGCCATTAGGGATGAGCCGAACATCCCCCCCCCCCGGTGTTGTTCGCACCAGAACTTGCGAACAGACAAAAAATTTGCATGAACATGCGAACACCATTAAAGTCTATGGGACACGAACGAGAAAAATCAAAAGTGCTGATTTTAAAGGATTATATGCAAGTTATTGCCATAAAAAGTGTTTGGAGACCCGGATATGGCCCCAGGGGCTATGTATCAATGCAAAAAAAAAAAAAAAAAATAGGATATTTATAACAGCTTAACTGTAAAATCCTTTTCTTGGAGTACATCACGGGACACAGAGCCACAGTAATTACTGTATGGGTTATATAGGCACTTTTAGGTGATGGACACTGGCACACCCTAGACAGGAAGTTTAGCTCCCCATATAACCCATCCCCTTACTGGGAGTAATTCAGTTTTGTAGCAAAGCAATGTACATGTATTAGAAGAGGGGAGGGACCTCTGTGTCCCGTGATGTACTCCAAGAAATTTTACAGGTAAGCTGTTATAAAAATCCTATTTTCTTTATCGTACACAGAGCCACAGTAATTACTGTATGGAATGTCCTAGAGCAATGCTAACTGAGGGGAGGGAGACACAAACAAAAGTAGGGTGCAATCAGGCCTTAGGACCTATACTACTGCCTGCAGCACACTGCGCCCGAAGGCGATATCCTCATGCCTTCTTATATCCACCTGAATCTGGTGAAGGTATGGACTGAAGACCAAGTTGTGGCCTTGCAGATTTGAGCCATGGAGGCTTGGTGATGCACTGTCCATGAAGCACTAACAGCCCTGGGGGAGTGCGCTTTGATTTGAAAAGGTGGAACTTTCCTCTTCAAACCATAAGTTTGAAAAATTATTTGCCGAATCCACTTAGCAATAGTAGATTTTGACGCTGCCTGTCCTTTTATAGGACCTTCAGGCAACACAAACAAAACATCCATTTTCTGAATCTGAGCAGTCGCCTCCAAATTCCGAATTTTGACTGCTCTCACTACATCCAGAGAATGTAGTAACTTTTCTTCCGTAGAACAGGGTTCTGGAAAAAATTAAGGCAGAACAATATCCTGGTTGTCGACCTTGTTGTTGAACCTGGACGCAAACAGATCTACGACCGGGATCCCTCCATCTTTGGCATATAGCCAGGAAGATGTCGGGGTGAAGGGACCATTCCCCCGGGAACAACTGCTCTCCTTGGGCTGCACAACTTCTGGTGCCCCCTTGGTGATTGATATAAGCCACTGCTGTCGCATTGTTGGATTGGATCCTGACAGGACAACCCCGCAACCTGAATGTCCAGGCCTTTAGGGCTAGGTACGCTGCCAGAATCTCTAGAATGTTTATTGGGTAAGGCCCTTTTGGTTCTGGACAATTTCCCTTAGACAGTCGTCTCTTTCAGGACTACTCCCCAACCCGAAAGGCTGGCATCTGTTGTTACCACCTTCCAGGTAACTGGTAAGAAGGATTTCCCTTTCCGTAGATTCTCGGGTATCAACCACCAACTGAGGCTCTGGCGCACTATTGGCGACAAACACATTTGAAAATCTAGCGCCTGGACTTTCTTGTTCCAGGCAGACAGGATACTGTTTTGCAGCAGTCTCGAATTAAACTGAGCATAGGGAACCGCTTCGAATGAAGCCACCATCTTTCCGTACAACCTCATGCAAAGGCGAATAGAAGGACCACATGAACCAGCTCCTTTATGGTTCTGATCTTTGCCTGGGATAAAAACACCCTCTTCTGGGTTGTATCTATAACCAGACCCAAGTACTCTAGTCTTCTTACTGGCTTTAAAGAAGACTTCGCTAGGTTGAGGACCCAACCTAGGTATTCCAGATAGTTGACTGTGGTGACCAAGCTTTGGTCCAAGTGGGCTACCGACCAGTCTATCAAGAGCAGGTCGTCTAGGTAAGCTATAATTGTTATACCCTGGGCCCTTAATCTGGCCAGAGGAGGGGTCAGGACCTTTGTAAACACCCGAGGTGCAGTAGCTAGACCGAAATGTAGAGCTACAAAGTGAAAATTACGTTTTTCCACTTCAAAACGCAGATATTTCTGATGAGCGGGGAAAATAGGTACATGCAGGTACGCATCCTTGATGTCGATTGATGCCAGAAGTTCTCCTCCTTGTAGGATGGAGACTACTGATTGGATTGATTCCATGTGAAAAGATCAAATTTTCAGGAACCGGTTTAGATCTTTGAGCTCTAGAATGGGTCTGACATCTCCATTTGGTTTTGGCACCGTGAAAAGGTTCGAATAAAATCCCAACCCCTGCTCTTCCATGGGCACCATCATGATCGCTTTTTGCCACAAAAGTCAGTCCAACGCTTGAAGGAGAGACTTCTTTTTCTCTGGATCTTTGGGAACGTTTGATCTGAGGAAACGAGGAGACGGGAATTCTTGGAACTCTAGTTTGTAACCTAGAGTTATTGTGGAGACCACCCATCTGTCCTGAAAATCCTCCTGCCAGACCCTTGAGAACTGTAGCAGTCTTCCCTCTACTCGAAAGAGTGGGGGCGCCCCTTCCTAAAGAGGCTTTAGCGTTCTGTCTTGTAGGTTTCCTCCCCCAGGACTTCTTTTGTCCCTGGGGTTGACTCTAAGTTTTACCTCTTGAACCTAACTGTGGAGGCTGTCACGACTGCCTGGAGGCTGATGCCCCTGGCACTGGAGAAACGGCCTGTTTAAATGAGGGACGTTTACTCCTTTTCTTAACTGGCAAAAGGGTACTTTTCCCACTTGATATCTTTTGGATATAATTGTCCAAATCATCCCCAAACAGCCTTTCACTGCGGAAAGGAAAACCAGCCAGGAGCTTTTTGCATGGCGCTTCGGCTGACCAATTTTTCAACCATAAGATTCTACACATATGCACCAACCCAAGCGTAACAGAGGATATAGCAGCGTCAATTGTTGGTATACCCCACATCTTTGTAAATTTTTCCTCAAAAGGATAAAGTGTTGAAAACTTTTTGGGAGGGGAAAAAATGCTTATCTGTGTGATCCCACTCAGAATATATAAGCTTTTTCAGCAATGAATGGACAGGAAAAGCATGCACAGCTTGAGGAGGCTTCAGTGAACCCAATCAAGAAGTGGGCTTTTCAACTGACTTGGTTATGGGTAACTTAAATGCGGAGCGGACCATTTCAGTAAGAGAATGCACCAGCAACTTCTCAGCCTGTGAAGCTGCAGAGGTTCCTTCCCCACTTGATTCCTTGGAAGAGGAGTCATCAGTCTCTTCCCGGTCCCCTGAGGGGGATTCATCTTCCCTCTCCCAGTTTTCCTGTGTTTGAGGGTCCTGGGTGGTAGAAGGGGACCTAATGCATTTTCTTCCACTTTGTGAAGATGTGATTAAGGCCGTTAATCTTTCCTCCAATCCACTAATGGCTGAGGAAAAAACCTCCTGAGTAATATATACAGGGGCTGAAATGCCAGAAGCAGTTGCAGCCCCTAACAACCCCGATGGCTCGCTCTGACCAGCCTCCCTAGGTCTTTCAGGAGGGGATGGCGTTGCAGAGGGAGGGTCCTCAGAGAGCCCCCTCCCTTTGAGCCCCTATTTTTTTGGGGTATTTGTACCTCCCCTTCTGCCCATAGTGCTAAGCACAAATGCAGAGGTACTACCAGAAATGCACCCACTGCTGAGCAAAATAGTCCAGCAACTGCCGCTGCTATCAAGGCTCAGTCTGATGCTAAGTAAACGTGCCTGGGAATGCCTGTGTCACCCACACTCACATGCCATCCATCTGCTCTGTGTCCCTCCTTTAGCTGTATGCACCTGCAAAAAGTGCACCTTTATAGCTTTGCATAGCCCACGTTGTGGGCGTTGACCCATGCAGACGCTGTGCTGAGGCCCCGCCCCCTTCCTCCGACCACCCACTTCGCCCCCCCTCATCTTTTTTCAAAAGAGAGTGTTTTCCAGCGCAAGCAGGATCTCCGATCCGACCAGATCGCACGTGAAGGGGGGCTGGGGTGGAGGAGAGGAGGAGAGCTGGTGGATGGAGAGCCGCCGTAATGGCAGCGGGAGCAGCGTCGGCATACCGCTGACTGACCCATGCCCTCTTTGCCTGGAAAGAAGCTGTGAGGGGACATTCTGAAGAGAACAACCCTCCTTCCCACATCCTACCTGGAGCTTGGGCTCGGAGGAAGCGTGCGGCTTGTGACACAGAGCGAGACTGACAAGCATGGAATCAGGTACATGCTCTTGACAGCCCCCTGTGGCGACTTTAGGCATGACACATTTACTTAAAGGAGAAAACCCACAAGGACTAGAAAAATTCCTTAGGAATCCCCCTTACCTTATCTGGCTGCAGGGTTCTGTGGTAAACCAAACAGACCCAATCTTCACCACTCACGGAGGGCTCCGTTAAAAAACCTTCAAGAACCGGGGCCCCTATTTTTGGGGGATCCACACTCCTAGGCCTGTAAAGCACCCCGCCAGGAAATATGGCTGAAAAAAACAAACACTGGATCCCGGGGTCCAGCTTTCTAAAAAGAGAAGCATTACAGGCAGAACCTTAGTTTCTTCCGACACGAGGCCCGGGTACCATTCAATTTGGCCTGAAAAAGACACTTTAAATGGATCCGGTTGCATGGCTTGCCCCAGCAAAGATTCCTCCAGCGGAGCTCAGCACAGCACATCTTTACTCGTGACCAACACCTAAGACACTGGCGAAAAAACTGAGGTACTCCCAGTAGGGGGGGGTTATATAGGGAGCTAAACTTCTTGTCTAGGGTGTGCCAGTGTCTATCACCTAAAGGTTCCTATATAACCCATATAGTAATTACTGTGACTCTCTGTCCCGTGATGTACGATAAAGAAAAGTTTTTAAATAGGCGTTTTTTCAGGAGCAGTGATTTTAAGAATGCATAAAGTGAAACAATAATAATTAAATATTCTTTTAAATATCGTGCCTGGGGGTCCCCTTAGTCTGCCTGTAAAGTAATGCATTTTTCCTATGTTTAGAAAAGTACCTCAGCAAAATGACATTTCTAAAGAAAAAAGTTTTATGCAAAATTGCTCACAGCTGTACTGTATTGCCAGATCCCGGCAATAAACATAAAAAATCATTTTAAAAAACAGCATGGGTCGTCCCCCCCCGTCCATACCAGGCCCTTCAGGTCTGGTATGGATATTAAGGTGAACTCCAAAGGGCCTGGTATGGATGGGGGAACCCATGCCGTTGTTTTCTTAATTCTGTCATAGGGCTCCCCTTAACCACTTCAATACACTATATTATATAGTGTACACTGCACTATATACCCTGCACTGTATTATATATATACTACACTGAGTGCACTATAAACTCCGAACTGCAGTATGCACTATATACTGAAAAATTGGGCCTTGGGTGTTGGTGGTGGCAGAACACGGTAACCCCTCACAGTTACTCTTGTTGGGTGCAGGAATGCTGTTAAATATTATTTCAGAGGCTGCTTGACCTCTTTTAGTGGCCTGTGTGCGTCTGCCTCTCCTTGAAGGCCTTCCAGGCATGATGGGTATTTTTTTTTTTAACACCGCACTACACTGTATTATATACTGTGTACCCCGCCTGAAGTGTATTTGAAACTGTACACACTGTATTATATACTGTGTACACCGCCTGCACTGTATTAGAAACCGACACTGTATATATAGGCTACGCTGAAAGCAGAACTTTTTTCCGAGGGGGGCATCATTTTAGGGTCACCCATGCACCGCCCCTTTTTGACAATGTCATTATCACATTGTCATGGTCAGAGACAGCAGGCGTATTACAGTCCCTAGGATAAGTAAAGAATAATGGCCGACAGGCCCCCTTATCAAACCCAGCGAAAGTACAGCAGTGATCCCTCTGGCTGGACAATCACTCACTCTGGGTTCCCTGAGGGGGATTCTGGGATTCTGGTCAGTAGTGTAGCATTTCTGTACCCTGGTAGTGGCTCAGTCTGTCTCTCTATAGTGGCGCTGGGCAGCATGGCTCTCTCTCTGGCGCTGGGTAGCGTGGCTCTCTCTCTCTGGCGCTGGTAGCGTGGCTCTCTCTCTGGCGCTGGGTAGCGTGGCTCTCTCTGGTGGCGCTGGGTAGCGTGGCTCTCTCTCTGGTGCTGGGTAGCATGGCTCTCTCTCTGGCGCTGGGTAGAGTGGCTCTCTCTGGTGGTGCCGGGTAGCGTGGCTCTCTCTCTGGCGCTGGGTAGTGTGGCTCTCTCTCTGGTGCTGGGTAGCGTGGCTCTCACTGGTGGCGCTGGGTTGCGTGACTCTTTCTCTGGTGACGCTGGGTAGCGTGGCTCTCTCTCTGGTGACAATCGGTAGCATGGCTCTCTATCCCTGGCTTCCAACCAGCACACTCCTCTTTCTTTGTCCTGTTGCACTCACTCCTTCAGCTTTTTTCCAGGCTGCAGTCTCTCAATCTCTCTCTTGATCGAGCTGTAGCCTCCTTCCTGTGGAAAATGGGGCCATCAATCTTTGGGACTACATGTTGCTCTCCTCTCCTGGTTTCCTTTGATTGGCCCTCAGTTATGGCAAATGGGGAAGGAACAGAGCGGGCAGGAAGCTGGGCGGGGAACCTGGTGAGAGCTGCCGTCTCTTCTCCCTGACAGGAGAAGGGTGGGGACCAGTGGGGGAAACCTCTGACAGCCCACAGCTCGCCTTTCTCCTGACACAGTGCCGCCGAGTTCTCTGCTGCACTGAGCAGGGAAAAGAGCCCGCAGTCAGACTACGTTGATGGGGGGGCTGGACAGCACCTTGATGGTGTCACCCCGCTGGCTGCCTGCACCCCCATAGCAACACCACTGTGCTGAATGTGCCAATCCGATCCCTGATTCTGGGGGGGGGCACTTGACCTCCCTTGCCCCTACCTGCGGACTCCCTTGCCCCTGCCTGCCTAATCTAGCTCAATCTCTCTATCTCCCTCTACTATAACACACTATACGGGCGCTGTGTAAGCAGCCTTATATAGTGTGGGGTGTGGACTTTGTCCCCCTGAGCCATAATTGGCCAGAGGCACCCTGCCTTTGGCCAATTATGGCTCTCACGGAGGAGCGTGCTGTGATTGGCCAAAGCATGCAGGTCAGGTGTATGCTTTGGCCAATCATCATACAGCTATACACTGAAGTCTTGCACCGCATTATGGGGCGCTCACATTTGCTGCGAACGCCCCATAAAATTCGCTGTTTGGCGAACGAGCGAACACCAGATGTTCGAGTCGAACTTACGCTCAACACAAACTCGAAGCTCATCCCTAATAGCCCTAATGGTGTGACTAAATCCCCATATTTTTTGAAAATGTTTAGGTGTTTTTAATAGCCTTGCAGGAGTTAAATCTCATTTTGGCATGTGCGCGCTGTAATATTTTGTTCTGTTTGTATGGTCTTATGGCTGCACCATCTTTATTGCATATTTTAGGGTGTGCCCCCCAAATCTTTGTTTGTTTGTTAAATTTGCTGTTATCGCTCTCACTCTCTTACTGGTCACTGGAAGTTCAATATGGCAAAGAACTCTGAGGATCCTGAAAAAAGACAGGGGTAACAGGCATGATGTCTCCCCTGGGGTTGAGATGGGGGAATCCTCCAAGGATGGAGAACAGTGCCCGGAGCCCAACACAGTGGTCATAGCATGATCCAATAGACTATGTGTGCACAAAAAAGTGCATAGTGTTTCTAGAACAAATGGATCAAAAAGAGATTAATTAATTGTGTAAAAGTCTGGTTCAGCTTGGATTTGAGGGGGGTCGGGTGTTTTCTCTGTTTCCGGGGTTGCGATGTGCAGCAGCCCATCCCTTCCCCCCACCCTTTGGTGGGGGAAGGGCTTGGCCTCCTGCTCATCGGTGGTGTCATCGACGTTGAAATAACGTCTTTTTTCATCCTTAGCATGAGATGGGTGGAGATCTACCGCTGATGGCTCCTCCACATGCAGCTGGGAATCTCCTCCCCACCTCTCTGGTGCAGACTGGCCAATCAGGCATGACATTGACGGGGCCCCTCCCTGGGAATGAGTATATACAGGGCCAGATTTCCCACAAGGCTACCGAGGCCAGGCCTCGAGGCGGCAGTGGTGCAGGGGCGGCGCCGCCCCTGCTGTGACTTCTCGGCTGCCCCCCACTAACATAGCAGCATGCAGGGCCGATCCATCCCAGGCGGGGAGTAGTGCACCCGGGCGCCAGAGAGGTGAGGGCGCTGAAGCGCCAGAGTGCTCCCCTCCCTCCTCCTCCTCTCTGTGTCCAGAGGCAGCTCCCTCCAAGGTCACCACCGCCACTGCTGTATTTTTCAAGGCTCAAGCCCGCCCCCCTCCCTCTAATGGAGGGGTGGTTGTCCTGGGGGGTCTGTACCAATAGAGGTGGGTTTGTCCTGGAGGGGTTTCTACTAATGGAGGGGGGTTGTCCTGGGGGGGTCTGTACTAATGGAGGGTTTTTTTCTGGGGGGTCTGTACTAATGGAGGGGGGTTTGTCCTGGGGGGTCTGTACTAATGGAGGGGAGGTTTGTCCTGGGGGTCTCTACTAATGGAGGGGGTGTTTGTCTTGGGGGGTCTGTACTAATGAAGGGGGGTTTGGCCTGGGGGGTCTGCACTAATGAAGGGAGGGGGGTTTGTTCTGGGGGGTCTGTACTAATGGAGGAGGGGGGGTTTGTCCTGGTGGGGGTCTGTACTAATGGAGGGGGGTTTGTCCTGGGGGGTCTGTACTAATGGACGGGGGTTTGTCCTGGGGGGGTCTGTACTAATGGAGGGGGGGCGTTTTGTCCTGGGGGTTTGTACTAATGGAGGGGGGGTTGTCCTGGGGGGTTTGTACTAATGGAGGGGGTTGTCCTGGGGGGGTCTGTACTAATGGAGGGGGGTTTGTCCTGGGGGTCTGTACTAATGGAGGGGGTGTTTGTCTTGGGGGGTCTGTACTAATGAAGGGGGGTTTGGCCTGGGGGGTCTGCACTAATGAAGGGAGGGGGGTTTGTCCTGGAGGGGTCTGTACTAATGGAGGGGGGTTTGTCCTGGGGGGTCTGTACTAATGGAGGGGGGGTTTGTCCTAGGGGGGTCTGTACTAATGGAGGAGGGGGGTTTGTCCTGGTGGGGGTCTGTACTAATGAAGGGGGGTTTGTCCTGGGGGGTCTGTACTAATGCAGGGGGGGTTTGTCCTGGGGGGGTCTGTACTAATGGAGGGGGGGTTTGTCCTGGGGGGGTCTGTACTAATGGAGGGGAGGTTGTCCTGGGGGATCTGTACTAATGGAGGGGGGGTTGCCCTGGTGGGAGTCTGTACTAATGGAGGGGGGTGGTTTGTCCTGGGGGGTCTACACTCAGGAAAGTACACCCAGGGCTCCAGAGGGAGAGGGCAGTGCTAAGAGAACACCACCAGAGAGAGAACCCCGCTGCCCTGTGCCACCAGAGGGAAAGCCACACAGCCTGGCACCATCCCTGGCGGAGAAAGGAATGGAGTAATTGCCAGAATACAGATCTGGGTGCTACCCAGCGGAGTCGCCACAGGCAGTTCAGAGTGAGCAGACTCCTGATCAGAGGAACCATTGCTGTATCGCTGGGTCAGGTGAGAGGGCCGATCGGCCATTATCTACTAATGTCCATAGGAACTGCAGTCTCTGACCATCTCCTGTATTATATCTGCAGTCTCTGATCGTCTCCTGTATCATGTCTGCAGTCTCTGACCATCTCCTGTATCATGTCTGCAGTCTCCGACCATCTCTTGTATCATGTCTGCAGTCTCTGACCATCTCTTGTATCATGTCAGCAGTCTCTGACCATCTCCTGTACCATGTCTGCAGTCTCTGACCATCTCCTGTACCATGTCTGCAGTCTCTGACGTCTCTTGTATCATGTCTACAGTCTCTGACCGTCTCTTGTATCATGTCTGCAGTCTCTGACCAGCTTCTGTATCATGTCTGCAGTCTCTGACCGTCTCTTGTATCATGTCTACAGTCTCTGACGCCTCTTGTATCATGTCTTCAGCCTCTAACCATCTCCTGTACCATGATTGCAGTCTCTGACCGTCTCTTGTATCATGTCTGCAGTCCCTGACCATCTCCTGTATAATGTCTGCAGTCTCTGACCGTCTCTTGTATCATGTCTGCAGTCTTTGACCATATTATTTCTAGGGGCTCTTTCTAACAGACAGCCCTCTGTGTGTGCATCAGAGAGACTCCCCTCCAGGTCTCATTAGTGTACTCTCTTCCTGTATTTTCTTTATTGTTAAGAGATCATGGGGATCCCAAGGTAACGAAGACTTCTTAGGAGAGCATCTCTGTGTTTGAGCCATTGCCATTGAAACATTTGTAAAGGGGAGGAGTTGGTAAAATGACCACACCCATGTGGGGGCTCCAGAAATATTTCTGCAGGTGTCTGTGACCCTAGGATTGGCCCTGACAGCATGGCAGGTGCGGCAGGTCTGTGCCTTCTCTAATAGCACTGCACTGCCCCCTCCCTACACTGTCTGTCTTATTCACACAAAACATGAAGCGCGGCCGCTCTAGACAAAGGGCGGGACTTTTTAAGTTAAGAAGTGGGTGACTGATTGCTAGGCAGTGGGGAGGTCTCAGCAATAAATCACTCACTATTAATGTGAAAAGTCCCGCCCGTTGTCCAGAGCGGCCAGGCTCCATGACTTGTGTGAATAAGGTAGGGTTCTTGGGGAGGGGGAAGTGCTGTGCTGTAAAGGAGTTTGATATTGAAAGAGGACTGTGATGGGGGCTCAGTCTGTGATTGGGGGGGTCAGTCTGTGATTTGAGGGGTCAGTCTGTGATTTGGGGGGTCAGTCTGTGATGGGGGTCTGTGATGGGTCAGGACCAGTTTGTGATGGGGGGTCAGTCTGTGATGGGGAGGTCAGTCTATGATGGGGGGTCTGCTATGGGTCAGGTCAGTCTGTAATGGGGGGTCTGTGATGGGGGTCAGTCTGTAATGAGGGATCTGTGATTTGGGGGTCGGTCTGTGATGGGAGGGTCTGTGATGGGTCAGTCTGTGATGGGTCAGTCTGTAATGGGGGTTCTGTGATGGAGGTTTGTGATGAGGCAGGGATGGATGTGACGTAAGGGGGGGATAAGGACACTGATGGAAAAGGGGGTCATGATGTAAAGGGGGACTGAGGACACTGATGTAAAAGGGGGTCTATGATGTGATGTTAAGGGGGGTGACTGAAGACACTGATGTAAAAGGGGGTCTGTGATGTGATGTGAAGGGGGGGACTGAAGACACTGATGTAAAAGGGGGTCTATGATTTCTGCACTAGCAAAACACAGGTCTCTGCAAGGGCAATAGAAAACAATTGTTTTCTATGTGTCCTGTTCACACTGCAACAGCGCCACTGCGTGCTGAGCAGAGTGATGCAAAATGCATACTGTTTCTATGCACTGCAACTGAGCTGTGGTGCATAAAAATGAATGAAATGTATTTGCATAAAGAACTATTTACAATCATCTTTGGGTCAAGAAAGACTGAACAGTTTATTGTTACTTGCCATTGAGTCAGAACTTTTAAATACTTTTTCCTACAAAGATATTATCGATGAGTTTGCCAAAAGAAAAGTTAGAACTATAAAATTGTAGGGAGTTTCTTACCGCTATAATCTTTAAAAGGCATTTTCTGCATTACAGAGTATTTTCAGTCTGCACAATTAAAGCCAGTTATTTTCAATGTCCTCGTGTGTGTTTAATGTGTGTTTAATACGTCACCGCTCGTGACTTCCTACGAGCGGTGACGTAACGCGTAGGGCGTGGCAGAGAGCAGACGAAACCGGAAGTCAGTAAGGAGGCGCCTCAGACGCCGCTCCTCAGCTTGTTTATGCTTTTATACTGTTTTTAACTTTTTGAAATGTAAGAGTCCACTTCTTATTTTGAATAAATAGCATTTCTACATACTACACCATTGGAGGTCTCTTTCTCTCCCTTCCCTGTTTATTCCACCCGAGCGGTGGAGCCCAGGTGGGCATCCCCCCTTTTCTTTTTTCTCCATCTGTTAGGTGCTCTATATTGAGAATACCGCTGCACCACCAGAGAAGTCCCCACCTGAACGGCACCATACAACATCTAACTAAGAACCTGTTTGATGCCTTTATTTACCTTATCTAAGGTGAGAGTCTAGAGAGCCCGGTTCCACCGGATCCCTTCAACCTTTACCATCACCATCACCCCTCCCCTCCACTATATGGTCCCAGTGGAGGAAGCACTTTATAAACTTTGGATTTACTTAAGCACATCAGCACTTTGGATGATCACTTTACTATACTGAGCACTTTACAATTTTTGCACTGCTATTTTATGCCTGTACATTATGATTTATTTATATAGAAATATACATATTTAATTTTGGATGTGATAGATTTGAAGCGCGAAATCACTTTATCATTTTTATATTGTCACATTATTTTTACACTTTTACGCAATTAATTAATCCCTTTTTGACACATTTTTTCTAGGAACACTATGCACTTTTCGTGCACACATAGCCTATTGGATCATGCTATGACCACCGTGTTGGGTTTCGGGCACTGTTCTCCATCCTTGGAGGGTTCCCCTGTCTCAACCCCGGGGGGGACATCATGCCTGTTACCCCTGTCTTCCTTGGCGGATACCGGACCTGGACTTGAAGCTGTGTAGTAAGTATCCCAATTTATCTCCACCTTGTTGGGATATGATCTCTCTGTCCTCCCTTATTCTAAGGGCATTATTATTAACCCCTGTCCATTTCCTTTCCAGTATATTACTTCATAACACTACTGATGAATGGCTGTAATGCCAGGAAATGCGTTGAGTGCCACTAGATGTCCAAAGTTATCTGTTTTTTAACCCATTAATTTTATCATGTACATTTATTATGTCTAATTCCTATTTGTGTTGCATGCTATGTAGCAGCATATTTACTGTAAGTCATGTGACTACCTATCTATTTGATACAATATTTTTCATCAATGTAACAATAAATCATGTACTGTAACTTCAACTTTATGTTGTTTTTGTCCATATCTGAAAAAACAAAAATAAAAGTTTTGTCTTTATTTACACTTGAGGGTAGATTAAGATAAAGTGAAGAAGGACTACTAAAGATGAAGAAGTGGCTGATAAGTTGAACAGAGATGAGACTGACTAAAGAGTGTTATATTGGGTGACAAAATAATAAACGTGCCATTGATTCTTTTCATAATTTCGTTAAGTAGACCAGAAATACTGAAGTTTTTACTGTTACGTTTCCTTTTTTATTTTTTACATTTGTATTCATTTGGGGATGTCCATATTTTCTTACATTTTAGGCAAGCTTTAGTTTCTGGTCAGCAGAGCTTCAAAGTGACTGTGCGTTACTGTTCCTCTCTCTCAATGCAAGTCAGCGAAGACTGACTGTAAACAATGTAATATACAGGTGGCTTTTCTTGGCCAGGTCTCAGCCCCTTCCCCTTATTGTGTCCAGATCTTCCGGTAAGTTAATTCATGTGCTGTTAATTCTCTGTATAGTTTTTTAACATCCCTGAGAACAAATAGAGCCCAAACCCTTATTCTGCTAAAACCTGGAGTAGTGCACATGAAAATAATGTTTAAATGATTTTGAACAAAGTACTACTTGTCACCAGAATTGCGTTAGACTGCCCCACATCCCTAATAGCAACAAATTGAAAAAAGAAATTCCTATGGGTGGGACTTTAGACAGGGCAGATGGCAAATGAAGTGTGAGGAGAATATAAAAAAATATATACATTTTTAATAAGGAATATCATAAAATAGTGAGCACATACATAGATTACAAATACATAATAATCTGGAAATGAGAAACAGTGCAATACAGTAATATTGTACAGACAATAACCGCAAAGATCTGCTGAATGGGATGTAAATCCAACAGAAAAATCCGACGTGTTTCATAAATTGCCTGGGTTGGTATTTCTGCATCAGGGGTATATGCAATTTGTCGCAGAACGTAAAAACGTTGTACAGACTGTATGGCTCTTGAATTTACATCATATCCAGAACAGTGTTAAAAGATAAACGTTGCAGCTGTTGGCTCAGGAAATCCTCAACTCCGCAGGGCAGATCAATGCATCATTACAAAAAACAGGCCTCAAAGCAAGAGGGGGGAAAGGAAAGGCTCCCACACAAAGGACAACCCGGTATGGCCCTCTGGCCGGAGGAGAACCAAAGGAATGGACGAGAAGAGAGAGGTGACCTGGGCCGTGGACCTGCCAGCCTGTGCCCAAACTAAAGGATCTGTCCACCAAGGGGCTTGAAAAGACCCTGAAGAGGGTCAACCACTAGAGAACTGCAAATAAATATCAATAATAAGAAAGGGGAAGAAGGTGAGGATCAGTCTAAATTGGATAGCAATAAATGCAGAGTATTTTAGGCTTAAAAGCTTGCTGGGGGAGAATGCCCAGGTTGAGTGCCTGAGAAGAAAATAATGAAAGAATCTCCCCAAAATCCAGCAAGACAGCATGCATGACAATATAAGTTTAATTACCCTGGTATATGTGAGGACACAAACTTGCAGAGACAGCCTCAATTCACCCACGCAGCAACACAAATCAGCTGCTGGGTGAAGGGGTTTTGAATACAGGGATGGTCGGCGATAGCCAATCAGCGCCTGTATCCAATCAGAGGGGCGGGGCTGGCCGGGGCGTCCCCTGAGACGACGGCGTGCACACGGCGCCTCCCAACACACCTGAGGGCATGGACAGTGACGTCCTGCTTCGGGGGAAGACTCAGTGACATCAGGCCCTGAATCCCAGAGCAGGGAAACCAGTGTGTGGGTTGCACCGCCGCGAGTCCCCATCCCGCGGCGCACAGACACAGGTCACGTGATCCAAAGGAGACCGGCCACATGACATAGTGTAAACAAAAGGCTGCCCGTGCTGGTAAGGCAACAGGTGGCCCCCGTGCGCTGAGTGGGGGAACCAGAGCCAAAAAGCCTGCAGCAACAGTGCAAAGGTACCCCAACAGAGTCCAGGGCAGGGAGAGTCAAGAAATAAACTAGGGATTAATAGCCAAGAAGGATATGTAAAGGGAGAGCTGGTACATAATGTAACAGAAGGGAACAAACGGCCACCAAGATGAAATGATCATTCCCCAATACCTTGGTGGATGATCGATACATGTAACTCATACCTAATAGCAGCATTAAAATATACATTGCAACAAAAACAGGCATACATAATAATTAATGAGATATACCAGAAAAGAACAATCCTGAATTATTTAGCATTTAAGCATAAGCACAGCAGCAGAACAATAGTGAAGCAAGCTACAGTTCAGCTTAACTTTTTCATAATAATCTGCTGCTATTGTGGTAATGTTGTGAACTTGATAGTGATACTAGTGTTGCTAGTGTTGTGATAGCCTCAGAGGCTGCCCGTGTTGTGGGGGGGATTTATTATTATAGATTATATATTATAATGCCATATCAATATCTGACACAACGTCGGATGCCGCGCCTGCCATTGCACTTGGAGATTGAGAAATGAATGTGAAAGTTGGCTGACTGTTGGGGTAGAGTAGACCATTCAACATGAATGACGAAGATTCAACAAAGCAATGAAAAACATACAAAGGTCGAATCTTTGGCTTATGGTGTCTGTCGAAAGTTCTAAGAGGATTCGACGGAGCAGCTAAACTGTACAACGCTGCAATCGTACATTTCCGGTCACATGCATCCACCCATAGGCTATAGAAAAATTCTAATGTTGGTTGACTAGTAAAATAATTAATAAATATAATTATTACTAGTCATACAACATTAGAATTCTACTACAGCTAGCTTGTAGGCGGAAAATTCGACCGGAAATGTACACGTACAGTTTAGCATTTGACAGACACCATAAGCCTTCAATGACAGATTCGACCTTAATTAATTTGGATTTTCGGATGAATGCGAAATGAATAAAAACGAATTTCGGGAGCAACTAAATAAATTTCTTTTTCGGACAAAAACGAAATTTCAAAACGAAATATTTCAGTGTGCACATGTCTACTTATTAGATCTAGCAGTGCATTCTTTCTAGTTGGGGCATCCACCAATTGGCACATAAGGTTGTCCTATAAAACATTAAGGAAAGAGCCAGACAGGCAATCCATGTGCTCGGTGAAGAGATCTTTAGCGGCAACAAGTGCATATTACAGCACAAATTATACAAATGTATACAAAATACAGTGTTGTCACAAATTATAACAATGTAAGATCATTACAAATAATCATACAGCAAAATATACACACAAAAGGCAAAATGGGTGTATAGTGGAAGGGTATTGACCAATCTCTTCACCAGTCCATGCACTTTGGGGTCTTCCCGGCACACACGGGCTGCCTGTCTGACTTGCCTGTGGATGGGTGGTGACTGTTATGGCACGTCACAGGTTTGCTTTCTTTCGGTGCAGAGTTTGGTCCCACGCCTCCCTCTTATTACACTGACGCTGGGTGTCTTTCTTTCCTGGCGCTCAAATGCATTATGTGTGCTGCCAGACTACCGATGCATGATGTCATCCCTCCGGAAGCAGGCAGGGTGATTCCACGCACCACTGTCCTGGAGGGCTGCTCTTCCCTGTGCACACCAAGCAGGGATGAGGTGTCCTGCCCATGTACATTGGTGGGCTTTTTTCTTGCGTCTCCATGTATTTAAAGGGGCATGGCTTTACAGTATATTTCTGTCCATGCCCTAGTCTGGTCGACCTGTATGGGATCTCCAGCTTTGATTCAGCCTGGTAGTTTCTCTTTTAAAACCTTTTTGTACATTTTGTCCACAGTTAATTTTTTGGCTGTTGGCTGTTTTATCTGTATTTGCTTCAGGAGCCCCTTGCTTCATGGGACACCCCTTGTTATATATTGGCAACTAGAGGGCGAGAGAACAAGGAAGCGCCACCTAAGTGCAGTATTAAAGTAGATTTTTAATGACACAATGTACAAGTAACACTCACAAAAGGTAGATTAAATATTGGCTCATCTGTATAGGTTGTCCTGGAGTCTCCTCGGGTCCGCAGATGTTTCCTGGTGTGTGGTGTGGTATTAGTTGTTCCTCAGCACTTCCTGTGGCCACAGGAGAAGAGCCGGGACCAGCGTGGAGTGCACGGAAGTGACGTCACAGGTCACGGGGACACATCCAGAGGAGCTATTCAAAGGAAGCAGTGGATACTAACAGGCTACTCGCTCAGAGCTACAGCTCCTTCTGTTGGCCTGGGGTGGAATGGTCTACACAGTACTATTTATACATCCGTGCTGTGGGACAACAAGTCACAGCACGGATAGTCTAAAAAAACGGCCATAAAATAATATATTTACAGTATCTCACAAAAGTGAGTACACCCCTCACATTTTTGTAAATATTTTATTCCATCTTTTCATGTGACAACACTGAAGAAATGATACTTTGCTTCAATGTAAAGTAGTGAGTGTACAGCTTGTATAACAGTGTAAATTTGCTGTCCCCTCAAAATAACTCATCACACAGCCATTAAAGTCTAAACCGCTGGCAACAAAAGTGAGTACACCCCTAAGTGAAAATGTCCAAATTGGGCCCAATGTGTCAATATTTTGTGTGGCCACCATTATTTTGCAGCACTGCCTTAACCCTCTTCGGCATGGAGTTCACCAGAGCTTCACAGGTTGCCAATGGAGTCCTCTTCCACTTCTCCATGACGACATCACGGAGTTGGTGGATGTTAGAGACCTTGCACTCCTCCACCTTCCATTTGAGGATGCCCCACAGATGCTCAATAGGGTTTAGTTCTGGAGGCATGCTTGGCCAGTCCATTACTTTTATCCTCGGATTCTTTAGCAAGGCAGTGGTCGTCTTGGAGGTGTCTTTGGGGTCGTCATCATGTTGGAATACTGGCCTGCGGTCCAGTTTCCGAAGGGAGGGGATCATGCTCTGCTTCAGTATGTCACAGTACATGTTGGCATTCATGGTTCCCTCAATTAACAGTAGCTCCCCAGTGCCGGCAGCACTCATGCAGCCCCAGACCATGACACTCCCACCACCATGTTTGACTGTAGGCAAGACACACTTGTCTTTGTACTCCTTACCTGGTTGCCGCCACACCTGCTTGACACCATTTGAACAAAATAAGTTTATCTTGGTCTCATCAGACTACAGGACATGGTTCCAGTAATCCATGTCCTTAGTCCGCTTGTCAGCAAACTGTTTGTGCGCTTTCTTGTGCATCATCTTTAGAAGAGGCTTCCTTCTGGGACAACAGCCATGCAGACTAATTTGATGCAGTATGCGGCAAATGGTCTGAGCACTGACAGGCGGACCCCCCCACTCCTTCAACCTCTGCAGCAATGCTGGCAGCACTCATACATCTCCCAAAGACAACCTCTGGATATGATGCTGAGCATTGTGCACTCAACTCCTTTGGTTGACCATTGCGAGGCCTGTTAAACCACTGTATGGTCTTGGCCACCGTGCTGCATCTCAGTTTCAGGGTCTTGGCAATCTTCTTATAGCCTAGGCTATCTTTATGTAGAGCAACAATTCTTTTTTCCAGATCCTTAGAGAGTTCTTTGCCATGAGGTGCCATGTTGAATTTGCAGTAACCAATATGAGAGAGTGAGAGTGATAACACCAAATTTAACACACCTGCGACCTTGTAACACTAACGAGTCACATGACACCGGGGAGGAAAAATGGCTAATTGGGCCAAATTTGTACATTTTCACTTAGGGGTGTACTCACTTTTGTTGCCAGCGGTTTAGATATTAATGGCTGTGTGTGGAGTTATTTTGAGGGGACAGCAAATTTACACTGTTATACAAGCTGTACACTCACTACTTTACATAGTGTCATTTCTTCAGTGTTGTCACATGAAAAGATAGAAGACTTGTTGTCCCACAGCACAGATGTTTAAATAGTACTGTGTAGACCATTCCACCCCAGGCCAACAGAAGGAGCTGTAGCTCTGAGCGGTAGCCTGTTAATATCCACTGCTTCCTGCGAATAGCTCCTCTGGATGTGTCCCCATGACCTGTGACGTCACTTCTGTGCGCTCCACGCTGGTCCTGGCTCTTCTCCTGTGGCCACAGGACATGCTGAGGAACAACTAGTACCACACCACGCACCAGGAAACATCTGCGGACCCAAGGAGACTCCAGGACAACCTATACAGATGAGCCTATTATTAATCTACCTCTTGTGAGTGTTACTTGTACATTGTGTCATTAAAAATCTACTGTAATACTGCACTTAGGTGGCACTCCCTTGTTCTCTCCCCCTCTATCTTCTTGCATACAGAGTCAGCTCTCTGAGGACAGCAGCTGCCCTATAACTTTGGACTACCAACTTTATTTATACTTACACATGTGAACTTATGATCACATATGCTGAGTACTAGTGTCTTTACCATTACCACTCTAATATTATTGCATATTACACTGCATCCCGCGCTGACAGTTTTTTTACTATTATATATTAGCAACTAGCTCAATTTCCATTCCTTACATTCAATGATAATTTCCACCCTGGGCATAACATACAATCATTATTACAGCGCTAGATACATTCTCGCTGTACACGATATGCACCCAATAGTTATATTGGCTAAGATTGGCATATTTCTGTTTTGAACCTCCTGATATACCATATCTCACAAAAGTGAGTACACCCCTCACATTTTTGTAAATTTTTTCATATATATCTTTTCAAGTGACAACACTGAAAAAATTACACTTTGCTACAATGTAAAGTAGTGAATGTACAGCTTGTATAACAGTGTAAATTTGCTGCCCCCTCAAAATAACTCACACATCCATTAATGTCTAAACTGCTGGCAACAAAAGCGAGTACACCCCTAAGTGAAAATGTCAAAATTGGGCCCAATTAGCCATTTTCCCTCCCTGTTGTCATGTGACTCGTTAGTTTTACAAGGTCTCAGGTAAAAATGGGGAGCAAGTGTGTTAAGTTTGGTGTTATCGCTCTCACTCTCTCATACTGGTTACTGGAAGTTCAACATGGCACCTCATGGCAAAGAACTCTCTGAGGATCTGAAAAATAGAATTGTTGCTCTACATAAAGATGGCCTAGGCTATAAGAAGATTGCCAAGACCCTGAGCTGCAGCATGGTGGCCAAGACCATACAGTGGTTTAACAAGACAGGTTCCACTCAGAACAGGCCTCGCCATGGTCGACCTAAGAAGTTGAGTGCACATGCTCAGCATCATATGCAGAGGTTGTCTTTGGGAAATAGACATACGAGTGCTGCCAGCATTGCTGCAAAGGTTGAAGGGGAGGGGGGCAGCCTGTCAGTGCTCAGACCATATGCCGCACACTGCAGCAAATTGGTCTGCATGGCTGTCGTCCAGAAGGACGACAGCCATCTTCTAAAGATGATGCACAAGAAAGCCCGCAAACAGTTCGCTGAAGACAAGCAGACTAAGGACATGGATTACTGGAACCATGTGCTGTGGTCTGATAAGACCAAGATAAACTTATTTGGTTCAGATGGTGTCAAGCGTGGGTGGAGGCAACCAGGTGAGGAGTACAAAGACATGTGTGTCTTGCCTACAGTCAAGCATGGTGGTGGGAGTGTCATGGTCTGGGGCTGCATGAGTGCTGCCGGCACTGGGGAGCTACAGTTCATTGAGGGAACCACGAATGCCAACATGTACTGTGACATACTGAAGCCGAGCATGATCCCCTCCCTTCAGAGACTGGGCCGCAGGGAAATATTCCTGCATGATAATGACGCTAAACACACCAAGATGACCACTGCCTTGCTAAAGAAGCTAATGGTAAAAGTGGTGGACTGGCCAAGCATGTCTCCAGACCTAAACCCTATTGAGCATCCTCAAACAGAAGGTGGAGGAGCTCAAGGTCTCTAACATCCACCAGCTCCGTGATGTCGTCATGGAGGAGTGGAAGAAGACTCCAGTGGCAACCTGTGAAGCTTTGGTGAACTCCATGCCCAAGAGGGTTGAGGCAGTGCTGGAAAATAATGGTGGCCACATAAAATATTGACACTTTGGGCCCAATTTGAACATATTGGACAATTTCTTTACCAAAATTTGCCAACCATAAGTAAACAAATTTTTACCATCAACCTTTGATACATCGCTTTTACAACTTGGCTGTTGCTGTCCAGACACTCCAGAGATTTCTGACAACTTAGGGAACCCAATCATCCCCACCCCTTTACCCCCACTCTAATAGTCTTTCTTCCTGCCCTCTTTCTGGTGTCATTTTGCCCCATAACCACCCGAAGCTATGGCTATGGAGAGGCATTTAGTGAATTTTCTGTTTGGAATTATACTGTTCTCGTTGAACACAGCTTACTACTTGTCTATTGCTGTCCCAACACTCAATACATCGCTTTTATAGAACCCTGACTTTTTAAAACACCTTGGCTGTTGCTATCCTGACACTCCAGAGATTTCTGACAACTTAGGGTACCCAACCGTCCCCATCCTTTTACCCCCAGTCTTAGACTTTCTTTATGGCCTTTATCTGGTGTCATTCTGCCCCATAACCACCCAGAGCTATGGCTGGGGAGGGGCATGTAGTGTGGAGACGGTTGCTTATTTATGTAACACTTGTACATTCATATACCTCCTTTGTTAAAATTAATAAAATATTTGAACAAGAAAAATATTTTTCCCTCCTTTACATTATTAGAATTACCTTTCTCTCAGCTCTTGTGTTCCAGAGTCCATGCAGGATGGATAAAGAATGCCAGCTTGGCAACCCATGCACAGTTGAGAGGCACTAATGCTTTACAAGCTGTACATACCAGTAGTCTCAACCTAGGGGTGGACTGGGACACTTGAGCCCACTAGAAAAAGGAAGAAAGAGGCCCCACTACAAAATATGCCCATGGCAAAAATTGGTCACGGCTACAAAGCACTGCATTTAGGCATTGTTTTATGGTGCTTGCCCTATGTACTCAGGACTGATATTCTGGTGGGCCCCTCCAACCCTGCAATTGTGCAAACAACTGTTTGCACAATTGCAGCTGGGGAAACCTGTAAAAGTTGCTCCTTATGTAAAAGTTACCACATAAACTTTACATAAAATGAGGATTATCTTTGAGGCACAGGATCTTTATAGCAACCAAAACAGTTCCATTAAAAGTAAACCTTTTTTCCCTGCTATGCATATTGTGTTTGCAGTTCTGGGAATATTTTTCTAAATAATATTTACTACCTGAAAACTATATAAATTAAATCTGTTAACTGTTTATAAAACATTTTTAGAAAATGAGCACTGAAACTAGCAAAAACAGAAAATAAAGAATCAACTCAGCATATTCACAAACAAAATGCAGCATAAATAAAATACAAATTCTTTAAATCTATAAGAAAAAATGAATGAGTCAATATTCTTTTAATCTTTGTATTTTTAGACCATGATATTCTTTGTGGTGAACCTCAGTGAAGTTGGAGATTTATTGTGTGGAGACCTGAAAAAGCCAACCATAAATGCCAGCTGGACAGGAGAGCTATTGTGCTTTTCAAGATTTCTCCCTTTATGGAGCTCTTAGTTGAGCTTTCTCTGCAAAACTACATTCATATACCAAACTTTTGTGAATTTGTGTCCAGGGGCTTATCAAAAAGTAACAATAGTTCAAAACCTATGTAGACTTATTAAAATAAACAATGTGCTTTCATGGATTCCAAAGATTTAATGGAGTTTAACCCCTTCCCGACCAGCCGCCGCAGTTGTACTGTGGCAGGTTGGCTCCCCTAGGCGAAACAATGTAACTGTAGGTCGGTTCGCCTTTGACCACTAGGGGGCGCATACGCAACTTTGGCACCATGCTAGAGCCTATGCGAGCCCCCTTTAACAAGGTGGCCCCCAGATCCCCCCTATGAGAATGGGTATCAGGTACATTGTACCCCTACTAATTCTCCTAAAAAAGCAGTGAAATGTGACAAAAGACAATAGCCAGTTTTTGACAATTCCTTTATTAAAAATGTCTTCTTCTTTCCCCCGCTTCTTCCTCCATCTTCCTTCAGTTTTCTCCTTCCTCCTCCAGCTGCTTCTTCCCCTGCTCCTTCCTTCGCTTCTTCCTCTGGTCTTCTCCATCTTCCTCTGGCTTCTTTTTCCCCCGCTTCATCCTCAGGACTTTCTCCTCCACCGCTCCCGCTGAACATTCAAAAAACAATCCTCCTTCGATGCTGCGATGGGGCGCATGACGTCACTCCGAGACCCCGCCCCTTGTGACTTTACCGCCTGGGACATGATGGGTCAGTGATGTCACAAGGGGGCGGGGTCTCCTGCTGATGTCATCTGGCGACCCCCATAGTTATATATGAAATGTGGGCTATGGAAGTGGACAGCTATGCTGGCCGCAGCATTGGAGGATGTTCATTGTTTTCAAGTTCAGCAGGACGGTGGCGGGAGCGGTGGAAGAGAAAGATCAGAGGACGAAGAGGGGGAAGAATCCGGAGGAAGATGGAGAAGACCAGGGGAAGAAACGGAAGGAGATGGAGGAAGAAGCGGGGGAAAGAAGAAGTTATTTTTAATAAAGGAATTGTCAAAAACTGTCTTTTGTAACATTTCACTGCTTTTTTAGGTGAATGGGTAGGGGTACAATGTACCCGATACCCATTCACACAGGGAGGTGGGATCTGGGGGCCCCCTTGTTAAAGGGGGCTTCCAGATTCCGATAAGCCTTCCGCCCGCAGACCCCCACAACCACCAGGCAAGGGATGTGGGGACGAGGCCCTTGTCCCCATCAGAATGGTGATAAGGTGCTTTGGGGGGGACCCCAAAGCACGTTCCCCATGTTGAGGGCATGTGGCCTGGTATGGCTCAGGAGGGGGGGCGCTTGACCTGCCAGGTTGCCTGCTCAGATAAGGGTCTGGTATGGATTTTGGGGGGACCCCTACGCTATTTTTTTTATTTTGGTGCAGGGTACCCCTTAAATCCATACCAGACCTGAAGGGTTTGGTATGGATTTTGGGGGAGACCCCATGTCAATTTTTTTTACATTTTGGCACTGGAGGTGGGACCCTACGCCGTTTTTTTCCTTGATTTTTGAATAGCTGGACTTTTGGAATTCCACACCATAATATTTTTGAATAATTACATACCATTGCATGCATTTGAAGAGTTAAAATGATGACATAAACCAAACATATGTGCATTTACTAATTATGCTGCTGAGTACAATGTTTGTGTTTAGGAGATGATACCATTGGCGGGATTCAAACCCATGGCTTGAACCTTAGAAGGTAGTAGGGCATACCACTACACTATGGAGCTGAGGACAATCATACATAGAAAATACTATTACTAATGTTTGATTCTTTTCATTCTATACAATAATGTTTTGCATTTGAGGCATTAATATTATGGTACCAACCATGCTTAAGTGCCATTGGCTAGTGGGTAGGGATGAGCCGAACACCCCCGGTTCGGTTTGCACCAGAACTTGCGAACAGGCAAAAAATTTGTGCGAACAACGTTAAAGTCTATGGGACACGAACATGAAAAATCAAAAGTGCTCATTTTAAAGGCTTATATGCAAGGTATTGCCATAAAAAGTGTATGGGGACATGGGTCCTGTCCCAGGGGACATGTATCAATGCAAAAAAAGTTTTAAAAACTAAAGTTTTTTCAGCAGCAGTGATTTTAATAATGCTTAAAGTGAAACAATAAAAATGAAATATTCCTTTAAATATCGTGCCTGGGGTTGTCCTTAGTATGCCTGTAAAGTAGCGCATCTTTCCCATGTTTAGACCTTGCCCAGTCTCTCTTGCCGCCATCCCCTGTCACCGTCTTCTGTCGATGTCTCTCCCGCCACCGCCTACTTCTCCTTCTTCTGTGTTCTTCCTCACCACCGTGTTCTTCCTTGCTGCCGTCTTCCTCCATTGGTAAAGGGGGCTCCCAGATTCTGATAAGCCTCCCCGCCCGCAGACCCCCACAACCACCAGGCAAGGGTTGTGGGGATGAGGCCCTTGTCCCCATCAACATGGGGACAAGAGTTCTGGGGGGACCCCAAAGCACCCCCTATGTTGAGGGCATGTGGCCCGGGACGGTTCAGGAGGGGGGGCGTTCTCTCATCCACACCTCTTTTCCTTCAGCCATCCCGGTTGCATGCTCAGATAAGGGTCTGGTATGGATTTTAGCAGGGACCCCCACGCCATTTTTTTTATTTTTCGTGGGGGGTCCCCTATGAGTCCACACTAGACCCGAAGAGCCTGGTATGGACCTGGGGGGAACCCGTGCAGTTTTTTTGCTTTTTTTGGGCTGGCATTTTTTTTTACTTTCAGTGGGGAAGTCGCTGACAGCTGCTGGCTCATTGGTTGTTAAGGACGCTGGGACTGGCTTCCTGGCCCCCCGGTTAGCAACTAGGGATGAGCCGAACACCCCCCGGTTTGGTTCGCACCAGAACCTGCGAACGTTCGCACGAACGAAAATTCGAACGTTCAAAATCAAAAGTGCTCATTTTAAAGGCTAAATTGCATGGTATTATCCTAAAAAGGGTTTGGGGACCCAGGTCCTGCCCCCGGGGACATGTATCAATGCAAAAAAAAAACTTTTAAAAACGGACGTTTTTTCGGGAGCAGTGATTTTAATGATGCTTAAAGTAAAAAACAAAATTGAAATATGCCTTTAAATAGCGTACCTGGGGGGTGTCTATAGTATGCCTGTAAAGTGGTGGGTGTTTCCCGTGCTTAGAACAGTCCCTGCACAAAATATCATTTTTAAAGGAAAAAAGTCATTTAAAACTGCTTGCGGCTTTAATGTAATGTTAAATTTGTAATTTGTTAATTTGTTGTTAAGTAGAATCTGTTTGTAATTTTGAACTGGTACATTTTTAACATGTTTAGCTCCAGCCAAAAAGTCTATTTTAAGCTTTTTGGAAAACATAGGGAAGGGTTATCACCCCTATGACATTTGTTTTGCTGTCTGTGCTCCTCTTCAGAAGATTTCACCTCACTTTTTGTCCCAATGACAAATGTTTTTTTGAAAATTTGGGGTTTTTTGTCAAACAAGGATTGGTGATAAAGCATCAGTGGAAAGGAGAAATGTTTTTCCCATATTAACTCTTACAGTAGAGAATTTCCCTTCCTAGGGGTAGATTTCATCTCACTTGTTGTCTCCTTCCGTTTACAAGTAGGGGTCGTTTGTAAGTTGGATGTTTGAAAGTAGGGGCCTGCCCTATAAACTCAGCAGAAATTTGGGCCTTAGGTGTTGTTGTGGCCACAACACTGTAAGCCCTCACAGGGCCCTGCTGTGAAATATTAGATCAAGAATTGTAATTACATGCCCCTTTGGAACAGGGGCAGAAAAATTGGGCCTTTGGTGGTGGTGGTGGTGCTGGTGCCACAACACTGTAAGTCCTCACTCGCTCTTGGTGGGCGCAGAAACGGGCCCTGCTGTGAAATATTAGATCAAGAATTGTAATTACATGCCCCTGTTGAACAGGGGCTGAAAAAGTGGGCCTTAGGCACTGGTGCTGATGCCACAACACTGCAACCCCTCACAGATACTCTAGTTGGAACGCAGGAACGAGCCCTGCTGCAAAGTATTGCATCAAAAATTGTAATTACACGCCCAAACAGGGGCTGAAAAATTGGGCCTTAGGCACTGGTGGCGGTGCCCTGAACCAAAAATGTTCTTACAAGCTATCAGCATGATCATTGAGGAGAAATAGGATAGTCACTCAGCATAACAGGATAGTCACTCAGAATCAGCATCAGCATAGGCAGTCTTTGAAGGGATCTGACATTTCAAAAAAAATTATTCGGTTACATCAGCATCAGGTGCTTGGTAGCTGGTGGTGATCCAAGACTGATTCATTTTTATGAAGGTCAGTCGATTGACCGAGTCGGTGGACAGACGCACCCTGTGATCAGTTACAAAGCCTCCAGCAGCACTGAATGTGCGTTCCGAAAGAATGCTGGATGCAGGACAGGCCAGTAGCTCGATTGCATACTGTCCAAGCACACCAGCTCAAGCACCGCATGGCATCTTTTGGGCGTGCTACGTGCTTGCGTAGCCCCTTGAATGCCTATGGAGCACCGCTGGTTCCGAAGTCAAATCAGCACAGGAAGAGGCCATGGAGAAATAAGAAGAGGAGCGGTGGAGGAGAGAGGTGTGGCAGAATCACCACTAGTAGTATTTTGGAGACGTGGTGGCAGAACAACCTTCAACACTACTGCACCCTGTCCTGCATCCTTCCCAGCTGCCAGAAGAGTCACCCAGTGCACGGTGAAAGATAGGTAATGTCCCTGTCCATGCCTGCTGGACCATGAGTCAGAGGTAATATGCACCTTACCGCTGACCGCCCTGTCCAGCGAGGCCAAGGCATTGAATTCGACATGCCAGTAGAGAGCCGGAATCGCCTTCCATGAGAAAAAGTGGCGTTTGGAAACCTGCCACTGAGGAACCGCACATTCCACAAACTCACGGAAGGGGGCAGAGTCTACCAACTGAAAAGGCAGCAGTTGAAGTGCTAGCAATTTAGCCAAGCTAGCATTCAACCACTGGGCATGTGGATTCCTCTAAGTGCAGGTCTCAGAGAGGACTGAAGGTATAGTGAGGTTGGAGATCCCAGCTGATGAGGAGCAAGGAGAGGTCCTCTTTGTTCTTTGGTGTGGGTCTTTTAGGTACGTTTGCCAACGAACTGCATGGCAGGTCAACATATGTCTGGTCAAGCATATGGTGCCCAAGCGGGAGATGTTTTGGCCACGAGAGGTACGCTTGAGACATATGTTGCAAATAGCAGCGGTGGGATCTGATGCACTTGTCTCAAAAAAGGCCCACACTAAAGAACTTTTGGAATAGCGCGCAGAGACAGCAGCGCCCTGCACATACGGAGCTCTGCGGTCTGATTCAGTCGGTGTGCTGCCCTTAAGCTGGCCCCTGGAGGGCATCCTGCTTCGTTGGTGATGTGCCTCCTCTTCCTCTCTCCTATCAGGCACCCACATCCCCTCCCTCCTCATCACTGGAGCAAAGCTGGCAGTATGTTGCAGCTGGGGGAACATGACTGGCAGATTGCTGTCCTTCTTGGGCACCCCCTCTCTCTGGGCTCACGTTACTGCCTTCCTCTAGCTGGGTACCATCATCGGAACCTTCAAAACACTGGGCATCCTCCTGGAGCATGCACCCAACACTGTGGTCAAACAGTTCAGGGGACTCCTCAGGAGGACATGGTGGGGCTAGGGAAGGAGTGACTGATGCCATTGAGCCGAGGGAAGAGGCAGCTGCTTTGCCAGACAAAGTATCCTGAGCCTGGGTGAGAGAGGATGAGGAGGATGAGGACGGCTTGGTCATCCAAGCCTACCAAGTCTTCCGCATGTTGCAGCTCAACAAGGCCAGCTGCCGAAAAAAAGGGCAAGCGTGTCCCACGGCCACGTGCTGATGAGGATGCACCGTCTCCATGACCAGCACTGTTGCCTCTAGACACAGAGCCTGCTTGCCCTCTTTTATTGGCTTGTGACTGTCTGCCTCTCCTTGTTGGCCTTCCAGACATACTAATGGCCTGCAGTGAGATGTAGCTGCACAAAGCTGGGACGTATATATATATATATACTAATACTGTAGCTAGCAGAATCAACTGCCTGCCTGTAGTATTATTAGTATGAGAACACCAGCAATTGTCTTCGGGTAGCTTTAGGTGCACACTGTGCAGAGGACACAGTACACTAACTGTAAATACTGTAGCTGCCTGCCTGTAGAACAACAGCAATTGTCTCCAGGTAGCTTTAGGTGCACACTGTGCAGAGGACGCACTACACTAACTGTAAATACTGTAGCTGCCTGCCTGTGGTATTAATAGGATCAGAAGAACACCACTAATTTTCTTCAGGTAGCTTTAGGTGCACACTGTGCGGAGGACGCACTACACTAACTTGTAAATACTACAGCTGCCTGCGGTACTGTACTAATAGGATCAGAAGAACACCACTAATTTTCTTCAGGTAGCTTTAGGTGCACACTATGCAGAGAATGCACTACACTAACTTGTAAATACTGCAGCTGCCTGCGGTACTGTACTAATAGGATCAGAAAAACACCACTCATTTTCTTCAGGTAGCTTTAGGTGCACACTGTGCAGAGGACGCACTACACTAACTTGTAAATACTGCAGCTGCCTGCGGTACTGTACTAATAGGATCAGAAGAACACCACTAATTATGTTTAGGTAGCTTTAGGTGCACACTGTGCAGAGGATGCACTAAACTAACTTGTAAATACTGCAGCTGCCTGCGGTACTGTACTAATAGGATCAGAAGAACACCACTAATTTTCTTCAGGTAGCTTTAGGTGCACACTGCGCAGAGAATGCACTACACTAACTTGTAAATACTGCATCTGCCTGCGGTACTGTACTAATAGGATCAGAAGAACACCACTAATTTTCTTCAGGTAGCTTTAGGTGCACACTGTGCAGAGGACACTCTAAACCAGGGGTCTCAAACTGGCGGCCCTCCAGCTGTTGCAAAACTACAAGTCCCATGAGGCATTGCAAGGCTGACAGTTACAAGCATGACTCCCAAAGGCAGAGGCATGATGGGACTTGTAGTTCCGCAACAGCTGGAGGGCCACCAGTTTGAGATCCCTGCTCTAAACTAACTTGTAAATACTGCAGCTGCCTGCGGTACTGTACTAATAGGATCAGAAGAACACCACTAATTTTCTTCAGGTAGCTTTAGGTGCACACTGTGCAGAGGACGCACTACACTAACTTGTAAATACTGCAGCTGCCTGCGGTACTGTACTAATAGGATCAGAAGAACACCAATAATTTTCTTCAGGTAGCTTTAGGTGCACACTGTGCAGAGAACGCACTACACTAACTTGTAAATACTGCAGCTGCCTGCGGTACTGTACTAATAGGATCAGAAGAACACCACTAATTTTGTTTAGGTAGCTTTAGGTGCACACTGTGCAGAGGACACACTAAACTAACTTGTAAATACTGCAGCTGCCTGCGGTACTTTACTAATAGGATCAGAAGAACACCACTAATTTTGTTTACTGAATACAGTGTATATATATATATATATATATATACACAACACCTAGGATGTATATATATATATATACACAATACACTGTAAGTGCAGCTAACTGACTCCCCTACCTACTCTATCGAACTTAAATCAAATGACACTGTCTATCTATGTCTCTCTAGTGCAGGCGGCCTTATATAGTGTGGGGCATGTACTAAACCCCCTAAGCCATAATTGGCCAAAGCCACCCTGGCTTTGGCCAATTACAGCTCTCTGTACAGACGGCGCTGTGATTGGCCAGGCATGCGGGTCATAGTGCATGCTTGGCCAATCATCAGCCAGCACTGCACTGTGATGCTGCAGTGAATTATGGGCTGTGACGTGCCACTCGAATTTGGCGCGAACGGCCCATATGGTTCGGAATTCGGCAAACGACCGAACAGCTGCCTGCGGTACTGTACTACTAGGATCAGAAGAACACCAACTGATGAGCAGGAACACATAATACTATTTGCAACTGTGTTAGCCCTTGGCTATGTGCATCAAAAATCTCCAACTACAGGCCAAAGATCGAAGGCCATTTGCATGCACATAAACTAAGCAACAGTTTTCTAAGTATATGTACCTGTGCAGTGTAAACCCTTAAATGTCCAAGTCCCTGGGCATAATTAGTGCTAACAAACATTAACATCAGTCCCTGGCTGCAATGAGCTTCCAATCTAAAGTCCAAAACTAACTTTCTTACATTAGAAAATATTTTGACAAGAGACAAATAAGATGTCAGCATGTCTTTGGACTGTGATGAGAAACCCACACAGGGAGAACATAAAAACTTCAACACAAGCATTAGCATGTTGGGGAATTGAACCAGCAACCCCCATCCAGCTAGATAGATATGCTACCAACTTAGCCAGCAGGCAGCCTCACACTTGTTCTCTGCATCTCTGTGGTGGGAACCAGCCCTAAGTCCATAGCCATGCTCAGTGTCACAAGCAATATACAATATATTGTCCAAAGTATTGTCCAAAGCCTGCCTTTATACGGACATGAACTGTTATAACATCCCAGTCTTAGTCCGTAGGGTTCAAAATTCAATTGGCCCACCCTTTGCAGCTATTACAGCTTCAACTCTTCTGGGAAGGCTGTGCACAAGGTTTAGGAGTGTGTCTATGGGAATGTTTGACCATTCTTCCATAAGTGTATTTGTGAGGTCAGGCACTGATGTTGGACGATAAGGCCTGGCTTACAGTCTCCACTCTAATTCATCTCCAAGGTGTTCTATTGTGTTGAGGTCAGGACTCCATGCAGGCCAGTCAAGTTCCTCCACCCCAAACTCACTCATCCATGTCTTTATGGACCTTGCTTTGTGCACTGGTCCAAATCATTTGGTGGAGGGGGGATTATGATGTGGGGTTGTTTTTCAGGGGTTGGGCTTGGCCTCTTAGTTCCAGTGAAGGGAACTCTTAAGGCATCAGCATACCAAGACATTTTGGACAATTTCATGCTCCCACCTTTGTGGGAACAGTTTGGGGGTGGCCCCTTCCTGTTCCAACTTGACTGCACACCAGTGCACAAAGTAAGGACCATAAAAACATGGATGAGTGAGTTTGGGTGGAGGAACTTGACTGGCCTGCACAGAGTCCTGACACCAACCCAATAGAACACCTTTTGGCTGACTTAGAGCAGACTGCGAGCCAGGCCTTCTCATCCAACATCAGTGTCTGGCCTCACAAATGCTGGAAGAATGGTCAAACATTCCTATAGACACAATAAACCTGTGGACAGCTTTCCTAGCCTTCCCAGAAGCTGTTCTAGCTGCAAAGGGTGGGCCAAATCAATTTTTAACCCTACGGACTAAGACTGGGCTGCCATTAAAGTTCATGTGTGTGTAAAGGCAGGTGTCCCAATACTTTTGGCTAAATAGTGAATCTGGCAAGATTTAAAATGGTGGTGGAACCCTCCTACACATAAATACTACATTTAGACATATTTTTAGGACCTGGGAGATGATACAACTTCTCTATAATAAGCGGCATGTTTGAGATTCAAACCCAGACGCTCAGGGAGGCTAAGCAGAAGTTCTAACCTCTAAGTCACAGAGCTGCTACATGTGAGAACCTCCTACACATAAATACTACATTTCTTTGGACATACAGGTGATGGAATTGCATTACTCAAGATATATTCTTCTTGATTTATTCTGTGATATTTGGTGGCTCTTTGTGGGTGAGTGTAGAATAGTGATATTACCCTCAATTTTTGGGAATTTCATTTTGATTTCTGATGTTGGTACACATATTACATTTTTTGGGCTCAAGTTGTGATTATTTGGAAATAATAAAAAGCACAAAAAGTTGGGACTCAATTTAAATTTGCATTAGCAATAGTATTGTTTGTGGTTTCTAAAGACACGTGTGTGAGTTTGGGTAAAGACTGTTGTGAGATGGAGAGTAACAAGTGAAAGTGACAGGGAAAAATATATTTTATCAAATCATTCCACATTCTAGCATTCTTGAAAACAAAATAGTTGAAGTAGAAGCAACAATGTTGCAAAGGAAAATTTATTTCAGAGAAAGATACATTTCATCACAAGATTTGAAGGATATATTTGGGGAAGTTACAATTGTACCATTAGAATCAATGGCTAAAACTTGCATTGGACTATAATAGCGCCGATTTTCACTCCCAAAAAATGCTCTTTACCACAGCGCTCATTCTGGTATTTACTGTAACGCCCTGTAAAAAAGATATTGGAGCTAAAATGAGAGCTATTTACAGGTCTGAGCATGCTCAGTTGTGTTGACACCTAGTTGTACAGAGACGGGGAATTTATCTTTTCTCAGACTTTTAAAGATATTTCAGTGTAGAAATAATTTTTTTCACACAGTTTAAAAGCAGATTATCTTTAAATAATATACCACATATTTCAGTACCATTTAGGCAATTATATCATGCTCTAAACATTATTTCTATTATTCCAACAATTTTCCTCTGGAGGGTCTGAGTGGGAACTGCCAGACCCTACTTAAATCCACCTATCTCCATACTACACATTAGGGATGAGCTTCGTGTTCGAGTCGAACCCATGTTCGACTCGAACATCGTCTGTTCGCCCGTTCGCCAAATTGCGAACGATATGGGTCGTTCGCGCCAAATTCGTGTGGCGCGTCACGGCCCATAATTCACTGCGGCATCGCAGAGCATTGCTGACTGATGACTGGCCAAGCATGCACTATGACCCGCATGCTTGGCCAATCACAGCGCCGTCAGTAGAGAGAGCTTTGGCTCAGGGGGTTTAGAACACGCCCCACACTATATAAGGCCACCTGCACGGCGGCCCTGTGTAGTGTGTGTTCCGGCGTTGAAAGAGAGATAGATAGACAGAGAGAGTGTCATTTCATTTGAGTTAGCTAGATTAGGCAGGACAATCAGTGAGTTAGCTGCACTTACAGTGTATTGTGTATATATATGCATCCCAGGTGTTGCATATATATATATATACACGGTATTCAGTTTAGCTAGATCCGTTCCTGTTATCTTCTTACTGACAGGCAGGCTTGTCTTCTTACAGTATTTAGAGCTACTTGAAGAAAATTGCTGGTGTTCTTTTGATCCTATTAGTACCACAGTCAGGCAGCTAGACTATTTACAGTTAGTGGGGTGCATCCTGCTCACAGTGTTCAGCTAAAACTACAAGTTAGTGCGGTGCGTCCTGCTCACAGTGTTCAGCTAAAACTACAAGTTAGTGCGGTGCGTCCTGCTCACAGTGTTCGGCTAAAACTACAAGTTAGTGTAGTGAAACCTCTGCACAGTGTTCACCTAAAGCTACAAGTTAGTGCAGTGCGTCCTGCTCACAGTGTTCAGCTAAAACTACAAGTTAGTGCGGTGCGTCCTTCTCACAGTGTTCATCTAAAGCTACAAGTTAGTGCAGTGCGTCCTGCTCACAGTGTTCAGCTAAAACTACAAGTTAGTGTAGTGAGACCTCTGCACAGTGTTCATCTAAAGATACAAGTTAGTGCAGTGCGTCCTGCTCACAGTGTTCAGCTAAAACTACAAGTTAGTGTGGTGCGTCCTGCTCACAGTGTTCAGCTAAAACTACAAGTTAGTGGGGTGCGTCCTGCTCACAGTGTTCAGCTAAAACTACAAGTTAGTGCGGTGCGTCCTGCTCACAGTGTTCAGCTAAAACTACAAGTTAGTGTAGTGAGACCTCTGCACAGTGTTCATCTAAAGCTACAAGTTAGTGCAGTGCGTCCTGCTCACAGTGTTCAGCTAAAACTACAAGTTAGTGCAGTGCGTCCTGCTCACAGTGTTCAGCTAAAACTACAAGTTAGTGCAGTGCGTCCTGCTCACAGTGTTCATCTAAAGCTACAAGTTAGTGCAGTGCGTCCTGCTCAGACTGTTCAGTTAAAACTACAAGTTAGTGTAGTGGGACCTCTGCACAGTGTACATCTAAAGCTACAAGTTAGTGCGGTATGTCCTGCTCACAGTGTTCAGCTAAAACTACAAGTTAGTGTGGTGCGTCCTGCTCACAGTGTTCAGCTAAAACTACAAGTTAGTGCGGTGCATCCTGCTCACGGTGTTCAGCTAAAACTACAAGTTAGTGCGGTGCGTCCTGCTCACAGTGTTCAGCTAAAACTACAAGTTAGTGCGGTGCGTCCTGCTCACAGTGTTCAGCTAAAACTACAAGTTAGCTTAACAGTGTTCATCTAAAGCTACAAGTTAGTGCAGTGCGTCCTGCTTACAGTGTTCAGCTAAAACTACAAGTTAGTGTAGTGAGACTTCTACACAGTGTTCATCTAAAGCTACAAGTTAGTGCAGTGCGTCCTGCTCACAGTGTTCAGCTAAAACTACAAGTTAGTGTAGTGAGACCTCTGCAAAGTGTTCATCTAAAGCTACATGTTAGTGCAGTGCGTCCTGCTCACAGTGTTCAGCTAAAACTACAAGTTAGTACGGTGCGTCCTGCTCACAGTGTTCAGCTAAAACTACAAGTTAGTGTAGTGAGACCTCTGCACAGTGTTCATCTAAAGCTACAAGTTAGTGCAGTGCGTCCTGCTCACAGTGTTCAGCTAAAACTACAAGTTAGTGAGGTGCGTCCTGCTCACAGTGTTCAGCTAAAACTACAAGTTAGTGTAGTGAGACCTCTGCACAGTGTTCATCTAAAGCTACAAGTTAGTGCAGTGCGTCCTGCTAACAGGGTTCAGCTAAAACTACAAGTTAGTGCAGTGCGTCCTGCTCACAGTGTTCAGCTATAACTACAAGTTAGTGTAGTGAGACCTCTGCAGAGTGTTCATCTAAAGCTATAAGTTAGTGCGGTGCGTCCTGCACACAGTGTTCAGCTAAAACTACAAGTTAGTGTAGTGAGACCTCTGCACAGTGTTCAGCTATAACTACAAGTTAGTGTAGTGAGACCTCTGCACAGTGTTCATCTAAAGCTTTAAGTTAGTGCGGTGCGTCCTGCTCACAGTGTTCAGCTAAAACTACAAGTTAGTGTAGTGAGACCTCTGCACAGTGTTCATCTAAAGCTACAAGTTAGTGCAGTGCATCCTGCTCACAGTGTTCAGCTAAAACTACAAGTTAGTGTAGTGAGACCTCTGCACAGTGTTCATCTAAAGCTACAAGTTAGTGCGGTGTGTCCTGCTCACAGTGTTCAGCTAAAACTACAAGTTAGTGTAGTGAGACCTCTGCACAGTGTTCATCTAAAGCTACAAGTTAGTGCGGTGTGTCCTGCTCACAGTGTTCAGCTAAAACTACAAGTTAGTGTGGTGCGTCCTGCTCACAGTGTTCAGCTAAAACTACAAGTTAGTGCGGTGCATTCTGCTCACGGTGTTCAGCTAAAACTACAAGTTAGTGCGGTGCGTCCTGCTCACAGTGTTCAGCTAAAACTACAAGTTAGTGCGGTGCGTCCTGCTCACAGTGTTCAGCTAAAACTACAAGTTAACTTAACAGTGTTCATCTAAAGCTACAAGTTAGTGCAGTGCGTCCTGCTCACAGTGTTCAGCTATAACTACAAGTTAGTGCAGTGAGATCTCTGCACAGTGTTCATCTAAAGCTACAAGTTAGTGCAGTGCGTCCTGCTCACAGGGTTCAGCTAAAACTACAAGTTAGTGCAGTGCGTCCTGCTCACAGTGTTCAGCTATAACTACAAGTTAGTGTAGTGAGACCTCTGCACAGTGTTCATCTAAAGCTACAAGTTAGTGCGGTGCGTCCTGCACACAGTGTTCAGCTAAAACTACAAGTTAGTGTAGTGAGACCTCAGCACAGTGTTCAGCTATAACTACAAGTTAGTGTAGTGAGACCTCTGCACAGTGTTCATCTAAAGCTACAAGTTAGTGCGGTGCATCCTGCTCACAGTGTTCAGCTAAAACTACAAGTTAGTGTGGTGAGACCTCTGCACAGTGTTCATCTAAAGCTACAAGTTAGTGCAGTGCGTCATGCTCACGGTGTTCAGCTAAAACTACAAGTTAGTGTAGTGAGACCTCTGCACAGTGTTCATCTAAAGCTACAAGTTAGTGCGGTGTGTCCTGCTTATAGTGTTCAGCTAAAACTAAAAGTTAGTGTGGTGCGTCCTGCTCACAGTGTTCAGCTAAAACTACAAGTTAGTGCGGTCATCCTGCTCACGGTGTTCAGCTAAAACTACAAGTTAGTGCGGTGCGTCCTGCTCACAGTGTTTATCTAAAACTACAAGTTAGTGCGGTGCGTCCTGCTCACAGTGTTCAGCTAAAACTACAAGTTAGCTTAACAGTGTTCATCTAAAGCTACAAGTTAGTGCAGTGCATCCTGCTCACAGTGTTCAGCTAAAACTACAAGTTAGTGTAGTGAGACTTCTGCACAGTGTTCATCTAAAGCTACAAGTTAGTGCAGTGTGTCCTGCTCACAGTGTTCAGCTAAAACTACAAGTTAGTGTAGTGAGACCTCTGCACAGTGTTCATCTAAAGCTACAAGTTAGTGCGGTGTGTCCTGCTTACAGTGTTCAGCTAAAACTACAAGTTAGTGTGGTGCGTCCTGCTCACAGTGTTCAGCTAAAACTACAAGTTAGTGCGGTCATCCTGCTCACGGTGTACAGCTAAAACTACAAGTTAGTGCGGTGCGTCCTGCTCACAGTGTTTATCTAAAACTACAAGTTAGTGCGGTGCGTCCTGCTCATAGTGTTCAGCTAAAACTACAAGTTAGCTTAACAGTGTTCATCTAAAGCTACAAGTTAGTGCAGTGCATCCTGCTCACAGTGTTCAGCTAAAACTACAAGTTAGTGTAGTGAGACTTCTGCACAGTGTTCATCTAAAGCTACAAGTTAGTGCAGTGCGTCCTGCTCACAGTGTTCAGCTAAAACTACAAGTTAGTGTAGTGAGACCTCTGCACAGTGTTCATCTAAAGCTACATGTTAGTGCAGTGCGTCCTGCTCACAGTGTTCAGCTAAAACTACAAGTTAGTACGGTGCGTCCTGCTCACAGTGTTCAGCTAAAACTACAAGTTAGTGTAGTGAGACCTTTGCACAGTGTTCATCTAAAGCTACAAGTTAGTGCAGTGCGTCCTGCTCACAGTGTTCAGCTAAAACTACAAGTTAGTGCGGTGCGTCCTGCTCACAGTGTTCAGCTAAAACTACAAGTTAGTGTAGTGAGACCTCTGCACAGTGTTCATCTAAAGCTACAAGTTAGTGCAGTGCGTCCTGCTCACAGTGTTCAGCTAAAACTACAAGTTAGTGTGCTGCGTCCTGCTCACAGTGTTCAGCTAAAACTACAAGTTAGTGCGGTGCGTCCTGCTCAAGGTGTTCAGCTAAAACTACAAGTTAGTGCGGTGCGTCCTGCTCACAGTATTCAGCTAAAACTACAAGTTAGTGCGGTGTGTCCTGCTCACGGTGTTCAGCTAAAACTACAAGTTAGTGCGGTGCGTCCTGCTTACAGTGTTCAGCTAAAACTACAAGTTAGTGCGGTGCGTCGGCCATCAATGAGTACCTGTGCGACTATGGCACCAGGACAGGGTCAAGGGAGCTTGGTTTTTTTTCCCCACGCCAGTGGGCCATGATCAGGGATGCATGCACTGTCCTGTCACCATTTGAGGAGGCCACGAGGATGGTGAGCAGTGACAGTGCATGCATCAGTGACACTGTCCCCCTTGTCCACCTGTTGGAGCACACGCTGTGTGGAATAATGGACAGGCCACTTGAGGCAGAACAGAGGCAGAAAGAGGAGGACTTCCTTAGCTCTCAAGGCCCCCTTTATCCAGACAGTGTTCCTGCGTGCCCGCTGATCACACAGGAAGAGGAGGAGGAGGAGGAGGAAGATTGTGTCAGTATGGAGGTGGAGCTTGGCACTCAGCATCAGCAGCAGTCTTTAAGGGATCAGTCCCAAGAAACACATGGACTTGTCCGTGGCTGGGAGGAGGTGGCTGCGGACCATGTCGTCCTTAGTGACCCAGAGGACTCCGGACCGAATGCCTCAGCAAACCTACGCTGCATGGCCTCCCTGATCCTGCAAAGCCTGCGTAAGGATCCTCGTATTCGTGGTATCAAGGAGAAGGACCAATACTGGCTGGCAACCCTCCTTGATCCACGTTACAAGGGTAAGGTTGCGGACCTTATCTTGCCATCGCAGAGGGAGCAGAGGATGAAACATCTTCGGGAGGCCTTGCAGAAAGGTCTGTGCAATGCGTTCCCAGAGACTGGGAGGTTACAAACTCCTGTTTCTGGACAACGTGTTGCTGAGGCTTCGGTCAGTCAAAGAAGGAGCGGTGGAGAAGGTGGCCGTCCGACCGATGCGTTCAGACAATTTTTTAGTCCGCAGCCCCAAGGTATGATCTGTTCCAGCAACCATTGCCAGCGTCTGTTTTACATGGTGCAGGAATACCTAGGGGCAAGATCTGACTTGGACACCTTTCCCACCGAAAATCCTCTGGGTTACTGGGTCTTGAGGATGGATCACTGGCCAGAGCTTGCACAGTATGCAATTGAGCTACTGTCCTGTCCTGCATCCAGCGTTCTTTCGGAATGCACATTCAGTGCTGCTGGAGGCTTTGTAACTGATCACAGGGTGCGTCTGTCCACCGACTCGGTCGATCGACTGATCTTCATAAAAATGAATCAGTCTTGGATCACCACCAGCTACCAAGCACCTGATGCTGATGTAACCGAATAATTTTTTTCAGATCCCTTCAAAGACTGCCTATGCTGATGCTGCATGACTATCCCTGAGTAATTATCCTGTTCCTCCTCAATGATCACACTGATAGCTTGTAAGAACATTTTTGGTTCTGGGCGCCACCACCAGTGCCTAAGGCCCAATTTTTAAGCCCCTGTTTAACAGGAGCGTGTAATTACAATTTTTGATGCACTATAATGCAGCAGGGCTCGTTTCTGCGTTCCAACTTGAGTATCTGTGAGGGGTTGCAGTGTTGTGGCACCAGCACCAGTGCCTAAGGCCCAATTTTTCAGCCCCTGTTTAACAGGGGCGTGTAATTACAATTTTTGATGCAATACTTTGCAGCAGGGCTTGTTTCTGCGTTCCAACTAGAGTATCTGTGAGGGGTTGAAGTGTTGTGGCACCAGCACCAGTGCCTAAGGCCCAATTTTTCAGCCCTTGTTTAACAGGGGCGTGTAATTACAATTTTTGATGCAATACTTTGCAGCAGGGCTCATTTCTGCATTCCAACTAGAGTATCTGTGAGGGGTTGCAGTGTTGTGGCACCAGCACAAGTGCCTAAGGCCTAATTTTTCAGCCCCTGTTCAACAGGGGCATGTAATTACAATTCTTGATCTAATATTTCACAGCAGGGCCCATTTCTGCACCCACCAAGAGCGAGTGAGGACTTACAGAGTTGTGGCACCAGCACCACCACCACCACCAAAGGCCCAATTTTTCTGCCCTTGTTCAACAGGGGCATGTAATTACAATTCTTGATCTAATATTTCACAGCAGGGCTCATTTCTGCACCCACCAAGAGCGAGTGAGGACTTACAGTGTTGTGGCACCAGCACCACCACCAAAGGCCCAATTTTTCTGCCCTTGTTCAACAGGGGCATGTAATTACAATTCTTGATCTAATATTTCACAGCAGGGCCCATTTCTGCGCCCACCAAGAGCGAGTGAGGACTTACAGTGTTGTGGCACCAGCACCACCACCACCATCACCAAAGGCCCAATTTTTCTGCCCCTTTTCAACAGGGGCATGTAATTACAATTCTTGATCTAATATTTCACAGCAGGGCCCTGTGAGGGCTTACAGTGTTGTGGCCACAACAACACCTAAGGCCCAAATTTCTGCTGAGTATATAGGGCAGGCTCCTACTTTCAAACATCTAACTTACAAATGACTCCTACTTGCAAACGGAAGGAGACAACAGAAAGTGAGATGAAATCTACCCCTAGGAAGGGAAATTCTCTCCTGTAAGAGTTAATATGGGAAAAACATTTCTCCTTTCCACTGATGCTTTCCAATCCTTGTTCCACAAAAAACCCCAAATTTTCAAAAAACATTTGTCATTGGGACGAAAAGTGAGGTAAAATCTTCTGAAGAGGAGGACAGACAGCAAAACAAATGTCACAGGGGATATAACCCTTCCAAATGTTTACCAAAAAGCTTAAAAAAGATTTTTTGGCTGGAGCTAAACACGTTAAAAATGTACCCGTTCAAAATTACAAACAGATTCTACTTAACAACAAACCTACAGTCCCAGTCCCTGTCTTGTTTGCACCGCCTGTATACTGCTGTTCAGAGTATATAGGGCCTGGTGGCCCCACACCTTTCCTTATTTTAATTTGGGTGCGGGGTTCCACCTAATATTCATACAAGACCCAAAGGGCCTGGTAATGGACTGGGGGGTACCCATGCCGTTTGTCTCACTGATTTTCATCCATATTGCCAGGACCCGACATTACATTAAACCCGCAAGCAGTTTTAAATGAGATTTTTTCCTTTAAAAATGACATTTTGTGCAGAGACTGTTCTAAACACGGGAAACACTTTACAGGCATACTATAGACACACCCCAGGTACGATATTTAAAGGAATATTTCACTTTTTTTTTTTTACTTTAAGCATCATTGAAATCACTGCTCCCGAAAAAACGGCCGTTTTTAAAAGTTTTTTTTGCATTGATACATGTCCCCTGGGGCAGGACCCGGGTCCCCAAACCCTTTTTAGGACAATACCATGCAAATTAGCCTTTAAAATGAGAACTTTTGATTTTGAACATTCGAGTCCCATAGACGTCAATGGGGTTCTAACGTTCGTGCAAACTTTCGGTCCGTTCGCAGGTTCTGGTGCGAACTGAACCGGGGGGTGTTCGGCTCATCCCTACTACACATATATGTGCCTTGGGGTCTTGTTGAACCTATCTTATTCACTTAAGGTTTTCCGTTTCTCCCTTTCACCATCCTTGAGTGTAACATCATTGCATCTAAAGATAGATTTTTCAGGTTCTCTGACAAACGGACCCAGCTAAGAATGACTGTCTTCTGAAATGATTCAGTGTGTGCGTGTCTCTCTCTGCTAGCAAATCGTAAGTGAAAGTAAGTTGGCTGTACGTGTGTACTTAGTTCTAGCTATTTTACTGCCCCTCCTCTTTGGTTACAATCGGCCAATAACATTCATCATCATCGTTATTTTTATTTTACTTCCCCCACCCAATTCCAGCAGCGATCTTTTCTCTCTATGTCGAATCTTTTCTCTCTATGTAGAATAGTCTTGGACTATTAGAGCTAAGGTTAGGCACATTCGATATACACGGATTGGTATTGTCAGCATCATGTCAAATCTCCTATCTATATCGAACTGTTGTCGAAACGAAAACGAAAATAAAGCATTTTTTTATGTCTGATCTTTCGGTTTTCGTATTCTGCACTTTCGGTATTGTTTGTTAAAACGATAACGAAAATACCTGAAATTTGGACGAAAATGCATTCGGACGAAAACAAATGCACATGTCTACTAATAAGTACAAGTAACTCAGATCTGGTCGCAGATGTGGAAATACGGGACAACTTGGGAACATCACAGGATAATTGCATTCAGCGTAAATCACAGGAAAAGAAGGCACGAGGGTTGTATGAAAACTTTCAAAAGGGCCAACTTTTCTAAACTGCGCTCAATACTATAAGATAATAAATGGGACCAAAATCTTAGAAACATCGAACAGGAAAAATGGGAGTACTTTAGGAACATATATAGGAACAATATAAAAAGTCATATTAAAAATAAAAAAATGGCTTTTAAAAAATATAAAGCTGAGGGGTCATTGTCAGCATTCCAACACTGCAAGAATTTTTTTAAAAGGGAGGTCAGAGCAAATTGGCTTCATAAAGGATGATGAAGGGAATTTGACAAGGCAGATGACAAGGAGAAGGCAACTGCACTAAATGCTTTATTCTCCTCGGTTTTTACACAGGAAAATGAGGGGTATAGTACTCAAGACTGTATCATTAGTAATACATCACAGAATGTACCCTTGTGGCTAACAGAAGCCAGTGTCCAAAAAAGACTAGAAAAGCTTAACACAAATCACCATAACTGGATGGCTTACACCCAAGAGTCCAGAGTACTCAGAGATTTCAGAGTGATGTTACTCTCCATAATGTACACCCCTGAAGAAAGAAATGTATTTCTGAAATGCATCAAGGCTTCTCAGCCTTTTGGCTAAGATCAAGTGTAGTCTCGACTGCCTGATTCTTGGTCAAGAGGTGCCTTGGGTACCCGAAGGTCGGCCTTGGGGGGAGCGTCCCTTTCCGTAGGGCCCCCTTGCTGCTATTGGCCTAAGGCTTAGTCCCTAGGCAACGAGGAGTGATCCCCTTCTACTCACCTTTCCTTCGTGGAATGTGGGGTAGAGTGTAGGACAGGATGGTGTTAGCACCTGATGCGCCTAATACAGTTCGGCTGTCTATTGCGGAAGAAAGAAGGGCGGATGTTGGTCTGCACTTTGTGCAGAAGCAAGTAATCGAGGATTTATTGGGCATGGCTCAAGAAACTATTTTCTGCATTCAGTGCGTCCTTCCACTGGCGTTTATGATGTCACCTTTTGGAGTAAGGCTGATATGCAAACATGTTGGTTACGGCAAGCTGAGAAAATGGATGCTTCGTTACTTGAGGGCGTTAAGTTTTATTGCACCGAGAGCAAGCAGCGCTTGCCGGTCATGGTCCACATGTACAACCCTTTTGTAAGGGATGAAGAGATTAGGACCTTTTTATTACTCTATTGTGGTTTTGTTTCTGCGGGCTCAAAACAGACCAACGTGTTTGGGACCTTTAATGGTCACAGGAAGTTTTGGGTTCAGCAGAAACGGGATCCTGATGATATTGGAGGAATGAGGCACCCGCCTCAAACTTTTTCTATTAGGTCCAATCGAGGATACCTGTGGTACTCGGGGCAGCCTACTTTTTGTCGCCACTGTTATTCCTTTGGGCATACTAAGGATGAATGGGAGATTGGGCAAGTGTATCGTAATTGTTTTAAAGCTGGTCATAGAACCGCAGACTGTGGCAAAGGTAGTAAGTGCCACTTTTGTGGTAGCAGTTGCCATCTGGCAAGGAACTGTCCGAAGGTATCCCGGGGTAGTCAGCCAACCTGACAGGATCAGAGGTCTGATGGAGGAAGTAAGAGCTTGGAGAGTGTGGGAGTTAAAGCCTCCTATGCTGATGCCGTAAAGGGTGGTAAAACCACTGACGTTCCCCCTGTAGTAAAACCGGTTCCTGACGAGGATCTTCCTAGCGAGCCTCTTGATGCTGCTGTGGGGGACATGCATTCCGGTGCGGTTGAGTGTGTGCCCAAGGTCCTGGCAGCAGAGGGTGAGCAGGAAAGGGAGGTGGTGGAAGCTGATGGGGATGGTGCAGGTACAAGTGCTGAGGTGCCTGTACAGGATGAGATGGATCTGAGTCAGGACTCCATAAAATGGAAAATGGTTTGTCTCCATCACAGGTCATCGAGGATTACCCCAGTTTTGTGGTACAAAAGTTGGGGCCTCAGAGTGGAACAAGAGGTAGATCTAGAGCGGGTAATAAACAATGAGTTTGTGCCTTGTTACCTTTTTTGTGTGTACCTTGTAATCCTGTTTAGATGATAAAATCAAGGGTCTCCTTACTCAGTGTTCGCAGTATAAGGTCAGTTTACAGGCGGGCAGCTATTTTTAAACTTTTCACTGCATTGCCCTGTGACATTTTATGTTTGCAGGAGTATAATTTGAGCGAGGAGCCCAAGGTTGCTGGTTGGACCCAGGGGCCATCTGTTTGGTCCTTAAATAATAGAAAAAGTGGAGGGGTATGTGTGCTCTTTAAGAGTAATAGTTTTAAAATTAAGAGGGTTGTACATGTGGACCGGGGCCGGTGTGTGTTGATTTTTTTTTAGTTTGGAGGCGTGCTTTTTCATATTTTTTGTATTTATGGGAATGCTGACAAGCATGATAGACTTGGTTTGTTTGAAAAATTTAAAAAATGTGGGGGGGGGGGGGGGTGCCTACCCTTTTGGTAGGCAATTGTAATTGTATTATTAGGGATGGTGATAGGGTGAGTAGTGGAGGGGTTGGCGGTAGTGGTAGTAAAATGTTTAGTTCAGGGAAGGAACTTGGGGATATTGTTAAAATGTTCCCAGTGGGAAAGTGTCCTCATGTATTGATTTTTATTTTATGTCTAGGAATTTGAAGAAGGAGTCCTTTTCAGTACAGAGGATGCCTTTCACAGATCATGGTAGAATTGATTGTGGTGTAAGTATATGTGATGGAGGTTTGCATGGGAAGGGGGTGTGGAAGTTAAATGTAAGTTTGTTGGAGGATGTGAAAATAACAGAAGGATATGTTTTTTTGGTTTTGTTTTTTTTTGTAAGTTGAAAGGGAGAAAGAATGATTTTGGGAGCATGGTGGAGTGGTGGGAATGGGTGAAAATTAGGACAAAAGAGTTTTTTGTAAGAAAGGGGTGTGAGGAATGAAAGATTCATGTATGAGATGTGGCAAAAAAGATTTGAATATTTGGAGGAGATGAGGGAGCTTGGAGAGGATGTCTTAGCGGAGATTGGGGAAGCCAGAGAAAAGTTGAATTAATTTTTGGAGGCAAAAGGAAGTAAGATTGTGTCACAGGCAAAAATGGAAATTAAGGAGAAAGATGAGAAGTGTACAAAATTCTTCTTTAAGAAAGTGTTTGGAGGGAGGATGGAAATGAAGAATGTGTTAGATGAGAGTGGGAAGGAAGTGGATGGAAATAGGAGTATTAAGGAGGTGGTGAGAAAGTTTTAGTCTGGATTATATACATCAGGTAAGGTTGATTTAAATGTAGAAAAAGAAGTCTTGGGTGAGATTGAGGAGTGTTTGAATATGGAGGATAAAGATGTATTGATGGCAGATGTAACAAAATAGGAGATTGAGAAGTGTATGAAGAGTATAAAAAAAGGGAAATCACCAGGAAGTGATGGGTTACCGGTGGATTTTTATTGTGTTTTTTGGGAAGTAATAGGTGAGTGTTTTTTTGAGGTGTGTAAGGAAGTATTGGTGAGGGGAAGGTTATCAAAGTCTATGTGTGAAAGTGTTATTGTTTTGTTGTATAAAAAGGGGGATAGGAGAGATTTGAAAAATTGGGGGCCTATTTCATTATTGAATGTGGATTACAAGATTATTGCAAAAATTATGGCTGATAGATTAAGAGAAGTGATTGGGAAAATGGTGTGTGAAGAGCAGGTGTGTACTGTCCCTGGAGGAAAGATTGCAGAAAGTTTGGTGAGTTTAAGGGATGCGTTGTGGTGGTGTAAAAGCAGGGAACAGGGTGTAGCTGTGTTAGCAATTGATTTTGAGAAAGCATATGATCGGGTTGTGCATGACTTTATGTTTAAGGTATAAAGTAAGATGGGTGTGCCGAGAGGATTATTGGATGGATTAGAGGTATGTATAGGGGAATGGTTAGTAGGGTGCTTGTGAATGGATGGTTAACAGGGGAGGTGCAAATTAAAGCAGGTGTAAGGCAGGGGTGTCCGTTGTCACCAGTGTTGTTTGCTTGTGTGATAGAGCCATTGTTGCGTATGTTGAAAAAAGATAAAATTGTGAGGAGTGTGGAGGTGCCTCGGGGGGATAGTAAGTGTTTGAGTGTGATTGGTTATATGGTTGATGTTACTGTACTGTGCAGGAGTGTGGTGGGTTTGAGAAGAGTGAAATTGTTAATAGATGTGTTTTGTATGGCAAGTGGCTTTAGGGTGAATATGGGTAAGAGTGAATGTAAAGTGTTTGGTGAGTGGAGTGATATGATGTCTTGTGGGTGGAAGATATGTGTAGGGGGTCTGAGAGTGCTTGGAGTAAAGTTTGATTGTGATTTGTATGGTAGGGAGAGTTGGGAAGATGTGAGGAGAAAGTTGGAGAAAAAAATTAAATTTTGGTCTTTGCGATCTTTGTCTTTGGAGGGTAAGGCCTTAGTTATAAAATCAGTTTTTTTGCCAATTTTATTGTTCTTGTATTATGTTTTTCCTGCGCCAGAGAGGGTTTTTAAAAAAATTGAAAAGTTATGTTTGGAGTATGATTTGAGGAAGCCTGTTTGTTTTAACCCACCATGGTTTTATGTGAGATTTGAGAGAGGAATAAGGAGGTATGGGTTGGAGGATGTAAGTAAGGAACTTGTGTGTGAATGTAAAAAAGTATTAAGGATGGTGGAAGGGAAGGAAGAATTGGAAATAATAGGGGGTTTGAATGAGGTTGAAAGTGAGGAGGTATGGCAGAATGTATGTGTTAGGGACCTGACAAATATACAAAAGGATGTGGCTTGGATAATTGTGCATGGGTGTTTGCCTACAAGGGTGTTTCAACATAGAAGGAGGTTGGTGGACAGTGAAGTGTGCTCGAGGGAAGGGTGTAGAGGGTGGGAGGATGTTGTTCATTTATTGTGGAAGTGCGAGTTTGCAATGAACGTTTGGAGGAAGATGGGAGGTTTGATTAAAGGGTTGACTGGGGTGGAAGGGATAACATATGAGATGATTGTGTATGGGGTATGTAATTTAGGGTAAATAAAGAGGAGAGTGTTATGGTTATTGCTTAATTGTGTGAAGGAGTGCCTGTGGGATGTAAGAAATATTTTAGTTTTTAGGAGTGAAAAGGTGAGTGTGAAGGAGTGTACAGCCATGATCCGTGGGAGGTTATACTTCTATGGACTTTGTGATGTTAAGAAGTTTGGTCCTGTAAAAGAGCAGGAAATTTGGTGTTTTAGACACTGGAAGTATTGGGTATAAATAAATGATGTGATTATGTTAAATGACCTTTTTTTTTTCTCTTTTTCTTTTTCAGAAGAAATGTGATGTTGGTGGAGGGTTAGCATGAAGGAGAGCGATAGGAGAAATTTTGTTGATCATAGGGATAGGGTTGAGGGAGTCTTTTTTGAATAAATTGTGGGTGGTCTGGTTGTTTTATGTAAATATATGGTATTGTGGAGGTGGGTGGGTTAAGTGGGATGGGAGGGTGAGGGTGGGTTTTGTGATGACATGTTAAAATTGTTGTTTTTATTTTTGTTTGTTTTTGCTTTTTTGTATTTCATGTAAAAATGTGAATGTTTGTTGGACCATGTATTTTTTGCTTCATTTTAATAAAAGAAAATTTAAAAAAATTCTGAAATGCATCAAGTGATTCCTGTAAGATTTTTTCACAAGAAACTATTGTATCAACAGGTATTGTGGAGTACCATCCATTATTATTTTTCTTACGTTATTTTGGTGTATAACAATCATTACAGCTGTAATCTTTTTTTTAACAATTTACTGTTCTAATAAAGTTTGTACAAACTCTTTTTCTACTTCAGCTTTTCAGTCAGTAGAGCATATCCCTGAGCTAAGCCAAAGAATAATCTGTGTAAGATTTCTGTATGACTCAAACAAAATTTAGCAAAGGAAAACCTCAGGCTGCTCATAGACATGAGATAACAGTCACCTGACATGACCATTTTTAGCCAGATCAAACAATAATCTAATGTTTCTCTCAAACAGGTTAGAAAACTTGCTTTGATTCCCTCCTGAAATTGGCAGACCTTGAGGTGTCTGCTGTGCCTTACCCCCACAGCCTTATCTCTTTCCTCTTTCAAGCAGTGGCGGTGTGTCCATTAAGGGTGCACGGGCGCCGCCCCCTCGGTCAAGCCACCCCCCTTTGCGTAGAGTGCTGGTGGATTAGCTTAGTTCTCTATAAATGTTGGAGAAGCATTCACTGTGGCACAAATTCCAGATGCCATTAATTTTTCTTAAAGCCAAGGTAAAGGACTATGATTTATGTTTTTATTTAACAATGTAATGCTGTTGGTACTGTGCTACAATTAGGGATGAGCCCGATGTTCGAATCAAACGTGAGTTCGACTCAAACATCGGGCATTCGCCTGTTCACCGAACAGCGAACAATATGCGCTGTTCGCGGCAAATACGAAAGCCGCCAGAACACCAAAAATCAAAAGTGCTAATTTTAAAGGCTTATATGCAAGTTATTGTCATAGAAAGTGTTTGAGGACCTGAGCCCTGCCCCAGCGGACATGTATCAATGCAAACAAACTTTTTAAAAACGGACGTTTTTTCGGGAGCAGTGATTTTTTTAATGCTTAAAGTGAAACAATAAAAATGAAATATTCCTTTAACCACTTGCCGCCCGCCATATAGCAGAATGATGGCGGCAAAGTGGTTTCAATATGCTGACTGGGCGTCTTACGACATCCGCAGGATATTGAGCCGCTGCACGCCCCCGGGGGTGCGCATCGCCGCGTTCGTAGTTGCGGGGTGTCAGTCTGACACCCCGCAACACCGATCCAGGTAAAGAGTCTCTGACGGAGATTCTTTACCACGTGATCAGCTGTGTCCATTCACGGCTGATCATGATGTAAATAGGAAGAGTAGCTGATCGGCTGCTCTCCTGACAGGGGGGGTCTGTGCTGATTGTTTATCAGCACAGCCCCCCCCCTGGATCCCATCCAGGACCACCAGGGAAGCCTCCCAGGACCACCAGGTTAGCTGCCCAGGACCACCAGGGAAGCTATCCACATTGGACCACTAGGTATGCCACTAGGTATGCCCCCTAGACCCTCAGGGAAATGCTAATCTGTGCCCAGGCAGCTGCCAATCAATTCCACTGCCAGTGCCACCAGGGATGCCTATCAGTGTCGCGTATCACTGCCGCATATCAGTGCCCATCAGTGCCACGTATCAGTGCCCATCAGTGCCGAGCAGTGCCGCCTGTCAGTACCCATCAGTGCCCAGCAGTGCCGCCTATCAGTGCCCATCAGTGCCACCCATAAGAACCCATCTTTGCAGCCTTTCAATGCCCATCAGTGTCATCTATCAGTGCCCACCAGTGCCACCCATGAGTGCCCATCAGTGCTGCATATCAGTGCCACCCATCAGTGCCGCCTACCAGTGCCCATCAGTGCTGCATATCAGTACCCATCGTAAGTGCCCGTCAGTGCCCGCTCATTGGTGCCACCTCATCAGAGCCGCCTTATCAGTGCCCATCAGTGAAAGAGAAAACGTATTCATTTACAAAAAATTTTAACAGAAATAAAAGCAAAACTTTTATTTTTTTCCAAATTTTTGGTATTTTTTTATTTGTTTAGCAACAAATAAAAACCGCAGAGGTGATCAAATACCACCATAGGAAAGCTCTATTTGTGGGAACAAAATGATAAAAATTTAGTTTGGGTACAGTGATGGTTGTCCGCGCAATTGTCATTCAAACTGTGACAGCACTGAAAGCTGAAAATTGGTCTGGGCAGGAAGGTGTATAATTGCCCTGTATTAAAGTGGTTAAATATTGTGCCTGGGCGGTGTCTATAGTATGCCTGTAAAGTGGCGGATTTTTCCCGTGTTTAGAATAATACCACAGCAAAATGACATTTCTAAAGGAAAAATTGTCAACTGATCACAGCTGTAATGAATTGTTGGGTCTCGGCAATATAGATAAAACTAGTTGAAAAAAAGAGCATGGGTTCCCCACCCCCAGTCCATTACCACGCCCTTTTGGGTCTGGTATGAATATTAAGGGGAACCCTGAATAAAAATTAAAAAAAAAAAAATTGCATGGTGGCCCCCTAAAATCCATACCAGGCCCTTCAGGTCTGATATGGAAATTAAGGGAAACCCTGCACCAAATGTAAAAAAGAAATGGCATGGGTCCCCCAAAAATCTTTGGTTTTGATTTTAAAGGGGACCCTGCGCCAAAACTAAAAAAAAATGGCGATGGGGCCCCCCAAAATCCATACCAGACCCTTATCCGAGCACGCAACCTGGCAGGCTGCAGGAAAAGAGGGGGGATGAGAGAGTGCCCCCCCTCCTAAACTGTACCAGGCTACGTGCCCTCAACATGGGGAGGGTGCTTTGGTGTCTGACCCCAAATCACCTTTTTGCCATGTTGATGGGGACAAGGACCTCATCCCCACAGCCCTTTCCCGGTAGTTGTGGGGGTATGCGGGCTGGGGGCTTATTGAAATCTGGAAGCCCCCTTTAACAAGAGGACCCCCAGATCCCGGCCTCCCCACTATGTGAATTGGTAATGGGATACCATTTCAAAAGTGGCAAAAATGGTAAAAAGGACAAGAGACAGCTTGGGACAAGTCCTTTATTAAAAAATAAAAATATAAAAATGTCCCACGATGTAAATTCACGCCACCCGGCGGACCGGAAAAAATAAAATTAAAAAAAGCCGCAACTGTTCCGCCTCCATGGGAGGGCCCTGCCGACTGATGCTTCTTCTCTGTGACAGTTCTTATATAGCTTAAGGCGGGGCCACCCGGCAATGTAAACGTGCGTCAGAGGGGCGGGGTCACCCGTCAAATGCTTTTGCAAAATCCACATACATCACATCTATGGGCCTTCCTTTATCTTGATGACAGCTCACCTCCTCATAGAAGGTTAATAGGTTGGTTTGGCAAGAACAATTCTTCATGAATCCATGCCGATTACTGTTAATGATACTGTTTTCATTACTAAAAACTTGTATATAGTCCCTTATCATCCCCCTTCAAGATCTTGCATACCATTGATGTTAGGCTAACTGGTCTGTAATTCCCAGGGATGTATTTTGGCCCTTTTTTAAATATTGGTCTTAAATTGGCTTTTCTCCAATCAGCTGGTTCCATTCCAGTCAGTAGACTGTCAGTAAAAATTAGGAACAATGGTCTGGCAATTACTTGACTGAGTTCCCTAAGTACCCTCGGGTACAAGCCATCTGGTCCCGGTGATTTATTAATGTTAAGTTTCCCATGTCTGTTTCTAATTCTGTCCTCTGTTAGCCATGAGGATGCTTCCTGTGATGTGTCATGAGGACAACACTGCAGTTTTGGTTACTGAAGTCCCCTGATTCCCTTGTGAAGACTGAGGAGAAGAATAAATTCAATACCTTCGCCATCTCCCCATCCTTTGTAACCAGATGTCCTTCCTCATTCTTTATGGGGCCAATATGGTCTGTCCTCCTTTTTTACTGTTTATATACTTAAAGAATTTCTTGGGATTTTTTTTGCTCTCCTCCGCTATGTGTCTTTAGTGTTCAATTTTAGCTGTCCTAATTGCACCCTTACATATCTTCTTGCATTCTTTGTAAAGTCTGAATGCTGATGATCCCTCAGCCTTGTATTTTTTAAAGGTCTTCTCCTTTGCTTTTATATGCATTTTTACATTGGAGTTAAGCCATCCAGGACTTTTGTTCGCTCTTTTAAATTTATTTCCAGGGGGTGTGGCGACCAGGCTCCAAGATGGACGCATAGCTCAGGAGCTCCGTAGCCTGCAGGAGATAATCCATCACCATCCGAGCTCACCGACACCATCCGAGGCCACAAACAAACCCATCGAATCGCTGAACACCCCAGAAATGCCGAGGCACAGGAAAAATCGACAGCAGCCACACAAACTCCCTGATTTCTTCATGATACCCCCGCGTGGACCAATACAAAATGGCGGTGATGCCCAAGAACAACGGCACAATGACAAGGCCGTGGCGCAAAACGGCAGCCATGGAACGCCATCCACCTCATCACACATAGCCAAGCTGCACAGTGAGTCGTCCTCTGGGACACCTAGCCCCACCACGAAGAGCCTGGCTAAATTGATACCCAGAAGGGAATCTCCAGCTAGGCCGCAGCCTGACCCCGAGATGGAGGTAAGCATGCCACATAACCCAGATACAGCACAAGATGCTCAGGAGGGGGATCCCATAGCTGACTTTGCCAAATCAGACAGACTCATATCGGACTGCTGCTGAAAGGTATGCTGCTGTCCCTGTGATCATCCTTACACACAGACATGATCAAAGGAATTAATAAGTGCACAAAGGAAGTACAAGCCCTAGGCCACAGGGTAGACTATGTGGAAAAGAAGATGGAAGAATATACATCCTCCTATAACGTAATGGTGGAAGCTAGGGATGAGCTTCGAGTTCGAGTCGAACCCATATTCGACTCGAACATCGCATGTTCGACCGTTCAACGAATTACAAACGATATGGGCCATTCGCGCCAAATTAGAGTGGCACGTCACGGCCCATAATTCACTGTGGCATCGCAGTGCATTGCTGGCTGATGATTGGCCAAGCATGCACTATGACCTGCATGCTTGGCCAATCACAGCGCCATCTGTACAGAGAGCCATAATTGGCCAAAGCCAGGGTGGATATATATACTGTATTCAATTTAGCTAGATCCGTTCCTGTAGTATTTACAAGTTAGTGTAGTGTAGTGCGTCCTCTGCACTGTGTGCATCTAAAGCTACCTGAAGATAATTGCTGTTGTTCTGCTCCTATTAATACCACAGACAAGCAGCTACAGTATTTACAGTTAGTGTACTGTGTCCTCTGCACAGTGTGCACCTAAAGCTACCTAAATAAAATTGGTGGTGTTCTTCTGATCCTATTAATACCATAGACAGGCAGCTATAGTATTTACAGTTAGTGTGCTGTGTCCTCTGCACAGTGTGCACCTAAAGTTACCTGAATAAAATTGGTGGTGTACTTCTGATCCTATTAATACCACAGGCAGGCAGCTACAGTATTTACAGTTAGTGTACAGGCAGGCAGTTAGTTAGTGTACAGGCAGGCAGCTACACTATTTACAGTTAGTGTACTGCATCCTCTGCACAGTTTGCACCTAAAGCTACCTGAACACAATTGCTGTGGTTCTGCTCCTATTAATACCACAGGCAGACAGCTACAGTAGTAACAGTTAGTGTACTGTGTCCTCTGCACAGTGTGCACCTAAAGCTACTAGAAGTAAATTGGTGGTGTTCTTCTGAATCTATTAATACCACAGGCAGGCAGCTACAGTATTTACAGTTAGTGTGCTGCGTCCTCTGCACAGTGTGCACCTAAAGCTACCTGAAGACAATTTCTGTTGTTCTGCTCCTATTAATACCACAGGTGGGCAGCTACAGTATTTACAGTTAGTGTACCTTGTCCTTTGCACAGTGTGCACCTAAAGCTACCTGAAGAAAATTGGTGGTGTTCTTCTGATCCCATTAATACCACAGACAGGCAGCTACAGTATTTACAGTTAGTGTACTGTGTCCTCTGCACAGTGTGCACCTAAAACTACCTGAATAAAATTGGTGGTGTCCTTCTGATCCTATTAATACGACAGGCTGACTGCTACAGTATTTACAGTTAGTGTACTGCGTCCTCTGCACAGTGTGCACCTAAAGCTACCTGAAGACAATTGCTGTTGTTCTGCTCTTATTAATACCACAAGCAGGCAGCTACAGTATTTACAGTTAGTGTACTGTGTCCTCTGCACAGTGTGCACTTAAAGCTACCCGAAGACAGTCATAAGCCAATAAAAGAGGGCAAACAGGCTCTGTGTCTAGAGGCAACAGTGCTGGTCGTGGAGATGGTGCATCCTCATCAGAACGTGGCCGTGGGACACGCTTGTCCTTTTTTACGGCAGCTAGCCACGTTGAGCCGCAACATGCGTAAGACTTGGTAGAGTGGATGACCAAGCCGTCCTCATCCTCCTCATCCTCTCTCACCCAGGCTCAGGGTACTTTGTCTGGCAAAGCAGCTGCCAATGTGGCCTCTTCCCTCAGCTCAATGGCATCAGTCACTCCTTCCCTAGCCCCACCATGTCCTCCTGAGGAGTCCCCCGAACTGTTTGACCACAGTGTTGGGTACATGCTCCAGGAGGATGTCCAGCGTTTTGAAGGCTCCGATGATAGTACCCAGCTAGAGGAAGGCAAAGGCAATAACGTGAGCCCAGAGAGAGGGGGTGCCCAAGAAGGACAGCAATCTGGCAGTCATGTTTCCCCAGCTGCAGTATACTGCCAGCTTTGCTCCAGCGATGAGGAGGGAGGGGATGATGAGGTCACTGACTCCACGTGGGTGCCTAAAAAGAGAGAGTAGGAGGAGGCACATCACGAACGAGGCAGGATGCCCTCCAGGGGCCAGCTTAAGGGCAGCACACCGACTGCATCACACCGCAGAGCTCCGCATGTGCAGGGCACTGCTGTCTCTGCACGTTATTTCAAAAGTTCTTTGGTGTGGGCCTTTTTGAGACGAGTGCATCAGATCCCACCGCTGCTCTTGGCAACATATATCTCAAGCGTATCTCGCATGGCCAAAACATCACCCGCTTGGGCACCACACGCTTGACCAGACATATGTCGACCTGCCATGCAGTTCATTGGCAAGCGTGCCTAAAAGACCCACACCAAAGAACAAAGAGGACCTCTCCTTGTTCCTCATCATCTGGGATCTCGAACCCCGCTATACCTTCAGTCCTCTCTGAGACCTGCACTGAGAGGAATTAAGGTATAGAATTAGGTGTGTCACAGCCAAGTACTTGGGGGCAATCTGCTATCGGTACACCGACGTCAGATTGTACCAGGCAAATTTCCCTGCCCCAGCTGCTGCACTGCCGAAAGAAGTTCGCTCCCAGCCATCCACATGCCCAGCGGTTGAATGCTAGCTTGGCTAAATTGCTAGCACTTCAACTGCTGCCTTTTCAGTTGGTAGACTCTGCCCCCTTCCGTGAGTTTGTGGAATGTGCGGTTCCTCAGTGGCAAGTTCCCAAACGCCACTTTTTCTTACGGAAGGTGATTCCGGCTCTCTACCGGCATGTGGAAGGCAATGTCCATGCCTCGCTGGACAGGGCAGTCAGCGGTAAGGTTACCGCTGACTCATGGTCCAGCAGGCATGGACAGGGACATTACCTATCTTTCACCGTGCACTGGGTGACTCTTCTGGCAGCTGGGAAGGATGCAGGACAGGGTGCAGTAGTGTTGGAGGTTGTTCTGCCACCACGCCTCCAAAATTCTACTAGTGGTGATTCTGCCACACCTCTCTCCTCCACCCCCCCCTTCTACTTCCTCCATGGCCTCTTCCTGTGCTGATTTGTCCTCAGAACCAGTGGTGCTCCGTAGGCGTTCAAGGGGCTACGCAAGCATGCAGGCAAAAAGATGCCATGAGGTGCTTGAGCTGGTGTGCTTGGGGGACAGGAGCCACACTGGGGCAGAGATTCTGTCAGCTCTGCAGGGGCAGGTTCAGAGGTGGTTGACGCCACGCCAGCTTAAGGCAGGTATGGTGGTTTGTGACAATGGCACCAACCTCCTCTCTGCCCTCCGACAGGGAAAACTGACCCATGTGCCCTGTTTGGCTCACGTCCTTAACTAGCATTTCTGCAAGTCATATAATGCCAGTGCTCGGCTGGCTGACCTCCAAAAGGAATTTAACCTGCCCAAGAACCACCTAATCTGTGACATGCCCACCCGGTGGAATTCAACGTTGGCCATGCTGCAGCGGCTGCACACACAGCAGAAGGCCATTAATGAGTATCTATACGATTATGGAACCAGGACAGGGTCAGGGGAGCTTGTTTTTTTTCCCCACGCCAGTGGGCTATGATCAGGGATGCATGCACTGTCCTGTCACCATTTGAGGAGGCCACGAGGATGGTGAGCAGTGACAGTGCATGCATCAGTAACACTGTACCTCTTGTCCACCTGTTGGAGCACACGTTGCATGGAATAATGGACAGGGCACTTGAGGCAGAACAGAGGGAGGAAGAGGAGGACTTCCTTTCCTCTCAAGGCCCCCTTTATCCAGACAGTGTTCCTGCGTGCCCTCCGATCACACAGGAAGAGGACGAGGAGGAGGAGGATTTTGTCAGCATTGAGTTGGAGCCTGGCACTCAGCATCAGCAGCAGTCTTCTAGGGATCATTTGCAGTCCCAAGAAACCCATGGACTTGTACGTGGCTGGGAGGAGGTGGCTGCGGATCATGTCGTCCTTAGTGACCCAGAGGACTCTGGACCGAATGCCTCAGCAAACCTATGCTGCATGGCCTCCCTGATTCTGCAAAGCCTGCGGAAGGATCCTCATATTCGTGGTATCAAGGAGAGGGATCAATACTGGCTGGCAACCCTCATTGATCCACGTTACAAGGGTAAGATTGCTGACCTTATCTTGCCATCGCAGAGGGAGCAGGGGATAAAACATCTTTGGGAGGCCTTGCAGAAAGGTCTGTGCAACGTGTTCCCAGAGACTAGGAGGTTACAAACTCCTGTTTCTGGACAACGTGTTGCTGAGGCTTCGGTCAGTCAAAGAAGGAGCAGTGGAGAAGGTGGCTGTCTGACCGATGCGTTCAGACAATTTTTTAGTCCGCAGCCCCAAGGTATGATCGGTTCCAGCAACCATCGCCAGCGTCTGTTTTACATTGTGCAGCAATACCTAGGGGCAAGATCTAATTTTCCCACTGAAAATCCTCTGAGTTACTGGATCTTGAGGATGGATCGCTGGCCAGAGCTTAACAACAGAAAGGATGGGCCTAGTGGTGGACTTTTTAGGCACATACAAAAAGATAAAAAATATATGTAATACAAATATAATTTATTGAGTAGAAACAGTAAAAACACAACAGTGATATAACATCTATTGTTTGGAATGCGAGTTAGGCAGTTTTACATTGATATGTATACAGTGTTTAAAACAGTACTTTTGTACCCGACGCATTTCGGAGTAAGTAGACCTCCTTCCTCAAGGGTGGGTGTAAATTAGAGACAATTCTATTGTTTACACTGCATTCGCTGACTTGGCATTCCATATAGCCTTAGTTAAAAACAGCAACAATGCCACGGTCTGTCTACCAAGTATATTCCTGATTCCAGGGAAAAACATTAATTTGAATATTTTAGAAGAATTTTTTGTTATAAATCCATACATGGATGGAGGTAGGATTTCTTTCACGGAAGTATATATGTAGTTTTCTATTCTATTCCAAAAAGAGTAGGGGGAGAGAAGAAAAAAATCTCCCTTGGCCTTCCAAAAAAGGGAGGAGGCCCATATGGGGCATACAGGAGGGATTTGAGGCTCCACTGAGGCCGAAAGGCAAGTCCTGGAGGTAGCTCAAAATGTGGCATTACGGATGTGTGGTTGGTAGATAGTATGAGGATAAGGCAAACATTTGACTGTTCAAGCCAGTGTCATCCCACAAAGTGCAATGGATGTGGCCCAATTTTTAAGCCCCTGTTAAACAGGGACATGTAATTACAATTCTTGATCTAATATTTCACAGCAGGGCCCATTCCTGTGCCCACCAAGAGTAACTGTGAGGGCCTACAGTGTTGTGGCAACACCACCACCACCACCACCACCACCAAAGGCCCAATTTTTCTGCCCCTGTTCAACAGGTGCATGTAATTACAATTCTTGATATAATATTTCACAGCAGGGCCCGTTCCAGCACCCACCAAGAGTAACTGTGAGGGCTTACAGTGTTGTGGCAACACCAACACCTAAGGCCCCAATTTCTACAGAGTATATAGGACAGGCCCCTACTTTCAAACATCCAACTTTCAAACGACTCCTACTTGCAAACGGAAGGAGACAACAGGAAGTGAGATGAAATCTACCCCTAGGAAGGGAAATTCTCTCCTGTAAGAGTTAATATGGGAAAAGTGTGTCTCCTCTCCACTGATGCTTTATCACCAATCCTTGTTTCACTAAAAACCCCAAATTTTCAAAAAACATTTGTCATTGGGACAGAAAGTGAGGTGAAATCTTCTGAAGAGGTGCACAGACAGCAAAACAGATGTTACAGGGGTGATAACCCTTCCCTATGTTTTCCTAAGTTCAAAATTACAAACAGATTCTACTTAACAACAAACCTACAGTCCCTGTCTTGTTTGCACCGCCTGTATACTGCTGTTCAGAGTATATAGGGCCTGGGGGCCCCACTGCTTTCCTTTTTTTAATTTTGTGCGGGTACTGTTCTAAGCACAGGAAACACGCGCCACTTTACAGGCATACTATAGACACCCCCCAGGTACGATATTTAAAGGAATATTTCACTTTTTTTTTTAACATTAGGCATCATTAAAATCACTGCTCCCAAAAAAACGTCAGTTTTTAAAACTTTTTTTTGCATTGATACATGTCCCCTGGGGCAGGACCCAGGTCCCCAAACCCTTTTTTGGACAATACCATGCATATTAGCCTTTAAAATTAGCACTTTTGATTTTGAACGTTCGAGTCCCATAGACTTTAATGGGGTTTTAAAGTTCATGCGAACTTTCGGTCCGTTCTCAGGTTCTGGTGTGAACCGAACCAGGGGGTGTTAGACTCATCCCTAGTGGAAGCACACACAGCACAGGGTGAAGACATAACATGGCTGAACGATAAGATCGCAGACTTAGAGGACAGGTCCAGAAGGAATAGTATTAAAATCAGGGGCGTCCCAGAATCTGTCACACCAGATCATCTCCTCCAATATGCCCATACTCTGTTCTCCACTTTAGCACCGACAGCACAGGACCTTATAGTGGACAGGATTCACAGGGTCCCCAAACCTTCTTTTCTCCCTGAGGTGACTCCTACTAAGGGTACATTATTACCACCTAAAGGACCAAATCCTACAAGCACCGCCAGGGTGCCCCTTGTCACCAACTATCTTTAACCTAATGATAGGACCCTTAGCAGAAGCTATTAGATCACATCCTTCAATCACGGGCTTCCAGTTTGGTTCTAGCATGCACACTTAACTTGTTTGCAGACAATGTAATATTGCTACTAACTAACCCACGTACATCCCTAGAACAAGCCCATAAAATCCTAATGGATTTCGGGGACGTCTCATATTATAAAGTCAATTTCTCCAAAGCTTTGATCCTAAGCCTGTGTGTACCGGTACACACTCAAGACATACTACAAAAAACACTTCCATATACATGGAGCAAAAAAGGCATAACATACCTAGGTGTCACGTTAACAAATACAACCTCCTCGTTAACTGATGCAAACATCAGACCGCTGACGATCAAACTGGAATCCCAACTAAAGGAAATAACTATCATGGCTAGGCAAAATAGCAGCCTTCAAAATGTCACTTCTGCCACAAATCCTATACATATTTCAAACATTACCAACCCACATACATCAACATTATCTTAGAACACTATCCAGCCTCATATGGAAATATGGAACGGCAAAAAAGCTAGATGCCTCTGAAACAATCTCACTTCACATAAACAGGTTGGAGGTGCTGGCCTAAAAGACTTACATGACTATGATTGGACCAACCCAAACACTGGTTTCAGGAGAATAACAAACCATTATGGGTGGACATAGAAGAGACACAGATCCCAACAAAGGACCTAAAAACATTCCTCATGGGTGACAATTTGATAAGCATTGGGATATCAAACACCTTTCACCCCCACTTCAGGTGTCAATTCAGGCATGGAGATATCTTTTATCCCTAAGTACACAGAGGAAGTGGTGATAAACGACTGGCCTCCAATTGACATCCTAGAAGCCAAAATATCAGTCAAAACACTAACAAGCCATGGTATCACACAAGTATTGAATCTCCCTAATGGCCAACAGCCTAATGCCGCGTACAGATGATCGGACATTCCAACAACAAAACCGTGGATTTTTTTTCCGACGGATGTTGGCTCAAACTTGTCTTGCATACACCCGGTCGCACACATGTTGTCGGAAATTCCAATCACCAAGAACGCGGTGACGTACAACACGTAAGACAGGACTATAAAAAGGAAGTACAATACCAAGTGCGCCACCCTTTGGGCTCCTTCTGCTAATCTCATGTTAGTAGAAGTTTGGTGAGAGACGATTCACGCTTTTGAGCCTCGTGCTTTTCAGTTCATTACTGCTTGTCAGTTTGTGATTCGTATCTGTTTTTCAGTGGGTGTTGTCAGTTCCTATCTGTTTTTCAGTGTGTTCTTGTCCGCTCGTTTCTGATTTTCAGCTCGCTCTTCTCAGGCCTTTCTGATTTTCAGTGCGTTCTGTTAGTTCGTTCTGACCAGCCGACCGTTTTCTAGCCATGTTGTGGGTACATACTCGTCGTATAGTTTGTGCTGTGCAGGGGCTTGGTGTTGGGGTTCTTACTTTGACCCTAGCCCAATCCATGAACAGGGTGAGGAGGAATTCATAGACAAAGAATTGGCTGCTCCAGAGTGACCAATTCTCGCACATGCCTTTGTTGTGGGAGATCCGGGAGAATAATCCTGATGATTTCAAGAATTATCTCTGAATGACAGACCCCGTTTTTTTCCGTCTGTTGGCTTTGCTGTACCCTTATGTTACAAAGCAGGACACCTGCATGCGGCAAGCCATCGCTCCCGAGCAGAGGCTCGTCGCCACATTGCGGTACCTGACGATGGGGAGAAGTCTGCAGGACATCAAGTTCTCGACAGGCATCTCCCCCAGGCTCATTATTCCAGAGACCTGTTCTGCCATCATTCAGGTCCTGCAGAAGGACTATGTTAAGGTAAGTTTTACCATTTAACATCACATTCTATGTATTTAATGTTTGCTAATGTATTGTATTTATTTCATCATTCCATAATTACCATAATTGTAATATGCTGTGAATGTCCCCTTTGTGCTCATGCATGCTGTGAGTTTTTAAAGTTCCTTTTTTGTCCTTCATGCATATTTGACTTCACTAACCTCTCTAGCATGCTATCCTGGGCCCAGTGCAAGAGGCTTTTTTTGGGGGGCCCAAACTCATTTGGAACCCTCCCTTCTCCCAACCGCTAAGGCAACTGATACCAATCTTCTATCTGCTGACTTTGTCCAACCCATACACACTATACCTACCTCTTTTGTGGTCATATTCTTGGATGAATTCCCCAAAGCATGTAGTGCAAGGGCCTGCCTGAATACTTTCAAATGGTACTGTTTAAAGTTTTGTTCTCCTATTATCTTGATAGGTAATTGCAGAATGTAAAAATGTGCTTCAATTTGTACAGTGTGTATTCCTATTTTTGTATTATGAAACTTCTTACCTGTCCAGTGGGCTGCCAATAGTGTAAGTAAGGAGGGGCTGGCCAAAGTAATACACATTATTTATGCATTCAGCTCTCAATGAAGTGGAAAGGGTTACCTGTCCAAAACCTCTCCCTCCCTAAAATTTTTACAATGGGCCATCAGAGGGGGTGGGGAATCTGATAAGTGGACCATATAATTTTGTCTTTAAATACTCATTTCAATAAATGTTATACTTATGTTGTGTTGGCCAAGAATATTTGTCTAATCTGCTTGCAATGTTATGTGCAAAAGTACTTTTTTTTTTTTTTGTTTCACTCCACAGTTTCCTTCAAACCCACAGGAATGACAGACTGTGGCATCCCAGATTTCTCAGCAGTGGGACTTCCTAAACTGCAGAGGGGCAATAGATGGGAAACATGTCCACATCGTCCCACCCCCCAACTCGGGGTCATACTATTATGATTATAAGGGGTTTAATAGTATATGTTGTTGGCGGTGGTGTTGGCAACATACGAGTTTTGTATGTGGACGTGGGGAAGAATGGCCGGATGTCGGATGGTGGAGTCATCGCCCAGATGGAGTTCGGGTGGTTTGGGCTTGCCACCTGTGGAAGCCAATGTGGGTGGTCTTCCATTTGTGTTCATTGCTGATGAAGCGTTTGTTTTTGGTGAACATCTGATGAGACCATTTCCGATGAGGACTCTCACCCCGGACGAGAGGGTTTTTAACTACCGGCTGGCCAGAGCCAGAAGAGTCGTGGAGAATGCTTTCGGAATAATGGCCACCCGGTTCAGCCTACTTTTGACACCAATACACATGGCGGAGTATAAACTGAGCTATATTGTGCTTGCTTGCTGCCTTCTACACAATTATCTCCACAAAAATGCTACAAACTATGTGGCCTCAGTTGGGCCTGAGACCGGTTAACAAATAGTAATTTGATGGCACTTTAAGCTGGCCGTCCTGGCTTGCCCCCCCAAAGCGCCTGCAAAATGAGACAAAATTATCTTGAGTACTTTGCGGGTAGGGGGGCCATTGATATGCCAGCCAATGTGTGAAACATTTGTAAAATAAATTTTTATTACAAAACTGAACTATTATCATTTGATTTACTGCTTGTGTTTCTTTTAACTGTCTCCTAGGTTTTCCAATGGCCTGTTCTTTATGCCATTTACTTCAATAGTGCAAACGTAATTTATTTGATACATGTGGTGACAATCTCTTCTTCAGCTAACTATTATGTTGTGGGTCTGCCACACACACACATTGTTTTTGTTGTTAATGTATCTAATGGATTAATGATAAAAATAATCATCCTTTTCAGCACCATGAATTGTTTTGAGTCTCTAAAATGGCCTGATTGGGGCAAATTTTAGAGCACCGTGGGGGAATTTACTAAAGGAAAATCCACTTTGCACTACAAGTGCACTGCAAGCAGTGTTAATTTTAGTCTTAGGACTAAAATGACATTTTAGTTTTAGTCCCATTTTAGTCTTCTGCAGTTGTTTTAGTTTTAGTCGTATTTAGTCGACTAAATCTCTAGTACATTTTAGTCGACTAAAATGTCCTACGTTTTAGTCGACTAAAATTTCCAGTACATTTCAGTAACTGCAATTTAGTTTTAGTTTTAGTCATAGTCTTTTGACTAAAATGGCATTTTATTTTTATTTTCATTTTAGTCTTTTGACTAAAAGGCTTTTAGTTTTAGTGGTATTTTAGTCATCTCAATTGTTTTAGTTTTAGTAGTATTTTAGTCGACTAAAATAGTATTCCTTTAGTCTACTAAAATGTTTTAGTCCTTTTAGTCGACTAAATTAACACTGACTTCAAGTGCACTTGAAAGTGCACTGAAACTGCACTGAAAGTGTACTTGTAGAGCAAAGTGGAGTTGCCTTTAGTAAATGACCCCCATTGTCACTGTAAACACCAACTTACTCCAAAAACTGGTTTTGAGCATTGAAAGAAGAAGCCACACATTGTTGGGTATAAAACATTTTACTCAAAGCACATTCACATGTGCGTTATTAGAAAAGGGTTTTTTAACAAACTAACATCTTTGGTGTATAACATTTTTATGTTTGATGGTAGAAATATCCTTTTTTTGGTTAAACGGGCATGTTTAAAACCATAACATACACAACTCAGGAACTTACAAAGTTCAACTTTGATAAATTGAAGGCAATATTCGACATTAGTATGTCAAAACTGTGTTGATCTTGCCTTCATCAGATGGGGTGATTTCACCCCTGTAAAAGACAAATTTTGAAGATGCACACAAACTGGGAGTGAAAATGTGGATTTCCCTCCTGATCCCATGCCTAATGTCAACGTGCTAGCACCCATCATGGGGGATCAATGGACGTGTTTCGTGGGGGGAACCTACTCACCTACTTGAGTTGCGAGGAAGGGGTTTCACCCACAAAACGCATACATTGATATCCCATGATGGCAGATAGCACATGTTGGCACAATGTGTGCATCTTCAAAATTTGGCTTTCAAATTACTTAAAACATTTGTTAAAATTCACACATATGACAAAATGTAAAATACATTTTTTGGGTATTTTAGATTCTGTCTAAAACATCAATGATGTTGTTGAGTCTTTTTTCAACATCATTGATGTTTTCCTTTATCTTCTCTTATTCCTGATTGCACCCCATTATCTCCCTAATGAGGATCTGTGCACTTGCACTGGTGAAATGAGTTTCTTCTTCCACAACATCCACATCACCTGAAATAAAAAAAAAAAAACACCATGTATTATAAATATGCAGGCCTACAGCTATTACCTGAAGCTGTGGTCTCAGACACTGACCTGTTGTGGTCACTATTTTGCCCACTTCATGAACCTCGGAATCCACATCAGGTTGTGGTGTGGGGATTTCCCCTCCTTTAGAAGGTGTGGGGTGGGCGAACGAACGATGTTTACTACGAAAATTGCCATTTTAAACGCCATTTTAAACTGTCCAACAGTAAAGAAAACCACATGGAGCAGCACTAAAGAATTAATAATAATAGGAACACAGGAAAAATACTTACTTTTTTGCAGCACTTTCCTGATCCTTCTGTACTGATCGTGCTCCCTCAATTTCAGGTCTGACCAGTGTTTCCTCAATTGCTCCTTGGATCGTCATACCACAAAATACCGGTGCAGACTTTTCACAACTTTAGTTATGATCTTGGCCTTTCTCACATTTGGGTTTGGGTATGGTCCATACTTCCAATCATAGTCAGCCCTCTTCAAGATGTCCATCATCTCTACCATCTCTACAAAGGACATATTTGAGGCCTTAAATCTCCTCCTGCATTGGGACATTTCTGGCTCCGGGCTTTCCTCGTCATTGCTGCTCTCTGCATGCACCTGTTGTTGCTCCACCATGTGCTCTCCCACTGCGCCGAAAGAAGGTCGGGGCGGAGTTTCATGCATGCGCAGTGTATATAAAGCATAACATGCGTGCGTCGTACGTGCGATCTGTGAGCAGAGGACAGCGTAGCCTAAGCGCCGATCGTGCTAATGAAGGTACAATTTTAACTTGGGGCATCAGTGGTCTATACTGCTTATAGATTGAGGACTATATTGGGACAAGTTTAGGAAAGTTTAGCCTGACATTAGGGTTTGTCTTGTGTTGTGTCTTGCAGAGAATATGGATAAATTCAATGATCATGATTTCCTCCCCAACTTCATTGATAAATACAGAGAGCTGCCCTGTCTGTGGCAGGTGAAACACCCTTTTATAATAACAAAATAAAGAGGAAGGCAGCGCTGGATCAACTGTTGGAATTGGTGAAGCTGGTGATTCCCACGGCAGACATCACCTGTTTGAAGTGCAAAATTTGTGGCCTGAGGAGCACATATAATAGGGAGCGCAAAAAGGTCCAGGATTCCATGAGATCAGGAGCAGCAGCAGATGACATTTATGTCCCCAGGCTCTGGTACTATGACAGACTGCGGTTTTTGTCAGACCGGACTGAAATCAGGCAATCACTCTCAACCCCTCCTTCCACTCTTCCTTCCACATCAGATGAGGCTTCCGAAGTCCAACCTGGGCCTTCCACCCAGGAAAATGTGGAGGAGCCCAGCTTGAGTCAGGTATAGCATTATTCAACATATTTCTTGACAAAAAATTAATAATGTTAACTAGATATTATTATTGATCACTAATTTCAGATTTAACAAAGTGGTTTACATATCAATAGACAATAGTAGCCAAAAATGATTGGGACAAGAATGAAAAAGGCTGGGGTCAGTATGATAGTCTTTTCTATTTGTTAACATTCAATTTGCAACAGTCATGAGCTCAAAATTGTGTGTGATTGATGACCAAAAAACTAAAACTATGTCCCATTTTCATATACAGGAAAGTCTCAGCCAGGAGGAGGCCGTGAAAAGTCTCAGCCAGGAGGTGGCGGGGAAAGTGGCAGCCAGGAGGTGGTGGGGAAAAGTGCCAGCCAGGAGGTGGCAGTGCCCAGCAGCCTGACTGAATCGCAGGTTTCTCCCCTCCGCCTTCCAACAAAAAGGCCCAGGAAGGGGAGGAACGTGGAGGAGTCAGCACTTGGTTTGATTCAGCAGGCTACTGCGGTCCTCACAAACACATCTAATGTTCAGGAGGCCTTTGCATGTATGATGGCCAGTAAGATGCAGGAAATGGAGGTGGGCCAATGCCTCATCAGTGAGGAGCTCATATTTCAGGTCCTAATTAAGGGGGTGAGGGGCGAACTTACCAAGAAAAGTCACGTATGTGAGTTGGACCATACTCCTCCTCCACCTCCTGCCACAACTCCAACACCACAGCCACAGCCTGGAAGGAAGCATGCAAGGAAGTCTTGAGAGTGATGGCCTGGGTTCGGTCTGGTCTGGCAAAAGACGCAGGCTGTTGTAAGACCACAGCCTGGGGACATATATGCCATCTGCTGCTGCTCCCGATCTCTCCCGAGTCCTGGACTGTATTGTGCTCCCTAATAAATTGACTCCTCAGGCTACCAATTTTTCCTGTCAAATAATTGATGTCTGCCCTGGGGTACAAAGGCTTCGCCAATTTCAACAGTTTATCCAGCGTTGCCTTCCTCTTTATTTTGTTATGACCCCTAAAAAAATTCTATTTTTATTTAAAATCCTTGGCTATGTGTTTTACTTCAAAAAGGACAGTTTGTTTGTGAGTAGGCAGGTACATTTCAAAAATACAATGTCAAATTAACAAGGGACATCGACCAACCTCTTTGAGGTTAAAAAATACAAGATAATAATGGTGTTGTGATAACTTGACACAAAATGACAACTATTATGGAGATCACTAGAAAAAAAAATCAGGAGATCTTGATAAAAAAAGTAGATCACTAGAAAAAAAAATTATAAACATTATTCTGGAGATCTGGCGAAAAAAAATAAATAAAGATTATTCAGGAGATCACGAGAAATAATAAAGAAATCAGTTTGTCAGAACTCTGTGTAAATATCAGCAGCAAAACAACTTCATCATTCTAGCATTATAAAGAAGAGCACTGAAATATTTAAAAATTTGCAGCGTGATGAATGTGCTATCTCCATTACGAACGCTAGTTTTACCAGACCGAGCGCTTCTACCTTGTACTTGATTCTGAGCATGCGTGGAATTTTGTGTGTCGAACTTGTGTACACATGCTCAGAATTTCTGACAACAACGTTTTTTGTCGGAAAATTTGAAAACCTGCTCTCAAACAGTTGTTGTCAGAAATTCCGACAGCAAATGTCCGAAGAGCATACACACGGTCGGAATTTCCGACAACATGCTCACATCAAACATTTCCCTTCGGAAATTCCGATCGTTTGTACGCGGCATAAGTCTGCAGAACAAATTCTCACTGAATATAAATTGCCAAATAACACACTGTTCTCCTGTGTATGAATATCACATATTCTGAAAGTGAAAAATCACAAAGATAAAGATGCCTACCAAAGCATGGTCATTTTACGCTACACCCAAAAACAACACAAAAGTGATATCACTCTTTTTACAACCTCTTCCAAGATAAATTAACATTTAGGAGAACCATAGCAATCCAAAAATGGGAAATAGAGATGGGTATCAGTCATTCGAATAAACAATGGCAACAAGCATTCAAAGAAATCCATAAAGCATCCCACTGCACCAAACACTGGGATTTAAAGTTCAAAATAACAAATAGATGGCACTACACCACTTACAGATTAACTAAGTACTACCCAGAAATCTCACCCTAATGCTGGAGGAACTGTGGAAACATAGGATACTTACTACACATGTTTTGGCATTGCCCGAGCATTAGCGATTCTCCACTTAGGAATAGAGAAGTTCCCACCAAACTTCAGATTAGTGATCACCCACATTCTATTAGAAACTAGGAACTTACTACTTCGCAACTGAAAAGATAATACTTTTATCAACCTATCGATGTGGTAAAAGCAGTACATAGAAACTATACCTTTGAACGCCTTATAGCAATGAACTCTATGCATTGCAAAATGTTTGATATAAATTGGCTAATATGGATGAATAACTACAATAACCAATAATTTTTTACTGGACTTACAATGGAATATACTGATATAACAGATTTTACAATGAGACAAAATGTCTTGCCTGTTTTTTGTTTTATTTGCTTTGTTAACCTTTGAAAAACTAATAAAACATATTGAAATAAAACATTTATTTCCCAATGGGATGCACTGGCTAATGCCCTTTTTTAATATGCTCTTAAAGCAAACCCATCTCTCCTCCATGTTCTTTGTTTCTAAGACTTTATCCCAATTTATACCTTCTAGCAAGGTTCGTAGTTTAGGGAAGTTGGCTCTTTTGAAATTCAGTGTCTTTGTGTTCCCCTTGTGATTCCTATTTGTGTGATTTATACTGAAGCCAATTGACCTGTGATCGCTGTTTCCTACATTGCCCCGTATTTTCACATCCATCAGGTCTGTATTGTTGGTAATCAGTAGATCTAGTAGCGCCTTGTTTCTTGTTGGTGCGTCTACCATCTGACCCATGAAATTGTCCTGCAAGACATTTAGGAACTGGCGAGCCTTAGACGAATGCGTGGTTCCCTCTGCCCAGTTCATGTCTGGATAATTAAAATCCCCCATTATGATAACACTTCTCATCCTTGCTGCTAATCCAAATTGTGATAGGAGGTCTGTCTCCTCCTCCTCCCTCGGGTTAGGGGGCCTATAGCATACTCCCAGTATTTTCCCCTTAGCTTCATCCCTTTGGAGCTCTACCATAAGGATTCCACCACCTCCCTAGCTCTCTTATTGTTGTCATCTCTGACATTCGCTTGATATTAATGTTTTGTCCTTTAGGGAAAATTGTGCAGTTATTGATATGGAGGATTTAGAATCTGAACAGTCTCCTTTGTCTGGATGTGAGACTGATGGTGGTGGCACCCGGAGAGTTCCTTTCCATGTGCCATCAGATTTTTATCCCATACAGTCTTGCAGTCCGAACATGGATACATTCCAAAGATTGGTAGAGAGAGGTTTATTCGATTTAGCTACACAAACGTCTTTCTAATCTCTCCTGGGCAGAAAGACCTGCCCTTAACAACCTTTTAGAGGATAAAACTATTATGATCCACAATGCGGACAAAGGGGGATTGGTGGTCGTTCTGGACACCATTGCATATAGTGATGAGACCCTTAGACAGTTGAGGGATACAGATACGTATCTGTGTAGCTCTCTGAGTCTATTATCAAGACCACGGACTGGACCAACACCTGTGTCACGAACAAGTACTCACCGAGGCCGAGATGCCGAGAGCGGCTCGCCCCTACGACCACGCGCACCCAGACCCCCGAAATGGGTACAGGAGGCTGAGGGCACGCGGAGGCACGGGCTTCCGGAAGGATAGTAGGTTCAGAAGCTGGAAGCGGGTGTCCTGGGATCCGCAGGGAGCAGGGCTGAAAACACAAGCAGAGGTTAGGGAACAGGCAGGTAATAATCAGGGTGTCACAAGATCCAGCAGCGCGGTGGTTAAGCAGGCCAGGGTTCGGTGCACAGATCTGGCAGGTATAAACAAGATAGTCCAGCAGAGTAGTAGTTAAACAGGCCAAGGGTTTGGTACACAGATCAGGCAGGTTATAGATAGGATTGTCCAGCAGAGTAGTGGTTAAACAGGCCAGGGGTTTGGTACACAGATCAGGCAGGTTATAGATAGGATTGTCCAGCAGAGTAGTGGTTAAACAGGCCAGGGGTTTGGTACACAGATCAGGCAGGTTATTGATAGGATTGTCCAGCAGAGTAGTAGTTAAACAGGCCAGCAGAGGTTCGGTACACAGATCAGGCAGAGGTACAAGGAAACACAGGCTCAGAGAACAGGGGAGAGCTGACGACAAACCAGCAACCCGACTGGGTGCTGGAGCCGTCAGATATAGCCCCCCTGCCCGGCGAGCGCGTCAGTGTGACGCGCTACCGGGCACACGCAGGGGCTACGGCGCGCACACGGGGACCGCCGTGCACCCGCGTGTGCCGCACCATCAGACCGGAGCCCGGCGAGCGGAGACGCTCCCTGGCTCCTGACAGTGCCCCCCTCCTAAGGGCGGACACTGGACGCCAAGGCTGGCCATTAGTTCCGGATGATCTTGATGAAAAGCTCGAATTAACTGTGGAGCGTGCAGATTCCTGGCGGGCTCCCAGGAATTATCTTCGGGGGGGTACCCCTTCCATTGAATCAGGTACTGTAACTGTCTGCCCCTCTTCCTGCAACCAAGAATGGATTCCACTTCGAATTCATTCTCGCCATCAATTCTGACTGGCGGAGGAGGAGGTTCTTTTCTTCCTGGAAAAGGGCTGGGCACCACAGGCTTCAATAGTGACACATGGAAAACGGGGTGAATCCGATATGTCTTGGGAAGTGTCAATTCCACAGCCACAGGGTTGATAATCCTCCTGACTTGAAAAGGCCCAATGAATTTAGGCCCGAGCTTTCGAGATGGCAGCGGTAATCTCAGATTAACGGTGGACAGCCAGACCTCATCTCCTACGTCAAATTTTGGGTTCGCCTTTCTGCCCCGGTCGTACTGTTTCTTGTAGTCCTCCTGGGTTTTGCGTAATGTGTCTTGAATTTTTTGAAAGTTGGATTGTAACGAAATTATCCTATCCTGGACTGCAGGAACTGCCGTTTCGGGGATGTTGTTAGCGAAGGATGTGGGATGGAACCCGCAATTGGTCCAGAAAGGAGTCTGGTTGGTGGAGGCATGGATAGAGTTATTGTACGCAAATTCAGCGTAGGAGAGGAGGCTCGCCCAATCATCCTGAGAACCCGAGCAGAAGCATCGGAGGTACTGCTCTAGTGTCTGATTGGTCCTCTCTGTCTGGCCATTGCTTTGGGGATGATAAGCTGAGGAAAGACAAATGTTGATACCCAAAGCCTTGCATAGTTCCCTCCAGAATTTGGACGTGAACTGGACGCCTCTGTCCGACACGATGCTCCTTGGTATCCCATGGAGCCTAACAACCTCCTTTAGAAAGATGTTGGCCATGTCTACGGCAGAGGGAGTACCCCTCATGGGCAGAAAGTGGGCCATTTTGGAAAGGCGGTCGACAACAACAAGGATGGTGGAGAAACTCTCTGAGCTGGGTAGGTCAACGATGAAGTCCATGGACACATCAGCCCATGGTCGTTCCGGAATGGGCAAAGGTCTGAGCAGACCCCAGGATTTGGTGTTTTGGCCCTTGTTTCTCTGGCACAGGGGGCAGGACGCCACATATTCCCTACAATCCCTTCTCCATCCTGGCCACCAAAAAGAACGAGAAAGGAGTTCAGCCGTCTTCTTATTCACAAAATGTCCTGCCATCTTGTGATCATGACACATCTGAAGGGCTAAGGGCCGAGTCACTTGTGGTACAAATATTTTTCCTTTAATCCAGAAAAGATCTTCATATCTTTTCAGGGAATGCACAGCTGGTTCCGTACATGCGCCTGATGAAGATTTGATGGAGGATATTAAGTCTGCTTGAGTTAGTCCGAGGAAATTTTGAGGAGAGAGGATCGTGCTGGGTGTTGGTATTTGGGAATCTGCGGAAATTATCCGTGAAAGGGCATCAGCCTTCCCGTTCTTTGCCCCAGGTCTGTATGCTATATGGAAATTAAAGCGAGAGAAGAATAGGGCCCAACGGGCTTGGCGGGGTTTTAACCGTCTTGCTGTTCTGAGGTACTCGAGATTTTTGTGATCCGTAAAGATCATCACCGGATGAACTGCCCCCTCCAGCAGATACCTCCATTCCTCCAAAGCAAACTTTATAGCCAACAGCTCTCTGTCACCCACGTCGTAATTGAGTTCCGGTGGGCTGAGTTTCCGAGAAGCGAAAGCTACTGGATGTAGGATGGCCTTTGGTCCCTGTCTCTGGGAAAGAATTGCTCCGGTTGCGATTTCCGATGCGTCTACCTCCAGTACGAAGGATTGAGTCGGGTCAGGATGGCAGAGGATTGGAGCGGAACTGAATAGTTTTTTTAACTTAAGAAAAGCCTCTTGAGCAGCTGCGGACCACTGGAAAGAATGATGCTGCCGAGTTAGTTGGGTAATAGGTGCCACAATGGCCGAGAATCCCACGATAAATTTCCGATAGAAATTGGCGAATCTTATAAACCTCTGTACTCCTTTTTTATTAGATGGAGCTGGCCACTCCTGAATTGCCTGAATCTTCTGGGGGTCCATTGCAACCCCATTGGTGGAGAGTATGAATCCCAAGAATTGTATGGTTGATCTCTCAAACTCACACTTTTCGGCTTTCAGGTATAGCTTGTGTTGCAGAAGAATAGCAAGAACCGTTTTAACGTGCCTCCTGTGCATCTCTAGCGTAGGGGAAAAGATGAGGATATCGTCCAGATATACCACAAGGAAGTCATCTAGATATTGTCGAAATATGTCATTCACTAGATGTTGGAAGGTGGCTGGAGCGTTGCAGAGGCCGAATGGCATCACTAAATATTCGAAGTGACCGAATCTGGATCTAAAGGCCGTCTTCCATTCGTCTCCAGCCCTGATCCTGACGAGATTGTAGGCCCCTCGGAGGTCCAGTTTAGAGAACACCTTGGCCGATCGGAACCTCTGGAATAACTCAGGAATGAGCGGCAACGGGTACCGGTTCTTAATTGTGATGTTGTTAAGTTGTCGATAGTCTACGCAGGGTCTTAGGGTACCATCTTTCTTCCCAACGAAAAAGATACCCGCTCCGGCGGGTGAGGATGAAGGGCGGATAAAACCTTTCTCAAGATTTTCATCTATGTACTGCTTTAGAGCCTCCAGCTCGGTTTCAGAAAGGGGAAATATCCGGCCAAATGGAATCTCGGAACCAGGAAGAAGGTCAATTGGACAGTCGTAGGCCCTGTGAGGTGGTAGGCGGTCAGCCATTTGTTTACTGAAAACTTCTTGAAACTCGAGATACTCGGAGGGGACATGTTGGAGGTTGTTTGGCGGTACCGCCATTGTGGCGCAAACTTTGGAATCCGGGAGCAGGCAGTGTTGAGTGCAATACTGAGAAGAGAAGGATACTGACTTGGTGCTCCATTTGATTAGTGGATCGTGAGCTTGTAACCATGGTAGGCCAAGTATGATGGGAAAGATTGGTGAACGAATTAGGTCAAGCCGTAAGAACTCCCGGTGGCCGGAGTCTGTGACTACTGAAATAGGTTGGGTCTCCTGGGTGATGGGACCAGAGTAAGGAAGGGATCCGTCGGCCAGATGTATTTGTAGATCCTGCTCTTTGGTTTGTAGAGGGATCTTCAATCTGTGTGCCAAGGTGGAATCTATGAAACAACTGCAGGCCCCGGAATCAACGATGGCCTGCAGGCGAGTCTCCCTTTCCGGAAGCTGCAGAGAAACAAACAACATCACATAAGCCTTGGGAATGTTATTGTTAGGAAAGTTCAATATATTTGACTGAGGGAACTTACTAGGCCTGATCGGACAGCTGCGCAGGAAGTGTCCGGTTCCTCCGCAGTAGAGGCAAAGGTTAGACTGCCGCCTGCGCTGCTTCTCCTCGGAGGTCAACGGACCTCGGACCAAGCCGAGCTGCATTGGTTCGACCTCAGGGACCGATGCAGTGGTAACTGAAGATGAAGTTGAGGGTACCGTAGAGTGAGGTCTTGGCGACGCCCAGGCCGGGCGAGGCAGCTGAAACCGTTCTGAGCGCCGCTCCCGAAGACGCCGATCGAGCTTTGTAGCTGCTTGAATGAGTTCCTCTAGGGAAGCAGGGGCCTCCATCCTAGCTAACTCATCTTTGAGTAATTCAGACAAGCCTTGACGGTATTGATAACGCAGGGCTGGCTCATTCCAGTTGGTGTCGGCCGCCCACTTACGGAACTCCACTGTATAGTCCTCAATAGGTCTTCTTCCTTGGGACAAATGGTGCAAGATAGCTTCGGCGGTGGCCATGCGTTGCGGATCATCATAGAGCTGGGTCATGCTCTCAAAGAAGGCCTCGATAGTGTTCAGGGCAGGGCTGCTCTGTTCCATCAGGCTGTGGGCCCAAGCCTGGGGTACTTCGGATAGCAGGGAAATGACAAACCCCACCTTAACGATTTCTGAGGAGAAGGTTCTTGGCTGTAGGGCGAAGTAGAGGGAACATGCGTTTTTAAAAGCCCTAAACTTCTTGCGGTCTCCCGAGAACCGTTCAGGTGTAGGGACCCTGGGCTCAGGAAGAGCCATGACCACAGTGGGGTTGGCCGGAGCTTGGGGAAGCGGACCCCCACTGCTGGGTGCAGGAGCTGCGGCTGCGGAGGGTAGTAACCCGGTGATCTGCTGCAGACGGTTATCAATTTGTGTATAACCTTCTTGTAACTTCTGTACGGAGTCCGCGAGGGTAGACACTTGTTGGCACAGGATCTCCAGAGGAGAGCGCGCTCTATCGGCCTCAGACATCTGGCTGGTTTGTACTGTCACGGACAAGTACTCACTGAGGCCGAGATGCCGAGAGCGGCTCGCCCTTACGACCACGCGCACCCAGACCCCCGAAATGGGTACAGGAGGCTGAGGGCACGCGGAGGCACGGGCTTCCGGAAGGATAGTAGGTTCAGAAGCTGGAAGCGGGTGTCCTGGGATCCGCAGGGAGCAGGGCTGAAAACACAAGCAGAGGTTAGGGAACAGGCAGGTAATAATCAGGGTGTCACAAGATCCAGCAGCGCGGTGGTTAAGCAGGCCAGGGTTCGGTGCACAGATCTGGCAGGTATAAACAAGATAGTCCAGCAGAGTAGTAGTTAAACAGGCCAAGGGTTTGGTACACAGATCAGGCAGGTTATAGATAGGATTGTCCAGCAGAGTAGTGGTTAAACAGGCCAGGGGTTTGGTACACAGATCAGGCAGGTTATAGATAGGATTGTCCAGCAGAGTAGTGGTTAAACAGGCCAGGGGTTTGGTACACAGATCAGGCAGGTTATTGATAGGATTGTCCAGCAGAGTAGTAGTTAAACAGGCCAGCAGAGGTTCGGTACACATATCAGGCAGAGGTACAAGGAAACACAGGCTCAGAGAACAGGGGAGAGCTGACGACAAACCAGCAACCCGACTGGGTGCTGGAGCCGTCAGATATAGCCCCCCTGCCCGGCGAGCGCGTCAGTGAGACGCGCTACCGGGCACCCGCACGGGCTACGGCACAAACGGGGACCGCCGTGCACCCGCGCGCGCCGCACTATCAGGCCGCGGATGGGTGTGCGGCGAATCGCTCGTCCCGTGCGCATGCGCCCCGGAGCCCGGCGAGCGGAGACGCTCCCTGGCTCCTGACAACCTGATCATTAAGGATAGAACCATCACTTGGAGCAGTGTTACCTGTCTGTTTGTTGTACTAATATAATGTATGTATATGACCCTGGTCACTTTGCATAAAATAAGCATAACACTGTTTTACTGCATACTGCAGCATATGGGGGTGGTGAGTAGATCAGGATACTCCAAATAACAGGTGGTCTCAAACACCAACCTATGCTCTAATCCTCTTCAAAAGGCTTTCTAACCCATATTTCTGTCTTGAACATTACCAGCTATGCTGGCTGGATACCTGCAGGGCTTTGGTTTCTTACAGATGAAGGGTCTAGTGGTATCTTATTATCTCAAAGCAGGAATGCTGATAAGGTTCATATAGAACTTCTCACTTAGAAAGTCACTCACCACCTTTCTTGCCATGTCTAGACCAGACAATCTTAACCTCCAGCAGGCAGCATCTTCAGGAATACCTCTGCGATGGGGAGACTCCTTCCTCTCTGGACCTGAAAGTCTAGCTAGAGACATAACGTTTTCAGTGCCATCTCAGACCTAAGCCCAAATGTGAAGAAAGTGAGACAGGAAGTGTACTAAATATTTAACACTTCTCCAGCACAGATCGCCACTTCACAGATTTTGTCCGCTGTCATCACCATCAGGGAACTCACCCTGAGAAATTACTTGAGTCATCGCTAGCATGTAGCAGAAAGAGGCTGCAGGAAACCAGGAGTACTGAGATACATCAACAGGTAAAGAAAAGGTATAAAGAAACGTAGCAGTTGTTTATGATACACAGTAATTAGCAAACTAAGGGCCTGTGTGGACAGGTTTCAAGAATTTTGGCATTCCTGTAAAAGTCTATGGGAGTGCAAAACCCTCTTCAAACAGGTCAAATTTTGGTCAAAAAGAGGTCAACTGAAGGTCAAATGTATCTACAAATTAATTTTGAATGATCTCAGTAGCATCCTAGACTGATGCCCAAATGATGCCACTGATACAAGCCAGAAGCCTGTTGACAAAGGCCCCAGATATCACTTCACTTACAATTTAAATAGAAACTATATTCAATTTATAATATTATATAGTCATGACAAAATGACACAGCAACAGTAAAATGTTGAATGCTGCAAAAAAATAGAAAAAAACAAGCAAACCATCCAGTAAAAAGTTAACATGTATACCCAATAAAATGTCACTATGTTTTCCCTTAAACATAAAGACAAGCCCTAAGCACAGGGAAAGATTTAGACAGACAGAGACCACTACAGTAGGGTGGAACCAGCTAAAAAAGAGTTCCGCTGCCATGTTATTGCTACAACTAACACTTTATTGTTCACTTGGCTTTCAAACACTATACTTATCTAACACTTAAATAAAAAAGAAGTTTCTAGTGTCATATCACGCACCTTTATTATAAACGATATAAAATGTTGTTTGAGTTAATATGTTTTCTAAGCTGTCGGAAAATTTTAGATGTTACAAAACATTGTTAAATTTACCCTGCATTATAAATGGAAAAAATACAAGTGGAGGTTAAAGTTACTAATCCAGTTACCAAGAGATTCAGATCATTTTCCCTTAATATTTCAATTACCAAGTGTACTGTATCCAAGTCTAATTGTTCATGGTTAGATAAAAGCAGGGACACTATTGGCTTTTACGCTGCTGGTTTACCACAAATTGTAGACTTTGTGAATAACTTCGAAAGAGCTTCTAAAAAGCCATGAAATTCAGGATGAGTACCAGCACCATAAGCACCAACCTCTATTGGTTTGCAACACTTTGACACTATTAAATACCACTGTTTATGGTAGTGCAGACATTTCATATTTTATGGATTTTTGCCTAGTTTATCATTTTACTTCCAGTTCATAACTTGAGCACTGTACTCAAGTATTCCCACACACAAACACATACATACTCTAACACCAGAATAATGTCTCATATAAATGGAAGTAAGAAAGAACATCTGAAAATTAAATCTCAAAATAGCTTAAAATACCCATAGTCATTAGACAATGGCTGTGCATAGATATTGATCTAGCTATTTAAAGTGATCTTGCACTTTATTCATGCAAGGCCTTTGGTTCAGTGTACTTGTCACTAATACATAATAGCAAAGCCATAAGTGTAAACACAGAGAGGATTCATAGTGAACATGGATTGGAGTCATTATTGCAAATTACCAAGACAAAAAAAAGTCAATACACTGCAACATTTGAGGATGAAGGATTTGTTCTGGGAAACTTTTTCCATGGAAGATGAATTTTCATGCCCAGGCAACATAGCAGATTGCCATGGGAACACCTGCAATTGCCTACCATGTACCTCCAGCATTTGTTTCTGTTATCATGGCAATGCCCAATAAACTATCCTTAAGCAGCCATAGCAACACTCACAAATGTCCTCCCAGTCCCCAACAGAAACAGTCACATGCCTCTTTATTTATTTGTAATGGCACCACCCTACGCAGCAATCCCCTCAATTATTATCACAACACATACAAAGCCCTACTGTTACCATTACAACACCCCCAACAGTGTTCCAATTCACTCAAACATTTTCTCTTTTTAGTAATGGCAATACCCACAAGCTTCTCTTTCTGTACCTTTGGTCTAGGATTTTTTTTTTTAAATTGATGGAATACTCCAGGGTGTTCCCTTGCCAACACTACTAAATGCTTGATTTGTAGTGAACAGGATATACACTAGAATTCAGGCATTTAGTAATGTTACTCACATATCACTACAGGATTAATTTTTTCAAACTCATTCTTATCTTTTAAGATTCCTGTTTTTTCAGTTCATATAAAATTGTGCTGAAGAGTGGGTGAGCTGCATCTCAGCCGTTCCTGTGGAAATCTTAGATAATTTGGAAATTGTTCCTTATAAAATTATTACATCAATTTTCAAGTTTTTTTCCTTCCTTAGTCCTGGGATCGATATATCTCTCATCTTGATCTCTTCTCTTTGAGGCACCATCTGTGCTAAGTCTCCTGTTTTTCCTTGAAAGGTCTGCTATTCCCTTGCTTTGTCCTTGCCCCAAGACAGTCTTTCCCTACAGGGACATTAAAAATCCAGTAACCTTAGTACCGCCTCATTCTCTGGAACACAGTTCTTTCAAAAAAACGTATCCTTTTTTTAAGCTGTCCTTTTCCTTACTGGAAAATGTTCTTCTATCAAGCCTCCACTCAAGCATTGATTTTCATTAGGATCCACTTAAAAAAACAAAAAAAAAAGTTAACTAGTGTCTTTGCCCACCAATCAATTAGACTGCTTTTGGACCTCCCACATGTCAAAGGCTATGCCGCAATTCTTTGTCTCTGAATGGACGTTAAAGAAAATAAGAATTTTACTTACTGTAAAAAAAACTATTTTTTTTTTCATGTCCTTTTGAGGATCACAGTTCCCACCCCTCTGTATTATTGGCCTTATGTACTGCTTGCTCACAAAACTGAGGCTATAAGTATAACCTACATGTCATAGACTAGCCTACAATTCTGTGTCCCTGAACACAAAAAAACATTTTTTATAGGTACAAATTTTATTTTTTTTCTAATAGCCTTGCAAGCAACTATATATATATCTATCTATATATATAGATAGATATATATAGATATATATCTATATATATGCATACAATTGTGTGAAGATCCAATGAGGTGTTGTGAATCTTAAGACTGGTTAATCTCCAACATAAAAAAATAAATGAACAGTGCATTTTGACAGCTTTTGTTGATCACAAATTACATTTCCTACTCATGTTTTATTATTTCAAGATATCAGGCTTCTATCCAACCCTAAATTGTCTTTTTTATTTGGCTTTCAGTTTATTGTTATAGTTTCCATAAAGCCCCTAATAACTATTTTTACTTTTTTGTTCCTGGCACTCTTAAAAGACTAAATACTAGTTTGAATTTTAGGCAGAGAATAGGTACCCAATGCACTTTCAAATGTCTGCTTCTTATGTTTTCCGCAGATCACACTTGTTTCAAAGAATTTGTTCTAACTTTTTCAGGAAAAAAGATGGGTGTAGCACAGGAAATTATTTGCCATAATAAAGATATTTACATTATTGCTAAAAAGTCAGCAATAAACTGGAATGTCGTCCCTGTGTGACTCTAAGATTAGAAAAGGCCTAGATTTGTTTTTTCAATCATGAATTATAAAGGATTTAAAGTGTACCTGTCTTTTACCTGCAATAAAAGCTTTACGCAGACCATAGATTATGCAATTGTCTTTCCTTCCAACAAGAGTGGAAAGAAAATAGCTTGATTCCCCCATCAACACAGTCATTGTTGATGGGGGAATCTCTCCCACAGCGTTATTGTGTTTTGTCAGTGGGGAGTGCAGGGAGCCTTCCATGCCAGCAGAATACAGTGTTTAATGTTGCCGGATATAGCTGGTGGCAAAAATCATTTGGGAAAAACCCGACAGGCTGGCTGTACACAAGTTGTTTGATAGATCCACAACCTTAATTAACCATGTGATATTGAATCCCTATTAAAACCATGGGTTATTACAGTGGAAAAACTCACCATTGTTCTTGTTCTTAATGTCCTATTGTTCTCTCTATTTTATTGCTGAATTTCTCCTGACCATAACATCTAGAAGGCAGCAACTATTTGATTTCATTTGATTTAATCTGTATATAGAAAATGTTAAGATACCCTAAGAAAATGTTCCCCTTAAACACTCAAACCAAAGTTCCAGGTTGCCACCCACTTGGAGCAATTCTTATCATATTTTTTAATATTATTTTGTATTTGTATATAAGAAAATTTATTTCGGATTTTGGTGTGGTCACATGATGTCATAGGTTCTCTTACTCCTCTGTTCTCTGCAGCAGAGGGCAGTCCTGAATGCTGCAAAGATCTGTGCCACATAATGACATGCTGCTCCATGCAGTATTCTTTTGAAAACCCAAGATAATTTATTGGTGTTCTCCAAAGGAACCTGCCGATGGCTTGGGTTCACAGTTTACTAGATTGCAGAGTAGTGAGTCTACAAAGAACAGCACCAGAGATAGCGTGAGTATTGCAGCCAGAAATGCTTTTACATGTGTAGGAAAATTTAATTTTAGATAATTTTTTAAAGCTGGAGTTGGGCTTAAAAAAATTTAAATGTAAAAGTTTGCCTAAAAGTAGATAGTATGCCCTTTTTAAGCCATAAAACCTTTTTAAGTTTGAAGATTCTCATTTATTCAGGTCCTCGTATAGCTAGTAATACTCAGTCACATTAATCTGAACTTGTTTTGTATCTTATCCAAGCCACTTCTTCAGTACTTTAGTTTATCTGGAACATACCCTAGTATTTATATTCATTCATGTAGCACAGGCACCCTAATCATCACCAGAAAATACATCAAGGCAGATGTTGATTGTCCATTAACAAGACCCATCAATCAAACGCAAGTAAAATAGTAGGCATTACAGAACAAGCTCAGTTGAGTGTGACTAGCTACTGCTAGCTAGCATCACTTCATTATTGGAACCTGATTTGTATGACTTCAGGAGTCTCAGGACTAAGCCCCATCAGCCACCTATCCCCCAATCCAAAAGAAATGCCTTACTTATACTTTTAAATATTTAAAATAGCTGGCTTTTTAGACCGGTAAATATTGCTTACAATAAGGACATTTCTGTGGGTAGGGTTAATAGTGCACTAGGTTGCTGGCACAAGTTTACACAGACACCCACTTCCTCCTCAAGATACACTCTGTAGACAGTGCTGACAGTTACCTGTCTGATGCCACAATCTAGGAATATCACAAAACTTCCTGCACTGAATAGGTTTGGGTTTACTGCCAGGTCTCAGAAAGCTGCACAACATGACTTATCTATCAGTGCCTAACAATAAGAATGCCTTTTTGAACAGGCACAATTAATTTTACTCCTGGGTAAAATAGTTCTGCATTTAGGTAATGTTATGCAGGGATGACTGAACTGAATATTTGCTTTTGCATTTGATTCAGGTCCAGTATGATTTTCAACAGATTGTGCAAATTTGACTAGATATATTCAGGTATAACTTTTTAAAAATGCAAGTTGACACTCTACTGATTCCCAGGTTTTCATCTCCCTCTGTTGTACTAAAGATGATCAATTTTGCTAGGTTCCAGTGTCGTTCACAATACTTTTATTGAGTTTTCAATGTAAAAGGTAGAACAATGCATATTTATACTGTGGATATAATAAAGGTAAGATTATTGGCAAGTTAAACTACAATTACACCTATTGATAGTTTAGAAAAAGTGAAAATTTAAGTGGCAAGAAGGCGAAGAAAGAGAAAAAGGGTTGCTCAAGGTTCATGTATAAGTAAAAAAGTAAAAGCGTGTAAGAAAAGGAAGTTGGGGCTGGGGGAAGACAGAGGAGGATTAAGAGGTAGTAAAAAGGATAGTGAAAAGGATTCCTCATGGTACATTGGAAGTCCACCTGGTGGAACATGGACTCTAAAAGATAATCTAGGTATTCATGTGTGTAGCAACTAAAAGTCCACCCCAGATTGTGTTGGCCAATCCAAGGAGTGCTAGGTTCTAGTTTCAAAACAAATCATGCTATCTTGCTCAAGGGTGAAAATTCTGAACTGCTGGCAGTCCTCATGGTTGTAACCCTTTGTTGCTATATAGCCAACAGAAATGTGCTAATTATTCAAGTGCTCATCCATCTGAGTGACTTGACAAACTGTATAAACACAAAGACAATTCTTCATTGGGTTGAAATGTGAACACCCAGTGGGCCCATGGTGGATGCAAATACTGACCGAGTATCAGTTTGAGTACATACATATATGTACTGCAGGTATTACGAGTCCTAGACTATGTGTAAGGTAAACCAGATTCCCAGCATCAGAAGACCAGTGCAGGCTTATGCTCATATTTGTGCAAATGTGCATTGCTCACATGCTAATACTTCTAGGTAAAGAGGCAATAGATGTAGTATTCCAGTTTGTCGTGCTTGCATTCGTGTGCGTACACATACATGCGCACATGCGCACATGAATTAGCGTGCATACTTGGCACCCAGTTGCCTATTTAAACTGGCCTGTCATCATGAGCAGTTACTGAATAGTCTTCAGTTTGCACCTGTATTCCTGTTACCAAATACATTGAACCTGCTTACCTGTGTATGACCCAGCTTTCCCCTGGACTTTGCTTTTGCTCCTGCATTAACCTTGTTCATCCGTCTCTCTGACCTGGGCCTGTTTCCTGGATTCATCTTTGCCTGCTGATTCTGTACTGTGCTGCCCAGCTGTTACCGACCTTGGCCTGCCTCCCGGACTTGCTCTGCCTGCTAACTTTGTACCCTGTTACTCAGCTGTCGCTGGTTGCTGCCTGCATGTGAGCTCTGCAACCATCTCCTGCTCTGGTGCCAAACTGCTTCAGTATCCTGTTCTTAGGACTGCGACCCCCAGCTTCATCCACCTAAGAGCGGACTTTACCAGCCAGCTACTCTGGCACTTGTGCTACTTCGTGCTCTCGCTCTCTGTCTCCTCCTTCAGGAGTGTTAGGCAGGAGGTGCAAGAGAGGCCTCCACAACATTCCAGTCATCAACAGGTATGTGATACTATGTGTGGGTTCCTCTGAAGTCTGTGTGTCCAACTGAAAGGCAGACAGCGAAATCTACATAACATGTCATAATTTTGATCAAGGTGTAAAAAAAAGTTATAAATAGGTACTTTTTTCTCATATCTACAAAACTGCTTAACAATTGGGCTGTAATAGTGGCCCAACTGTATAACTGGTATCCCTATACATTTATTCAATTAACAGTTATGGATAGAATTCTATGACCTAGTGGTAGGAATATTACTAGGGATAAGTGAATCTGCCTTGGTTCCATTCAAAAACAGTTTTGCAAATCTTGCTCAAAGTCTAAAGTTTGAGCACTGTGTGGCCAAACCTCATTGAAGCCAATTATCTCAAAGTTTGCTATTCAGTTGTGGCCTAATAGGCATGCTATTGTCAAACAAAACCCATGCAGTACCATGGGGGACATATACCAGTGCCAAAATAAAAACATTTTTTAAAGTATTTCTCTATACAAAGAATTGTGCTCAAGCACACACTGATAATATGGCCGCTGGAAGACCCCTTTTATAGAAATGGAGCTAGGCCATTGGTTTCTTTAAATTATTTGCTACTGTGACTAAAATGACTATGGCAAACATTATTTTAGTGTGGCAGTGCCACTATTTAAAATGGTGGTATAGGCCATTTTTTGCAGGAAACAGACATACTAATGAAGCAGGTGTGTGCTGGGTTTATGTTAGAGACAGAGTTAAGCCTCATGCACACGATAGGACTTTGTACAAACTTTCCCATAGATTTTTGTACAAAGGGCGTTGGCCATAAGTTTGTATTGCATACACACGGCAGAACTTTTTCAGCCAACTTTCACCAAATCATGTGTTTTTTTCAACTCTTTACCACCACCTTTTGGTCAACTTCTGTATTGTCTGATATTGTGTCAATCTCGCCGCTTTTATCGGCGAGATTGACACCTTGCGAGCCCGGGTTCACCGACTTGGATCCCCGCCAATGCCAGGCACTGTGTTTGGTATGGATCATGAGGGGGAACTCCACGCCAAATTTTAAATAAAAAACAGGCATGGGTTCCCCTCCAGGGGCATACCAGGCCCTTAGGTCTGGTATGGATTTTGGGGAACCCAATACGCCGAAAAGACAATGTGGGGGTCCCCCCCAAAATCCATACCAGACCCTTATCTGAGCACGCAGCCTGGCCGGTCAGGAAAGGGGGTGGGGAAGAGCGAACCCCCCTCCTGAACCATACCAGGCCGCATGCCCTCAACATGGGGGGGTGGGTGCTTTGGGGGAGAGGGGCGCCCTGCGTCCCCCCCTCCCCAAAGCACCTTGTCCCCATGTTGATGAGGACAAGGGTCTCTTTCCGACAACCCTGGCCGTTGGTTGTTGGGGTCTGCGGGCGGGGGGGCTTATCGGAATCTGGGAGCCCCCTTTAATAAGGGGGCCCCCAGATCCCGACCCCCCATCCTATGTGAATGAGTATGGGGTATGTTGTACCCCTACTAATTCACCTAGGGAAAAAAGGGTCAATAAAAAAAACACACTACACAGGTTTTTAAAGTAATTTATTAGGCAGCTCCGGGGGTCTTCTTCTGACTTCGGGGACTCTCCGGCCTCTTCTCCTGGCAGCATGCCCCGGGACTGTGATGTCATAAGGGGGCGGGATCACTGGATGACATCACCCAGTGACCACACCCCATGCCTATAAAAGTCATTGCTCACACAGCATTACAGCGGAAGAGATTGTCGTGTCAACATCGGAAGAAGAGAAGAGGGAAGAAGACGACGAAGAAGACCGGGCCACTGCTAGCAAGAGAGAAGAGCAGAAGATAGCAGAGGAGCCCGGCAGAAGAACTGGACACCGAGAGAAGAGGCCAGAGAGAGGGGAGAAGAACCGGACTCCGGGAGAAGAGGCCAGAGAGAGTGGAGAAGAACCAGACACCAGGAGAAGAGGCCGGAGAGACCCCCGAAGTCGTAAGAAGACCCCCGGAGCTGCCTAATAAATTACTTTATAACCCTGTGTAGTGTGTTTTTTTTACTGACACTTTTTTCCCTAGGTGAATGGGTAGGGGTACGATGTACCCCATACTCATTCACATAGGGTGGGGGGCCGGGATCTTGGGGCACCCTTATTAAAGGGGGCTCCTGGATTCCGATAAGCCCCCTGCCCGCAGACCCCGAAACCAACGGCCAGGGTTGTCAGGAAGAGGCCCTTGTCCTCATCAACATGGGGACAAGGTGCTTTGGGGTGGGGGGGCTGCAGGGTGCCCCCTCCCCCAAAGCACCCACCCCCCATGTTGGGGGCATGCGGCCTGGTACGGTTCAGGAGGGGGGGCACTAGCTCGTCCCCACCCTCTTTCCTGACCGGCCGGGCTACGTGCTCAGATAAGGGTCTGGTATGGATTTTGGGGGGGACTCCCACGCCTGGTATGCCCCTAGAGGGGAATTCCCTCTTGCGCTCGCCGCAATAGGAAAATGTGTTTTTCCTATTGCAGCCAGTGCGAGATGTACAGTACCCTGTCGCCAAGAACCAGCGCAATGGGATCGCACTGGAAACATTCTCGCGGCTGCGTACTGTAGTTTGTAAAAAAGTCCGATAGTTTTGTGTACATACGATCGGACTTTGCTCCATTGGACTTTTGTTGCCGGAAAGTTTGTGCGTTCGCACAGCCAACAAAAGTCCGATGGAAACAGAAAAAGTTTGTCTGATGGAGTGCACACACGGTCGGTTGTTACTTCAAAACAGCTAATTTGCATGTTTGTTGTTAAAAAGTCCGATCGTGCGTACGGGCCTTTAGAGGTCAGTGGCCCCACCCTCCTGAGGGAGACAGTTTGTGAAGGGAGCTGTGAGGTGCACGTCGCACTGCACTGTCCATGTCAGGACAGACAAAGGCCAGAGCCTGTGTAAATGTAGCATCTGGGAGCGGCAGGAGAAACAGTCAAGCTGACAAAGGTACAGCATTTTGTGCACAAGCACTGGGACTGTGTGTTTGACTTCTGGAGAACCAAGCCCGGAGGCCTAAGCAGTGAAACTGAAGAGAGCAATGAGACTGAATTCTATGTTTTATTGCATTGATGGGGAGAACCCCCTGTGTGGGAAACTTGTCACATTAGGTTATTGCATTTTAGGTAATTTTTTTTTATGGCAACGAACCGGACAACTTTACAGATAAAGTTTGTAACTTTGTAATCTTACAAATCCCGGGGATACACCCCAAACCCATGGTAGACGGGAACCCAAACTTTGATCCTTAGGCCCCTTTCACACTGGGGCGGTTTGCAGGCGTTATTGCGCTAATAATAGCGCCTGCAAACTGACCCGAAACAGCCGCTGCTGTCTCTCCAGTGAAAGCCCTGAGGGCTTTCACACTGGAGCGGTGCGCTAGCAGGATGGGGAAAAAAAGTCCTGCTAGCAGCATCTTCGGAGCGGTGTATACACCGCTCCTTCACCGCTCCTGCCCATTGAAATCAATGGGACAGCGCGGCTATACTGCCGGTAAAGCGTCTCTGCAGAGGCGCTTTGCGGTGGTTTTTAACCCTTTCTCGACCGCTAGCGGGGGTAAAACCGCCCCGCTAGCGGCTGAATACCGACGGTAAAGCGCCGCTTACAATAGCGGCGCTTTACCGCCAATTCCGCCCCCGCCCCAGTGTGAAAGGGGCCTTAGTCAAGATACCTACTTACATGTATCTAACTGGCAGAAATTCTACCTTTTAAGTAGCATACTAGAATGATCCAGCCCATTTTTTTTTTATTGTATTACTATTCTTTTACAATGTTAATCTTCAGTGTTCTTAGGATATGTCACTGTTGGTGTTCTTAGGATATTTACACAGAAACTTCCTGTTCTTGTGTAAATAAAAAAACTCTCCCTTAACCGGTCATAAACTGGCTGAACAAAATAAGTCTAACAGAATGCTCTATCCATGCTATACAAAGCAGATGGGCAAATCTACAGTGATGGCTATTGTATAATGACAGCCAGAGAGGTGAATGTGATTTGATGAAGCAACTGTTGAGCCAACAATTTTCCATTACCTGCCCGGCTCTTTTGATTATTCAGTCATAGGGTGTTCAGCGGGAGGGTGATAAGAGGACCACACATTTAGCTAATTTTGGCCAGTTTATCATGAACTGATCAAAATTCGATAAGTGTATGGCTAGCTTTGCTTGTATCTTCTAATGTTTGTCAACCTGCAAGCTACAGACAAAATGCTTTATTTGTATCTACAGCAAACTGTAATTATAGTTTTATTCCAGGTAAAATGTGGATATTTGTACTATTATCATGTTCTGTGCACCATAAAAAGAGTTTAATCATGTGCCTACTGGGCACTTTCACCCTCTTTCTGGCCAGGCCAATTTCCGGCTTTCATTGCTGTTGTAATTTAACCTCCCTGGTGGTATGATTATTTCAGATTTTTGCGTCTCAAAGCGGTACAATTATTTTGCATAGAAATTTGGCATTTTATATTGTAGGTCTGTAATTCTTAGCAATAACACACTTATATCTGTCCACCAAGAGTCTAGTAGATATCCCGGGAATGATGAAGTTTGAAACACAAAATCATAAATTATAATATAATAAATAAATATAAATAATTTAAAAAAATAATAATATAATAAAATAAACTTCCCCACGATTCACTATCGCTCAATTCTGCAAGTGTTCTAATTTATTATCGCTGTTTTCTAGCTGGTCTAAAGCCACTTTTGACGTAAAGGGCCACTTTTTGGTTGCTATGGACAATCTCAAGTTTCCAGGCAGAAAGAACAGTATATATAATATAAAACTGCATGCAGGGCATGGGCCAAAGCACTGGGGACAAAAGGAAAGTGGAATGATTTCATACAGTACTGTAATCTGTAAGATTACAGTACTGTATGTGTTACGATTATGACATTTTTTTAATTTGCTGCCATGCTCCGCCCCCCGTGCTTCTTGGCGCTCGCAGGGAACGGAGCCTGGCACAGAGAGGTTTCGAACAAAGGATGGAGCCTGCAGACAGCACGGGGGGACATCGCAGGATCCTGGGGACAAGGTAAGTATACCGCACCAGGATCCTGAGATGTAATCCCGAACGTGGCTCGTGGTTACCGCTAATGGTGCTGAAATTTAAACCCTGAGCCACACTCGGGAATACCGTCAGGGAGGCTACATGACAATTGCGCGGTCCTGCAACAATGTACTTGTATGACATTTTTTTCACACAAATAGAGCTTTCTTTTGATGGTATTTAATCACTACTCAGCTTTTTTTTTGCAGACAGGTAACTATTCTCCTTTATTGATGTGCGCTGATGAGGATGCACTGATAGGCAGCACTGATGGACACTGATGAGGCGGCACAGATGGGCACTGACAGACTGCACTGATAGGCATTGAAGAGCTGGCACTGATGACGTGGCACTGGCGGGCACTGATGAGGCGGCACTGATGGGCAATAATAGGTGGCACTGGTGGGCACTAATAGGTGGGGCTGCACTGATAATCAGGACACTGTTGATCAGTGCACTGATTATCAGTGTAGATGTCCCCTTTCACATTTGCCATTTTCCAGCTCTCCTCTCCTCACGCTGTGACAGCATGAGAAAAAAAATGCAGATAACCGGCAAGTGTGTTTACATTGTGATCAGCTGTGATTGGACACAGCTGATCATGTGGTAAAGGGCTGCTGTGGTTGGTCCTTTATTCAGATCTGTGATCAGCTGTGCCCGAAGGACAGAGCGATCACTGAGCGTGCCGCAGTGGGCACACAGGGTCATGGTTCTGACAGGACGTTAATAGACGCCCTCCCAGAACTGGACGCTGTAGCTGTCATTCAGCTATAGAGCGGTGGTAAAAGTGTATCTCACTTATTTTCAGATTTGGATAGAGTCGAGATGTGTTAGACTCTCTTTCAAATTTTATTGCTATCTGTGGGAAGACTTGCTATTCAATTTGCTGGTGACCTTTATCATCAAGAAAGAAAGTGTAAAAGAAAGGGGTAACCCAAAATTTTAGAGCTGTCCCCAGAACAAGAGGTAAGGGGAAATGTTCCAATGGAAACACATGTTCGAGAGACAAGTGTCTAAGTGGAGATTCCTATTACTTTGGGAGATTCTCTCTAATTGCCTGCTGCGTCTCTGGGATAAGACGTAAAAGGTAGATTTCCCCATTGCAACACAGACAACAAAAAATAACCTGGCATACATTTTAACCATGAACGCAGTTCCAAGAAAGCAGTTTTGGCAATACATACACTTTGATGTTTTTTTTTGTTCTATGTATTCTGCTATCACAGCATTTGGACAGATTTTTTTTTAATCTTTGAATGAAAGAAAAATCATGAAGACAAATTTGAGGTGACTTTTTTAGGTCTCAAATCTAAAGAGCATAAATGACCAAATGAATAACTGTCTTAAAGGGGTTGTAAAGGTAAAAATTTTTTCACCTTAATGCATTCTATGCATTAAGGTGAAAAAACTTTTGACAGTACCGCCGCCCCCAGCCCCCCCGTTTTACTTACCTGACGCCTCGAATCTTCGGTCCGCGTCCTCGTCAGCTTCATTACAGCTCAGCCTGGTCGCTGATTGGCTGAAGTGGATGGATTGAAAGCAGCGCAGCCATTGGCTCGCGCTGCTGTCAATCACATCCGATGACGCGGCGCGCCGGGGGGCGGGGCCGAGTGATACAGCGAGCGGCTATAGCCGCCGGCTGTATCACGGGAGCGCGCCCGCAAGCACTCACCACCATGCGAGCCCTCGCATTAAGGTGGTAAATGCTTGCGGGGAGGAGCTGAAACGGCCGCCGAGGGACCCCAGAAGACCAGGTTCGGGGCCACTCTGTGCAGAACGAGCTGCACAGTGAAGGTAAGTATAACATGTTTGTTATTTTAAAAAAAAAAAAAAAACATCTTTACAACCGCTTTAAGTACTGAGATGCAGAAAACATAGTAAGAATTTTGTAGTAACCTCTTATCATGCCTCCATAGCAACTCAGATTACACATTTCCAATTCAGTTTTGTGCTGACAAATATGTGGTTTCCCATTGCTAGGAGTCTTTCACCACATCTTTTTTCCCTTGATAACCTGGCAAGAAAAAAATAGTTTGTGTTCTTCAGGAAAGCCATATATTAACATATAGAACAGACCAATGACAACAGTGAGAAAATGTATACTTAAATAGATTGTAAAATAGAACTGGATAGAACATTTAAACAATATGAGTAGAAAACTGAGCATCATCTCACACTGACAGATTAAAGTGGCTCTAAACACTACCTTTTTTTTTACCTTCATGCATTCTCTGCATTAAGGAAAAAAAAAAGCTTTACACTTTGGGGCGCTCTGTTTAATTATATTGCACAGAGCAGGTAAGTATAAACCTGTTCATTATTTTAATTACAAAAATGACTTTACACTCACTTTAACCAATATAATTAGTCTGATTCATAAAAATCAAAAGTACAAACATCTGCATGTAAAAAAAAAAAATCATTAAAGTTTTCGTAAATACCAAAAGACACAAAATTGTGCGTATTCCTCAGCTGTTACAGTTTCTGCATGAGAAAGAACTGATTGCTATGCCCTGGGGTGGCAATCAAACACCCTGAATATACATGTACCACATCCTAAACAGTTGGAAGATTAAATAATGAGGAAAAATTGACTTTAATGGCACGTATAGAAAAATAGCAAAATTTTAATAGTTCATATACATTTCAGACATATACAGTATACATTTATAAAAACACATAACTTATACATAGAAAAAGACCCATTGATTGACCCATGGGGAATACCACATGTATACTTCCTGTGGGGCTATACTGTTTGTATCGAAAAGGCCCACACTGAGATACGGCATTGACTGTTGGGTTTTCAAAGGTCCTTAGTGAATTAAAATTTGCTCAACATGTTTCGCGATTGTAGTTGTCTCATCCTTCAGGAGCTTCTGTATATCTAGTTAAAGGAATAAACTTCAATTAGAATAAGATATTGATAATATGATGTACAATTGTTATGATATATACACATATGCATGACCATATACGCAAAATATATGAACTCACCATGAATGGTGCTCAAGAGGGTTTCAATGCTAACCCATCACTATGTTGATGTATAGCCCATGATTTCAATTCATCATTTACTCCTTTTTCAATATAATGACATATCAGTGTTTAATTGATTTAAACAAATATACCAAGCTTATAGCTATGTTTATTTTTTACAACAAATTTTTGTAACAAGGACCACTAGAACCTGCACTGTGTGATATTAATATTATGTCTTTTCAGCTGAGGGGATCCTCAGCAATTGTGTTTAAGCATGGTCAGTACATGCATGTTCCACTGTTTTCAGATTAGTGTTTCTCCTCTTGGCATATGCCGGGGCATGGCTGCAGCTCATCTCCTTGACCACGGGCTGAATGCGGGATAGGTAGTGCCCGGTGCTTTGGGGTATGCGACTGCCCAAGCCGCGGGTGTTACGTCCCGTTCGTCTCAGCCCTGGATTCCCTCAGGGAGGAGGAGCAGGGGACATGTTCTCCCGTCCGTCTGACGTCTCCTGGTACTTCCGCTATTGCCCTCAGTGGCAAGCACTGAAATTGCCTCAGGTATCCAGTGCGCATCGGCGGCCAGTCCGAAGTGACGTCAGATGCGTCTGACGTCACTTGGATGGGGTGCATAAAGCAGCGAGGCTGGAACTCCATTCTCTAGGTTCTCTGAAGGATGGAGGCATCCAGTGTTACCTCGCATATAACCTGATCGGCCATCCTTTATACAGGATCACTAGCAGCAATACTTCTTTTCTCAGGTATGTTTAACTGTGGCAAAATTCAGGCTCCCTTGATAAGATTGGATGCCTTCTTATATCTATTGGCCGTACTCATTATGTTTGCCTTTATAGGATTTGTCACCACTACTGCCAATCCAGTATATGGCCATTTAAGTAGTTTTCTTTCCCAGGCAGATAGTCCTAGAACTCTGCGATAAATTAAAGGTATTCTGGTTGGTTCATATATATATATATATATATATATATATATATATATATATATATATATATATATATATATATTTTTTTTTTTCCATTTATCCAACTCAATATTATTACCCAAATCTAACTAAATATACCCTGCCCTATTGGCTTTCAATATACTTAACTATATGGATGGTAAAATCCAAAATTTAGTCTATGTTTTACAGACAGGTCTGCTCCCTATATAAGGCTCCCTAAGTGCCTATGAACATTTTTAAGGCCATACCGTGTTAGCTATGTAAGTATAGTAAGACTCATTGCAGTATTATGTCTTGTAACATACAAATCAGTTTAGCAACTATCTGCATATCTTATATTTATAGTTATCCGGTGCAACCCCATACCCCAACCTATGTGCTGGTCTCCTGCTGTTTTGGCTCCTGGTCCTGTGGTCTCCCTCTCCCTTTGGAGAGGTGGAGGGTCAACTGCTGTGTCCTACTGGCATGGGTTAGCGTTGAAACCCTCTTTAGCACCATTCGTGGTGAGTTCATATTTTGTGTATATAGTCATGCATATGTGTATGTATCGCAACGATTGTACATCATATTATCAATATCTTATTCTAATTGAAGTTTATTCCTTTAACTAGAAATGCAGAAGCTCCTGAAGTGCGACAACTACAGTCGCAAAACATGTTGAGCAAATTTTAATTCACTAAGGACCTTTGAAAACCCAACAGTCAATGCCAGATCTTAGTGTGGGCCTTTTCGATACTAACAGTATAGCCCCACAGGAAGTATACAAGTGGTATTCCACATGGGTCAATCAGTGGGTCTTTTTCTATGCATAAACTGTGTGTTTTTATAAATGTATACTGTATAAGTCTGGAATTTATATGAACTATTAAAATTTTGCTATTTTTCTAGTGCCGTTAAAGTCCATTTTTCCTCACAGTTTCTGCATGAACATTTTTCAATGCAAACTGGGCTGTGTGTACACACATGCATTCAAATGCATAAAAACATGCAAAGTAAAGTGAGGGGAATGGTTAATCTTCTGATGACCATTTCCTCTGATGCATAAAGTGAGGGGAAATACAAAAGGTCTTATTTGTCCCCGGAAAACAAGTAGCGAAGATATCTTCTGTTAGGGACACCTGTCCAGGTGTCAACTATCACTGGTAGGATCTCCCATCAACAAGCCAGTTACAAATATAAAATGTGGACTCAAAAATATTAAGACAGAGACTCTTTACCACGTGAGCAGCCATGTCCATTCACGGCTGATCACAATGTAAACAGGAAGAGCCGTTGATCGCGAGTAGAAGAGAGACGATCAGCTGCTCTCCTGACAGGGGGGGTCTGTGCTGATTGATTATCAGTGCAGCCCCCCCGAGGATGCCCACACTGGACTACCAGGGATGCCACCAGGACCACCAGGGATGTCACCACCAGGTATGCCACACATGGCCACCAGGGATGCCAATCAGTGCCCACAATGGATGCCAATCAGTGCCCACAATGGGCATCACTGATTGGCAGGCATTTTTGTTTGGCACTGATTGACATCCATCAGTACCATCCATTAACGTACATCAGTGCCACCTATCAGTGCCCATCCATGCCCATCTGTGCCACCTATCAGTGCCCATCCATGCAGCCTATCAGTGCCCATCCATGCGGCCTATCAATGCCCGTCCATGCCACCTATCAGTGCCCATCTGTGCCGCCTATCAGTGCCCATCCCTGCCACCATTCAGTGCCCATCAGTGTCACCTATGTGTACCCATCAGTGCTGCATATCAGTACCACCTATCAGTGCCGCCTATCAGTGCCCCATCAGTGCTGCATATTAGTGCCCATCATCAGTGCCTATCAGTGCCACCTCATTGGTGCCACCTTATCGGTGCCCATCAGTGCCTCCTTATCAGTGCCCATCAGCGAAGGAGAAAACTTACTTATTTACAAAGTTTTGTAAAAGAAACAAAAACATTTTTTTTTAAATTTTCAGTCTTTTTTTTATTTGTTTAGCAGAAAATAAAAATCCAAGAGGTGATCAAATACCACCAAAAGAAAGCTCTATTTGTGGGAACAAAATGATAAAAATTTAGTTTGGGTACAGCATAGCATGACCGCACAATTGTCATTCAAATGGCGACAGCGCTAAAAGCTGAAAATTGGTCTGGGCAGGAAAGTGTATAAGTGCCCTGTATTGAAGTGGTTAAATATAAAGATATTCTCAATGGCTACTATCCCATAATAAACTCTAACTAAACTCTAAACAAAAGCCTTGGTACTTTAAATATAGAATTGAGTTTCACCTGACAGCACTGCACAAATAAAAAATATATTGAAATATTATTCTAAAAACACTCAATAAAATACATAGTAAAATATTAAATATAGACAATGAACAATCCTTCAAAAAATACAAGGTTGAGAGATCATCATCAGCATTCAGACTTTATAAAGAATGCAACAAGAAATGTAAGGGTGCAATAATGACGGCTAAGATAGAACATGAAAGACACACAGCGGAGGAGAGCAAAAAAAATCACAAGAAATTCTTTAAGTATGTAAACAATAAAAAAGGGAGGACAGACCATATTGGCCCCATAAAGAATGAAGGTGGACATCTGGTTACAAAGGATGGGGAGATGGCGAAGGTATTGAATTTATTCTTCTCTTCAGTCTTCACGAGGGAATCGGGGGGGGCTTCAGTAACCAAAACTGCAGTGTTTATCCTCATGACACATCACAGGAAGCACCTCCATGGTTTACAGAGGACAGAATTAAAATTAGACTTGGGAAACTTAACATTAATAAATCACCGGGATCAGATGGTTTGCACCCGAGGGTACTTAGGTAACTCAGTCAAGTAATTGCCAGACCATTGTTCCTAATTTTTACTGACAGTCTACTGACTGGAATGGTACCAGCTGATTGGAGAAAAGCCAATGTAGCACCGATATTTAAAAAGGGCCCAAAATACATCCCTGGGAATTACAGACCAGTTAGTCTAACATCAATAGTATGGAAACTCTTGGAGAGGATGATAAGAGACTATATACAAGATTTTAGTAATGAGAACGGTATCATTAGCAGTAATCAGCATGGATTCATGAAGAAACATTCTTGCCAAACCAATCTATTAACCTTCTATGAGGAGGCGAGTTGCCATCTAAATAAAGGAAGGCCCATAGACGTGGTGTATCTGGATTTTGCAAAAGCATTTGACACAGTTCCCCATAAATGTTTACTGTACAAAATAAGGTCCATTGGCATGGACCATAGGGTGAGTACATGGATTGAAAACTGGCTACAAGGGCGAGCTTAGAGGGTGGTGATAAACTCAGAATGGTCAGGGGTGGGCAGTGGGGTCCCCCAGGGTTCTGTGCTGGGACCAATCCTATTTAATTTGTTCATAAACGACCTGGAGGATGGGGTAAACAGTTCAATCTCTGTATTTGCGGATGATACTAAGCTAAGCTTGGCAATAACTTCTCCACAGGATGTGGAAACCTTGCAAAAAGATCTAAACAAATTAATGGGGTGGGCAACTACATTGCAAATGAGGTTCAATGTAGAAAAACGTAAAATAATGCATTTGGGTGGCAAAAATATGGATGCAATCTATACACTGGGGGGGAGAACCTCTGGGGGAATCTAGGATGGAAAAGGACCTTGGGGTCCTAGTAGATGATAGGCTCAGCAATGGCATGCAATGCCAAGCTGCTGCTAACAAAGCAAACAGAATATTGGCATGCATTAAAAAGGGGATCAACTCCAGAGATAAAACAATAATTCTCCCGCTCTACAAGACTCTGATCCGGCCACACCTAGAGTATGCTGTCCAGTTCTAGGCACCAGTCTTCAAGAAGGATGTACTGGAAATGGAGCGAGTACAAAGAAGGGAAACAAAGTCAATAAAGGGTCTGGAGGATATTAGCTATGAGGAAAGGTTGCGAGCACTGAACTTATTCTCTCTGGAGAAGAGACGCTTGAGAGGGGATATGATTTCAATATACAAATAACATACTGGTGACCCCACAATAGGGATAAAACTTTTTCGCAGAAGGGAGTTTAACAAGACTCTTGGCCACTCATTAAAATTAGAAGAAAAGAGGTTTAATCTTAAACTACGTAGAGGGTTTTTTACTGTAAGAGCAGCAAGGATGTGGAATTCCCTTCCACAGGCAGTGGTCTCAGCGGGGGGCATTGATAGATTCAAGAAAGCACCTGAACAACCGCAACATACAGGGATATACATTGTAATACTGACATATAATCACACACATAGGTTGGACTTGATGGACTTGTGTCTTTCTTCAACCTCACCTACTATGTAACTATATAACAATCCTTCACATCGGATCATATAAATGCGTGTAGACGGGGGGGGGGGTTATTTACTACAGGCAAATAAACGTTGCACTACAAGTGCACTTGGAAGTGCAGTCATTGTAGATCTGAGGGGAACTTGTAAGGAAAATAAAAAAACAGCATTTTTGCTTGTACACAATTGAATGATAAAAATCAAGAGAGCTTCCCCTCAGATCTACACCAACTACACTTCCAAGTGCACTTGCAGTGCACTTGTAGTGCAAAATGGATTTTCCTTTAGTAAATCAACCCCATAGTGTCACGTACCAGGTTGGAGGTCAAGGTGACAAGAGGGCTTCCCCCTGTGGCTAAGCTCCAAGCATCCCTGGAGGTGATGACAGGGAGTGCAAGGCACAAAGAAGCATGGGTGTTGTTTAGGTTGGTACATTGGGAACTACTTTGGGAAGTATCCAGCTAAACGATTCTCAGATAGTCAGTCTGGAGTGATGACAGGAACACAGGATGCTTCTGTGACAGGGCAGGCCTAGTGCGGCTGCAAGTGGTAGGGTAGCACCCATGACAGGAGTAAGGTCAGACTAGTAGGGTGGAACTGGAGAAGCATTGTCAAGGTCAAGATCTGAGATGGGGTCAAACAGGAGACAAGGCAGGAGTATAGTCAGGAATGGAGCCAAGATCATGCACAGGACTAAGGAGTAGAAGGCAACAGAGTGGTCTGAAGGCAAGCTAGTGTCATACATGGATAGTCAGAAGAGGCAGAATCCTGTACGCAAGCAGAAGTCACAAGAGGTCAGGCAAAGAGGTAATCCAGAGGCAGGCCAAGTCAGGAACAAGTAGCACATAGGCTGAAGATCATCCTCTGTCACTGCTTTCTTCCATAAATACAGCATTTGGCACCAGTTCTGGAGATGAGTATGTGTAGATGTGCACCAATGCATGCCGGCATGTGTGCATAATGCATTTGCACACTTTTGTATGCAAAGAGCCACATACATGTAAGACATGTATGGAAGACATGCCAGGCCCATGTCTTTGTACATGCACACCTGTCACGTACCTGACTGTGGAGAACGAGATGATGAGGGTGGCCTCAATTCCCATCCAAGCACCCCTGGTAGTGGAGACAGGGACTGCTAGGGCAGTGGAAGGGTGCAGGTTCCTGGCAGCTGTAGGAGTGAGCTGTAGCTGGAAGACACAGGTGTCCTTCCAGTGGTGGTGATGAGTCTGGTCACAAACCTTGTTTAATGGGAGTCAGGCAGACAGGTGCAGAATCAGGATCAGTTTTAAGGTTGGGAACAGGCAGAAGTCGGTAACTTGCTGGCGGTGGGTTACCAAATCAGGAAGCGGATACATGGTCATAAATCCAAGCTAGGGTCAGTAGCATAAGAAAGAATCAGATATAGCAGGCAGGGGAGATCCAAGGGAGGTGTCTGCCGTAGTTGGGTCAGGAACAAGGTTAGCAGACATGGATTAGAATTAGGAACACAGAAACCAAAGCTGAAGACAATCCAGCACTGAAGGCAGGCAGACTCTCAGTGTGAATAGGCTGCTGGGCGCCAGAATCCGTGGAATGCGCATTAGAATTTGCACTTGCTGAACGTGAATTAGCAGCTGCTGAACAGGAATTAGCAGCTGCTGAAACGGAATGCACATTTACTGCACGGGAATGAGCACCTGCTGCATGAGATCCCTGACACCTCTATTCTGTACAGCTCTCTGATAGTGCCCCTCCTCCAATGGGCAGCCTGCAGATGCCCAAAAAAGCCATTTTTTTCTGGTTACCTTTTGATGAAATCCTAAAGTAGGTTGGGGACATTATATTATCCTCAGGTTCCCACGAATTCTTATTTTTCTCAGTAACGTAACCTTTCCATTTAATGAGTTACTGGATTTGACCTGCCCTTTTTCTGCTATCCAAGATTGATAGAATTCTAGGTGAGAAGATTAAGATATCCAGGAACACAATTAAATAAAGATCCAGATTTTTCCAGATATAATTTACAAGATGTTGGAAAGTGGCAGAAACGTTGCAGATTCGAAATAGCATTGCTAGGTACTCAGTGTGTTTGAAAGGCTGTCTTGCATTCATTGTCTTTTATAATGCGGGCTAGGTTATAGGCACCTCATAAGTCCAGTGAAGGCCTGAGCTGTCCAGAACCTCTGGAAAAGTCCAGGAACTAAAAGGAGTGGGTAACAATGATTTTGTTTGTTTTTAGTTCTTGGTAGTCTAGGCAAGGTTGTAATGAATGATCCTTCTTTTCAATGAAGAAGGTTCCAGTTCCTGCAGGGGATGAGGAGAGGTGAATTAACCCCTTTTCAGGTTTTTGTCAATTGCTGGAGTGCTTCTACCTCTGAATAGTGTAAGATTTGGCCAAAAGGAATCTCTGCACCAGAAAGTAACTCGATGGAGCAGTCATAAGGCCAATGGAAAGTGTCTCTTCTTTTTGTTGAACACATCCAGAACATCGCCGCTCAGCCCTGATGATGCTGAGCGGCATCATCGCGCCACCTCCCACTGTCGCTGCATACCCAGCAGGACGTGCTATCTGTGGTCATCCGGCCGGTGTCACAGATTGTTCTTCTATTGATGATGATGATTTTCATACCTACATGTGAGTGTTTATTTTTTTTACTTCAATAAATTACCGTTTGATTTTACACTATGGGAGCCCTCCCTTTCTTTCTTCCCATGATGACAACACTATGCTGAGGGCTGAGCCTCTTTGTGGACCCATCCATCCCCTTCACAGTCCCTGACGTCCTTCCAGTTTCCACCCTCGCTCCTGGGAGTTCCGGACTAGCAGGATCTCAAAGCTCATTTAGACCCTCTATAACGGGGGGTCATGAGGTTCTGGTAAGCGGCCAGGCTCTCTCTTTTGGTGGTGGACCCACACATTTATTACCTTACTCATTTGAATTACCTGGGATTGTCAATCACTTTTTTGGGTTTCCTCTCATATGGACTCTAATGATCTACTTCCTGATTTATATCCATCACACATGGACTTATTTTGAAATTTGTTTGCACCAATTATTATGTTATATTATTGCACTGTTGCACATCCACTGGAGGGGCTTGTGCATCCCCCTATATTTAGTGTGTTACAGTTCGTTACACCATTTTTTCTTTATGTATATATTGTATTTATTTTTCTTGGTGTGGCACCTCTCAGCCACACATTCACCAGTTTGTTAAGCGCGAGTCACCAATTTTTTCCTACCTATATGATGAACCCCACCTTCATGGGTTTAACTGAGAAACTCCGGGGTTACAGGGCAAAATACAGCTGGAAGGCACTCTTGAAGGCCCTGAATTTCTGTCTGTTTTCCAAAAAATGCACAGGAGTAGGAACCCTGGGTTCTGATAGTGGTATCACAACTGTGGGGGTTACAGATTAGCAGTCCTTAGAAGTTTTAGCTGCTGCTGTGGAGTCTCCTGTCAGATTCTTATCAGGTGATGTGGAGGAGGCATTAAGAGTTTGGAGCTTAGTCTCTAAGGCCTGATTCACACCTATGCATTATTAGTGCTTTTTGCATTTTGAATATTTGCACTACAGTCCATTTAACATGGTTTACTATGGAACGCGTTCTGTAGGGCAAATCTGCAAAATGCAAAAAGTAATAAAAATGCATAGGTGTGAATCAGGCCTGACTGGAAATAGCCATCCTGCAGGTTCTTCACAACTTGAGTGAGTGCTGAGATCTGTTGGCACAGAGCCTCCAATGAGGAAACACCTTTTTCAGCCTCCGACATACTGTCTGGACAAAACTGTTACATACCTGGTTGGAGGTAGAGATGACAAGAGGGCTTCCCTTACAGCTAAGTTTCAAGCAGCTCAGAGAGGTGTTAACTGAGTGCAAGGCTCTAAGAAGCACAGATGCTATTTAGGTTGGTCTGCCTGGAGCTACTTCAGAAAGTGCCCGGCTAAGTGTTTCTTAGGCAGGCAGTCAGCAGTGACAGCAGGAACACAAGAAACTTCTGTGGCAGAGCAGATCCAGCGCAGCAGTAAGCAGTAGGGTAACACCTGTGGCAAGGTCAGACTGATAGGATGGAACTGGAGATGGGAAGCCTGAGCCAAGGTCATACTAATAAAGATACTAGAGGATCTCAGCTATGGGGAAAGACTGCAAGCATTGAACTTATTCTCACTGGAGATGAGACGCTTGATAGGGGATATGATAGCAATATACAAATACCTTACTGGTAAAAAAACTTTTCAGTGAAAGGGAGTTAAAAAGACACGTGGCCATTCCCTGAAACAGGAAGAGAAGCGTTTTAAACTTAAACTGGGTAGAGGGTTCTTTACTGCCAGAGTAGTAAGGATGTGGAATTCTCTTCCACAAGCAGTGGTATCAGCAGGGAGCATTGATATTTTCAAAAAACTATTAGATGGGCATCTTAACGATCACAACATACAGCGATATACAATTTACTATTGACATAAACACATGCGCACACACACACACCACAGGTTGAACTTGATGGACTGGTGTCTTTTTTCAGCCTTAACGACTTGATCTCTAGGATTCTTTGTCACCTCTTCACTTGCTCACCACCAGGCCATGTCCAGGGCCTTACCCATCCTCTGGAAATCTCTAATTTAATCTGTCTGACTATTTCCTACCCTGCCTTTAGGCGATCCTTGAAAATTCATCTCTTTAGAGAGGCCTATCCTGTCTCCAATATACAGTATAAACTGTGCTTTACTTTTACTTTCTCCATCAACTTATCCCTCTTAGTAATTACTGTTTCCATCACTTGACTCTCCCTTTTATATTGTAAGCTCTCACGAGCAGAGCCTTCTGAACCCTCTTGTATTGAATTGTATCTGTACTGTACATTTAAATGATCTGGAAAATGTTATTTTTTTTCTACGAAAAGTGGAGTTCCACTTCAAAGAGAACCAGACAAAACTTGTTTTATACAAAAATCCAAATATTTTGTCTTAAATTATTATAATAATGCATGCAAACTTTTTAAAGGATTTATATTTACTGTCTTTTATTTAGAAATATTTAGGTTATGTCTGTCAGAATGGACTTGCACAAGTTTTTTTTTTAAAGTGTTCCTAAACGCACAGCAGTATAATTAGTCTGTATATGAAGTAAAGCATGCTTCTTATACTCACTGTGGAACCTAAGGGGTTAATCCTCTGCATTGTGTAAAAATTCTGTTTGATCCTGTCTTCTCTGTTCCTCCCCTTCTTCCACAGTCCCAAACCATCTCCTGATAGAACAGAGGCTAGGGGACAAGCTGCGCATGCTCAGTTTGGTGTGTATTGCTAGAGAGGTTTTTTTTTTATCTCGGGAGAGTACATGTGATCAGCACAGGGGCAATCAGCACTGTCCAGACAGAGGGTCAGGGGTCCTGCAGCCCTATAGAGCAGTCAGAGCAGAATGAAAACTCCTCCTACAAGCTTTAACCAGACACTGATTGAAGCCACAAGACTGTGCTAACTGCTGATGAAAAAAAGTATTTAGCAGTTTATATTTACTAAAACTATTGCATTTCCATGTTCTACGTATGTACTGTGGGAGATCAGATATAGTAAATGCAGGGTCCTGGGTTTGGTAGCACTTTAAAGTTGTTGCAGGTATGCACAGGCACCACTAGCAGTTGTTTTTTGAACTCCTGATAGGGCCTCTTTAAATCAACAATATCATAATTTAAGGTCACTATAGCTGTGAGATATTGAATTGTCATCAATATTCATGGCCTGTTTTTTATGGATAAAACATAAAGGAATCCTCAGAATCAAGTTCAATAAATTTTCTGCCATGGGGTTTAAGACTCTCCAACTTTGATGTTCTGTACAGAATGAAATATGTATGTAGTGATGCACTTTTATATTTTTCCAAATATGAACATATTTTATGTATGCATTCATAATATACATTACCTAAATATGTAACATGGTAGACAGAGAGAATAGGACAGTGCTACATGAAGAGAGTGGACAGCAGATACTGATATCATAGGCAACCCTCACATCCATTACTTATTTCACAATCCATTCCAGCAGGACCTGTGCTTCCACAAAATGACAATCCTGACTATAGAGCCTTTTTCAGAAAAATCAAGTTTTTGGTTTGGCATGCTACCTATGTATATATACAGTATCTCACAAAAGTAAGTACACCCCTTACATTTTTGTAAATATTATATTATATCTTTTTATATGACAACACTGAAGAAATGACACTTTGCTACAATGTAAAGTAGTGAATGTACAGCTTGTATAACAGTGTCAATTTGCTGTCACCTCAAAATAACTCAACACACAGCCATTAAAGGGGTTGTAAACCCTCGTGTTTTTTCACCTTAATGCATTCTATGCATTAGGGTGAAAAAACACCTGTCAGTCACCAGCCCCCCAGCCCCCCCCCCGCCCGTTTTACTTACCTGAGCCCCTTCATCTCTTCGGCGGGGATGCACTGTCCCTCTCTCCATGGGGTCCTGGCTCTTGATTGGATAGATTGATAGCAGCGCAGCCATTGGCTCCTGCTGCTGTCAATCAAATCCAATGACATTATCGACCAGGGGGCGGGGCCGAGTCCAGCATTCGTGTCTGTGGATGCAAATGCTGGACTCTGGAGAGCGCCTGCAAGGTAACCCCCTCGGGAGAGTGCTTCAAGCGCCCCACCATGATGACATCATGGAGCTGGTGGATGTTAGAGACCTTGCGCTTCTCCACCTTCCATTTGAGGATGCCCCACAGATGCTCAATAGAGTTTAGGTCTCGAGAAATGCTTGGCCAGTCCATCACCTTTACCCTCAGCTTCTTTAGCAGTTGTCGTCTTGTAGGTGTGTTTATCATGTTGAAATACTGCCCTGTGACCCAGTCTCCAAAGGGAGGAGATCATGCTCTTCTTCAGTATGTCACAGTACATGCTGGCATTCATGGTTCCCTCAATGAACTGTAGCTCCCCAGTGCCGGCAGCACTCATGCAGTCCCGGACCATGACACTCCCACCACCATGCTTGACTGTAGGCAAAACACACTTGTCTTTATACTCCTCACCTGGTTGACATCTTTTAAACTAAATAAGTTTACCTTGGTCTCATCAGACCACAGGACATGGTTCCAGTAATCCATGTCCTTAGTTTGCTGGTCTTCAGCAAACTTTTTGCGGGCTTTTTAGTGCATCATCTTTAGAAGAGGCTTCCTTCTGGGATGACAGTAATGCAGATCAATTTGATGCAGTGTGCGGCGTATGGTGTGAGCATGGACAGGCTGACCCCCCACCCCTTCCACCTCTGCAGCAATGCTGGCAGCACTCATACGTCTATTTCCCAAAGACAACCTCTGGATATGATGCTGAGCGCATGCACTCAACTTCTTTGGTCGACCTGAGTTCTGAGTGAAACCTGTCCTGTTAAACAGCTGTTTGGTTCAGTTTCAGGGTCTTGGCAATCTTCCTGTAGCCTAGGCCATCTTTATGTAAAGCAACATTTTTTTTTCAGATCCTCAAAGAGTTCCTTGCCACGAGGTGCCATGTTGAACTTCCAGTGACCAGTATGAGAGAATGAAAGCGATCACGCCAAATTTAACACACCTGCTCCCCATTCACACCTGAGACCTTGTAAAACGAGTCACATGACACCGGGGAGGGAAAATGGCTAATTGGACCCAATTTGGACATTTTTACTTTTTTATTTTTTTTAATTTTTTTTAGGGGTGTACTCACTTTTGTTGCCAGCAGTTTAGACATTAATGGCTGTGTGTTGAGTTATTTTGAGGGGACAGCAAATTTACACTGTTATACAAACTGTACACTCACATTGTAGCAAAGTGTAATTTCTTCAGTGTTGTCACATGAAAATATATAACAAAATATTTACAAAAATGTGAGGGGTGTACTCACTTTTGTGAGATACTGTACATACACACATACACACATACATATACAGTGAGTGTTTGAAATATGCTGTGGTTAACGATAAATTTACAGGGAACTTACGTGATAGTATATTTGAGGGGACCCTCAGTAAGGTCCTCTCAGGGCTAACTTTGAAAACTTAAGCAGAAAGTCTGTTTACAGTGTGTACCCACAAGGGGTGACAGGCTTGACAAATGTACAATGCTTCATTGAGGATATTTCTTAGTAACCCTACCAGGTAATCTGTTTTACTCTATTAATGTAGTAAGCTCCTGAATGGCGAACAATATGTACAAATGAGAAATGAGAAATCTGCTTGTATTTTGTATACTTTGGAAAAATACCAATAAAAATTTATTGTTTAAAAAAAAGAAATATGCTGTGTGTCACGGTGCTTTTAGGAACTGAGGTGCCCATGTGCACAGACACAGGCCTGGGACATTTGTCAGTATCCTACATGGACACAGACAGATGTTTGCACAAAAACGCAGGCAGACACATTGCGTGCACGCTGGTGCTCACTGGTACATGCCCAACCCCAGAATTGGTGACAAACTCCCTATATTGAGAAGAAAGCAGTGCCAGAAGATTGCTGGATAATCTTTAGCTTAGCTTTGCTCTTGTGTATCCTGTGTTCTCTTCATTCCTCATTAGCAACTCGGACTATCCCTTTATCTGACCTATCATTGTAACATCGGCTTGTGTAAAGGACTCTGCCTCTTCTGACCTTTCGGCTATGACTCTGGCTTACCTCCCGACCACTGTGCTGCCTTCTTCTCCTGATGACCTTGGCTCCATTCCTGACTATGCTCCTGCCGTGCATCCTGCTGACCTCCCATTAGCTTTGTTGCCCTTCTCTGAACTCTTTCCAGTTCCAGCACATCCTTCTTGAGGACTGGTGCCCAGAACTGGACGGCATACTCAACATGCGGCCAGTCTAGAGTCTTGTAGAGTAGAAGAATTATCGTTTTATCTCTGGAGTAAATCCTCTTTTGAATGCATGCTAATATTCTGTTATTTTTGCCAGCAGCCTGGCATTGCATTCCATTGCTGAGCCTATCATCTACTAGGACCCCCAGGTCCTTTTCCATCCTGGCTTCCCTAGAGATTCTTCCCCTAGCGAGTAGCTTGCATTGGTATTTTTAGCAGCCAAATGCATTACTTTACATTTTTTAACATTAAATCTCATTTGCCATGTAGTTGCCCAACCTATTATTTTACTTAGGTCATCTTGTAAGGTTCCCACATCCTGCGCAGCAGTTATTGCCCTGCTTAGCTTTGTATCATCCACAAATACTGAGATTGAGCTATTTATCCTATCCTCTATCATTAATAAATTAAACAGAATTGGTCCCCGGACAGATCCCTGAGAGACCCCACTTACCACACCAGACCATTCTGAGTACTCGCTTTTTATCACCACCCTTTGGACCCGCCCCTGTAGCCAGTTTTCAATTCAGGTACATACCTTATGGTCCATGCCAATAGACCTCAGTTTGTAAGTAAACGTTTGTGGGAAACTGTATAAAATGCTGTTGCAGAATCCTGATACACTACATCCGCAGGCCTACCTTTATCTAGATGGCAGCTCACTTCCTCGTAGAATGTTAACAGATTGGTCTGGCAAGAACGAGCCTCCATGAATCCATGCTGATTACTACTAATGATACTGTTTTCAGTAACAAAATCTTGGATATAGTCCCTTATCATCCCCCATAGTAGATTACAGACTATTGATGTTAGACTGACTGGTCTGTTGTTCCCAGGGATTTATCTCAGCCCTTTTTTAAATATTGGTACCAGGCTGGCTTTCCTCCAATCAGCTGGTACCATTCCAGTCAGTAAACTGTCCATAAAAATTAGGAACAATGGTCTAGCTATCACCTGACTGAGTTCCTTAAGGGCCCTTGGGTGTAAGCCATCTGGTCCTTGTGACTTATTTGTGTTAAGTTTTTCAATTCTATTTCTGATACTGGCTTTTGTTAGCCACAAGGATACATTCTGTGATGAGTTATTACCATTACAGTCTTGGTTACGATAACCCCACTGTTCCGAATTAAAAACAATTGCCTTCTCTTTGTCTTTTGTAACCAAATTCCCTTCATCATCCTCTTTGGGGCATATATGTTTTGGCCTCACTTTCTTACTGTTGAAATAATTTAAACATTACTTAGGATTTTTTCACTATGTGCCTTTCGTGGTCTATTTTAGTCACTCTGACTGCATTCTTACATTCTTTTTCAATATTTTTATTAAAGTTTTGTATTACAATCACAACATTAACAGTTCAGGTAAAGTATTCTCTTGCAGGCCAACATAGCCAGTTAAGAGTAATATACATGTAAATGACAGATCTTAAAGTATTAAGGCAAATATTGATCTTCAAACTCAATTCAAAAATCACTATGAGGTATCAGACTATTGTGTATCTTAGCAATTATAACGTGAACAGAAAAAAAAATGCATTGTCGCAAGGAATGGTGGTCCCATGCGGAGCCTGTGGCCTCTAGAATCAGTCAGCTTCTAGTGAATATTTAGTGTAGAAACTCTAGTTGGCTCCTCTAGATATAAACGAGAACCTCTACCAGATGAAAATGATGAACTCTAGGCCCGCATAGCCACTGCCCATGTTGATATGCTAAATGATTGTTTAATTGTGGATATTGGTCCCAATGAAACCAATTCAGCTAGGGTGGCCCCGAACCGGGGTCCCCGAGATAATCACTCCACCCTTATGGGTGCTCACTGTGGAGTGAGAGAGCTCGTGGGCCCTGTCCAATTGCTCACCCCTCTGTCCCCCCTCCCGGGCATGTGCAAACTGACTGTTTCCCTGGTCACCGCATCCCCCGAAGTTGGGCGAAGGGGTCCCCTTTGTCAAGGGCCAGGCCGAGCTTGGTTATCTTTTCCCTGCTCTAGGTAGTCTGGCATGGGCCGTGTATCATTTCATGAGGGGTAAAGTGAAATGCCTGCGACATGTCAAGCCCAAGTCTGTTGGAAAGTACCATAAGAAAGAGTGACGAGAGAAAGAGGGGGAAGTAAGAGGGAGAATAGAAAATAGGAAAGAGGGGTTGGGTGTGTGGTCTCACTGTTAAGTTGTTCATGTTTGTAGATGGCCTGGATACAGCGGGATCTTAATATGTGTGGCCCATGGTTCCCAGACCCCTTCAAATCGCTGGAATGTATGCAGCAGTTTTGCATCCATCTGTTCCTGTGACATGATCCAGGAAATTTTTCGTTTGGCAGCCAAGATTGATACTGTTGGTTTTTTCCAGGCTTTCGCTAGAGTTATCTTGGCTCCCAAGCACATGAAAATGATAAGTTGTTGTGTGTTCTTAGAAGTGTTGTGCACCCTGTGGTTCAGGAGGATATACATAGGGTCTCAAGGAATTTGGGTCTCAGTGACCTTGCAAAGTAAATAGAGGAATTTGTTCCAGTAGCTTCTTATATGGGGACAAGTCCACCATATATGGAGCATTATGCCTGTATGCCCACAACCTCTGTAACATAGGGGAGAGGTATCTGGAAACATCCTGTAAAGTCTGTCAGGAACATACCATTTAGTGAGTACTTTAATGTTAGCTTCAATCAGTGGCATGTCAAATCCTTTGGCAGATATATCGAGGAGCAGATTAATCCCTTCGGATTACGCATTCAAATTTTTTCCAATGGTGACTCAATAAGTAATGAGTGCAAAGCAGAATGGGAGGCTAATCTGAAATTGTGCTCCCGGGAGATGATGTCCATCCTGTCCAGGGAGTACAATAAGCAGATTGCTCTCCTAGATATATTAATTAATAATCTAGAACAAGCCTTGATTCCATATGCCTAACACACCCTATTTTCTGAATCTCAGACTCTTCTTAATGAGAACCAGCCTTCAATAAAAACATATTACAGAACAAAGAAACCCAATTTTGGCGAGACAAACATGCCTTCTCGGAGGGACGAGCTTACCGATGGAATACCTATACGGTTCAATCAAACAATTACCCGCGTCGGGACCCAAAAAATACCCAAGCTAAGACTTTGAGGTTCAGGACCCCTTCTACCTTTGATCCCCAACAACCAAAAAAATTCTTCCTAACGTGGTCAAGGACGCAATAAACAACAAAAAAGAGATCGTAGTTACAGGAATTCACCTGAACAAGACCCCAAAAAACGGACAAAAGATACCGATTCTTTATCGGTTTCCCATGACGTCCAATCTGACCTGGGAGCGACTAAGAATTCTCTCGCCGATATGAGTCAGACATCTACCCCTGACACTAACATCAACATCTCCTTACTACAGGAGACTCCCAAATCTTCTCATCCATCATCTAGCTCCACCAAAGAAGCCCCACAAAAAGCTTTAAACTCCACTCGGGGACCAGGGTCCCCACAAACCAACAAAATCGGCAAGGGCTTGGACCCCTTCATAGTCAGGATTCAACAAACCACCTGAGCGTGATCAACCTTTCCTCCATAGAGCTATCACCAGCGGAAATGCAACTCTTATCTCGCGGATTAACATTTTGTCCTGTGATACGTTTGAAACTATTACTGATTTACAACTTTTTGCACGCAAGCTACTATTGAAGTACTTGCATGCAAAAGATGACTCCAATTCTGACACTGTGGAAGAACCTCCATACACCATGAAAGAATGTAAGGCCCTACGGGATTTAACTCTTCTCTACCAAGAGAACAATACGGTAGATTTAATCGATCAAATTTACTTGGACGCCTTACTGCAGGAGGCTGACAAATCAATTTCAAACCCCGCATTGATGTTCAAAAAGGCCTCTACGACATTTCCTTCCTCCAGCATTAATCCGAATGTGGCCGTGTTTTTGAAGCAGACCATTCGTGACATATGCAAATTGCCTCAGTCTAAATCCAAACCCCATAATCTTTCACATGATGAAAATCAAGCTCTCCATCGCCTCACAAAAAATCCCAAAATCGTTATAAAACCCTCTGACAAAGGGGGAAATGTGGTCGTCATGAACAATGAGGACTACACTTCAATGTGCCTGAATATCTTAGAGAACAGGGAATGGTATAGACAGATCTCGGCCCTCAATATCAACCAATATAATTCCACCTTTTATACTATGGTTGATCGTGCATTCTATACATGCGCAATTTCCAAGAATATCTACGAATTCATCAGGACCCCACACCCCAAGATAGCCACCTTTTACAGTCTACCCAAGATTCATAAAGATTCCGCTAAGTTAACGAGACGCCCCATCGTCTCTGGGAATGCGGCCATATCTGAAAACCTAAGCCGTGTCATAGATGCTCATCTCCAACCCCTAGTTCTGTCCCTGCCATCATTTGTCAAAGTTACGATACAGTTTCTACAACTGATTAACGATTTAAAAGTATCTGACCATGCCATCCTGGTCACGATTGACGTCGAGGCCCTCTACAGCAGTATTCCCCATTCTCTTGGGCTATCTGCTGTGCAGAGGGCTCTCCAGCAATATTCACATTACGATTCAGCATTGAATGATTTCATCCTAAGGGGTTTACAGTACATTCTACATCATAACTATTTCTGCTTCAACAACTCCCACTACCTCCAGGTACAGGGTGTGGCCATGGGCACATGTTGTGCCCCTTCATACGCCAACCTGTACCTGGAGGAGTGGGAGAAATCCCTCCTGGATGACGGGGACCTCGGCATGTACACCAGCCATATATCCAAATGTCTGAGGTACATTGACGACGTCTTCGTCGTCTGGGAGGGCCCCGAGGAGAAACTAATTGAATTTTTCAACCTGATTAACGTGAATTATCGGAATCTCAAATTCACAATGACCCATAACCACCACAGTGTCACTTTTCTGGATGTTTCCATTTTTGTCACCTCCGAAAGGAAGTTGTCTAGTACCTTGTTTCGGAAGAGAACCGCTGGGAACACTGTTATCATGCGGATAGCTTCCACCCTATACCACTCAAAAACTCGATTCCCTATGGACAATACCTGCGCCTTCGTTGCAATTGTTCAAATGATGTACTGTTTAGAAAAGAAGCGGAAGAGCTCAAAAGCCAACTGTTAGTAAGGGGATACAGCTGATCTTGCCTTAAAAAAGCTTACAACCCAGCAATAGGACAATCTAGAGTTCAGCTGCTATTTCAACAAAACCCCCCCAAAAGTTCCGAAAGGCAGTCTCACTCGCATTATTATGCGGTACTCACGACATCATTTAGCCATCAAAAAGATTATAAAGCGGCATTGGAACATCCTCACGGATGATCCGAAATTGAGAAACTTTGTTCCCAAACAACCGGCTATTACATATAAAAGAGCCATGTCATTAAAAGATAGATTGGTCCAGAGTGAATATAAGAACGAGACCAGGAGAATTAACCATTGCTCTGTAGTCGGCTCCTTTCCCTGCGGACACTGCTCCTATTGATCGTATATCAAGAAAGGGAAAATTTCTGTTCTCCCTAATGGAAACACATTCACACCCAAACACTTTGTAAACTGCTACACGCGTGGAGTGGTATATCTTATGGAATATGAATGTGGGGCCTATTATGTGGGAAAAACCAGGCAGAAATTCTGGAAACGCATCTCCCAACATATATACAGTATGCAGGTGGGGAACCCGTACCTCCCCATCGGGAGACATGTGATTGCAGCACACAACTACAGAGTCCCAAAAGTCACATTCATGGCCCTGGGTAGGATGCACATCCCTAATAGAGGTGGCGATTGGAATAAAGCTCTGCTACAAAAAGAGCAGAGATGGATATTCCAATTACAGGCCACCTCCTTCCCAGGCCTGAATGAATCCATCTCATTCGCTCCTTTCCTGCAGGGGTTTTCCTCCGGAAGGACACAGTAAGCGAATTAGATAGTGATGAAACTTCAGATAAATTTCGAACATATCTCGCAATTTTAATCCTATGTGAGATATGAACCACTTAATAGTTCTTTATATCAGAAAGACTATATTATTCTTCACTTGCCCTTGGGACACTGTAGAAAGTGCCAGGAACCAGAAACTCGACACTAGTTCCTAGTTTTATTCTCCTCTTTGTATTTTTTGTGGAAGTAGGAGAAAATGATTCAAACCATGCCGTCCACAAATTATTCCTGCCTCACGCACATGTCATTGGTAACAGTTATGCTCCGTACACACGGTCGGACTTTGTTCGGACATTCCGACAACAAAATCCTAGAATTTTTTCCGACGGATGTTGGCTCAAACTTGTCTTGCATACACGCGGTCACACAAAGTTGTCGGAAAATCCGATCATTCTGAACACGGTGACGTAAAACACGTACGTCAGGACTATAAACGGGGCAGTGGCCAATAGCTTTCATCTCTTTATTTATTCTGAGCATGCGTGGCACTTTGTCCGTCGGATTTGTGTACACACGATCGGAGTTTCCGACAACGGATTTTGTTGTCGGAAAATTTTATATCCTGCTCTCAAACTTTGTGTGTCGGAAAATCCGATGGAAAATGTGTGATGGAGCCTACACACGGTCGGAATTTCCGAGGTCGAGGTCCTATCACACATTTTCCGTCGGAAAATCCGACCGTGTGTACGGGGCATTAGATTTGACTGCCCATAACCTTTTCAATCTAGGCTATCCACCATTCTATAGTTTGAACAACATTATGTATAGGAGTCAGTAATTTTCCGCTTAGGAACAACTATATATGCCTAAAGGGCCACTGCTTTAGATCCAAGCCAATTCACAGTTCTGTCCTTTTTCTTTACTGCCTTGTTTACGTTAAGATTTATGAAATCAGTTTGTATTATTTTTTATGGAAGTGGCAACTCGCAAACAGTGTATATTTTAGAGTCAGCTAATGATCATTTATAGGCCATATGGAAGTTGATTGTCCAGTCGTTGTCCAATGGTATGACCTTTAAATCGTTTTCCTCTTACTTCTGATTTTTCTCCCTCCCTCTGTTCTCCTCCACTCACACATATCATGTGAGTGGAAATGCCTGTTTGGCCCTCTCCTAAATTCGGTGATGTCCTCCTTCCCCCCCGGGCGGGATGCTGTCAGATTTGCCTTCCTGGCAGGGTAAGAGGGATGGTGCAAGGGCCCTGCGCCTCCTCGATGCGTCCACCAGGTGGCGGCACATGACCTGGGCGCTCTCCTCTACCCTGCCAGCGGCGTCCTGGATCCTTTCCGGACGTCATGCTTACGCGCGCGTGATGTCACGGCGCCTCGCAATTGCGGCGGAAACGACGGGGGACCCGGGAAGACTCTTCTTCCGGAACGCCGGGGGATCACTCAGCGTGCTTCTTTTGGCGCCATCCCCTTCTCCACTGGGGGAGGTGCCTGGGGAGTGTTGTCCACACCTGTGAGTACCGTGTAACTGATTATTATCTTCATAAATAAATCCGGGTGGCGGGGGAGGTTCAGTGTTACCCTCCAATCCCGCCAAACGCCCGCATGCTGCAATCCTAGACCTCCTGGTAAGATACCTTCATTTTCTTTCCACTGTTTGTGTGATGTGTTTCACATCATACATATTTGTCCACTCCTTTAATTAATTCATTCATTTTTTAATGCCTATGAACCCTTTTTTAAATAACTTTTTAGAGCCTCTGGCATTTTGACCTATTCATTGCGTCTTCACCTCAAGGTAACCACCTTAGCTTCTATCACACTTTTTTTAGTAAGGGGTTTCTTTCACTTATCACTTTTTTTGGCTTTTTTGGTTGTTGCGCACTTGGCTCCGTCACTCACACTTGTCACCACTCCAGGTCTTCCCACACTACCCTCACATTCCTTTCCTTTCCATCACTTGGTCTGTTCCTTCTCCCCTTTTTCCAGCCCCCTGGCTGGTCTGTATCCTTCACTCCACACACCCGCACCCCTAATCACGACCTTGCTATGGGATTTATTGTCTTTTCCTCCACCAACATTTTTTGATTGAACGGTCTATGCATGCTGGCAGTTGGATTGTCTACTCATTTTCCGTCCCCCCCCTTCTTTTCCTTTCCTCACTTCCCTTTCCCTGCCTTTCCCTTATCCTTTTTCCTCACTTGCCTAAACTTCCCTCCCCTTTCCCCCCCCTTTTTTTTCTTTTTCTCTTCTTCCCCTGACACGCCATGCTCCCTGCACAGGCATGAACCCATATAACCATCACTCACATTGCTTTAGCTTGTGTAATTTGTCACTTGTTCTTACCACATTGGTATTATGTAATTAGATTTTGTTCTGGCCTCCATTAGCATTGCTGTTATTTCCCCACAATTGCGGTACGTGCGCTTCCCCCCTTCCTCCTCCTCCGGGTGTTTAGGGGTAGCTTGTGTGTGATCCCTTGTAAGGCAATTTGCTTTGACACCCGCTTTAGGGGGGGTCGGCCCACCGTCTGGGAAGCAGAGGTGCAAGGGGAGGGAACTATTTCATCACCCTATGGTCACTGGTAGCCACCAGAAACAACTTGACTGGTAACTATACAAAATATGAAAATGTTTATGTAGACATACAAACTTAATGGATTTTATATTTCTTGTTTCGTTTGGTGCCTTTTCTTAAAAGATTGTAATACATGCTTACATTTTTACAGCTGTTAGTCACCTGTCCTCTGAAAAAGACCCATCGGGGTCGAAACGCGTCAGTACCTTAATATTCATATTAATATATTTTGATCGTTACATAGTTACATATTTACATAGTAGGTGAGGTTGAAAAAAGACACAAGTCCATCAAGTCCAACCTATGTGTGTGATTATGTGTCAGTATTACATTACATATCCCTGTATATTGCGGTCATTCAGGTGATTATCTAATAGTTTCTTGAAGCTATCAATGCTCCCCGCTGAGACCACCGCCTGTGGAAGGGAATTCCACATCCTTGCCACTCTTACAGTAAAGAACCCTCTACGTAGTTTAAGGTTAAACCTCTTTTCTTCTAATTTTAATGAGTGGCCATGAGTCTTATTAAACTCTCTTCTGCGAAAAAGTTTTATCCCTATTGTGGGGTCACCAGTACAGTATTTGTAAATTGAAATCATATTCCCTCTCAAGCGTCTCTTCTCAAGAGAGAATAAGTTCAGTACTCGCAACCTTTCCTCATAACTAAGATCCTCCAGACCCTTTATTAGCTTTGTTGCCCTTCTTTGTACTCGCTCCATTTCCAGTACATCCTTCCTGAGGACTGGTGCCCAGAACTGGACAGCATACTCCAGGTGTGGGCGGACCAGAGTCTTGTAGAGCGGGAGAATTATCGTTTTATCTCTGCAGTTGATCCCCCTTTTAATGCATGCCAATATTCTGTTTGCTTTATTAGCAGTAGCTTGGCATTGCATGCCATTGCTGAGCCTATCATCCACTAGGACCCCCAAGTCCTTTTCCATCCTAGATTCCCCCAGAGGTTCTCCCCCCAGTGTATAGATTGCATTCATATTTTTGCCACCCAAATGCATTATTTTACATTTTTCTACATTGAACCTCATTTGCCATGTAGTCGCCCACCCCATTAATTTGTTCAGGTCTTTTTGCAAGATTTCCACATCCTGCGGAGAAGTTATTGCCCTGCTTAGCTTAGTATCGTCTGCAAATACAGAGATTGAACTGTTTATCCCATCCTCCAGGTCGTTTATGAACAAATTAAATAGGATTGGTCCCAGCACAGAACCCTGGGGGACCCCACTACCCACCCCTGACCATTCCGAGTACTCCCCATTTATCACCACCCTCTGAACTCGCCCTTGTAGCCAGTTTTCAATCCATGTACTCACCCTATGGTCCATGCCAACGCACCTTATTTTGTACAGTAAACGTTTATGGGGAACTGTGGCAAATGCTTTTGCAAAATCCAGATACACCACGTCTACGGGCCTTCCTTTATCTAGATGGCAACTCACCTCCTCATAGAAGGTTAATAGATTGGTTTGGCAAGAACTATTCTTCATGAATCCATGCTGATTACTGCTAATGATATCATTCTTATTACTAAAATCTTGTATATAGTCCCTTATCATCCCCTCCAAGAGTTTACATACTATTGATGTTAGGCTAACTGGTCTGTAATTCCCAGGGATGTTTTTTGGGCCCTTTTTAAATATTGGTGCTACATTGGCTTTTCTCCAATCAGCTGGTACCATTCCAGTCAATAGACTGTCTGTAAAAATTAGGAACAACGGTCTGACTGAGTTCCCTAAGTACCCTCGGATGCAAGCCATCTGGTCCCGGTGATTTATTAATGTTAAGTTTCTCAAGTCTAATTTTAATTCCGTCCTCTGTTAACCATGTAGGTGCTTCCTGTGTTGTGTCATGAGGATAAACACTGCAGTTTTGTTTACTGAAGCCCCCCGATTCACTCGTGAAGACTGAGGAGAAGAATAAATTCAACACCTCTGCCATCTCCCCATCCTTTGTAACCAGATGTCCTTCCTCATTCTTTATGGGGCCAATATGGTCTGTCCTCCCTTTTTTATTGTTTACATACTTAAAGAATTTCTTGGGATTTTTTTTGCTCTCCTCCGCTATGTGTCTTTCATGTTCTATCTTAGCCGTCCTAATTGCACCCTTACATTTCTTATTGCATTCTTTATAAATTCTGAATGCTGTGGATGATCCCTCAACCTTGTATTTTTTGAATGCCTTCTCCTTTGCTTTTATATGCATTTTTACATTGGAGTTAAGCCATCCAGGATGTTTGTTCGCTCTTTTAAATTTATTACCCAATGGGATACATTGGCTAATGCCCTTATTTAATATGCTCTTAAAGCAAACCCATCTCTCCTCCGTATTCTTTGTTCCTAATATTTTATCCCAATTTATGCCTTTTAGCAAGGTTTGTAGTTTAGGGAAGTTGGAGATCCGTCTCCACTTCCTCCCTCAGGTTAGGGGGCCTATAGCATACTCCCAGTATTATTTTCCCCTTAGCTTCATCCCTTTGGAGCTCTACCCATAAAGATTCCACCTCCTCCCTAGCCCCCTCAGTGATGTCATCTCTCACATTCACTTGTACATTATTCTTGATATGTAGGCATACCCCTCCCCCTTTTTTACCCTCTCTATCCTTGCGGTATAGGGTATACCCTTGAATGTTTGCCAGCCAATCATGAGAGCTGTTGAACCAGGTCTCTGAAATTCCCACAAAATCCAAATCCTCCTTGTACAACAGTATCTCTAGTTCACCCATCTTGTCCACCAGGCTCCTGGCATTGGTGAACATGCCACATAGTTTAGACCGGTCGCATATTGTCCTCGTATTGGGTGTTTCAAGATTGCAACTTGGACTTGCTACTATACTCACCTTGTGTTTTTGTGCTTTGGTTAACCTACCACTAATGCCCCCAATACTACCCTCTGGAATATCTTCCGCGCTGGCTATCACTGTCTCTGGACCCTCCCCCCCATCGCCTAGTTTAAAAACCCCTCTAACTTTTTGGCCATCTTCATTCCCAGCAGATCTGCACCCTCCTCATTTAGGTGCAGTCCGTTCCTTCTATAGTACCGGTTACCGACTGAGAAGTCGGCCCAGTCCTCCAGGAACCCAAACCCCTCCTTACTACACCAGCTCTTCAGCCACTTGTTTACTTCCCTAATCTCCCTCTGCCTCTCTGGTGTGGCTCGATGTACCGGTAGTATTCCTGAGAACACTACCTTGGAGGTCCTTTTCCTCAATTTAGCTCCTAAGTCCCTAAAATCGTTCTTTAGGACACTCCATCTGCCTCTGTCTTTGTCATTGGTGCCAAAGTGCACCATGACAGCCGGGTCTTCCCCAGCCCCTCCCAGTAATCTGTCCACAAGATCCGTGATGTGCCGAACCCGAGCGCCCGGTAGACAACATACTGTTCGGCACTTCAGGTCTTGGTTACAGATTGCCCTCTCTGTCCTTCTAAGAATTGAGTCCCCTACCACCAGAATCTGTCTTTCCTTTCCCTTTGCTGCCCCCCCACTCTCACTGGAGGAGTTCTTCCCCTGGCAGCTAGGAGAGTCCCTCATCTCCAGCAGTGCTGGTCCCTGACTGGTTACACCAATGTCACTCAATGGAGCGTACTTATTGGGATGCTCCAGTCCTGGATCGGTCTCCCTGGCACTTCCCCCTCTACCCCTCCTGACTGTCACCCATCTACTCTTTGCTAGTGCCTGCACCTCTTTGTCTCCACCCGCCTCTGTGCTGGCCCCTGCCGGCACCTGCCGTGTACGTTCCTGGCTCACCTTTAGTATGGAGGGACTTCTCAGTGCTGACAGTTGCTTCCCCAGATTCAGAACCTGGGCTTCCAGGGAAACAATGTGCTTACATTTTGCACAGCAGTATTCGCCCTCGATCGGATGATCAAGGAACGCATACATGCGGCAAGATGTACAAAGAGTCGCCTCTCCACACCCGCCGGGCATCGTACCTATTAAATTTAGTGAGGATTTGGGAATTTTACCCTGTCCAAATTACCTAACAACTAGCTTCCTGGCACTAATACTCAAGACAATACACAGGTACACGACAAGACAATACACAGGTACACAATACACAAGTACTAATGATGCACACACACTACTCAGACAACACTCAGATACTCACACTACACAGGTACTATGACCCCTGTTATAACCTCCTGTTTTAAACTCTTGTTTTTAACTCCCACTTAATCCAGCTCCACTTACACCAAGCTCCACCGCTTCAAACTGAGCACGCTCAGACTGAGTCCTACAACAAGTTAAATAGGCACCTGTGAGCAATTAACCACACCCTTTAATTGATAGACTGATGAAACAAGAAAAAAAAAAAAAAAAGCTATTTAAAAAGTGACAGCAAAAGGCAAATTAAAAACTAAAAGGAAAAGTCCCCAAAATGCAACCCAGCAAACACACACCAACAGACAGCAGCAAACACACACCAACAGACAGCAGCAAACACACACCAACAGACAGCAGCAAACACACACCAACAGACAGCAGCAAACACACACCAACAGACAGCAAACACCAACAGACAACAAACACCAACAGACAGCAAACACCAACAGACAGCAAACACCAACAGACAGCAAACACCAACAGACGGCAAACACCAACAGACAGCAAGACTTGTATACTCTAACACTTGTTTTTAACTCCCACTTAATCCAGCTCCACTTACACCAAGCTCCACCGCTTCAAACTGAGCACGCTCAGACTGAGTCCTAAAACAAGTTAAATAGGCACCTGTGAGCAATTAACCACACCCCTTAATTGATAGACTGATGAAACAAGAAAAAAAAAAAAAAAGCTATTTAAAAAGTGACAGCAAAAGGCAAATTAAAAACTAAAAGGAAAAGTCCCCAAAATGCAACCCAGCAAACACACACCAACAGACAGCAGCAAACACACACCAACAGACAGCAGCAAACACACACCAACAGACAGCAAACACCAACAGACAGCAAACACCAACAGACAACAAACACCAACAGACAGCAAACACCAACAGACAGCAAACACCAACAGACAGCAAAAACCAACAGACAGCAAACACCAACAGACAGCAAGACTTGTATACTCTAACACTTGTTTTTAACTCCCACTTAATCCAGCTCCACTTACACCAAGCTCCACCGCCATCGTTGTTGCCTTGGATACACTGTACTGCATGACATACTGGATTGTATACTGTTGTATACTGGATTGTGTATTGTTGCCGTTCCCCCCCCCTTTTTTAACTATTTTTGTACCACAGCTCATGTCTTGACTTTTAATGTCTGAAACCATGAATGTGTTTTACAGCTTTTGTACCAATAAAAACTATATTTGATTATTCTACAACTTTCTTGTAGTGTATATCACTGGCTGCATTAAAGCCCCGTTCAGGGGGATTTTGTGTTTTTCTTATGCTTAAGATACCTTTAGATGAGCTATGGAAGGCTTGAAACCACTTGTCAGAGTCCAGCTGGATGTCCAGATCTGCCTCCCAGGATCGGCGTATGTCAGGGTGTCCTTCCTATCTCCCAGGGAAGTGTAAAAAATGGAGATCCCACCCTTTTGAGGACCTATGTTAGAGCACCATTGTTCGTATATAGTGGCTTTGGGAATGTTCAACTTGTCAGTCCAAAGTGTGGAGTTAGTGCCTTATCTGTGAAAGTCTGAACTTTTCAGAATCTGGCATGTCTAATTTGCCCAGGCAGTGGCCCAGTGAGATAGGGCCGCTAGGTGTAAAGAAATGGCCTATTCTGAAAAGTCCTTTGTTCAGTCACCAGTGAACCGCATGTATATTCATCCCCAGGGGAAAATCGGGATTATGGAATAAGTGCGCAAGGGGTCTCAGAGGAGAAATCAGTTGTGGGTGTTTGTGTAATAATGCCAAGGAGTGAGATAATGTGGGAGCTAGGATGACAAGTCTGTGTTTCGCCGGTCTCCAGAACAAAAAATCGAGGTATGATGGGGGACTGCCTGCCTCTCTAGGGAGACCCAGTCAGGCCTGTGGTTCTTAGAATAAATTGTGGAAAAATGGGCCAATTGTGCTGCCTGATAATAGAGCCATAGGTTCGGGAGTTCCAGTCCGCCCTGGGTTTTAAGTTGGAGTAGAATATCTGGGGAGACCGGGGTCACTGGTTTGCGAGAGATATTCTACTCCGACTTAAAACCCAGGGCGGACTGGAACTCCCGAACCTATGGCTCTATTATCAGGCAGCACAATTGGCCCATTTTTCCACAATTTATTCTAAGAACCACAGGCCTGACTGGGTCTCCCTAGAGAGGCAGGCAGTCCCCCATCATACCTCGATTTTTTGGTCTGGAGACCGGCGAAACACAGACCTGTCATCCTAGCTCCCACATTATCTCACTCCTTGGCATTATTACACAAACACCCACAACTGATTTCTCCTCTGAGACCCCTTGCGCACTTATTCCATAATCCCGATTTTCCCCTGGGGATGAATATACATGTGGTTCACTGGTGACTGAACAAAGGACTTTTCAGAATAGGCCATTTCTTTACACCTAGCGGCCCTATCTCACTGACATCATGGTCCCAGCATGCGCAGGGACTCTGGGGTCATGCCCCCTTATGACGCCAGAGTCCCTGCGCATGCTGGGACCATGACGTCACAAGGGGGCGGGGTCACCGCCTATATAAATGGCTCCGCAACTCGCACAAAGCATTCCAGCCGGAGAGAGCGTCGTGTCAACATCAGAAGAAGAGAAGAAGTGAAGAGACAGCGGCGGCAAGACAGCGGCGACAAGACAGCGGCAGCAGACCGGGCCCCTCGCTGGTAAAAGAGCTGGAAGAAGATAGCGGCGGGGCCCGGGAGAAGAGGCGGAACACCGGGAGAAGTCGGAATTAGACCCCCCGAAGTCGGAAGAAGACCCCCCAGAGATGCCTAATAAATTAAAACCTGTGTACTGTGTTTTTTATTTATTGACACTTTTCCCTAGGTGAATGGGTAGGGTTACCATGTACCCCATACTCATTCACACAGGGTGGGGGGGCCGGGATCTGGGGGCCCCCTTATTAAGGGGGGCTCCCGGATTCCGATAAGCCCCCCGCCCGCAGACCCCGACAACCAACGGCCAGGGTTGTTGGGAAGAGGCCCTTGTCCTCATCAACATGGGGACAAGGTGCTTGGATAAGGGTCTGGTATGGATTTTGGGGGGAACCCCACGCCGATTTTTCAGCGTAGGGGGATCCCCTTACAATCCATACCAGACCTAAGGGCCTGGTATGCCCCTGGGGGGGAACCCACGCCGTTTTTTTCATTTAAAATTTGGCGCGGCGTTCCTCCTCAGGATTCATACCAGACAGCTGTCAGCACTGCCTGTCACTCATCAGGAAAGGAAAACAAAGTTTTCCTTTCCCGATGAGTGAGCCATCTCGGCGCTGGCTCCCGCAACGGGGCTCACAGGTGTCAAATCTCACCGACAAATGCGCGAGATTGACACAATATCGTGGTCACCTATTGTATTATTCTAAGAAACTTGGCTCTGAACCCCCAGTGTTCTAGTATGTCAAATAGATAGGGCCATGACATGTAATCAAATGCCTTCTGTAAGTCTAATGATAATAGGTAGCCTTCCTGATGAGGCCCCCCATCCCATTGGGATCGTAGAAAGGAGATTAGCTCAACAGCCCTCCAGATTTGGTCCAGTCCTTGTCTCCCCGGGATGAAGCCCACCTGATCCTTGTGGATGTAGCCAGCTATAAAGCCAGACACCCTGGTTGCTAGAATTTTTGTCATAATTTTAAGGTCGTTATTAATTAATGAGAATGGGGCGGTAATTACTTACCTCGCTTGTGTCTTTCCCTGGTTTGGGTATGACTGATATAAAAGCAGAATTTGAGTCACTAGACAGGGAGGCTCCATCCCGGAGAGAGTTGAAGAACCGAGCCATGTAAGGCGTCAGGTGGGAACCAAATTTCTTATAATAGCAGATCGAAAAGCCGTCAGGCACCGGGGCTGAGGCTAGTTTCAGTGATTTAATAACTTCCATTATGTTATCTGCGGAGAAGGGTTTGTCTAGCAGCTCTTGGTGTGTTCGCTTTAGATGGGGTAAATTGAGGTCTTGGAGGAACGTGTCCCTGGCCTTGGAGTGCTAGTGGGGTAAGTTTTCATATAAGTAGAAGTCATGGAAGGAGTCCATGATTCCTGTAGCATTTTGTGTTAATGTGCCCGTTTTGGAGCGAATTTTGGGGTAGACCAGGATACGTGTCCTCGGGCTTAGTTTGGCTGCCAGTTTGGAGTAAAAACATGCCCCTGTCCATCTGAGATGTTTTTCGGCTGAGGTGGTTAAGGAGAGGTTTAAGCTAACTCGAGCTGAGTCGAGCTTCGCCATACTGCCTGGGGTGGGGTTGCTTTTATGGCGTTTACTGAGCAATCGGAAATCTTCTGTCAGCTGTTGTATTTCTGCCTTTCTTTCCCGTCTGAGTCGGGATGAAAGCTGGATGAGTTTCTCTCTCATCACCGCTTTATGTGCCGCCCATAGGGTGTCTGGCGAGATCGACTTGGTGTCATTTACCATGATGTATTCAGTCAAAGCTATTTCTAGTAATGTACAGTGTGCGGGGTTGCTCAGAAGTGCTCCATTGAGGCGACGGGGCGGGGAATATTCTAGAAAGAACGTCAGGGTTGGGCGACGCGGGTGTAGTTTCACGCATGTGCAGTGTATATAAAGCGTAACACGCGTGCGTCGTACTGTAATAACGAAGGTAACATTTTAACTTGGGACATGAGTGGCCTATACTCATTCTAGATTGAGGCCTATATTGGGATAAGATTAGGAAAGTTTAGCCTGATATTAGTGTTTTTGTCTTTTGTTTGACCTTGCAGCAAAAATGAAACAATTTAAAGACCCAGACTTCCTCAGCAAATTTATAGACAGATACAGGGACATGCGCAGTTTGTGGTGAAAAATCCCTTATATCACAACAAACCAGCAAAGAAGGCATCAATGGAGAAACTGCTGGAATTTGTGAAGAAGTGTGACGGATGACGTCCACTTATGTACATTCGCCCATCCTCCTCCTCCTGCCACAAGTCCACCTGCAGAGCCACAGCCTGCAGGAAAGGCTGCAGGGAAGGCTGCAAGGCAGCATGGAGGGAAGGTTGCACAGAAGACAATAAAGTGATTGCCTGGCTTCAATCTGGTCTGACAGAAGACGCAGCCTGTTGTACCATAGCCTGGGGACATACATGTCATCTGCTGCTGTTCCTGATCTCTGGGAGTCCTGGACCAGATTGTACTTCCTTCTATATGGACTTCTTAAGCTATGCTTTTTTATCCACAGAGTCTGCCCTGGGGGCCAAAGGCTTCGCAAATTCCAGCTGTTTCTCGAGCGTTGCCTTTCCTCTTTATTTTGTTATTATGAGCCAGAATAAATGGAGATTTTTTAATATGAAAATACTTGCCGATGTGTTTTTGTTCAAATAGGACAGTTTTTTTGTGAGTAGGCAGGTACATTTCAAAAATACAATGTCAAATTAACAAGGGACACCAAGTAACCTCCTTGAGGTTTACAAATACAAGATAATGGTGTTGTGGAAACGTGACCTACAAAAAAATAAAAAAATATGGAGATCACTATAAAATAATAAAAATAAAAAAAATACAACAGGAGATCTTGATTTAAAAAAAAAATAAAAATGACTATAAAAAAAAAAAAACATTATTATGGAGATCTGGATTCTTCTAGCATTAAAAAAGAAGAGAATGCCCTGCATTGAAAGATTTAAAAATTTGCAGTGTGACGAATGTGCCATCTCCATTATGAACGGTCGTTTTACCAGACTGAATGGCTCCGTCTCGTACTTGATTCTGAGCATACATGGTTTTTTGCGTGTTGGAATTGCATACACACGAACGGAATTTCCGATAGAAACTTTTTTCGTCAGAAAAATTGAGAACATGCTCTTAATCTTTTGCTGGCGGAAATTCGGTCTGGTGGAGCATACACACGGTCACATTTTCCGACCAAAAGCTCTCATTGGTCTTTTGCTGGCCGAATTTCCGATCACGTGTACGTGGCATAAGAAGAGTTCTGATGGTGGAGTGTTTTACATCAGGAGCAAATGTTTCATCGTAATCTTCACCAAATTTCTGAGAGTAACCTTTGGCAACTAGTCTGGCTTTGTATTTGTGGATATTCCCTTCTGTGTCTGACTTTACTTTGAAAGTCCACTTAATTCCTATAGTTTTGCGGTTAGGAGGCAGCTCTGTGAGTGTCCAGGTTTATTGTCTTGAAGCGACTTTAATTCTTCTGCTGCCTTTCTTCATTTATTGGCTTCATGTTTTGGAGGTTTTTCTATGTCTTCCCAGGATGTTGGTTCAAGTATGCTGTGTGTTTTGATAGCTTGCGGTGTGGTATCCCCTTTGTAGTCCGAGTGGACTCAGGCAGTTCAGCAGAACTTGATTTAGGCAATGTGAGTTCCACCTCTTGTTCTGACTCCTGCACGGGTTTGCTTTGGTCGACCTTTTCTTCTGGTTTGATGGGTATATTCACTTCACAGCTTTCAGGGATCAGTGTTTCTGGTGATGGGCTCTCATCAAAATAAACAATATTGCTTATTGTCACTCTGTCAGTCTTTGGGTGTAGGATTCTGTAACCCTTAGTTTGCCCACTGTAGCCTACTAGAATTCCCTCTATGGTTCTGTTCTCCAGCTTGGATCGCATTTCACTTGAAATATAGGCATATGCTTTACATCCAAACACTCTGATGTGCCCTATGCTAGGCTTTGATCCATGCCACTTTTTGAATGAAGTACTTTTAATGGCTTGTGAGGGTAGTCTGTTCTCTAGGTAGGTTACAGTCATGACTGCTTCTCCCCAGTACTTGTGAGGTAGGTTGGCATCCGACAACATACATCTGACCATTTCTATAACAGTGTGATTTTTCTTTTCTGACACACTGTTTTGTTCAGGAGTGTATGGTGTGGTTGCCTGGTGTACTATTCCTTGTCTCTTCAGATATGGGCCACTTCTTTGCTTATGTATTCTCCTCCATTGTCGGTGCATATTATTTCTGGTTTGCGTTGGAATTTGTTGCTAGACATGGCAATGAACTCTTGAAGTTCCTCAGATGTTTCATTCTTGTGTTTCATCAGATAAGTATTTGTGTACCTGGAACAATCATCAATGAAAGTCAGTAGATATCTGTTCCCACCTGATGTGGGAGTTTTCATTGGACCGCATACGTCACTGTGTATGAGCTGCAGGGGGTGGGTAGTTTGTTTTTTGAGATGCCTGTGGAAGGGGAGCACATGTGGCTTTTGCTTCAATACAGCACTTGCATTTCATGAGCACTTTGCAAGGATTTATTGGCAAATCTTCTGATAAGCCTCTCTTTATAATGTCCTGTATAGCTTCTGTGCCCCAGCCGCCTGTGCCATAAGTGAATACATTTGCTATGTAGGTCTTGTAGGTAATTAGAGACTATATTGGCTTGCTGGTCTGTGGTGATGAGCCTGTATAGGTGATCATTCATTTTTCCTTTTGCAAGGAATTGCTTATTGTGAATTGTGCATTCATCACCCTGGAACTTAACTGTGAGACCGTCGTTTAAAAGATTTTCACTGACATACATAGTACATAGTAGGTGAGGTTGAAAAAAGACACAAGTCCATCAAGTCCAACCTATGTGTGTGATTATGTGTCAGTATTTCATTACATATCCCTGTATGTTGCGGTCATTCAGGTGATTATCTAATAGTTTCTTAAAGCTTTCAATGCTCCCCGCTGAGACCACCGCCTGTGGAAGGGAATTCCACATCCTTGCCGCTCTTACAGTAAAGAACCCTCTACGTAGTTTAAGGTGAAACCTCTTTTCATCTAATTGTAATGAGTGGCCACGAGTCTTAAACTCTCTTCTGCGAAAAAGTTTTATCCCTATTGTGGGGTCACCAGTACAGTATTTGTAAATTGAAATCATATCCCCTCTCAAGCGTCTCTTCTCCAGAGAGAATAAGTTCAGTGCTCGCAACCT